>JALPQD010000124.1:3027500-3627500 GCA_023101885.1 Typhlomys cinereus
TAATGAGTTCGGAGTTTACTGCTTTCGTAGTAGTTCACAGGACGAGTCTCTTCTCACATAAGGAGAAAAGTAATTTTTAAGTTTTATTTATCGGAGGATCCTCACAAAGTAGTAACATAATCCAGATCCGAATAAGACCAGATACTAAGCAGTAGTGGCCCAAGATGAATAAATGGAGTTTTTCTGTGCATTCTGTCGCTCTCAGTCTGCTCTGACTGGCAAGGCAGACTGCATGCAAATTGCACTTTATAGGTACTGTCTGTATTGGATGGAAATATTGCGGAGAATTCTTAGCCAGGCCCTATTGCTAGACCAGGAAGGAGACTTTGTCTTTCACATTAATTTTACAGCTATTAAGTTCTCAAGCCATTGCGCCTCCTCTAAAAATGCAGAGAATCTAAGCCTTTCTAGACAAGCTCAGTTACAATGTCTTTGGGTAACTGACAGTTCAAGGATCACTATCAGATTCTGCTGGGTGGAAGAGTCCTTTGAGCCCAGGATACTCAGATTGGACTGAGGGTTCAGTCCTGGAAGAAAATGGGAGGTCCAATTTATGGCTTTGAACAAAAGTTCCCTTGAACTCAGTTTGGAGAATATTTATCAACTCTTGCATATTTAAGCCTGATTGCAGACTATCATTGGAAAGTGACATCTGTTTTTGCTAACATGAGTTCTATTGGGACTTTCACAGATCTAAGGCCCTTCCTTAAGGAAGACAGAATTTTTCTTCATACCCAAGGGCTTTTCTCCTGCTGCAGTGGTCACATGCTATTAGCAGGCCAGTCCACCAAAGAAGTTTCATTAAAAACTAACAAACACTAAGCAGTATTGAAGTTAAGAGAGAGAGAAAGAGAGTGAGAGAGAGAAAGAGAGAGAGAAAGAAAGAAAGAAAGAAAGAAAGAAAGAAAGAAAGAAAGAAAGAAAGAAAGAAAGAGAAAGAAAGAGAGAAAGATTGTACAAGAAACTTGATACTCTAAGCTATGCCTTTATCTACCCCATTATTGCATGCATTAAAAGTACAATTGGGCTGGAGAGGTGGCTCAGGGGTTAAGCCTCTGCCTTGCAAGCAGAAGGTACTGAGTTCGGATCCCAGATCCTACGTATAGACATCGGGTGAAGCTGGGGCGGCCTGCGCTTCTGGTCCTGGTAGGGCAGAGCCTGAGAATCTCATGGCAGAGTAAACAAGGAGGAGGTGAAAGCGGTCCATGGTGGTTCCCAAATTCGCCCGTGATTCTACACACACACACACACACACACACACACACTCACAATACATCCACACACGTGCACACAGACACAATTGAATAAATAAAAAGTACAACTGACCTAATGTTGCACACTTCGAGGCATGTCTGTATTATTGACCTTCTTCTCCTCTTATATGCACACTATACTTCTATATTTAGCATGCAGGGAATTATGCAGGTTGTAATGCTGACACTGTATTCAAGAGATGATCCTGGTTCCTGCCACCTGCCTGTTAACAGAACTATATCATGTGAGAAATGAACACAAAACCTTCTTTCCCAAACACAGAACAAATTTAGAAGTCAGGATTTAGAAAGGACAGATTTAGATCAAGTAAGTGTAAAGTTTTCAGTTGATATAATTGCAGCAATTCAAACTTTGAGGCTTTCTTTCTCACAGACTCACATATACATTTATCCCTCAAGATCTTTGGGGAATTGGTTCCAAAAACCCAGATGGATAGTAAAAATCTCAAGTCATTTAAAATGTCCAAGTCATTCACATAAAATACCATAGTGCTTGCATGTAACCTATGTGCAGCAGCCTTTCTATATCATTCAATGATTGATCAATGAAATCAATGTAAATTGCTTTCAAATGATTGTTATACTGTATTGTTAAAGAACAATGGCAAGAAAGTCTGTACTTGTTTAATACAAAATAATTCTATTTAAAAAAGGTATTTTCAAAAAAAAACTTTAAAAAAAGGTATTTTCAAACTCTGTTTGGTTGTATCTATAAATGTGGAACCTGTGTATATATAAAGAAAACTAAGTATAGTGAAAATAAAGGGTTTATCTGGAATATTTTTTAAAGGACAGAACTCAGCATTAGACTTCTACTATAAAATGATATTCTAAATTTGGTCCTTAATAGAAATCTATATGAGTTGGAATGGCCTTCGGAAGGTAAAATAAAACAACTTATAATGAAAGCAGTTTTGCTTTATTTTCATCACCTATTTTCCTGTTTTTAAAAAGCAGCAGTCAAAATAAACCAAGTCAACACAGGTAGAATATTGAGATGCCTGAAGGCAGTTCCTGTGGCCCTGGAAACCTGCTAGGTCTAAATGCAGTAAGCAAGGCTGCTCCCATAGAGTCAGGCTCTCAGGAGCATGAGAATTCACCACAATATTGGAAAACATAAAACAAAAAGCAAAATAAGCCAATAAATTGTGCTATACTATTATGAACTGTTATAAAGCATGTGTGATTGGACTTAGCAGCACTTTATCTCTACTTGCCTTTCTACTCAAAGAAAGCATCATGCTTAATACGATAAGGAAAACATTTTTCAAAATGAAAATGTTGGATTTCATTTGTTAGTGTTACAAAGAAAGCATCTTGGGTGGTGAAATGTTTTTGGTATTTCTGTCAATAGAGTAGATAACTGTCCAGTCATCTGTGATTAACTTTCTTTCTCCTATCTCTCACAGCAGACAAACCAGCCGCGAGTGCAGAGCTGAAGAAAAAAGCTCTAAAATCCCAGCTGTAATCATTGTGTCCAGTTACACCAGGATGCAGCCAGCCTGGCTCAGTTCACTCAGCATCTGCTGCTGAGTGTTCCAACGTAAAAAAAGAAAAAGACAGGTTCCAGAAGGGTGACAGCAACCTAGATTAAAGCAATCACCTCTTGGAGATGGGATGAGTTTGCATTTTGGGAAGAGAGATGGAATATAATTGCAACAAATTTTACAAATGATATGGATGGGGTAGAGAGATGGCTCAGGGGTTAAGATTCTGCTTTGCAAGCAGAAGTTCCTGAGTTCAGATCCCAGGTCCCACATAAAAGTGCCAGACAGAAATGGTTGTGGCCTGCACTTCTGGTCTGGTGGGTGGAGCCTGGGAAATCCTAGAGTGAAGCAAGAAGGATGTAGAAGCAATCCAGGATAATTCTCAAAGTCACCTTTGGTCTCCACTAGGACACATATGCCTTCTGATACATACACACACACACACACACACGAGTGAATGAATAAAGTTAAATTTTAAAAAAGAAACCAAAAAAGAAAGAAAAAGATTGATATCACTTAAAATTTTTTATTAATCTGAGGGAGATTTGGCATTCACACAAAAGGATGCTCCAAGGGATGGGAGGGAGGAAGGGGGAGGCATTGGGAAAAGGGGAGGGAGGGAGAGGAGTGAAAGGAAAGGTAAAAAGGGAGGAGAGTGCAAGGGGGGGGACTAGGAAGAAGAGGAGAGAGGAAGAGGACGGGATGAATGAATGGGAAAAAATGTGGGAGAAAAAATCTTTATTAATAATTAGAAGCAGATATAGTCAATTCTGGTGATTGTGATATAGGCAAAGTGTTAAGCGGGAAATAAAACACAGGTGATAGTACAATGAGGTTTTTCAAAACTTTGAAAACAGCTTCTTCGTTGAAGTCACCTTACTCCTTTCATTTTACAATAAGTGCTTAACATAATAAATTTTTGTTTCCATCTTGTCTTGGGAGTGAAGGTATCCTGTGAGACACTCTACACATACTTGGTGTCCAACCTGCACAAGTATGTAGAGGCCACAGAAAGTCAGGGACCAGAGGAACATAGAAGCAGAGTGTCAGGACAATGTTCTTGAAGAAGAAACTTCAGGGAGGGTTATCTAAGTGGCAGAGAGAAATTGACCATTCTAGGCAGAGAACAACACACATGAAAGATATCGGTGGACAGTGCGGCACTGTACCAAGGTGTCCTAGTTTGGCAGTTAAGGGCACTGCGACCTAAGGTAAAATGGAAGATCTCATGATTAATTAATTATTTTGGACTTCAATCTAAAAGTGATATAAAGCACTTAAATATGCTCAGAAAAGAGGGAGGAATGCTCAGGTTTGGATTATTTATTTGTTGTCTGTATGCTTAAATGTTCATGTGTGTACACTTGTGCCTTCAGACATATGCAGAGGTCAGTGGTACATGTCAGATGCCTTCTTCAATTATTCTCCAACTTGATTTTTGGGACATCTCTCACTGAACCTGGAGCTGACCAATTCAACTGGACTGGCTGGCAGGTAAATCCTAGGGAACTTTTTGTCTCCACCTCCCCAGCACTGGGTACATGTTTGTGTAATATCACTCCAGCATGGGGATATGAATTTAGATGCTTATGCTCATGCAGCAAACATTTACCCACTGTGCTTATCTTCTGATTTTGAAACATTGCTTTATTCAGTTTAGGAAATGTATTGAAGGGGATGAGAGATATGAAGTATTCCACATTGAATCAGCATATTCACTGTCATGACTGAAAACCATCTTAGTGCTAGACATACTAAATAAATGAGAGGTTAAAAAAAATTCTTCCCATGGCCTTAGACTGAAACCTGAGATGACTTATATGAAACCTCTTCAGTGAATTGAATCCACTGATTTAATTACCTGTTTGCTGTTAAAATTCAAGACAGCAGGATTGGGATTAAGGAATGCTTTGGTAAGGCTAAGATAGCCTATCATACACATGGGTAGAATTTGTCTAAAGGAGGCCAGCACTGTCCCTAGTATATAGGAAATGTGACACTCAGGTAATGATTGAAATGTGAGCTAAGAAAGATCACGTGGGCAAATGGTAGAGATGAGACTACTTGACACATTAAAGAACATTCACTGAGTCGTAAATATTATATGGTGCCACCGATACAGTGGCAGAGAGCATAAGGCGACAGCAGAGCACCGACTGAGCATGCTTATCTGCTACATGGTCTGCATTTGGTGGAGCAAACTGCCTCAGGTGCTGCCTGGACTTCAGCAAGGGAAGGACAGGAAGAAACAGAGCCCAGGCAGTGAACAGTGGTTAAACTGTCCTAAGGGCCTGGGTGAGTGATGACTCATTATTAAAGCAATGTAATTGTAAGACAATGGAGAGGAGATGGTAGTTTTGAGAACCGTTAAGGAAATTAAATTGGCAAGAATCATAGCTGGAATGAATTTGGAAGTTGGTGAGGAAGAAGATTTTAGGATGATGCTTGGATGGCCAAGTAAAGGACAGGGTCATTAACAAAGAGGAAATTCAGGAGAATCACAGTGAGCTTTGAGTGGAATATAATGAGCTCTGATTTTGGAAGATTATGTCTGAGGCACTAGGGAGGTAACTCAAGTGTATGACAAAGAAGGTTGAGGATAGGAGAGATAAAGGTGGATAGCTCCAAGGAAATGAACAAATGAAGTTAGTATAGCAAGAAATCAAGCTGAGGATAAAATATTGGACAAACTTCATTTCTAAAGATCTAGCAGAGAAGACTGATAAGGCAGGTAAATGAAGAGGAGAGAAAGCAGATGGAGAAAGCCAGAAAAGAAAACATTTCTGAATGATCAACAGTGTTTGCACAGCTCCTTCCAAGCAGTTCTGCATGCACAGTTACCAATCAGAACTCCAAGAATTCCCTCCTCCTTTTCAGGTGAAAGGCACTAAGATCACCCTTGGGCTTCTCTCTCCAGATTGTAGAGTTGATCTTTTGCTGGTTTGCCCAAGGTATCCTGCTGCTATGCAAATGGAGCCTTCATTAAACACTTCTCAGTTCCAAAGCTTGAGGACTGGTCTGTTCTACTTAAGAAACTGTGTTTCCTGGATCACATAGAGCCTACAATTCCTCTTGCTTATCCCACTGCAAATAAGGAGTTGGGCATTTCATACGTGCTCTGGGCCTGGTTTTCTCTCAACTTACTTCAAGTGTAAAATTTTGCGTTTAAACTCTACCTTCCAAAATGTCCTGACAACCTGAAAAGGTGATATCATGCTCTGTCCTGATTCTTCTAAAAACCAGCTTGGCTTTAGGTTGTCTTGTTTGCATGAAATTATTTATTTGTGTCATAAAACATCAGCTGGTGCTAAATTAAAGGACCTCTGTCTCCTTTAGTCATAAAAATTCACTGTGCTTCTTTGAAATTGAGACATAGTTAACTCCCCAGATCAAAGATTATCCATAAACTGAGCATTGAGAAAATAACCATTCTCAGTTGCCACTGTAGAAAAATCAGGCTTCAGATTTGGCAGTCAGTCTTTTGGTTTAATCCTGATGAGCCACAGGCTCACATATCTCACAGTTAATTTGTGTCTTAGCTGACTAGTCTCAATGGGCATAGTAACATTGAGTACTTTCAAGATGTTAGGAGTAGCATCATATCTCTTATCATTCTATTTGTCAAATTTACAAAGATAATAGATTTCCAAGGTAGTATTTACTCTCCCTCTTCATTGTTTGGTTTGTTTTCTGTCATGGTTGATAAATTGCCTCTCTGTCTCTCCACCAAATACTCACCAATACCTTGATTCATGCCTACTATGCATATGCCACATTTGTTGTAAGAAGAGGCATCACAGAAAGAAGGGCAGCCCTTCACTGGAATTCTTTCACTGTCCTATGTCTGAATTTATCCCCCAGTTCTGATGTAACCATCGCAGTGAGTCTGGAGAACAAGATTTCTTCCTACTGCTATTATCACTGCCTTTACTCTGAAAGGAAACAATAGGTCTGGGGTGTAGCGTGGCCTGACTTGGGGTGCATGTACAAAAAAACTAAATGTACCTTTTAGGAACCTTTTAGGCAAAATCCTCTATTTACTTCCTCATGCCTATGCATAATAGGTTGTGCATAGGACTAAAATCAGATGCATTGTGTAAAGGTACATGTAAGGTAGGTATGGGGGTTTTATGCCCCCTGAAAGGAGACCACAAACAACAACATGGTGACATTGAACATCTTCACGTATGTGACCTACTCTTAAGTATATCCTGACTTTATTATTGCTTTGCTCTGAATAGAAGTTTTCTTTGCTATTTTTTTAGCTTTTATTAATTATTATTTAAAATGGAAATTTCAGAGGAAACCCTGGGGTCCAAAGACGCAGCCAGGAAGAAGGGTGGGAGGAAGTGGAATGAATTGATGAGGGGAAGAGAGGGGGATGGAAGGGAGCGGGATGGGAGGGAGTGGGGATGGAAATAAGCAGAAATAAGTGCTCAACGTGCTTGTAAAACTAGAAAACTAAAACAAAAGGAAAGACAAAAGTCTCCTGAAAAAATAAAATAAAAAAGTGGATTTTTTTTTCACTCTTGAATAAAAAACCTAGAACTTGGTAACACTCTGCTCACACTTACAGGAAGGTAGCTGTAGGTACTTCAGTCCTTCACTTTCCAATAATCAAACTGGGAAAGTCATAGTAACATTTTCTAAGTAAAAGTTTTGCCAGTGGTTCACGTGAATGTCCTGGGATTTCACTTGATTCATATAGGCATGAATCTTATGGAACAGCAAGGTGGTCAGATATAATCCATCTTCAGGAATTACCATACTTACTGATGCACAACTCAGTAAACAAAGATAACCCGTGGAGGAATTGACTGCCAGTTAGAAAGATAACTGTGTCCCTGAAACTGAGGGAAACAGTCTGTCTTGCCATCAAGTAGCCAGGAGAGTATGCTTAGAATTTTAAGAGAATACTAGACAACCAATGGGTGGTAGGCCTTCCACTTACCTGCTTGTTGGTATGACAGTGTTGAGGCAAAGCACGAGGCACTCAAATATCATGCACAGGGCTGGTCCTTTCACTAAGCCTAAAACAATCACCCAGAGATTGATCTTATCATGGTGGACTTTTATGGACACCCTTAAACGCATCAAACCCTCTGGTATCCTAAGGTATAGGTGTCAACTTGATGATTGAGAGTTTGAACTTTGTACACATTTTTAGAAAATTCTTAGTTAAGCCCAGAGTGAACTTGCAAGAGATTGCCTGGTTAATAGGTTAGGCCCAATTCATGGTAGATGGGACTACGTTCTAGGCAAATCATTCACCTGGATGGAGGGAACTGGTTGAGAAAGTTGGCATTTTCCTATATACTTAGCCAGACACATTCATCTGGCAAGTGAAAACTGACCCTCTTTCAATGGTCATGTGACCAGTTACCTCAGCTCTTGGTATTGGTGTGGGCTGTCCCTGCCAAGCTGAACAAGGAACTGCAATCAGATAATCATAAGAGAAAATAAAACTCCTTGTTCCCTTAAGTTATTTCGACATGATTTTATCAGCATCCATACAAGCTAACTAACTGCAACATCCTCTATTATGTATCTAAAGACTGAATGTTATTTTGACTTGATAAATGGTGATATTGATGAGATTAAGTAAGATATACATGGACTGAATTAATTAAAAATAATGACAGATAATTTGTTGTATTTCACTGTGAAGAATTAAAAGACAGTAGATGGCTTGGGATAAGAGAAGGTTCCAATAGGCTATTACATGTCTAAATGGTACCATTATCCAGGCTAATGGTTTTATTGGGCTTAATAGCATTTTCTTTTCAAACTTTATAAAGCAAAATTATGACCAAAGTGATAGAACTCAAGAGATGATAAATCTGAAGGGAACAAGCTGCTATATTCCTTTGAATCCTACATAATACTGTGTACATTTATTAAGATCAACAAATTCACCAAGCTTAACAAAACTTGAAACTCAGGAATCCAGACATGTCAGATTTAGAGAAAGCTATGAGCCTAAAGAAGATGATTTCCCAAGATGTTGTTTATTTTGCAGTATATTCCAAAAATATTCACTAGGTACTCAGAGCTTAAAAACAAAAAATCCACAGGGTGGATGAACTGAAATTGCTCAAGACATTCATGCTATCATTATGACTATCTCTTTTTCTTAAAAGAAAGTAATTCTTCAAAGTCTTAGCATTTTACAGCATATTACACCAAAATTAAAAGCTTTTGATATACTCAATGTGATTATTTTTTTTAAAAAAAAAGGAAGAAAAGAAGGAAGAAAGGACAGGAGGGAGAGAAAGAAAGAAAGAAAGAAAGAAAGAAAGAAAGAAAGAAAGAAAGAAAGAAAGAAAGAAAGAAAGAAAGAAAGAAAGAAAGAAAGAAAGAAAGAAAGAAAGAAAGAAAGAAAGAAAGAAAGAGAAAGAAAGAGAGAGAAAGAAAAAGAAAGAGAGAAAAAGAGAGAGAAAAGGAAAGAAAAGAAAAGGAAAGAAAAGAAAAGAATAAAAGAAGGGAGGGAAATAAAGGAAGTAAAAATGGCATCAAAGAAAATAAGAACAAAAGACCCAGAGAGTGGAGAGTAGTTTTGCCAGATATAATCTTCTAGGCATGATGCAGGTGTTGCACCCATCAACAGTTCACCATGCAAGAAGGACTAAGTTACCACACCTTCCTGAGGTACCACTCAGGTTTTTGCTGGATAGAATAAGGGAAGATACTTTCCTTAATGGTATACCACAATATAAAGGTTATATTCTAACAAGGACTCAGAAACATATCAGATAAAAATCAGGGGGCTATCCATGCAAAAAGACTTGAAAGCAAGAGATAGCCTGTGTGAGAAGAAGACTTTCATTGGGAGAAGAACAGGCGATGAGTTTGAGTAAAATGGGAAGAAGTGACTTAAATTCAATGTTTTATTTATGAAACTGTAATAGAAAAAAAAAAAACATTACAAGTGCTATTCAGTTGACAGGTAAATTCTGTCTGATTTTGTTTCTTCTCCCCTTCCCCACAGCTTAACAGAATGTGCAAACAAGGACTGTGAACAGCAGAAGTAGGTACTGTAGGAGCTGGAGAGGTGTCTCAGGGGTTAAGCCTCTGCCTTGCAGGTGGAAGGTCCTGGGTTCAGATACTAGATCCCACGTATAGACAGACGCCAGGCGGAAGCGGGGGAGGCCTGCGTTTCCGGTCCTAGGTAGGGCGGAGCCTGTGAATCCCGGGGCAGAGTAAACAAGGAGGAGGTAGAGGCGGTCCATGGTGGTTCCCGAATTCATCTGTGGTTCTACTCACACACACATACATACACACTCATACATGCACACACGCACAATTGAATAAATAATAAATAATAACAAAATTTAAAAAAAAAGAAGTAGGTACTGTAAAACACTGAGGGCAAGGAGATAAAAGTAAACAAAGAACTGACATAAGTACTTTCAATAACACAGCAAGATACGAAGCCACCGTTACTTCAAAGTTGCCTTTTTTCCTCTTTTCAAAATCTATGTAGGACATTGACCCTCTTCTCTGTGGTCACGGTAATTAAAGTATCATAAATCTCTAAGAGTCCTTGATTTAATTAAAGAACTCCTTGATAGAATACCTCGTTTGGCCATAATATCTTCCTGTACTTCATGTAGAAAAGTCCTGACAATTTCTGCCTTATAATTAGAAAAGCAGACTGCAAGAAGTTAAGATACATAATTGTGATCATTTAATAGTAGAGGAAATAGGAACAGAATCATTCTAGATTTCATCCCAGTGACCTTTTCACCTTCCCAGGTTACACAAAATATTCGCTTCAAATGAAAGTAATGATGAATCATAAGAATAAAATTAAAATGTGAGAAGAATATCAAGTGCTCATTGTAGCACTGGAGCATGAATGCTGTGTTCATTTTCTTCATGAACAAGAGCTAGCTAATATATGAAACGAAGATAAACAGCCACAGTAGAAATTATTTTTCAAAAGTTGTGTTAATATTAATCTCCCCTATTAAAGAAATATATATAGACAACTAAGCAAGGAGAAAGTATAATTAGCCAATTCCACAGTTGGTTAAATGGAAGATGTTGAATATTGAAGTGATTATGAACATTGTAATGTATTTATTTTGGGGATATTGAACAGGGTTATATAGCACATGGGGCAGTCACACCTAAAATTATGTTTGGATGGTAACAATTAACTATAAACGAATACCATTTATAGTTGAAGATAGCTAATGGTTTCCTTTCATTGATTTTGAAAAAAAAATTATCTTAGTGCTGTATTCCTATGAACCATTCAGAATGACTGAAACAGAATTTGGTACAAAAAAGAGGTAATGATAGGAACAGACAAAAATGAAGAAATCTGAATAACTGTTATAGATGTTAACAAGTGAATTCTGGAGGAGTAGATATGGGAGACAAGGGAGACATTAAAATTCCAGATTTTTGCTTTGTTTTAGTAACCAAGAACAAGGAAAGACAGGAAAGGTTTGCAATATAATGCTTACACAAAATCACAAAATATGACCTAATCATATAATTTTTAGAGCATATCCTGTCTTAAGTGATGCACAGCTTTATGGATGTGCTAGATACTGCAGATGACACTGTGGAAATGTGAAATACACATCGTTATCAACAGTGTAGAAGTATGGATGCTATCATTATTGTCTACATTCCACAAGTGTGGACTATGACACCATTGTCTAGAGCGTGCAAGTGTGGGCTGCATCACTGCTGTCTACAGTAGAGAAGTGTAAACATTATCACCAGTGTCTATATGTGGAGGCCATCACCATTTTCTGAGCAGCCCCTCAGGACGGGTGGAAATTTTTCAGTCATGTTTCCCCTTTTATGGTTTACCTCTTTGTCACTCTGCCTCCCCAATCACAGGCTGTCGGTACCTGAAACTCACCTGCTGCTTCTGTCTAGGATTATTTTCCTTGAACTGTGGTCATTAAGCACATCCCACAATGCAAACTTGGATGGATTTTTAAACCTCTGTTCCCAACATTGAAATCCTAAGCTTTCACATGTCAGCACACTGTTGGTTTAAAATCAGTTTCCATATATATATATAATATATATATATGTATATTCTTTGACAAGTTCATACATGTATATTAGGAATTTGAATCAATTTTACTCCATATTATCTGATCCTATTCCTTCTTGTTTTACTAGAAACCCTCTTCTTTAAAATCAGTTTCCTTCCTAATTTCATGTCTTTTTGTTCTATAGCATTTCATCAGGGCTGCTTTTTCATATTTAATTTTATTTTTTTCTAGTTTTACTAGCAAAATGAGTGATTGTTCCTGACCCCATTTTTCCCTCTCCCTCCCTTCCCTTCTTTAACCAACCTCCCCTCCTTTCATCAATCCATCCTTCTCTCTCCCACCCTTTTGTCTGTTTCTGGCCCCCAGGATTCCTTTTGGATTGTTTACTCTAGTGTGGGCTCAGACCTCTGTGGCAGATTAAGTAGCCCTTTCTTGGGTAGACCCACTGATACCAGCACTCCTCTTCACCCTTCAAGTACTTGTCCCTAAGGTTCCCAATGAATGTAATTATTTCTCCTGAGAGCCTCGCTAGTCTATGCAGGAGTATTGATATATCAGCCATTGTGCTATATTCCATTACTATATAGTATTCCATTGTATATATGTACCACATTTTCATTAATCATTTGTTAACTGTTGCACAGCTAGATTGGTTATATTTCTTTTCTATTATGAAAAGGGCTGCTATAAACATGGTTGTATATGTGTCTCTGATGTAGGATGCAGTGCTTTTTAGGAATATTCTCAGGAGTAGTATAGCTGGGATATATGGAATTTTAACTTTTTTTTTGAAAACTTCCAAATTGATCTCCAGAGAGGTTGTATGATTTTAAATCTCACCAGCAATATATGAGGGTCCCCTTCTCCTCACATCTATTTCTTATTTATATTTTGGATCTTAGCCATTTTGACTGCAGTGAGATGGTATCTCAAGGTGACTTTAATTTGCATTTTCTTATTAACTAGGGAGATAGAACATTTCTAAAGATGTTTGCTAGATATTCGAATTTTGTCTTGTGAAGTTTCTTTTCATTTCTATAGCCCATTTTTAAATGGGATTGTTTACTTCTTTGATATTTAATTTTTGAAGTTTTTTCAGATTTGTTGTTAATGAAGATGCTCTCCCATTCTGTAGGCTTCCTTTTTGCTTGATTAACATTCTCTTTTGCTGAGTAAAAGCTTTTTAATTTCATATAGTCCAACTTGTTTAGTGTTGAATTTATTCTCTGTGCCTTTAGAGTCCTAGTAAGGAAATGCAAGTTAGTTCAAGGGCATTCCTATTTTTTTCTTCAAGGAGTTTTATAATCTCTGGTCTAACATCGAGGTCTTTGATCTGTTTGGAGCTGTTTTCATGTATGGAGGCAAATAAGAATGTAGATATCCAATTTTGCTAGAACCATTTCTTGAAGAAGGTGTCCTTTTTTGGTGGATTTTTTTCCACCTATGTCAAAGGTCAATTGACTGTAGGTGAATCTGCATGTTGTTTTTATTATTATGGCTTCATAGTATACTTTAAGATGTGGTATGGTGATAACGCCATTGTAGTTTTTAGTATTCAGGGTTGTTTTGCTATCTTGATCTTCTATGTTTTCATATGAAATTTGAGTTTGTTTTACTAATTTCTGTGAAGAATTGGGTTGGTATGTTGATGGATATTGCATTGAATCTATGTGATGTTTTGGTAGGATAGCTATTTTAATAATGTTAATTCTGCTGATCCAAGAACATGAGAGATCTTTCCATCTTCTGGTATCTTCTAGAATCTATTTTTTAGAATTTTAAAGTTTTCATTGCATAGGTCTTTCACATCCTTAGTTAGGCTTATTCCAAAGTATTTCACTTTTTTAGGAGCAGTAATGAATGGTACTGTTTCTCTCAGGTCTTTCTCACTTTGTTTATCCTTGGTGTATAACAAAGCCACAGAGTTTTGAACATTAATTTTGTAACATGCCAATTTAATGAACATATGTATTAGTTCTAGGAGTTCCCTGACAGAATCTTTGAGGTATTGACCGTGTCATTTACAATTAAAGATAACTTGATTTCTTTTTTTCGCTTTATCTCCCTCTCTTGTCTTATGGCTCTAGTTAAAACTTTTAAGTACATGTACTTAATGTTCAATAAAGGTGTTAAGAGTGGACAGCCTTGTCTAGTTTCAGATCCAAGGAGGAATTATTCCAGTTTTTCACCATTTAGGATGATTTTTGCCATAGATTTTTTTGTATATGGTCTTTATTATGTTGATAAATATACTTTCCAAACCTTTATCATAAAGGGATGTTGACTCCTTTTCACCCCACCCCGCTCCGCAGGTTCGGGACGCGTGCGCGCGGTCCAGCAGGGCCTCACCCCGCGACCTAGGTAAGCCCCGGCCGCGCCCGCCCACCAGAACCCCAGGTCAGCCCACGGGGACCCAGCTCCGGCTCCCGCCATCCAGCCGGAGCCACGGGCACAAGGCCGAGGGACGAGGAGGACCTCCCCCTGCGCCCGGGCCCCGCCCCAGCTGCCCTCGGGTTAAATAGCTCCACGCAGACGCCTCCATCCTCGCATTCCCCACCCCGCTCAGCTGGTCCGGACGCGCACGGTCCAGCCGGGCCTCACCCGCGACCTAGGTAAGCTCTGTCCCTGCCCACCCCCAGAACCCCAGGCCAAATAATTCAGTTTAGTGAAATTGAAAGATCTTAAGAGTTAAAACGACAATGCCAGAGTCAAAGTGCAAATCCATGAGAAGCAACACTCAAGTAAACAAATTTCCCACTGAAGAAATTAATCCCATGTTAGACTCCAACCAGAACAAACCCGCGGAAAAAGGCCAAGAAAGCCTGACCCAGGATAACGACTTTCAAAATATGATCATTACCATGTTCAATACTATGAAAGAGGAAATCAGGGAGGAATTAAATAATCGAATCAATTGCTTTGAAGAGGAACACAACAGACATTTGGAGTTGAGAAAAACTGCAAGAAACAAAAACTGGCATAGAGCAGTTAAAACAGACTCAAACAGAGTTAAAAACTGAGCTACAAGACTAGTTATCTTCAACCCAGAACTCTACAGAGAGTCTTATCAACAGAACTAACAGAGCAGAAAACAGAATTTCAGACCTTGAAGATAAAGTGGGAATACTAACCAGCTCAATGGAAGAGGTTGTTAAAGCCAAAAAGATACTTCACAGAAATATCCAAGAGATATAGGACACCCTGAAGAAGCCTAACATGCGTATTCATGGAATACCAGAGCAAGAATCTCAAAATACCACCCCTGAGGAAATTTTTCAAACGATCATCAAGGAAAACTTTCCTCATCTAAAAAAAGAGAGGCCCATTCATATACAAGAGGCATTCCGCACCCCAAACAGATACGACCAAAACAGAAGCACCCCACGGCAAATAATAGTTAAAACACTCAACATTCAAGATAAAGAACTGGTGCTGAGAGCTTCAAGGGAGAAAAACCAAGTCACTTTTAAAGGTAAACCTATTAAAATAACAAATGACTTCTCAGTCAAAACAGTAAAAGCAAGAAGAGCTTGGAGAGACATACTTCAAGTATTGAATGAGCAAAAATGTCAACCCAGGCTGATTTACCTTGCGAAACTATCAGTCATCATCGAGGGAGAAAGAAAAACTTTCCAGCACAAAGACAACTTTAAGGGATACATGTCCACCAAACCAGGCCTTCAAAAAATGCTAGAAATGATACTCAAGCGTGAAGAAAAAAACAGGCATATCCAGGAGAACAGAAGGCAAATATAACACCATTAAAAGCGAAGCAATATACTTATAAAAACTACTAAACATAATAAATGTCTAGAATTAAAAATAGTTTCTCCATTATAACACTAAATGTACATGGAATTAATTCACTGATCAAGAGACACAGATTACAAACTTGGATTAAAAATCACAATCCATCAATCTGCTGCCTGCAGGAAACCCATCTCACCAAAAAAGA
Source organism: Typhlomys cinereus (assembly GCA_023101885.1). Taxonomy (NCBI): domain Eukaryota; kingdom Metazoa; phylum Chordata; class Mammalia; order Rodentia; family Platacanthomyidae; genus Typhlomys; species Typhlomys cinereus. The sequence goes on from JALPQD010000124.1 coordinate 3,043,240, forward strand.
TAGGCACGCTCTAAAAATAAAAGGCTGGTCAACAATTCTGCAAGCTAATGGAAGCAGAAAACAAGCAGGGGTAGCCATTATGTTACCAGAAAAAGTGGACTTCAAACCAAAGAAAATTATGAGACACGGATGGATACTACATTTTAGTCACAGGTACAATTCACTAGGAAGACTTCACAATACTGAACATATATGCACCCAATACAGGCCCCTCCACATTCATTAGGAAAACCCTACAGCGTCTAAAGCAAGAAATCAACCCCCAAACGATAATTCTTGGGGACTTCAACACCGCCCTCTCAACATGGGATAAATCAACAGGTTAAAAGCTTAAGAGACACTTTGGAACTTAATCAAACCCCGAAAGAAATGGACCTTACAGATCTCTATCGAACTTTTCACCCACGTACCAAAGAAAACACATTTTTCTCAGCAGCACATGGAACTTTCTCCAAAGTAGATCACATATTGGGTCACAAAACGAATCTACACATATACAAAAAAGTTGAAATTCTAACCTGTGCTCTATCAGACCACCACGGCCTAAAGCTGGACATCCACAACACATCAAACAAGAGAAAATACACTAACTCCTGGAAACTTAACAATATGATGCTGAATGAGAACTGAATTCAGGAAGAAATTAAAAAGGAAATTCAAGATTTCCTGAAAGTGAATGATAACGAAAATACAACTTACCAAAATCTCTGGGACACAATGAAAGCTGTTCTAAGAGGTAAGTTCATAGCTCTTAATGCCTACATCAAAAAAATGGAAACATTAGAAATAAACAACTTAACAATGCAGCTTAAAGCTTCAGAGAAACTACAGCAATCTGATCCCAAAAGTAGTAGAAGAGAGGAGATTAGCAAAATAAGGGGAGAAATATCTGAAATCGAGATTAAGAAAACGATAGAAAAAATCAACCAGTCAAAAAGCTGGTTCTTTGAAAAAAAATCAATAAGATTGATACACCCCTAGCTAAATTAACCAAAAGCAAGGGAGAGAAAACCCAAATTAACAAACTTAGAAATGAACATGGAGTTATCACTACTGATACCCAAGAAATCCAGAGAATTATTACATCATATTTCAAAAACTTACACTCTGTGAAGTTTGACAACACAAAAGAGATGGATGAATTTCTAAGTAAACACAACCTACCTAAATTGAATCAGCAAGTTGTGAATTATTTAAATAGTCCTATAACATACAAGAAAATTGAAGAAGTAATCTCGAATCTTCCCACCAAAAAATGTCCTGGGCCAGATGGCTTCAGCACCGAATTCTACCAGACATTTAAGGAGTTAATAACACCAATACTCCTTAAACTGTTCCACCACATAGTAAAGGAAGGAAGACTACCAAATTCCTTCTATGAAGCTAATATCGTCTTAATCCCAAAACCTAATAAAGATTCACTTAAAAAAGAAAACTATAGGCCAATCTCTCTGATGAACACAGACGCAAAGATTCTCAACAAAGTCTTAGGAAATCGGATTCAAAAACATATTAAAAAGATCATTCACTGGGGACCAAGTAGGCTTCATCCCCGGCACACAAGGTTGGTTCAACATACGCAAATCAATAAATGTAATTCATCATGTAAACCAGTCCAAAGTCGAAGACCACATGATACTCTCGATAGATGCAGAAAAAGCCTTTGACAAAATCCAACAGCCTTTTATGATCAAAACGCTAGAGACTGTAGGAATGAAAGGAAACTTTATCAATATAATAAAAGCTGTATACAACAAGCCCACAGCAAAGATTATGCTCAATGGGGAACAATTGGAAGCATTCCCACTTGGATCAGGAACTAGACAAGGCTGTCCACTCTCACCCCTTCTATTCAATATTGTACTTGAAGTCTTAGCTGAAGCCATAAGACAAGGAAGGGACATAAGAGGGGGCGGTAAGATTGTAAGAGCAAAAGGATGGGAGGAACAACGATTTGCAAGATTCTCAACAATAGTTGGGGCCAAAGCAATCATAATGGGACTTTGCATGCCCTGCGCAATGTCCAGCGCACTGTTGCCCTCATAAAGTCTAGCATCTGTTAAGGGCACCGAGATCCCTGGAGGCAAGGGATTGACAGCCATAGTAGTGCTCCTATGCTTAAGGGGAACAAGAGAAAGGGCTTATGGAAATGCCACTGGGTCCTTATATATCATCGGAGAGGAGGACCCAGTGGAGAGTCAGGCGTACACAATAAAGGACTTTCTGGGAATTGGGAGGGAGGCACTGGGGGATGGGGAGGGAGAGGAGGGGGAGGAGGGGGTTCAGGGGGGAGGGGGAGGGAGGGAACTGGTAAAAAAATTTTAAAATGTATAATTACATTTTTAATAAAAAAAAAGTTCAATTCACAAAAAAAAATAAAGGGATGTTGAAATTTGTCAAAAGCTTTTTGAGCATCGGTTGAGAGAATCATGGTTTTCATCTTTGCATTTGTTAATATGGGTGAATTATAATGATGGATTTATGAATATTGAAAGAAATGTGTTTCTAGAATAAACAACCTAGTCATAATGAATTATCTTTTGATATATTTATGAATCTGGTTTGCTATAATTTTGGTAAGGATCTTTGTTTCTATATTAATGAACTAGCCACAGCTTTCCCTTTATGTTCTCTCTTTATTTGGTTTGGGAGATCAGTGGCTTCATAGCAGGACTTTGGAAGTATTCCTTTCTTTTCTATTTTATGAAGTAATTTAAGGAGTACTAGTGTTAATTGTTTTTTGAATGAATATCTAGTAGAATTCTATGCTGAATCCATCTGGTCCTAATTTCTTGGTAGGGAAATTCAAAATTACTGCTTCAAGTTCGTCCTTTCATATAGGACTATTTCAATAATTCGAATCATCAGGGTTTAACTTCAGTATGTTTAGAAATTCATCAATTTATCCCTCTGCCCCTCTCACCACCTGGGACAGGACCCTCGCTTGAAATCCTCTTTCCCAGATAAGTTCTACCAGCCCACATGTCACCTGCTGGTCCCAGCTCCTCCCACCAGCCAGCCTGAGCAACAACTAGGCTTCCCCGAGCTTGGGCAGGCCATGCTCCAGGTCCTAAGTGAAGCATGCACCATCACACCAGCCCCTCTGCTCCTCCCACCACCCAAGGACCTTCGCTTGTGCTGTAGGAAGGACATATTGCTACTCAGAATTCAACAGATTCCAAAGGAAACTCAAGCAAAGCTCTAGGGGACAAGGTCATACATCTGAAGTCCACAAAAATCATCCTATCACATGGGAGAGATCCTTCACATCCAGCCCAAAGATAAGTAAACCCCGTTTTACCATCCTGATTCTTACAATTATTAATCACTGTAGATTAACTTTTCCATATAGCCATCCCCAAAATATGGGATTATATCACTCACCCTCACATGTAACCAAGTTAATAAATCATAAAAGTGCACTAACATACTAATATTCACCCCCTGTCTACTAAACCTGACTTAATTGATGTAAGACCATCATCTAGGAAATAACAATAACAACAATCAAACATACCCAACTCCAAGGCAAACACTAGTAATAATTGCCTGAGAGTAGTAATACCAACTTAATCAGTTCAGACAAAAACACTCAGAACTGAAAGGTCTTAAGAAACAAAACAACAATGCCCAAGTTAAAGCACAGATCCATGAGAAACAAAACTGAATAAGACAAATCTCCCACAGAAAGAATTAACCCCATAATGCTGGATTCTAACCAGAACAAATTCACGGAAAATAGCCAAGAAAGCCAGGCCCAAGGTAATGACTTTCAAAACATGATCATGACCATGATCAATACCATAAAAGAGGAAATCCGGGAGGATTTCCCTACCAAGAAATTGGGACCAGATGGATTCAGCATAGAATTCTACTAGATATTCATTCAAAAAAAATTAACACCAGTACTCCTTAAATTATTTCATCAAACACTTTAAATAAAAACACAACAGACACTTGAAGGAGTTGAGAAAAACAGTTCAAGAAACAAAAATAGGCATAGAACAGTTAAAACAGTCTCTGGCAGAGTTTAAAATTGAACTAAAAGACAAGTTATCTTCAACCCAAAACTCAACAGAGAGTCTTATCAACAGAATTAACAAAGGAGAAAATAGAATTTCAGATCTTGAAGACAAAGTGGAAGTATTAACCAGCTCAATGGAAGAAGTTGTTAAATCCAAAAGGATGCTTGAGAGGAATATTCAAGAGATATGGGACACCCTGAAGAAGCCTTACATATGCATTCAGGTAATACCAGAGCAAGAATCCCAAAATACCACACCTGAGTAAATTTAGCAAACTATCATAAATGAAAACTTCCCTCATCTGAAGAATGAGAGGCCCATCCAAATATGAGAGGCATTCTGCATCCCAAACAGATATGACCAAAATAGAAACGCCATGACAAATAATAGTCAAAACACTCCACATTCAAGACAACAAAAAGGCACTGAGAGCTTCAAGGGAAAAAAACCAAGTTATTTTTAAAGGTAAACCTATTAAAATAACAAATGACTTCTCAATGGAAACAGTAAAAGCAAGAAGAGCTTGGAGAGACTTACTTCAAGTGTTAAGTGAGCAAAAATGTCAACCCAGGCTGATATACCTGGCAAAACTATCCGTCATGATCAAGGGAGAAAGAAAAGTTTTCTAAGACAAAGAAAACTTGAAGGTTTGCAGGTCTACCAAACCAGGCTTTCAAAAAATGCTAAAAATGATACTCAAGCTTGAAGAAAAAAACAAGTGTATCCAGGAGGACAGAAGGGAAGTATAATACCACCAAAACCTAAAAGCCAAATAATACATTTACAAAAGCCACTAAACATAAAAAAAGTCCAGAATTAAAAATAATTTCTCCATTATAACACTAATTGTCGATGGAATTAAAAAACACAGATGACAAAATTGGATTAAAAATCACAACCCATCAATCTGCTCCCTTCAGGAAACTCATCTCACCACAAAAGATAGGCACATCCTAAAAATAAAAGGCTGGTCCAAAATTCTGCAAGCTAATGGAACCAGGAAACAGGCAGGGGTAGCCATTATGCTATCAGACAAAGTGGGCTTCAAACCAAAAAAAAATCATAAGAGACACAGATGGATACTACATTTTAGTCACAGGTACAATTCACCAGGAAGAATTCACAATACTGAACATATATCCACCTAATATGGGCTCCTCCATATTCGTTAAGCAAAACCTACAGCACCTAAAGCCAGAAATCAAACCCCAAACGAAAATTTTTGGGGATTTCAACACTGCCCTCTCAACATGAGATAGATCAACAGGTCAAAAGCTTAACAGAGACACTTTGGAACTCAACCAAACCCTTAAATGCACCTTCCAGATCTCTATCAAACTTTTCATCCATGCACCGAAGAATATACATTTTTCTCAGCAGCACATGGAACTTTCTCCAAAATAGATCACGTATTGGGTCACAAAATGAATCTCCACTATACAGGAAAGCTGAAATTTAAGCCTGTACCCTTTCAGACCACCATGGTCTAAAGCTTGACATCCGCAACACAACAAACAACAGAAAATACATTAACTCCTGGAAACTAAACACTATGATGCTGAATGAGAATTGGATTCAGGAAGAAAATACAAAGGAAATACAACTTATCAAAATCTTTGGGACACAATGAAAGCTGTCCTAAGAGGTACTTTCATAGCTCTTAATGCCTACATCAAAAAAATGGAAACATCAGAAATAAATAACTTAACAATGCAGCTTAAAGCTTTAGAGACACTACAGCAATCCAATCCCAAAAGCAGTAGAAGAGAGGAGATTAGCAAAATAAGGGGAAAAATATCTGAAATTGAGCTTAGGAAAACGATACAGAAAATCAACCAGTCAAAAGCTGGTTTCTTGAAAAAATCAATAAGATTCGTACACCCCCTAGCTAAACTAACCAAAGCAAGAGAGAGAAAACACAAATGAACAAAATTAGAAATGAAAATGCAATTATCACTAAAGATACCCAAGAAATTCAGAGTATTATAACATCATATTTCAAAAATTTATACTCTGGGAAGTTTGACAAAACAAAAGAAATGGGTGAATTCCTAAGTAAGCATAACTTACCTAAATTAAATCAGGAAGTTTTGAGTTTTTTCAATAGTCCTGTAGCATACGAGGAAATCGATGAAATAAGCTCGAATCTTCCTACCAAAAAATGATCTGGACCAGATGCATTCGGCACAGAGTTCTACCAGCCATTTGAAGAACAAACAACATCGATATTCCTTAAACTGATCCATCAAATAGCGAAGAAAGGAACACTATTAGATTCTTTCTATGAAGCTAATATCATTTTAATACCAAAACCTAATAAAGACACACTTAAAAAAGAAAACTATAGGCCAATCTCTTTTTTTTTTTACAATCTATTTATTATGTTTAAACTACTAAAGTTTTGCATTTTTCTGCTCATATGCACTTTTCATCTTTTTTTTTTATTAAAAATTTAATTATACATTTTAAAATTTTTTACCAGTTCTCTCCCTCCCCCCTCCTCCCCCTCCCCTTCCCCCAGTGCCTCCCCCCCAATTCCCAGAGAGTCCTTTATTGTGTACGCCTAACTCTCCACTGGGTCCTCCTCTCTGATGACATATAAGGACCCAGTGGCATTTCCATAAGCCCTTTCTCTTGTTCCCCTTAAGCATAAGATCACTACTATGGCTGTCAATCCCTTGTATAGGCCAATCTCTTTAAAGAACACAGATGCAAAGATTCTCAACAAAGTTTTAGCAAATCAGATTAAAAAACATATCAAAAAGATCATTCACGGTGATCAAGTAGGCTTTATCCTAGGCACACAAGGTTGGTTCAACATACGCAAGTCAGTAAATGTAATTCCCATACAAACCAGTCCAAAATTCAAGAACACCTGATACTCTCCATAGATAAAGAAAAAGCTTTTGACAAGATCCAATAGCCTTTTATGATCAAAACACTAGAGACAGTTGGAATGGAAGGAACCTTTATCAATATAATAAAAGCTGTATACAACAAGCCTACACAAAGGATTATACTAAATGGGGAAAAACTTGAAGCATTATGCTTTGATCAGGAACTAGAAAAGTCTGTCCACTCTCACCACTTCTATTCAATATTGTACTTGAAGTCTTAGCTGAAGCCATAAGACAAGAAAGGGACATAAAAGGGATTTAAATCCGCAAGGAAGAAGTCAAGTTATCTCTATATGCAGATGACATGATCATACACTTGAGTGATCCCATAAACTCCACCAGAAAGCTCCTGGAACTAATACAGAAGTTCAGCAGGGTGGCCAGATACAAAATAAATGTACAAAAATCAGTGGCCTTCCTATATGTTCACAATGAAAGAAGTGAAAAAGCCCTGAGAGAAACAATCCTATTTACTATAGGTTCTAAAAATGAAATACCTTGGTATAAACCTAACCAAGGAAGTACAAGACCTTTATAATGAAAACTTTAAAACCCTAAAGAAAGAAATTGCAGAAGACATAAGAAGGTGAAAAGACCTCCCATGTTCCAGGATTGGCAGAATCAACATCATAAAAATGACCATCCTACCAAAGATACAGATTCAATGCTATACCAATTAAAATCCCAAAGCAATTCTTTAAAGAAGTTGACCAAACAATCTCAAAACTCATATGGAGGCACAAAAGACCCCGGATAGCAAAAACAAATCCTGAGTAACAAAAACACTGCTGGAGGTATCACCATACCAAACCTTAGTCTACAAATCCATAGTTGTAAAATCAGCCTGGTATTGGCTCCAAAATAGACACACAGATCAATGGATAAGGGTTGAAGACCCAGATATATGCCCACACAATTACAACCATTAGATCTTTAACAAAGGGGCCCAAAAAATCCAATAGATAAAGAACAGCATCTTCAACAAGTGGTACTGGCAAAACTGGATATTCACATGTGGAAGATTAAAACTGGACCCACATGTCACCATGTACAAGAATTAATTCCAAATGGATCAAGGACCTCAATATAAGGGCAGAGACTATAAAAACCATAGTTGAAAGGATAGGGAACTCCCTCGAGCTGAATAGGCTAGGCTAACAGTTCCTAAGCAGACATACAATAGCACAGTCACTACAACCAACACTCAACAGATGGGATCTTGTGAAATTAAAGAGCTTCTCTTTAGATAAAGACATTGTAACTCGAGCACAATGGCAACCCACAGAATGGGAGAAAATCTTCACTAACCACATATCTGATAGAGCTCTATTATCCAGAGTGCACAAAGAACTTAGAAAACTAAACACCAAGGAAACAAATGGATCAATTAAAAAATGGGCTTTGGAACTTCAAGGAAACTTTACCACGGACTTAATTAAAATGTTTAACAAATATCTTTAAAAAATGCTCCACATCCTTAGCCATCAGGGAAATACAAATCAAAATCTTCCTGAGATATCATCTCACCTTAGTCAGGATGGCAATAACCCACAATACAAACACCACCAAATGCTGGAGAAGATCTGGAGAGAAGGGAATTCTCCTATATTGCTGGTGGGAATGCAGGCTTATACAACCACTCTGGTGAGCTATCTGGAAATTACTTAAAAAGTTAAAGATTGAAATGCCATATGACCCTGCTATTCCACTTTTGGTAATAATCCCCCATACAGCAAAAATTTACCTCGATAGCACAAGGACGACTATGTTCATAGCAGCACTGTTTACAATAGCGAAGTCATGAAATCAACCCAAATGTCCAACAGTTGATGAGAGGATAAAGAAAATGTGGTACATTTATACAATGGAATACTACTCAGCCATCAAAAATGATGAATTAATGAAATTTGCCAAGAAATGGATAGAATTAGAAAAAATTATATTGAGTGAAATATCACAGACACAGAAAATTAAGCACCATATGTACTCCCTAATAGGTGGATCCTAATACCAAACCCACTTAGTGGCACACTTAAAGATAAATCTCTATAATACCTACAGTAATTGCAAAGATTATAAACAGGAAGGAATGGTAAGGAGGGCCCCGCCAGCCACAAGGAGAGAGGCGACTATGTTACAGCAGAGAAAATAGGCAATCATCAAGGTCTGCAAGTAAGTAATGAGACATCTGGTTAAACTCACAGACTTTCCTTCTCGGTCACTTGCAACTGATGGGGTATGATCTCACCAAAAAGGGAGGGAATACAGTCTAGCAGATAGAAGGTAACCATCCTACAAATGGGAGACTTACCCCCACACACACCATGGTCTCCTACTCTTATTCCATCTACCTTTGAGTCTACTCTTATGATAAGACACTATTTTAACAGTCTTTTATCTCTGGCCAGGGGGTGACATGCAATACCCATCAGAATGGAGCTAAGGGCAGTGCAGGAGGAGCAAAACTGAAAAAAAAAATCAACAAACCATAATTAAGAACATCAGAGACTCTATATCAACCAACTGGAACCGGGACAGCCTACTCTCTCCCCATCCTAAAGCTCATGGAAATTTGCAGAAGAGGGGGCAACAAGATTGTAACAGCCTAAAGATGGGGAGGGGCAATGATATGCAAGATACTCCACACAAGTTAGGGCCGAAGCAATCATAATAGGACTTTGCATGACCTGAGCAATGACGAATATTTCATTGACCCCTCAAAGTCCAGCATGGATCACAGGCTCTAAAATCCTTAGAGGCAAGGGATTTACAGCCACAATATTGTTCCTTTACTAAAGGGGTACACAAAAAAAGAGCTCTAGGTAATGCTACTGAGTCCTTATACCTCATCAGAGAGGAGGACTCAGAGGGAAGTTTGACATGCACACTAAAGGATGCTGCAGGGATGGGGCAGTGCACTGGGAGAAAGGGAGGGAGGGGGAAAAGGAAGGGAAAAAGGGGGAAGGGAGCAAGGGAATTAAGGGAGGGGTGGAGGAAGGGAAGGGAATGGGGTACCTATCAAATTTGTATGAGTGGGAAAAAAACAAACAAACAATTTTATTAATTTGGGTTATCTCTCTTTTAGTTTTGGTTAATTTACTAAATTGTCAATCTTGTTAAGTTTTTCAAAGAACCGCTTTTGTTTGATTTTTTTTTGTATTGTTTTCTTTCTCTCAATTTCAGTTATCTAATCCTGCTAATCTCTACATGTCTACTTCTTGGGGTTGGTTTTTTATTGCTTATCTAAAGCTTTAAGCTGTTTAATTAATTTGTTCACCTGTAATGTTTCCATTTTACTGATGTAGGCATTGAGTGCTATGATTATCCTCTTAGGATCCCTTTATTATATCTCAGAGGTTTTGATATGATATGTTTCCCTTATCATTGGATTCTAGAACTTTTTTTCTACTTTTAAAAGCATATTGGGTATTCATTTCAGCTTCTCTCACTCCCCCCTTCCCTCTGTCCTCTCCCTTCCCTTCACCATTCTTTCCCACTCCCTCCTACCCTTCCACCTGCGTGCTTCTATGGACCCCAGGTTTACTCTGATTTGTATACTCCTGTTGGGACTCAGGCCTCCATGGTATTTCAAGTTACCTCTCTTCAGGCCACCCCAATGATATGTGCATTTCCTTCACTAATCCAGCTTTAGACTCAAAGGTTTCCACTGTAAGTAACCATTCTATGTGTATAACAGCTACCTATAGAACAGTTTGATGCATTGTCTTTCTACATATAGGTTTATTGGCTGCCTTTCCTACTAATCTGTTTCTTTCCCTTTTTTGGGTTCTAGTTCTAGTTTCCAGTAACAAGGATGTGTACCATTATGACAAGCTGGTCTTGAATCCAATCAGAAAGCTGTTAGTTGTCTCCTTGATACCTATGCCACTATTACACTGATGACCTGTTGCCAGGATGATTTATATTGCAACTTAGAGATTTCATGCTATTAATGAGGACTGTGATTATTTCTGTCCCCCAGCTTACTGTGTAAGCTATCCAACAAGGAGAAAGTCCACAAAGCAGTTCTGATCATGTAGAAGACTGAGTTATAGGAAATTTTGAATTTCTATTTACCTCTATCTAGACTCATTCCACACTCAGTAGCATGTTATTAAGCTTCCAAGTTGTTTGTGTACTTTCTGTTGCTTGCTTTGCTATGGATGCCCATCTTTATTCCCTGGTGGCCAGATAGAGTACAGGTGGTGATTTTGATTTCCTTGTATTTGTGGAGGCTGATTTTGTGCCCTAGCATGTGATCTATTTTGGAAAAAAAGTTTCAAGGGCTTTTGAAAAGACAACATATACCTTTGTTTTAGAATGGAATATTTGTTATCTGTCAGGTCCATTTGGTTTATGGTTTGATTTAATTCATATAGGTCTCTGTTCTGTTTTTGGTCTGTTGACCTATCAGTGAAAGTGGGGTGTTAAATATTCTATTATTATCATGTTTATGTTCATTTGCTGTTTTATGTGTTGCAGTCTTTGTTTAACGAATGTAGGTGAGCATGTGTTTAGAGGATATATACTTTGAATTGTGAGTTATTCTTGATGTATTCTCCTTTGATGAATATGTAGTATCCTGTATCTCTTACAGTTTGTTTTGGCTTGAAATCTATTTTGTCAGATATTAGAATGGATACTCCTGCTTGTAATAGCTTCAGGAAAGAAAAGGAAAGGGAAGAAGGGAAAGGAAGGGAAAGGAAGGGAAGGGAAGGGAAAGGAAGGGAAGGGAGGGGAGGGAAGGGAGGGAGAGAGGGGAGGAGAGGGGAGGGGAGGGGAGGGGAGGGAAGGGAAGGGAGGAGGGAAGAAGGGAAGGGAAGGGAAGGGAAGGGAAGGGAGGAGGAGGGAAGGGAGGAGGAGAAGGGAAGGGAAGGGAGGGGAAGGGGGAGGGGAGGGAAGGGAAAGGAGGGGGAGAGAAGGGAAGGGAGGGGAGGGGGAGGGAAGGGAAGGGAAGAGGAGAAGGAAAGGAAAGAGGGAGAGAGAGAAGGAAACAGGAAGGAGAGGGGGAGAGAGGGAGTTGTATGTGCTTGAAGTATCTTCAACCATCCTTTGACCCTGAGATTATGTCTTTCAACTTGAAGCGTGTTTCCTGAAGGCAGTATATTGATGGATCGTGACTTTTAATCTCTGTCTCTTGACTGGAGAGTTGAGCCCATAGATCTCTAAAGTTATAATTAAGAGGTTTTTATTGGTTCCTGTCACTTTTGAGTTTATTGGGCTTTTTTGTGTTCGCAGTTCTCTGCCTGGTTGTTATATTGACATTACTTTTCTCTTTTCTGCAGGCCTGGTTTGGTAGATAATAAAGACTTTATTTTTGTTGATAAATATTTTTGTTTCTCCTCCAAACATGACTGACAGTTTGGCTGAGTATAGCAGCCTGTGTTTGCATTTCGATCATTCATGATTTGAAGAATGCTTTTCTAAACTCTTCTGGCTTTTATTGTTTCCTTAAAAAGTTGGCTGTTACTCTAATAGGCTTGCCTTTAAATGTGACTTGATTTTTCTCTCTTACAGGTCTTAGGACATTCTGTTTGTCCTGTATCTGATATGTTGCTTCTATTATTTGCCTTGCTGTGCTCCTCATTTGGTCATATCCAGATGGTATGCAATATGCTTCTTGCACTTGGATGAGGCATTCTTCCCTTAGATGTGAGTTTTCACTTATGATTGACTGAATGATCTGAGCTTTAGTGTTTTGGGAGGGTTTCTTGTTCTGGCATTCTGTGAATGTGTAGGTTTGGCTCCTTTATGGCATCCCATAGCTGAAAATTCTTTTCAGAGTTTTTTTATATTTTTTTTCTTCCTTAATTGAACAATTCTGCTCTGTCAATTTATTATCCAGGTCTGAAATTCTGTCTTTTCCTTGATCTATTCTGTGTATGATACTCTCAGTTGGATTATCATTTTTGGTTGGTTTAGCTTTGAATTCCGGCTGAACTTCAGCTTGACAGTTTTCGCTTTGTAAACTTATTTTTGCTTCCTCTATATCCTTTTTCATCTCAGTTAATTTTTTGTTATTTTCCTATGCAGTAAGGTCATATGTTTAATCATTTCCTCTTTGTTCTTTATGTTCCTTTTGACAGTCTTCAAACTCTTTTTTTACTTTTTCTAGAATTTTGTTGAACATGTCAATATCATTTCTTTGGATGACATTATCCTCAGTATTGCTTTCCTGACTGGTATCCATGAGGTTGTTCTGATTGGAATCATATTATGGGGGCTGTTGTTTTTTGTAGGAGACACATTTTCCTGGTTCTTAATGTATTTCGTGGTTTTTCACTGTGACTTGGGCATTTTCTGTTAAATCTGTGACTACTTTCTTTGGTAGCTGGTTTTAGTTTTCCCAAATTAGATGAGGTTGTCTGATTTTAACTAGCAAGGGCTACAGTTCTGAGTCATTGGTGGCAGGTAGGCAGTTGATAGGGCTCTCCCTGTGTGGTTCTCACCAAATGTGGGGCTGCATTCCGGGGTTATTGGGTTAGATGGGTGGTCGGTGGGATTGTTTTTATATTTTGTAATAGGATGACATTATTCCTCTGCCTTTCTCTTTTATTTTTTAATTTTTTTAAAATTTTTTCAATTGTGCATGTATGTGTGTGTGTGTGTGGGTGTGCGTGTAGAACCACGGACGAATTCGGGAACCACCATGGACGCCTCCACCTCCTTATTTACTCTGCCCCGGGATTCACAGGCTCCGCCCTACCAAGACCAGAAACGCAGGCCGCCCCTGCTTCCGCCTGGCGTCTATACGTGGGGTCTAGGATCCGAACTCAGGACCTTCTGCCTGCAAGGCAGAGGCTTAACCCCTGAGCCACCTCTCCAGCTCTCCTCTGCCTTTTTCTAACTAGCAATATAATACCTTTAATTAAAATTGAATTCAAAGTTCATGCAATTTTGCTTTCAGAATCTGGTCTTTTTAACAACAAATCTCTCAACTTGCTAGAAAACAAATTTGTTTTATCTTAGCATATAGTTCATTATTTTTATGCATTTTTATTATTATTTCAGCTCATACAAACTTAATAGGTATGCCAGTTCCCTCCCTCCTTCCTCCTCCCCCCGAACCCCCTGCTCCCCTCCCTTCACCCCTCCCTCCCCATCCCCCAGTGCCTCCCGCCCCAATTCCCAGAGAGTCCTTTCTTGTGCATGCCTGACTCTCCTCTGGGTCCTCCTCTCCGATGACGTACAAGGACCCAGTGGCATTTCCCTGAACCCTTTCCCATGTTCCCCTTAAGCATAGGAACACTACTGTGGCTGCCAATCCCTTGCCTCCAAGGATCTTGGTGCCTTTAGCAGATGCTAGACTTTGTGAGATCAATAGTGTGTTGGACATTGTGCAGCACATGCAAAGTCCAATTATGATTGCTTCGGCCCTAACTTGTGTGGAGTATCTTGCAAATCATTGCTCCTCCCATCCTTTTGCTCTTACACTCTTACCGCCCCCTCTTCCACAAATGTCCCTGAGCTTCAGGATGGGGAGACATTAGTCTGGCCTAGTTCTAGTAGTTGATATAGAGTCTCTGAAGTTCTGGATTGTGGTTTGTTGATTTTCTTTTGCAGTTTTGCTGCTCCTGCAATGCCCTTCACTCCATCCTGCTGGGCACTGTATGTCACCCCCTGGCCAGAGACAAAAAGCTGTTAAACTGGAGTCTTGTTATAATAGCACATTCAAGGGTAGATGTAATAAAAGTAGGAAACCTCAGTGAGGGAGGGGTCAATCACCCATTTGCAAAATGGTTACTTTTTATCTGCCAGACTATATGCCCTCCCCTTCTGGTGAGATCATACCCCCTTCATATAGTTAATTTTTTAATAAATAGTACATATTAAAAATAATGTGTATCCTTAACAAGTAGGTGAATGTGTATTTTACAATACACTAACTCTTTGGATTATACCAATTCTCCTGTTTGCTTACTTATTTTCACTTAGTCTATATACCAGTTACTAATAATAGTATGTTAAATTTGTCATTCCTTTTTATGGCTATTTTTCTTCACTGTATATCTTCTGAAAATGTGTTGTAAATTCAAACATAATTGCATTATTTCCTGTTTATTAGATTTTTATCGTTAGTAATGGAATCCTTTGTTAGCCACAATAATACTCTGTGACTAAAAGCTTCATTTTCCCTTTATTCAGGTAGTAGTGCCAGATTTTTAAAAATCTTCCTTTAAGCACATTTATTAAATATATTTTAGGAATACATCTTTTAAGTACATATTATGAACACTACCAGGAACTGCATGTCATCTCATAGTTGAGGCTAATCCAGTTACATTTTTGTAAATATAGTATTTAAATGTATGAATTATTTAATTTCATTTTCATATTTCTAGATTTTCCTGAACTTTTTTTCTTCTTTCTTCCCTCTTGTAAATTGACTGGATTTAAAATATTTCATTCCAGAGTCTTTTGGAAAGTCATTCATGCTTTCGTTGCTTCTCCTTAGAATGTTACCCTGTTACATCTATCAAAATGAAAATAAGAATTGAGTGGCTATTAAAATTGATTCTCTTTCACTTTTATACCAGGACTCTTCCTAAAGCAGTCTAAGGGCTTAGCTAGGTTTTGAAAAATAAGTGGCCATTATCACACCAAAGTTGGAAGGGCTGGTTGAGACATGGATTACCCACCACTCCCCTGTGATTAACAGCTGCGGCAGATAACCTTGAAGAAATCTTGCAACGGAAACAACAT
This sequence comes from Typhlomys cinereus, assembly GCA_023101885.1. Taxonomy (NCBI): domain Eukaryota; kingdom Metazoa; phylum Chordata; class Mammalia; order Rodentia; family Platacanthomyidae; genus Typhlomys; species Typhlomys cinereus. The sequence goes on from JALPQD010000124.1 coordinate 3,058,865, forward strand.
GGCTCACCTGTGCTGACCCAGCTGGAAGCAGCCAGGAGAGTAAATAAAGCTCCTTTACTCTCATTTCAGCTCTAGGCCCTCCCATGAGAGAATAAAATTTAATATAAAAGGTGCCTGGATCACATGAAGCAGGCCACAAGTTCAACCTTCTGTGGTGTCCTGAAGAGGAATGGAGAGAGTTGAGTGAGTAGCAGATGTCCAGCAGATGTGAGACCTCTGAATCAAACTCACTATTCAACTCTTTCCAAAGGTAGAATAGACCTTAGCATACATTGTATTAAAGCCCTCCACAGTAATATTTATAGCATTATTGCCAGCATTTTAGTCATATTTTAATCCTCAAAATTCCCTCTCCTTTCTCCAATTGGTTTAAAACATGTTTTCTGTTTCAGGTTTTCTATTGTGGATCATTGTCCCTTCTAGAGTTCAATGAAAACTTCTCTCACTGAGCTTTTGAGTTACCCACGTAAATTTCTTTTCAGAAATTTATTTTATCTTATTTTGTGATGAAAGTTTTGCCATAAATAAATATTTGTTGAGTGACAGCTATTGTCCTTGAATCCTATCCAGATGTTTCTACACTTGCTTCTTGGTTAACAATGTCAGATTAATTATCATTTCCTTATGGACAGTCTGACTTTTTTCTTTATCTGCTTTTAATCTTTCTCTTTACTCTTTCAGCTATTTAACCAAAACATTTAGAGTTTATAAAAAGTTGTTCTTTCTAGAATATTCTGTGGCCATCTCTAATATGAGTGTGTATATCTTTCATCAAGTTGTCAAGGTTCCTTGCCCTTCTCTTCCTCCACCTTGTTGTCTATAGCTACACCACTTTTCCTACTTTGTGTCTCTTAACTTCTCTGGCATAATCTCCATTCTACTATTTCTTAGTGCTACAACTTCAGTACTTTCAAATCACATTTTACACTTGTTAATTCCCTTCAACCTCTTGGCTAATTTGCTGTCTAAAAGTCACTTTTAAATCTCATTGCTAAAGCCTCTGTTCTATCATTTGTTCAAATTGTCTTTTCCGATCTATGTATGTGTGTGTGTGTGTGCACGTGCTTTCACCCTTTTTTATTTCTTCTAAGACATCTTTTAAGGCTGCTATTTTTCTGGGGACATTTTTATTTAATCCTTGTCTTGTATTTTCTGGATCACAAGGATAATATAATTTAAATATTATGTATGGATAAAGATGCTTTCAGAGTTTCAAAATTCCTTCAATGACATAAAATGTGTAAATCAGCCTAGAGATATGGGTAACTTAGGCAGATTTCTTTACGTCTTGATGAAAGATTTTTTGTAGTCCAAAGCTCTGCCTTGCCTGGGTCTCTGTGGAAGGGGGAATCATCCTGTGAAAGCTCACTGGAAAGCCTGGCTGATGAATGGGCAAGGACTGAATAAGACTGTGTTTTGAGAGCCCAACTAGTCACCTCCCTCAGGAATCTCTGCTTGAAGCCCCCCGGCATGCCACTACACTGGTGAACCCTCACTGCCTGCCGTCTTCTACATCCTCTGCGGCTGGCTCCCTCTTTGAACGTTCAAAGATTGCTCAAATTGTAGAAACACCTAAAGACTCCTGGGTTTTGCTTGAGTTAAGTTTCCTAGCTACTTTCTACAAATAAGTGTTTTTACATTATTTAGTTTTAGACCAATGTTTAGACCATTATTTAAGTTTAGATTCAGCTCTTACAATTAGATAACCATTTCATACAACTGACACATCATAGTGTATTCTGCTGCGCAAGACTAGGAAGTAAATAATGTATTTACTCATAACTCAGAGTTTAACTGTGGGGGCATATAGTACATGAAGCAGTGATGTCTTGGGTGTGAAGAACACAGACTCCCTTCTGTCCAGTCAGTGCTGAACATGAGCCATGGTCATTGAGGGTTTTTTCCTCTTTTTTTTCAATTCTTTTTCTCAGTTCACTCACTATCTCATTAAGATCCTCTTTGACGTGCCATTATTTATGTTTAAAAAAAATCTCCACTTTTGTTATTAGGAAAGTTTACATTTTTGTGCTGAATTCTCTAAGAATGCAAAACACACTGCCACATTGTTTAGTGTCATTACAGGTTATACACTGCCATTTTGCTTAGTCTCTTTATTACACTACTGGAATAAAATAAATGAGGGAGGAAAGAGGGGAGAGAGAGAAGGAATTGGAGAAGAGTGGGGTGGGAGAACAATAGGGGAGAAGGGAAGGGGAAGGGAAAGAGAGGGCAAAGGTACCTATGTATTGAGCTTGTATAATTAGGTAAAAGATAATAATAAAAAAATCAGGTAAAAAAATAACTGCAACTAAGGTAAAGAGGAGAATTTATGCTAGCTTGCAGTTTGCAGGTTACAGTACATCCTGGCAGGGGAGTCACGGCAGCAGCACTTCGTTCATGTACTAAGAGTACACAAACAATCCTGCTTAATACTGATTATAGATTAACACTTGCTTCCAAGTCATCTAAGTCACAAACATTTGCCCTGACTCTCTTAATAGTGTTTTGGGTGGAGCAGGATGCCAGTGCATGATTATGTCCAGGCACAGTTATTGATGACAGATTATTCCTTGAACCAACTCATGGAGCAAAATGCAACTGGATGTAATATCAGTAAGTACTGATTACAAGATATGAGTTTGCCAAACAAGCAGACGTTGTTAAGTCGGGTAGTTATGAAGCACAGAAAGCTGTGTTTACTGTCATCCACTGCTTTGCTCCACCTCTACTCTGGACCAACAGCCAACAGGTACTGCCCAAAAGTATATCACTTTAATTAACCCATAACGGTCTTGCTTTTCACCACAAGACTGACTTGTGGAAGCCTCCAGAAGCCTGTTCAGATATTTTGGCACATGAACAAATCCACGAGCCTGAGATACTGAAGAGCCCCCAGATAAGCCCTTGTTCACCTAGGAATGAAACCAAACCCTGACAGCTGCTATCTTTGTTTCACTTGTTTTTAGGCACTTCACAATGCTCAGAATTTCCAGCATTGTTCGAAGCAATGACAAGCTCTGTTATGAACTGCTTCCTCCGATTGAATTCCTCCTCTCGCTACATTATTCTTCCTGATAACCTCTCTCACACATATTTCCATTGTTTTCTTTGTGGTCACTTTCCAAAAATAGTCTCCATGGTGCCACCAGAGCGATTTCTCATGGCTCCTGCCACCTGCTTGCAAAGAAGACTCAGAGTCGATGCTAGTTGAGGGAGCTTCTTCCTCAGAGTTATCCTGCTTCTGCTTTCCTGGAACTAGTTAAGACTCAGTGACTACTCTGTATTTGAAGTCAAGGAGCGCCCCCCACCTCCCCGCCTTGAGACCATTCCAGACAATGTTGCCAATCCACTTCTACTCCAGAATCTGTGTCTAAACTAAGAAGGCAAGAAAAATCCTGCCTAACACTGATTATAGATTAGCACTTGTTTTTAGATAATTTAAGGCACAAACTCTTACCCTGGATCTCTTCGTATTGCTTTAGTAGAGCAGGGTACTCGTGCATGACTGTGTCCAAACACTCTTCCCTACCCATGTAAACACTTCACCTCTGTGCATCTGTGAAAAGGTTTCACATGAACAAATCCACAAGCCTTAGATACTGAAGAAACTCCAGATTAGCACTGGCTCATGGAGCCAGTCCCTAATAGCTGCCATTTTTGTTTTACTTGTTTTTAGGCAAGAATTTAAGGTTTTTCAAGATAGTATCTACAGCACGAGAATCATCATAATGAAAGTGGGTCATTACTTTTTAAGATAGAGTTCAGGTCTAGAAAGAATCTCAGTTATTTATAAAAGCCCACAGGAAAAGGCAGCTCAGAATGTGATTTTTCCCCAACTTATTTAAAAATTGTATTTATTTAACATTATTTTAGTTTGTTACCACCTACAAGGTGACACAATTTTCTAAGCAGCAACAGTTTATAATTTTAATTAATTATTTTTGTTATTATAATTTATATTTATATTATAAATTAATATAATTAATTTTCACCTTTTTCTCAATAGTCTTACAAATTTTTGATAACTTTGCACTTTAGCTGTTCTGCTAATTAGTATCCAGAACAATTAAAATTAACAAATAACATACCACTTTTTCCAAGTTACTAATAAATCAACAGGGATGTCAAATTCTATTCTAAAGCTGAACACTAGGGTTCATTTATTATGGACACTTCACACCACCTGCTCATGCAGGAAATTGAGTATTACTTTTTCTTCAACTGATCATTTTAATGAAGATATAAATAGAATAGTTGCAGAAAAGAGTCGATCATACAGAAAATGGAAATAGAACTGTGTGTTCAGCAGTTGTGATAATTCTCTGAGGTACAGTGAGATTGATAATCAAGTATGATTTTTAAGGGAAATAGATTTAAACTATATAACTGATTGACTATAATTCTTTCTCTTGCTTACTTAAGCTGGTTGACAACAAAAAATGAGAAAATACTTTGGCTTTTAGTTTTCTTAGGCTTTCAACACCCATATAGAACACAAAAATCACATTTCATAGTTATGAGAATCATGTCATGTAAACAGTGCTTCTGAATCTTAGAAAGAGCTGCTTGGCATTTCCTGAACACCCAAAAATACATGGAACTTGCAAATGCTGTGCATGCTGGCATATCACTAGTGTGTGGAAAAGATTGCTTTAGATAGATACAAACAAGACGATATCAGGGCATATCCTTTTGATGTTCCACAGTAAACTGATACTCTTCTTCCCAGGCATTTCTCTCCCCGTGACAAATACCCCTTGATTTCTCCACTCAAGAGTGGTCCGGAAATTCTAGAAGGACTATGTACTCTGATGATTCATCCCTTTTCTTTTCTCTCTTCTTGGGTTTGTCTGTTTTACTTTCCAAACTGTTGAGTAAAAACTAATCTCAAAGAGCTTCATTAGAGTCCTGAAATCTTTAGATATATTGGTATTTTAGATTGGAATTTATTAGAACTTTTTAGACAGGTGGTATAGTTAAACCATCTAAATGATCACTAAAATGTAGAGAGCAATCCCAACTGAGGAATCCCAGACCTTGGAATGCCTCTATGCAGAAAGAAAGGTAAAGTGAAACTAATCTTTGAGATAAACTAATCAATCTACATCCAAAATGTACCAAGTTATATAAAACAACTGGTAGCAATGAGTTAAATTATAGATTAACAGTGCTATATGGCAGATGCAAAACTGCCAAGATACTTCATCAAGTTTACAGCCAAGGGGCTCTGGTATGAGTGCATTGTTATGTTGTCATCAAATCAATCTCATATGAAATGAAACATGTGAGGTTAAACATAAAATTAATAAAGAGTTTCTAGAACTACTTCTCAGACATAACTCACACATCACATGCCTCTATAACTTTACTCCAGTCTTTTCTCAATAGCAACAGTCATTTGTTGCAGAAGTCACCATTGTATTTCTGACCAAAGAGTCAAATGGAACATGCACACTGATGTGCTAACTAAAATCCATCACATAATTCTCTCCATCCAACTCATTCAGAATCTATCTCTTCCTCTGCTAATTCTCTCCTCCTCCTACTTTTTGCCCCAGTCTATCTGTACCCTTGATGAAGCTATGTAACTGAAGAATAGAGAAGCCATCTGTCTTAGTTGCATTCTGTCACTGTAATGAGTACATGGACAAAACAATTTAGGATAAAAAATGACTTAATAATACTTATGATTTTACAAGTTACTAAAAGTGGCCAAAAGAATTGGCCACACCATATCCACAAGAAGAGTTGAGAAAGGGACAAGAATTAAAGCATGTCTCCTAGATTGTTAGTTTTTAAAAAAAAAAAAACTAATTTTTCTCTATCTTATTTTCCTGTGTGGAGAAAAATCTCACCCACTGTTGGATGGCCTTTCCTACATGAATCAAGTAATCTCCTATAGACTTGCGCAGGAGTTTGCCAAAACTGAGTAATTCTTCACAAGTTGATCTAAAGGCTCATGTCTCAATTGTGAAGTTGAAGAAAGACAAAACAGAACCAAAACTAAAAGTATCAGTATGTGCTTGATAATCTCCCATTTCTCCCTCTGCTGAAGAACAGGCTCTGCTTTCTGCCCCACACAGTCCATTTCATGCGGGCCATCAACCTCTGCTCATCCTACTCACATCTTTCTATTCTCCTGCCTTGCTGCAAACTCTCACACTATCACCCCTGATTTGCAGTCATATTTCCTCCTAAAGGGCTCTCTGACTGCCTCATTTCCCACCCACCAAGCTTAAGGTCACCTCCCTGCCAAGATCAAATTTTACCCACATGCTGCTTTGCTGACAGATCTGCTATGTTGGTAGCATCACAGACTATGTGGCATTGCTCTGTTGAGGTGGATTAAGAATGAAGAGAAAGGCACAATACACAGAAAAAGGCAGATGGGGTGGTCTGTACACACCTTGATTTGATGGGGACTAGCAGCCACTGCTTTCCCAAGCATTTATCATTATGTAGTCAAGATAAGTAAATGCTGCATCAGTAGGTTTTAAGGGCACAGGAAAATGAGGTGTCCCTGGATTAATGTATATCATACAATGTAATCTGAAGAAAAGTCAAAATCAATTATACACAATTTCATCTTAAAGAATAAAGTAGACAGGAATTGACCCAAACCATGTCTTGCTCTACTCAGTTTTGGTAGTTTATCATCTACTTTATGATGTTGCTTTGCCTTCTATATTGCAGCTCCCCTCATAGTAGATGCCCTCTTGAGAGGCATAGATACAGATCTGAGAGGACACAAGGATTGTCACACATTGTTTTTTGGTTTTTGTGTTTTTTTAGAAACAGTTTATTTTCCATCCACCTTCTTTCCATTCGTTCTGAGTGTGTGCAGAACAGTTAGGACCACTCGGTGGCCTGAGCCATGGGAGCTGCGGACCAGTCCTCAGTAGCCAGCTGAGCACACCAGTCCTCGGTCGGGAACTGCTGGATGGGCACAGAGGGCACCTGCACACACTTGGACCGGTTGCCCACCTCAGGCTGCGCAACTGTGAACTCAGGCGCAGGCGCGGTCCACTTTCCCTGGACCTCCTCCTTGGTCACAGCCTTTTCTGCACCCGCTTGCTTGCTCTTCCTTCTCGATGTCTTCAGGATCTCTTTAGAAGGAGAGATCAGGCATGACCTCCCATGGGTGCTCCCAGGAGATGGTGCCTCGCATGCGCAGAACTTCCCTGGCCAGCATCCACCACATGAGACCCACTGAGTGAGCCCACTGTAGTTGCATTGGACGGCAGTGTCCTCGTAGTGCAGAGGAGAATCCATGCTGCACAGAGCGATGGTGGGCAGGTTGATATAGGACGCCTTTGTGAGAGGCTGGTGGTCAGCCCTGGGGTCAGGCACCACCAGAAAACGGGGCTCTGGGAATGCCGCCTGGATCTGGTTAGTGAAGGTCCGGGAGTGAAAAGGCTCTAGGCAATAAGTATTCACTTCACATTCCCTACAGATCCTAATCCTCTGGGAGAGGAAAACATGCTAATGAACTTCTCAAATGACACCGGACTAAACTGAGCTCAAGTTGCCTGCCAGCTCTCCTCCCCATTTTTCTCCATCTATGGAGATCTTTCATCTTGGGAGATCTTTCCTCTTTCCAGAAAACCCCTCTACCTTAGTCCCTCTAAACTCACATCTGGCAAACCCATTATTATGCACTCACTCTCAGGCCCTTCACCCCTTTTCTGTAGGTGGCTAGTCTTATAACGGACCAGACACACTTTACGATCTTTCACCAAAATGACAGGCTGCATCAGATGATCTTAATCACCCCAGCTGCAACTGTAGCATCGCTCACTGACTACACCACGTCAAACTCAAGTGGGCTATAGAGCCTGACTCCAGCGCTTCTAATCCTCCTGATTACTCTCCTACTTTGTTTCTATTTGCCTTTATAAATAATCTGGAAACATTCTGACCTACTAACCACCTCTGAAAAAACATGCTTCTTTTCCATGTGATTCTGTCCTCCTTTCTGCTCTCTCTCTCTCTCTCTCTCTCTCTCTCTCTCTCTCTCCAATTTCCCAATTACCTAACTTCATCTAACCTTCTGTAGACCTCATTGTCAATTTCAGAACAGTATCCCATATTGGGACCACCTCCTTGTGTGCACTCCAGTTTTTGTGACCTAGTTTGCACCTGTTTTACCTGAACAAGCATAAAGATTTTTCAGTAAGAAGGCATCAGTGGGTTTGATGAACCTGTCACCCAGTGACTTTAGATATTATACAGTATCTTACATAAACTCTTAAGAGGAACACTTGCCTCTAGACATGTTGCAGTTTGCCTGCATGGTTGCTGATAAATAACCATCAAATGGCTTAAGGGAACAAGGGGTTTATTTTCTTACAATAGTCCAGTTACTGTCTGTCCAGCTTCATGGGAGAGTAAGCACTAACACCAGGACCGAGGGAACTGGCCACACCATCTTTATGTAATGGCTGAGAGAGCAACAATCCTTACTTGCCAGAGCAGCATGTCTGGCCAAATATACACAAGGATGCCAACTCTCTCAACCAGCTGTCTATATTTTATTCCAGAGTCCAATCCCACCTACCATGGGCTGGGCCTTCCCCATCAGCTAGACAATATTCTGAAGGTTTGCTCTGGGCCTAACTCAACTACTAATTCTCGACAAATGTGCTCAGAGTTCAAACCTTCAACTGTCAAGTTGACACCTGTGCCTAGCTATGACAAGTCGTCTGGGAATACTTAGCCCCTTCCATCCAGACCCTCCTTTGTACAGGTGCACAATGAAGAGACACATACCCATAGGGAAGCTACCCCCACAGCTTTTAAATTTTATACTTAACTTACCAGATACTACCACTGATCATCACACACATGTGCCTTAACTCTGAACACTTCAGGCAATCCATACTATGGATACTTGTATAGTTGGAGAGATGACTACTTCAGCATCTACTTTATCTCTTTACTACAGATCACTGTAGAATCATATTAGGATAGCCTTTTCTCAACCATTACATCCACCAGGTCCTAAAAGAAACCATCATCTCAGAGATGGGCACCCCCCACAGTCTTTGGTGGTATTTCATCTAGCTCACTCATCTATCAGGGCAGGAAGAAGAGCAAACAAGATTCCTTTAAACTCAAACCAGTGATATCTTAGCTATATTACTCTTTTTTATCTTTGTTAGGTCCAGGTGTACACAGGGTGAGAATATCAACTTTCCACTTTTTTGTGTTCTCTAAAGAAATATTCAACAGACTGACAACTTTCTGCTAGGCTTTCCAGCCTTCAAGAATAGATTAATTCTCTAACAGCAGTGCTGTTACAAAACACATGAAGTCTTCCTTAACCTCTTTATAGCTAAAAAATGAGATTTATGTATTTTCCTTTAAGAAACATGCTCCTTCTTTACCAACAAGTCAGGCCTAGTAAGATATGGTATCAAAAGCATCAAGAATGGGCCATCAACTTAGAGAAGCAGATCTCGGTCTGAAATTCATCTCAGTGGTTTTCTCTACCCACAGTCTTTTCCTCGTTTTTTTTTTTTTTATGTCTTTAGCATTACTGGTGATTGTAACCCCACTACTCCATTGATTCACTCTTTTCTACATAAAGCCATTGCCACCACTGTGAATCAGAGGATCATGGTATACTGATTCTCCTGATGGTCTGGTATCAACACATGAGACCTAAGAACACTATGATGAGCATACCACTACTAATCAGCAAGAGGTAGCTTCAAGGATGGAATTGTGTCCTTTCTTTCTTCAAAACTATATAATAAGAACAGTTGTCAAGATTGGACTGTTATAGGGCAATAGCTGGACTGGAGAGATCAGGGAATAAAAGTCTTTGCCTTGCGACAACAAAAAAAGAAAGGACCTGAGTTCAGATGTGCAGATCTCACTTTAAAATGTTGAATGAAAATGGAAGTGGCCTACAATTCCAGCCATGGAAGACAGAGCCTGGGAAAGTCTAGAGCAAAGCAATAAGGAGGTAGAACAATTCAGGATCATTCTCAATGTTATCCTTGGACCTCCACAGGAGTATACATTCAAGTGCTCACACACACACACACACACACACACACACACACACACACACACACACATACAGAGAGAGAGAGAGAGAGAGAGAGAGAGAGAGAGAAGCAAGAATAAATAAATAGAATAATTAGCTGTGGCAATGACATTTTGTAAAATTCTTCCATTTTAGTTATGAAAAGGTAATCTCCAGAACTCAGATAGCTTAGGAATTCTTGGGTTCTTACCTCCCTTTCATATATGCTCTTGTAACAGCTAGTTATACCTGATGATACATGATATTCTTTAGCTCACCACATAACCCACTTCCTTAACTACACTTACCAATAACTTACCAAAGAAATTTTCTACCCTCCTACCTCCTATTCTTTCTGCCCTATAACTAGCATACCTACAGATGGGCTTTCAGATTCTTGTGTTAACATTGGAGATCCCCTCTGCAAATGTTCTCCCAAGTAAAGCCTGTGCTATCTTTGAGCCATTGTTTTTCCTCCTTGTCAACCTTACAGTTTACTTTGTACTAAATGTGTACTATGAAGGATTGTACTCAGAAATAGTCACATGGAAGAGATATATGGGACAAGTTACTCAGAGGTTAGAATCTCTCTGCCAGTTAGTTTATTTGTCAAATTGACAAAATTCATGAGGACTTATGTGTATACCTAGTATGAATTATTTACATAGGATATGTTTCCAGGAGATTGTCTTAATTGCACAGTTATGTGGGAAAACCAAGCCCAGAGTGGTTAGGACTGTTCTGTGGACAAGTGGACAAGATGGAGAAAACTAGCAAGTATTTCTGGTAAGCTAGCAAGCTAGAAAGCAAATGCGCAATCTTGTTCTTTGCCCCTCTGCTCTTGACTTTGGATATATTGTGACCATTTTCCTCAACTCTTACTGGTAACTCTTCCATCATGATGGACATAATCTGGAAACTTTAGCCTATAGAATCTCACCCTAAACTGTTTGGATCAACACCTTGTTGCATCAATAAAATTTTGATTTTTAAATTTCTATCCCTTTCCTTGTGTTCATAGGCTCAGAAAATGTCCAAGTGCATTATATAGGATTTTGTGGAGTTACCTTATATAAGCATGATTTATTCAGTCATTTTGTTATTAGTAATTGCATTAAATCTATAGTCCTTAAGGAGATGATAGGTTTTGTGACACTTTCCCTTGGTAAACACCACACAAACATCTATTCACTCTAGACAGGGATCCAAAGACAGACCAGAGTAATGAGTACACCAAAATCCACCTATTATATTAAAAGTTTGCCAATTCAGTAATCCAGCTAACAGTTGACTCAAAAATTCCCTGTCTCCACTTCCAAAGCACTGGGGTTACAGATAAACCAACACATTTGCCAAGCATTTACATGGATAATGGACACTCCAACTCTAGTCCTCATATTTAGGTAATGAGTACTTTACCCACTGAGCCATCTCCCCAGCCTGAAAGAATATATACTAACATATAAAATTTAATAACTTTCACATATTAACCTTTTGGATTTGTAAATGTTTCCTCATTACATAGACTGCCTTTTCATTTTCTTAATGTTTCTCTACAAAGAAATATTCTGTACAAAGAAATATTTTTATTTGATGTGACCCTTTATCTATTCATGGTTTGGGTGCCTATGCTTTGGAACCATAGCAATTAAAGACATTGTCAAAGCTAATATGACACAGCGTTGCCTCTAAACAGAATTTTTGATGTTTTAAATTACAAAAAGAACTTTAGTACAATATGATAGTTATTCCTGGGTGTCAACTTGACCACACCTGGTATTAATTAAGATCAGGGGTCAGACTATCTGAAGAGATTATCCAGATGAATACATTTACAATACAGACACCAGCCCTAGATCTGATTGGAACCTCCCAGTAGCAGACTGGATAAAAGGAACCATAGAACAGAAGACTTTAAAGAGAGACTCTGGGAAGCTATGTTAGAAAACTCCCTTCCCTCCTACCACCTGGATTCTTTGCTTCTTCAACTCTCAGGAATCCTCCAGCCTTCAGCTGTAACCCACTGGCTTACTGGACTAAGAAGCTCTGAGTTTCCAGTGACTTAGCCTGCCTCCAGCTTCACCCACCAGCCATGTTGCCTCTACCATGAACACTGTTTCTCCCCTCTAGAACCTTAAGCTGAATAAATCTCCCTTAATTTGCTTGATTTTGAGTGTTCTCTTACAATAGTTAAGAGCAACTATTACACACAATAAAAGCATTTTCATATATATATCAGGTTAAAATGAATAGCCTACTAAGAAGGTGTCCTCATTGCATCAAAACCTGAGTTTTAATGAAATAGAAAATGAATCGACTTTTGTTCTTCCAAACAAAGCAAAAAAAAAAATTAGGGCCATTGAGAAAGCTAAATCATCCCCACTCTTGCACATTTTGCACTCCATCATAAGATAGACCAACAATAGCACTGGAAAAGGTGACCTCAAAGATTTAATTTCACCCAAAGCTTCCATAAAAGCCTCAGATTCAATGTGGGAGCTCAGAACGAATTCTGAACTACCTTAAGCACTGCAGATGTTTTTAATATGCAGTCTCCTTTTGGCTAGACACCATTTCCAGTTTTATAGTTTTAGAATGTGCTTTGCAACTTACCATTTGAACTACTGTGATGATCTTTTCAATGGTTAACATTCTTTCTTTTCTCAAGTTCAGGATTATTTTTCATTATGAATGAAATATAAAGTCAAGTCAACTCTCATGCCATGAATCCCATGAAAATGAAAATTTCTGCCTAACGGTTTATTACAAGGTCAGACTTCAAACTGATTTGCTACTTTAGTAAGTGTGTCAAATGTAATAATATATCATTAAAATATCCTTCAAGATAATTGTAGTAGTAACTAATAGTAGATCTTGGTGAAACTTTCTCCATAGCGCTTTCCAGTAATTTTGACACAGATATCAGCAAAATTCTTCTGGAAAAGTTCTATAAAACTCTCTTTCAAAAGATCACCTATATTTTCTCAGCTGTCAGATTTACAGGACAGTGGGTTTTCAACTTGCTAACTTCTTACCCTGTAGCCAAAGGTCTAGGAGTCTACAATAATTTGAAAATTTCGAAAATCTATTTAGTTTTGTCTTAATTTAAATGTATCTACTTCTACTCTTTTAACATATTTCATTTCTTTTTTATATTAATCACTCAATAAAATATTAGGCAGAAACATCTTAAATGAATAAAGGTATAGCTTGGACCACAATTTCAAAGAGTTAATTCAACAAACAGGAAAGAAATGCCAGATCTCAGAACAGTAGAAGCTCTTTGCATCATAGATCATCTACTCTCCAGCCTTGGAATGGCTCCAGAGCTTCCTCAAATCTTCCTGCCAGCTGATAAACAAGCATTCAAAACACAAACTTATGGAGGACATTTCAGATTTAAACATAATATTTTGCTTTACCCCAAAGGGTCATGGTCATTCCACAATGCAATTTTAAGAATCTTTGTAGTCTTAACAGTCCAAACATTCAAAAGTCATAGAATCTTTTAAGACTCAAGGTAAACTCTTAGCTATGAATCCCCACAAACTAAAAAAAGTTACATACTATAATACATACTAGCACAGAGTAAATATTCCCATTCTAACAGAAGAATATGAGATAATTTTTCACTAAAGAAAGTCCAAAATTTAGCATGTCAGTAGTTCTATACCAAACATCTGAAATAATATTGTCATCTGAGCTTGAATCAACTTGGGAACTTCTGTTCTATAGCCCTTCCAACTGCAGCATACATGACTTCTTTCTTGGGTGGATTCTAGTTAGCACCTGCAGCTTTCCTCCACAATTGTTCAATGCTTCTGGCACCACCAATTTCCTGGAATCTCTAATGCACATTAGGCTTAGCCCCAAAGCTTTAGACATGCCTATTCAACAGTTCCTTGGTGCCCCTGTTTAATAATCACAGAGGTGTTCTTGTTTTAGATAAAATTCTTTTAGATGAGTTTTTACTTTTGCACTCTGGAGTTAGGTTAGGTTTTACTCTCAAGGTATCTTTTCTATTGTCTCAATTCCAAGTGCACACCTTTACTTTAATGGTACTAGCACTGATATGTTCAATAATTACAATTATTTTGTCTTCACACACTTTGTCTACAACTTTTTTTATTTTTTAATACATTTTTATTATTATTTCAGCACATACAAACTTAATAGGTACACCAGTTCCCTCCCTCCCTCCTCCTCCCCCGAACCCCCTGCTCCCCCTCACCTCACCCCTCCCTCCCCATCCCCCCGGGCCTCCCATCCCAATTCCCAGAGTCCTTTCTTGTGCATGCCTGACTCTCCTCTGGGCCCTACTCTCCGATGATGTACAAGGACCCAGTGGCATTTCCCTGAACCCTTTCCCATGTTCCCCTTAAGCATAGGAACACTACTGTGGCTGTCAATCCCTTGCCTCCAAGGATCTTGGTGCCTTTAGCAGATGCTAGACTTTGTGAGGTCAATAGTGTGTTGGACATTGTTCAGGGCATGCAAAGTCCAATTATGATTGCTTCGGCCCTAACTTGTGTGGAGTATCTTGCAAATCATTGCCCCTCCCATCCTTTTGCTCTTACACTCTTACCGCCCCCTCTTCCGCAAATGTCCCTGAGCTTTACGATGGGGGGAGATTAGCTGGCTTAGTTCTATGTGGTTGATATAGAGTCTCTGAAGTTCTGGATAGTGGTTTGTTGATTTTCTTTTGCAGTTTTGTTGCTCCTGCAATGCCCTTCACTCCATCGTGATGGGCACTGTATGTCACACCCTGGCCAGAGACAAAAAGCTGTTAAACTGGAGTCTTATTATAAGAGCACATTCAAGGGTAGATGTAATATTTATACCCAAAAGTGGAATCACAGGGTCATATGGCATTTGGCAATGTGAGGGGTCAATCACCCATTTGCAAAATGGTTACTTTTTAATCTGCTGGACTATATGCCCTCCCCTTCTGGTGAGTTCATACCCCCTTAGTTGTAAATGATCAGGAACGAACTGTGAACTTAACTAGGTGTCACATTACTTTCTTGCAGTCCTTGATGGAGGCCTATTTTCTCTACTGTAACATGGTCACTTCTCTCCTTGTTTCTGGTGTGGCCCTCCAAACCCATCCCTCCTGTTCATAATCCTTGCAATTACTGTA
Organism: Typhlomys cinereus; assembly: GCA_023101885.1. Classification (NCBI taxonomy): domain Eukaryota; kingdom Metazoa; phylum Chordata; class Mammalia; order Rodentia; family Platacanthomyidae; genus Typhlomys; species Typhlomys cinereus. Next base: position 3,074,038 of record JALPQD010000124.1, read on the forward strand.
GGTAATATATAGATTTACCTATGAGTGTCTCAAGGTGGGCTGGGTGGGTTTGGTACTAGGAGCCACCTATTAGAGACTACATACGGCACTTAATTTTCTGGGTTTGGGATACTTCACTTAATATAATTGTTTCTAATGACATCCATTTCCCAGCAAATTCCAGTAATTCATCCTTTTTGATGGCAGAGTAGTACTCCATTGTATGGATGTACCACTGTTTCCTTATCCACTTGTCAACTGTTGGACATTTGGGTTGATTCCATGTTTTTGCTATTGTAAACAGTGCTGCTATGAACATGGTTGTGCTTGTGCTATCGAGGTAAACCTCTGCTGTATGGGGGGTTATTCCCAAAAGTGGAATAGCATGGTCATATGGCATTTCAATCTTTAATTTCTTTAAGAAACTCCAGACGGCTTGCCAGAGTGGCTGTATGAGCCTGCATTCCCACCAGCAATGTAGGAGAGTTCCCCTCTCTCTACATCCTCTCCAGCATTTGTTGTTGTTTGTATTGTGGATTTTTGCCATCCTGACCGGGGTGAGATGATATCTCAGAGAAGTTTTGATTTGCATTTCCCTGATGGCTAAGGTAGTGGAGCCTTTTTTAAGATATTTGTTAGACATATTAATTTCATCCCTGGTAAAATTTCTTTTAAATTCCAGGGCCCATCTTTTAATTGGGCCATTGGTTTCTTTGGTGTTTAGTTTTCTAAGTTCTTTGTGCACTCTGGACAGTAGAGCTCTATCAGATATGTGGTTAGTGAAGATTTTCTCCCATTCTGTGGGTTGCCTTTGAGCGCATGTTACAATATCTTTATCTGAACAGAAGTTCTTTAATTTCACAAGATACCAACTGTTGAGAGTTGGTAGCAGTGACTGTGCCATTGGATGTCTGTTTAGGAAATGTTGGCCCAGCCCAATCAGCTCGAGGGAGTTCCCTATCCTTTCAACTATGGTTTTTATAGTCTCTGGCCTGATATCAAGGTCCTTGATCCATTTGGAATTAAGTCTTGTACATGGTGACAAGTATGGGTCCAGCTTTAATCTTCTGCATGTGGAGATCCAGTTTTGCCAGCACCATTTGTTGAAGATGCTGTTCTTTTTCCATTGGATTCCTTGGGCCCCTTTGTCAAAGACCAAATGGCTGTAACTTTGTGGGCTTATATCTGGGTCTTCAATCCTTATCCATTGATCTGTGTGTCTATTTTGGAGCCAGTACCAGGCTGTCTTTATAACTATGGATTTGTAGTATAGACTTAGGTTTGGTATGGTAATACCTCCAGCTGTGTTTTTGTTACTCAGGATTGTTTTTGCTATCCTGGGTCTTTTGTGCCTCCATATGAACTTTGAGATTGTTTGGTCAACTTCTTTGAAGAATTGCTTTGGGATTTTGATTGGTATTGCATTGAATCTCTATATTGCCTTTGGTAGGATGGTCATTTTTACGATGTTGATTCTGCCAATCCAGGAACATGGAAGGTCTTTCCACCTTCTGGTGTCTTCTGCTATTTCTTTCTTTATGGTTTTAAAGTTTTCATTGTAAAGGTCTTTTACCTCCTTAGTTAGGTTTATACCAAGGTATTTCATTTTTTTAGGGGCTATAGTAAATGCGATTGTTTCTCTCAAGGCTTTTTCACTTCTTTCATTCTGGGCATATAGGAAGGCCTCTGATTTTTGTACATTTATTTTGTATCTTGCCACTCTGCTGAACTTCTCAATTAGTTCCAAGAGCTTCCTGGTGGAGTTTTTGGGATCACTCAGGTATAAGATCATGTCATCTGCAAATAGGGATAGCTTGACTTCTTCCTTGCCTATTTGAATCCCTCTTACGTCCCTTTCTTGTCTTATGGCTTCAGCTAAGACTTCAAGTACAATATTGAATAGAAGTGGTGAGAGTGGACAGCCTTGTCTAGTTCCTGATCAAAGTGAGAATGCTTCCAATTGTTCCCCATTGAGCATAATCCTTGCCGTGGGCTTGTTGTATACAGCTTTTATTATATTGATAAAGGTTCCTTCCATTCCTACTGTCACTAGCGTTTTGATCATAAAAGGCTGTTGGATCTTGTCAAAAGCTTTTTCTGCATCTATCGAGAGTATTATGTGGTCTTGGACTTTGGACTGGTTTACATGATGAATTACATTTATTGATTTGCGTATGTTGAACCAACCTTGTGTGCCTGGGGATGAAGCCTACTTGGTCCCCGTGAATGATCTTTTTAATATGTTTTTGAATCCAATTTGCTAAAACTTTGTTGAAAATCTTTGCGTCTGTGCTCATCACAGAGATCGGCCTATAGTTTTCTTTTTTAAGTGAGTCTTTATTAGGTTTTGGGATTAAAACGATATTAGCTTCATAGAAAGAATTTGGTAGTGTTCCTTCCTTTGCTATTTGATGGAACAGTTTAAGGAGTATTGGTATTATTAACTCCTTAAATGTCTGGTAGAACTCTGTGCTGAATCCATCTGGTCCAGGACATTTTTTGGTGGGAAGATTCAAGATTACTTCCTCAATTTCCTTATATGTTATAGGACTATTTAAATAATTCACAACTTGCTGATTCACTTTAGGTAAGTCGTGTTTACTTAGAAATTCATCCATCTCTTTTGTGTTCTCAAACTTCACAGAGTATAAGTTTTTGAAATATGATGTTATAATTCTCTGGATTTCTTGGGTATCAGTAGTGATAACTCCATGTTCATTTCTGATTTTGTTTATTTGGGTTTTCTCTCTCCTGCTTTTGGTTAATTTAGCTAGGGGTGTATCAATCTTATTGATTTTTTCAAAAAAAACAGCTTTTTGACTGGTTGATTTTTTCTATCGTTTTCTTAATCTCGATTTCAGATATTTCTCCCCCTATTTTGCTAATCTCCTCTCTTCTACTACTTTTGGGATCAGATTGCTCTAGTTTCTCTAAAACTTTAAGCTGCATTGTTAAGTTGTTTATTTCTGATGTTTTCATTTTTTTTTTTTTTTGATGTAGGCATTAAGAGCTATGAACTTTCCTCTTAGAACAGCTTTCATTGTGTCCCAGAGATTTTGGTAAGTTGTATTTTCATTATCATTCACTTTCAGGAAATCTTGAATTTCCTTTTTAATTTCTTCCTGAATCCAGTTCTCATTCAGCATCATAGTGTTAAGTTTCCAGGAGTTAATGTATTTTCTCTTGTTTGATGTGTTGTGGATGTCCAGCTTTAGGCTGTGGTGGTCTGATAGAGCACAGGTTAGAATTTCAACTTTTTTGTATATGTGTAGATTTGTTTTGTGACCCAATATGTGATCTATTTTGGAGAAAGTTCCGTGTGCTGCTGAGAAAAATGTGTATTGTTTGGTGCATGGGTGAAAAGTTCGATAGAGATCTGTAAGGTCCATTTCTTTCAGGGTTTGATTAAGTTCCAAAGTGTCTCTTAAGCTTTTAACCTGTTGATCTATCCCATGTTGAGAGGGCGGTGTTGAAGTCCCCAAGAATTATCGTTTGGGGGTTGATTTCTTGCTTTAGACGCTGTAGGGTTTTCCTAATGAATGTGGAGGGGCCCGTATTGGGTGCATATATGTTCAGTATTGTGAAGTCTTCCTGGTGAATTGTACCTGTGACTAAAATGTAGTATCCATCCATGTCTCTTATAATTTTCTTTGGTTTGAAGTCCACTTTGTCTGATAACATAATGGCTACCCCTGCCTGTTTTCTGCTTCCATTAGCTTGTAGAATTGTTGACCAGCCTTTTATTTTTAGAGCGTGCCTATCTTTTGTGGTGAGATGGGTTTCCTGCAGACAGCAGATTGATGGGTTGTGATTTTTAATCCAAGTTTGTAATCTGTGTCTCTTGATCAGGTGAGTTAATTCCATTAACATTTAGTGTTATAATGGTGAAACTATTTTTGATTCCAGACATTTATTATGTTTAGTAGTTTTTATAAGTATATTGCTTCACTTTTAATGGTGTTATACTTGCCTTCTCCTGGCTATGCCTGTTTTTTTCTTCACGCTTGAGTATCATTTTAGCATTTTTTGAAGGCCTGGTTTGGTGGACATGTATCCCTTCAAGTTGTCTTTGTGCTGGAAGATTTTTCTTTCTCCCTTGATCATGACTGATAGTTTTTCAGGGTAAATCAGCCTGGGTTGACATTTTTGCTCATTCAATACTTGAAGTATGTCTCTCCAAGCTCTTCTTGCTTTTAGTGTTTCCATTGAGAAGTCATTTGTTATTTTAATAGGTTTACCTTTAAAAGTGACTTGTTTTTTCTCCCTTGAAGCTCTCAGCACCAGTTCTTTATCTTGAATGTGGAGTGTTTTGACTATTATTTGCTGTGGCGAGCTTCTGTTTTGGTCATATCTGTTTGGGGTGCGGAATGCCTCTTGTATATGGATGGGCCTCTCTTTTTTTAGATGAGGAAAGTTTTCCTTGATGATTGTTTGAAAAATTTCCTCAGAGGTGGTATTTTGAGATTCTTGCTCTGGTATTCCATGAATACGCATGTTGGGCTTCTTCAGGGTGTCCCATATCTCCTGGATATTTCTCTCAAGTATCTTTTTGGCTTTAACAATCTCTTCCATTGAGCTGGTTAATACTCCCTTTATCTTCAAGATCTCTAATTCTGTTTTCTGCTTCCTTAGTTCTGCTGATAAGACTCTCTGTGGAGTTCTGGGTTGAAGATAAAGTGTCTTTTAGCTCAGTTTTAAATTCTGTTTGAGTCTGTTTTAACTGCTCTATGCGAGTTTTTGATTCTTGCACTGTTTTTCTCAACTCCTCCATGTGTCTGTTGTGTTCCTCCTCAAAGCGATTGATTCGATCATTTAATTCCTCCCGGATTTCCTCTTTCATAGTATTGAACATGGTAATGATCATATTTTGAAGGTCGTTATCCTGAGTCAGGCTTTCTTGGCCATTTTCCGTGGGTTTGTTCTGGTTGGAGTCTAACATTATGGGATTAATTCCTTCAGTGGGAGATTTGTTTACTTGAGTGTTGCTTCTCATGGATTTGCACTTTGACTTTGGCATTGTCTTTTTAACTGTTAGGATCCTCTTTTAATTTCTGTGCGTTTTTCACTAAACTGAATTATTTGGCCTGGGGTTTTGGGGGTGGGCGGAGACGGAGCTTACTTAGGTGGCGGTGAGTTCAGGCTGGACCCCGTGCGACCCGGGCAGCGGAGTGGAGGGGAAGGGGGCATGATGGGGCATCCGCGGGGTGCTATTTAAACCCGAGGGACCTGAGGGCAGGCTGAGCGCAGAGGCGGTGCCCTTTCCTCCTCCCAGGCCCTGCATGTGAGGCTCCTCTGGCTAGATGGTGGGAGGAGCTGGGCCGCCTGGGGCTCTGGGGGTGGGCGGGGACCGAGCTTACCTGGGTCGCAGTGAGGCCTGGCTGGACCCTGTGCATGTGTCCCTGGGGCGGAGTGGAGGGGAAGGGGCCTCTCTTTTTTTATATGAGGAAAGTTTTCCTTGATGATTGTTTGAAAAATTTCCTCAGGAGTGGTATTTTGAGATTCTTGCTCTGGTATTCCATGAATAAGCATGTTAGGCTGCCTCAGGGTGTCCCATATCTCTTGGATATTTCTCTCAATATCTTTTTGGCTTTAACAACCTCTTCCATTGAGCTGGTTAGTACTCCCACTTTATCTTCAAGGTCTGAAATTCTGTTTTCTGATTTCTTAGTTCTGCTGATAAGACTCTGTGGAGTTCTGGGTTGAAGATAACTTATCTTGTAGCTCAGTTTTAAACTCTGCTTGAGTCTGTTTTAACTGCTCTATGCCACTTTTTGTTTCTTGCACTGTTTTTCTCAACTCCTCCAAGTGTCTGTTGTGTACCTCTTCAAAGTGATTGATTCGATTATGTAATTCCTCCCAGATTTCCTCTTTCATAATATTGAACATGATAATGATCATATATTTGAAAGTCGTTATCTTGGGTCAGGCTTTCTTGGCCATTTTCCGTGGGTTTGTTCTGGTTGGAGTCTAACATTATGGGATTAATTTCTTCAGTGGGAAATTTGTTTGAGTGTTGCTTCTCATATATTTGCACTTTGACTTTGGCATTGTCGTTTTAACTCTTAAGATCTTCCAATTTCACTAAACTGAATTATTTGACCTGGGGTTCTGGGGGTGGACAGGGATGGAGCTTACCTAGGTTGAGGTGAGGCCTGGCTGGACCGCGCGCGCGTCCCGGCAGGTGGAGCGGGGTGGGGAAGGGAGGATGGGGGCGTCGGCGTGGAGCTATTTAACCCAAGGGGAGCTGGGGCGGTGCCCGGGCGCAGGGGGACGTCCTCCTGGTCCCTCGGCCCTGCGCGCGGCTCCGGCTGGATGGTGGGGTAGGAGATGGGTCCCTTGGGCTGACCTGGGGTTCTGGGGGCGGACGCAAGCGGAGCTTACCTGGGATCGCGGTGAGGCCCGGCGGGACCACGCACGCATCCCAGCCGGCGGAGCGGGGTGGGGAAGGGAGACTTTGTCTACAACTTTAACTACATGCTAATGCTCTTTTTTTGATAAACTACATGTTTTTGTGTCTTTACGTTCTTCTTTTTGTTTGCAGTTCTTAGTGTAAACCTTTCTGGTAAAAGCAGCAAATGATAACAATGCTACAATACAGTCTGGATTTGGTATGCTATTCAAACGTTTCCTCCAACAAATAAATTCTTGTTAGGTTTGAATTTTACTTTAACTTTTTAAGACATAAGCAAAATGCAGAATTGCCATAGTGAAATATGAATGGAATTTCATGAGAACAAATAGAACAATCTTTATTCTCTCTCTCTCTCTCTCTCTCTCTCTCTCTCTCTCTCTCTCTCTTTTTCCTATAACTCTGAAACCCAGGTTTTCACATCTGCTAAGCAACACTCAATCACTGAGCTATACTCTTAATTATCAATACATTTCTAGAGTGTATACAGTAGCTCAATTAGTATTCCATCAAAATGAACCTTGAATTCTTCAAGCGGAGTCTAATGATAAGCTAATTCAGCATTGGTGTTGGGTGACTAAAGTATGCCAGTATTGGAAGTTAATCAAGAGATGTTCATAGTGTTGAAGAATGGGGAATGCTTCATCAAGTTAGCAGTTCTGTAGGACCTTGAAGTATTGCTAAAATTTATGAGAATAGTAGAAAGTAATCAGGTAGTTAAGAAATGATTCTTGTCTTTGGCTAGAGGACAGAATACCAGAAATGTCTGGTGACTCTGTTTCCTCATCTGGTTTCTTGTTATCTTTCTTCTCCTTTTACAAAGTTTCTTAGAAGCTACATGTGAGGGTGCAACTGTAACTCCAATCCAGACACCTGGGATGGAGCAGTATAAAAGTATCTTGGGGAACTAACCAAATCACCCCAATGCTGCATTCCAATAAAAGTCCCTAAACTAGCAGCCTTATAACAGCTGTTTTCATGGGACTTGATCTTGCTATATTGGAGCTCTGCTTATTCCCTTTCTTTTTTAAAATCTAATTTTATTTAGTATTGTATACATGAATATGAAATTATGATATTTTCATCTGATAATCTCTTGTACCTTGCTCCTCTTTCCCCTTATAACTTTTCATTTTCCCTGTCAAACTCTCTCATATTTTCAAGTCCTTTCATGAATGCCTTTCTAGTAAGACAAAATACCCAGATCTGGGTGATCAGGTGTCTATTGGTTTTCCAGAATCTTAGTCCCCTGATCCCTGAAGGTAAGTGAGCCTAGGACCTTGACCACCTGAGGCAAGTGAGCAACTTATGCCCCCCTCATAGACCCCATTTTTACCTCTGAATAAAAATATTTGTACTTTTGATATTAATAATAGCTGCTAGGTTCTAAATCCAGATGGAATCTTTATATATGCAAACCCAAGCCAAAGCTAAAATATTTTCATTTGTAGTTTGGTCTACTTATTTGGTCACCCTCTAGGCATACAAAACACCAAAAAATGGCTTATAGTTCTTTGCCTCTGAGGGAAAATTTCTCCTGAAAATGATAGCATGAACTTTAGAGGAAATTATTCCATAAGTGATTTTTAAATTATATTATCTTTAATATTCAAAAATATATTATAGTGCAGAAATATTTAAAGCTATATACAATAAACTCAAACAAATAAAAATAAGATGATTTTAAAAGGAATTTCAAATAAGAATCCTATTATTATTGCAAACACATTCTATATGAACACATCCCTAGGGAAAGCATCATCAAAGAAGCACAGTGTGACAACTTACTCTGAAGTAAAAGAAAACTAAACAAGCTAACAACATGTCCTTCAAACTGGTTTGGAGATAGCTGGCCTTTATGCATTAAAAAGTACCTGTGTGGAAAGTTAAGGTCCACATATTCTCTCTTATAACTTTGTCAGTGTATTTGAATTAGAAATACTGTGAGAGCCAGAAAATCAGAAAAAACCTATGAGTGGGAAGGTGGGAAGGGATGATTAGGGTGAAACCTTTTAAAGGGGAGATTTAGGCTCTAAGGACTAGAGTGAGGGAGGGAATAATTGGGAAAAATATATAGCAAGGAATGAGGGGATGAGAAATAGGAGGGACATAGGAGATAGGAGAGACAGAGGGACTTACAGAAAAACCCTGAGATTGTTGGAAGTAACCCAAAGGATTACTAGTAATGTGTCAAAAAATGTCTTTTAAAGAAAGAAGCAAGAGTAGGCAGTCCCTATGCAGAGGAATGTAGAGTGAGAAAAACACTGGGAAAAAAAAAGCCTTGAACTGATCCACTTAGAACCCAGGGACAAAATTATATTAGAAGTAACAGGAATGTGGCATTTCCCGATAAAAGGTTAGTCAGAGAAGTCTTAAAGGCCCCCTAACATTACAGGCTTTTGCCATTGCTCTTGGTTGTTCCCCAAAAACTGTCAGTAAGACTCTATTATTGAAGATGCAACACAAATGGATCACAGAACATGGGTAAAATATATCTACTGGAACCGATATGAGGACTTTCTCCTTGTTGGATAGCTTCCACAGTACCAAGGAATACTGTAGAAGCTGCTGGGGGAGAGAAATAATCATAAGCCCCATCAATGGCATGAGATCTGTAAATTACAATACAAATCACTATGGCAACAAGTGATCATCAGAGTAATAGTGGCATGAATATCAAGAGAGAAAACAAGCAGCTTTCTGATTGGATTCCAGACCTGCTTGTTAGAAAAGTAAATATCCCTGTGACTGTAAACTAGAACAAGAATGTAAAAAAAAGTGAATGAAAAAAATAAATAGGGAAGACAATCAATAAACCCATAGGTGGGAAGATAGTACATCAAACTGTTCTGTAGGTAGCTGTTGTTATACCCATAGAATGGGAACTTTAAAATTTTTTTAATTTTTTTTATTATTTATTCAATTGTGCGTGTGTATGTGTATGTATGTGTGTGTGGGTGTGCGCGTAGAACCACGGACAAATTCGGGAACCACCACGGACCGCCTCCACCTCCTCCTTGTTTACTCTGCCCCGGGATTCACAGGCTCCGCCCTACCAGAACCAGAAAAGCAGGCCGTCCCCGCCCCCCGCTTCTGCCTGGCGTCTATATGTGGGGTCTAGGACCCGAACTCGGACCTTCTACTTGCAAGGCTGAGGCTTAACCCCTGACCCACCTCTCCAGCCCCCCATAGAATGGGAATTTACAGTGGAAATATTTGAGTCTAAAGCTGAATGAGTGAAGAGAAATGCACTTATCCGTGGGGTGGCCTGAAGAGACATAACTTGGTAAACCATGGAGACCTGAGCCCCCACAGGAGTAGACAAGTTAGAATGAACCCTGGGGTCCATCAAAACATACAGGTAGAAAGATGAAAGTAGTGGGAGAGAATGAAGGGAAGGAAGGGAATGGGAGGGAGGGGAGAAGGAGGGAAGCTGAGATAAACACTCACTATACTTGTAAAAACAGGAAAAAATACAATAAAAAGAATGTAATAAAAGCTTTCAGCTGTTAAAAAAAGGGCTTGTGTATAGACACATGCACACAGCATACATTCACACACACAATGCAAATACAACTATTAGTTTTTCAAAGATGTTGAAACCTGTGTGGCATTGTTCTGTTAGGGTAATACAAGAAAGAATAAAAAGACAAGATATATACTAAAAAGCTGAGATCGGGTAGACTGCTTCCTCAGTTGGAGACACAGCAACCCAAATCAGTCCAAGCAAGTTTATTATGTATGCAAACTAATAACAATCCCACTTAGAAGATGTCATAAAGAACAAGATGTTGTGGTTTTCTTGTAGCATGCAATGTACGCTTTAAAAAAGTCAAACATATCCAAACAAATCTCATTTCAAGATAAACATATCTTATGCTCATGCTAAAATATTCCTCTCTTAATCCTTTATTGCAGTCACTATACACACGGTGAGATAGCCAGCACTAGAATTCTTGCACCTAAACCTTTCTGTCATTTGATTTTTCTGTGTTTGTGTGTGTGTGTGTGTGTGTGTGTGTGTGTGTGTGTGTGTGTGTAGAGGCATGTACTTTGTATGTGTCTATGCATATGTATATCCAGATGTGCATATTACTGCACATGCATATGGAGAAAGAAGTAGATATTAGACATTTTTCCTATCACTCTTGACCTTATTTTTTGAGATAGGTTCTCTCACTGAATGAAGATCTCATCGTTTGGAATAAACTAACTGGCCAAAGAACTAAGGAATCCTTCCATCTCCATTCCCATCTCACCCAATACTGGGGTTATGAACACACACAGTTTTTATGTAGATGCTTGTGATTCGAGCTCAATTCCTCATATTTATATAACAGGCACTTTACCTACTAAACCATCTACCTAATCCCTAAGTTTTTCACTTTAATATGGTTTTGAATTTTCTAGTTTAACAGGTTTACTTCTCTTGCTGTGTAGCATGTCTTCTTTACCACAGTTTGATTTTTTTATTTACTTTGTCCTAATTTTATCTACATCCGAAGCAATGTCCAAATCCTTTCTGTTATGAACTGACAATTTATATAAATTGGACCAACACAAAGGATGGTGTTTCATTCTCTCATTGCTTAATACCAATAGCCTTAATTCCATACATTTCATACATGCATAAACATTCTTCAGGATTCAGTGCAACCTATGTTTTTATTTTTCACTACAGTGCTTCAAGTGTTCATCAGATTTTCTGTTATCCCTACGAAGCACACTCTGTAGAACTTGAAATGGTCTCAGAGTAAAGAAAAATAGAGCTGAGTGTTCATGACCTTGATGCATAAATCCTTTAGAACTATATCAACTACTATGGAGTGCTCAACTCTAAAGGAGACATCAAAATCACCTCCCATCCAAAGACTCGGGAAACCTTGTTGAATAGCGGCAGTAAAAAAGTGAGAGCCTGAAGGTAGGCAGTGATACGTCCAGACAATATCTTCTAGTCCTGACAGGTCTGTTACACCCAAGAATTCACTGTACTAATATCTACTTCCCACAAGATTTACCCAATAGTTAGCCTATCAACATTTCACAATAGTGAGAGAAGATATCAAGAAATAAAAAACCTCTCCAAGAGATTATTGAATGTTAATAACAAACAAGAGAAGGGGAGTTTCTTTATTCAATGATTTACCCACTGATAGGTTATCATATACCAACAGGTGCTAAAGCAATTGCCAGCCAGTGCAGACATCCCAGTGAGCCACACATGTAAAAAGATATAAAAGTAAGAAGGAGACTGGCTGTAAAAGAGAAAGTATGAAATGGAAAACAAAGGGAGTGGGACTGAAAAACAAGGAGTTAAAACACATTAATTGTTTATATATGGAAGTGTCAAAGAAAAAGAAGGAGAAAAAGAACTCTATCAACTAGTACCTTCCCCCATCATGTAAAGATAGACCAAGTTTAAGGAGTCCTGGAACAGTGCTAGACCACTGGTCATCTTGGAGTGAAAGGAGAGAAGACATGAAATTACCAACATCATGAAAGACAGGATGATGTGAAGGTCATCTTAGCATCTTAACTGATAGCTCTTTGGTGGTCATCATAGGAGACAAGAGGAGGTAGAAAAGGGTTAGCTTTGCTCAATGAGCATGGGGCAATACTAAAAGGAAATATGTAATGTGATCCCTACTCAGAGGTGATTATAGACAAGGCAACATGACAGAGCACCTCTCATGGCCTTTTCCAGAAGTACTTACAGAGAAGGGCCATGAATAAACTTCTTTTCTTTTCTATGCTCTTATCTTCCTTTTATTCCCTTTTTTCATTTTTTAATTTATTTTTTTCACTCATACAAACTTGATAGGTACCCCATTCACCTCTCCCTCCACACCTCCCTGGATGCCCTGGCTTCCTCCCTCCTTTTCCCCTTCATTTCCCCCCTCCCTCCCATTCTCCCAATACCCCTCCCCCCATTCACGGAGCATCCTTTAGTGTGCATGTCAAACTTCCCTCTGGGTCCTCCCCTCTGATGAGGTGTAAGGAATCATCAGCATTGCCTATAGTTATTTTTTGTGTTCCCCTTTACTATAGGAATACTATTGTGGCTATTAATACCTTGCCTCTAAGGATCTTAGAATCTGTTATCCATGCTAGACTTTGGAAGTTCAATGACATGTTGGTCATTGCACAGGTCATGCAAAGTCCTATTATGATTACTTCGGCCCTTACTTGTGTGCAGTATCATGCATATTGTTGCTTCTCCCCATCTATGTGCTCTTACAATCATCCCACCCCTCTTCTTCAAATTTTCCTGAGCTTTGGGATCGGGAGAGATTATGCTGCCTTGCTTCTTGGTGATTAATGTAGGGTCGCTGATGTTCTTAATTATGGTTTGTTATTTTCTTCTTCTTCTAGTTTTGCTGTTCCTGCACTTCCCATGGTTCCATCCTGATGGATATTGGATATCACCTCCTAGCCAGAGATAAAGGCTGTTAAAATAGAGTCTTATTATAAGGGTAGATTCAAAGGTAGATGGAATAAGGGTAGGGGACTGTGGTGAGGGGGAGTCAGTCTCCCATTTGCAGGATAGTTACCTTCTATCTGCCAGACTCTATGCCCTCCCTTTCTGTTGAGATCAAACCCCATCAGTTGCAAGTGACCAGGAAGGAAAGTCTGTGAGCTTAACCAGATGTGTCATTACTTACTTGCAGTACTTAATGGTGACCTGTTTTCTCTGCTGTAGCATGATTCCCTCTCTCTTTGTTGCAGGTGGGGACCTCTTTCCCCTTCCCTCCTGTTTATAATCTTTGCAATTACTATAGGTATTACAGAGATTTTTCTATGAATGTGTCTCTAAGTGGGTTTAGTACTAGGATCCACCTATTAGAGAGTACATACTGCACTTAACTTTCTGTGTCTGGGATACTTCACTCAATATAATTGTTTCTAATTCCACCCATTTCCTGGCAAATTGCATTAATTCATCATTTTTTTATGGCTGAGAAGTATTCCATTGTATAAACGTACCACATTTTCCTTATCCACTCGTCAACTGTTGGACATTTGGATTGATTCCATGACTTTGCTATTATAAACAGTGCTGCTATGAACATGGTTGTGCTTATGCTATCGAGGTGAATTTTTACTGTATGGGGCGTTATTCCCAAAAGTAGAATAGCAAGGTCATATGGCATCTCAATCTTTAACTTTTTAAAGAATCACCAGATGGCTTGCCAGAGTGGGTGCATGAGTCTGCATTCCCACCAGCAATGTAGGAGAGCTCCCTTCTCACCACATCCTCTCCAGCATTTGTTGTTGTTTGTATTGTGGATTTTTGCCATCCTGACTGGGGTGAGATGATATCGCAGGGAAGCTTTGATTTGCATTTCCCTGATGGCTAAAGGAGTGGAGCATTTTTTAAGATATTTGTTAGACATTTTAATTTCATCCTTGGTAAAGTTTCTTTTGAGTTCCAAGGCCCATTTTTTAATTGGGCAATTTTTTTACTTGGTATTTAGTTTTCTAAGTTTTTTGTGTACTTTGGATAATAGAGCTCTCTCAGATATGTGGTTAGTGAAGATTTTCTCCCATTCTGTGGGTTGCCTTTGAGCTCAACTTACAATCTCTTTATCTGAACAGAAGCTCTTTAATTTCACAAGATTCCAACTGTTGAGTGTTGGTTGTAGTGACTGTGCTATTGGATTTCTGTTTAGGAAATTTTGGCCTAGTCCAATCAGCTCGAGGGAGTTCCCTACCCTTTCAACTAAGGTTTTTATAGTCACTGGCCTTATATCGAGGTCCTTGATCCATTTGGAATTAAGTCTTGTACATAGTGACAAGTACGGGTCCAGTTTTAATCTTCTGCATGTGGACATCCATCCAGTTTTGCCAATACCGTTTATTGAAGATGCTGTTCTTTTTCTATTGGATTTTTTGGGTCCCTTTGTCAAAGATCAAATGGCTGTAATTGTGTGGGCTTATATCTGGGTCTTCAACCCTCATCCATTGATCTGCGTGTCTATTTTGGAGCCAGCACCAGGCTGTTTTTATAACTATGGATCTGTAGTATAGACTAATGTTTGATATGGTGATACCTCCAGGAGTGTTTTTGATACTCAGGATCGTTTTTGCTATCCTGGGTCTTTTGTGCCTCCATATGAATTTTGAGATTGTTTGGTCAACTTCTTTAAAGAATTGCTTTGGGATTTTGATTGGTATAGCACTGAACCTGTATATTGAATTTGGTAGGATGGTCATTTTTATGATGTTGATTCTGCCAATCCAGGAACATGGGAGGTCTTTCCACCTTCTGATGTCTTCTGTAATTTCTTTCTTTAAGATTTAAAAGTTTTCATTGTAAAGGTCTCTTGCTTCCTTGGTTAAGTTTATACCAAGGTATTTCAATTTTTTAGGGGCTATAGTAAATGGGACTGTTTCTCTCAGGGCTTTTTCACTTCTTTCCTTCTGGGCATATAGGAAAACCACTGATTTTTGTACGTTTATTTTGTATCCTGCCATCCTGCTGAACTTCTGTATTAGTTTCAGGAGTTTCCTGGAGGAGTTTTTGGAATCACTCAGGTATAAGATCATGTCATTTGCAAATGAAGATAACTTGACTTCTTCCTTGCCAATTTGAATCCCTTTTATCTCCCTTTCTTGTCTTATGGCCTCAGCTAAGACTTCAAGTACAATATTGAATAGAAGTAGTGAGTGTGGTGAACCTTGTCTAGTTCCTGATCAAAGCAGGAGTGTTTCATGTTTTTCCCCATTAAGTATAATCTTTGCTGTTGGCTTGTTGTATACAGCTTTTATTATATTGATATAGGTTCCTTTCATTCCAACTGATTGTAGGGTTTTGATCATAAAGGGATGTTGGATCTTGTCAAAAGTTTTTTCTGCATCTATCGAGAGTATCATGTGGTCTTGAACTTTGGACTGGTTTATATGGTGAATTACATTTATTTATTTGCATATGTTGAACCAAACTTGTATGCCTGGGATAAAGCCTACTTGATCCCCATGTATGATCTTTTTGATATGTTTTTTAATCTGATTTGCTAAGACTTTGTTGAGAATCTTTCCAACTGTGTTCATCAAAGAGATTGGCCTACAGTTTTCTTTTTAAGTGAATCTTTATTAGGTTTTGGGATTAATATGATATTAGCTTCATAGAAAGAATTTGGTAGTGTTCCTTCCTTTGCTATTTAATGGAACAGTTTAAGGAGTATTGGTGTTATCTCTGTGCTGAATCCATCTGGTCCAGGACATTTTTGGTGGGAAGATTTGAGATTACTTCATCAATTTCCTCATATGTTCTAGGATTATTTAAAAAATTCAAAACTTCCTGATTCAATTTAGGTAAGTTGTCCTTACTTAGGAATTCATCCATTTCTTTTGTGTTGTCAAATTTCACAGAGTATAAGTTTTTGAATATGACATTATAATTCTCTGAATTTCTTGGGTATTTGTAGTGATAACTCCATTTTCATTTCTAATTTTCTTAGTTTGGGTTTTCTTTCTCTTACTTTTGGTTAATTTGGCTAGGGGTGAATCAATCTTATCGATTTTTTCAAAAAGCTAGTTTTTTGACTTGTTGATTCTCTGCATCATTTTCCTTACCTCAATTTCAGATATTTCTCCCCTGATTTTGTTAATTTCCTCTCTTCTACTACTCTTGGAATCAGATTGCTCTATTGTCTCTAAAGCTTTAAGCTACATTGTTAAGTTATTTATTTGTGATGTTTCTATTTTTTGATGTAGGCATTAAGAGCTATGAACTTTAGCTCTTAGGACAGCTTCATTGTATCCCAAAGATTTTGACAAGTTGTACTTTCATTATTGTTTACTTCCAGGAAATCTTGAATTTCCTTTGTAATTTCTTCTTGAATCTAATTCTCATTCGGCATCATAGCATTTAGTTTAAAGGAGTTAATGTGTTTTCTGTTGTTTTTTGAGTTGTGGATTTCAAGCTTTAGACCATGGTGGTCTGATAGGGTACAGGCTAGAATTTCAACTTTCCCCCCTTTATATGTGGAGATTTGTTTTGTGGCCTAATATGTGGTCTATTTGGGAGAAAGTTCCGTGTGCTGCTGAGAAAAATGTGTATTCTTTGGTGCATGGATGAAAAGTTCAATAAAGTTCTGTAAGGTCCATTTCAGTAAGAGTTTGACTAACTTCCAATGTGTCTTTGTTACATTTTTGACCTGTTGATCTATCCAATGTTAGGAGGACAGTGTTGAAATCCCCAAGAATTATCCTTTGAGGGTCAGTTTCTCACTTTAGATCCTATAGGGTTTGCTTAATGAATGTGGAGGATTAGGTGCATATATGTTCAGTGTTGTGAAGTCTTCTTGGTGAATTGTACCCGTGACTAAAATGTGGTATCCATCTGTATCTCTTATGATTTTTTTTAGTTTGAAGTCCACTTTGTCCAACAGCATAATAGCTACCCGTGCCTGTGTCCTGGTTCCATTTTCTTGCAGAACTTTGGACCAGCCTTTTATTTTTATGATGTGCCTATCTTTTGTGGTAAGATGAGTTTCCTGAAGGCAGCAGATTGATGGTTGTGATTTTTAATCCAAGTTTGTAATCTGTGTCTCTTGATTGGTGAGTTCATTCCGTTGATATTTCATGTTATAATGGAGAATTTACTTTTAATTCCGGACACTTTTTATCTTTAGTGGCTTTCATAAGTGTATTATTTGGCTCTTAGGTTTTGGTGGTATTATACTTCCCTTCTGTCCACCTGGATATGCTTGTTTTTTTCTTCAAAGTTGAGTATCATTTCTAGCTTTTTTTTGAAGGCCTGGCTTGGTAAACATGTAAACAAGTTGTCTTTGTGCTGGAAAACTTTTCTTTCTCCCTCAATTATGACAGATAGTTTTGCAGGGTAAATCAGCCTGGGTTGACATTTTTGCTCATTCAATACTTGAAGTACCTCTTTCCAAGCTCGTCTTGCTTTTACTGTTTCCATTGAAAAATAATTTGTTATTTTAATAGGTTTACCTTTAAAAGTGACTTTTTTTTTCTTTGAAGCTCTCAACACCTTTTTTTTTTTCTTGAATGAGGAGTGTTTTAGCTATTATTTGCTGTGGTGAGTTTTGTTCATATCTGTTTGGGGTGCG
Organism: Typhlomys cinereus; assembly: GCA_023101885.1. NCBI lineage: Eukaryota > Metazoa > Chordata > Mammalia > Rodentia > Platacanthomyidae > Typhlomys > Typhlomys cinereus. Next base: position 3,091,507 of record JALPQD010000124.1, read on the forward strand.
GAATGCCTCTTATTTATGGAAGGTCCTCTCTTTTTTTAGATGAGGAAAGTTTTCCTTGATGATAGTTTGAAAAATTTCCTTAGGTGTGGTATTTTGGGATTCTTGCTCTGGTATTCCATGAATATGCATGTTAGGCTTCTTCAGGGTGTCCCATAACTCTTGAATACTTCTCTCAAGTATCTTTTTGGCTTTAACAACCTCATACTTCCACTTTGTTTTCAAGATCTTAAATTCTATTTTCTGCTTCATTTGTTCTGCTGATAAGACTCTCTGTTGAGTTCTGGGTTGAGTATAACTTGTCTTTTTATTTCAGTTTTAAACTTTGCTTGAATCTGTTTTAACTGCTCTATGCCTGTTTTTGTTTCTTAAACTGTTTTTCTCAACTCCTCCAAGTGTCTGTTGTGTTCCTCTTCAAAATAGTTGATGCAGTTATTTAACTCCTCCCGGATTTTCTCTTTCATAGTATTGATCATGGCAATGATCATGGTTTGAAAGTTATTATCTTGGGTCAGGTTTCTTGGCTATTTTCTGTGAATTTGTTCTGTTTGGAGTCTATCATTATGGGGTTAATTCTTTCAGTGGAAGATTTGTTTTCTTAAGTTTTTTTCTCATGGATTTGCACTTTGACTGGGGCATTGGCTTTTTTATTTTATTTCTTCCACTCATACGAAGTTGATAAGTATCCCATTTCCCTCCCTACCTCCACCCCTCCCTGAACCCCCTTGCTCCCTCTCCTCTTTTCCCCTTCCTTTCCCTCCTCCCTCTCTTTCTCCCAGTGCCCCCTCTCCCCCATTCCTGGAGCATCCTTTAGTGTGCATATCAAACTTCCCTCTGGGTCCTCCTCTCTGATGAGGTGTAAGGAGTCAGTAGCATTGCCTAGAGCTCTTTTTTGTGTTCCCTTTAATATAGAAATACTATTGTGACTGCTAAGGATCGTAGTGCCTGTGATATATGTTAGACTTTTGGGGTTCAATGATATGTTGGTCATTGCACAGGTCATACAAAGTCCTATTATGATTATTTTGGCCCTAACTTGTATGGAGTATCATGCATATCATTGCTCCTCCCCATCTTTAGGCTCTTACAATCTTATCGCCACCTCTTCTGAAAATTTCCCTGAGCTTTAGGATGGGGAGAGATTAGGCTGGCCTGGTTCCAGGTGGTTGATGTAGAGTCTCTGATTTTCTGAACTATGGTTTGTTGATTTTTTTTTTTCAGTTTTGCTGTTCCTGCACTGCCCTTGGCTCCATCCTGATGGGTATTGGATGTCATCCCCTGGCCATAGATAAAATTCTGTTAAAATAGAGTCTTAATTTAAAAGTAGATTCAAAGGTAGATGGAATAAGAGTAGGAACCCATTTTTTAATTGGGCCATTGGTTTCCTTGATGTTTAGTTTTCTAAGTTCTTTGTGTACTCTGGACAGTAGAGCTCTATCAGATATGTGGTTAGTGAAGATTTTCTCCCATTCTGTGGATTGCCTTTGAGCTCGTGTTACAATCTCTTTATCTGAACAGAAGCTCTTTAATTTCACAATCCCAACTGTTCAGAGTTGGTAGCAGTGACTGTGCCATTGGATGTCTATTTAGGAAATGTTGGCCTAGCCCAATCAGCTCGAGGGAGTTCCCTATCCTTTCAACTATGGTTTTTATAGTCTCTGGCCTGATATCAAGGTCCTTGATCCATTTGGAATTAAGTCTTGTAATTGGTGACAAGTATGGGTCCAGCTTTAATCTTCTGCATGTGGAGATCCAGTTTTGCCAGCACCATTTGTTGAAGATGCTCTTCTTTTTCCATTGGATTCTTTGGGCCCCTTTGTCAAAGACCAAATGGCTGTAATTTTGTGGGCTTATATATGGGTCTTCAATCCTTATCCATTGATCTGTGTGTCTATTTTGGAGCCAGTACCAGGCTGTTTTTATAACTATGGATTTGTAATATAGACTAAGGTTCGGTATGTAATACCTCCAGCAGTGTTTTTGTTACTCAGGATTGTCTTTGCTATCCTGGGTCTTTTGTACCTCCATATGAATTTTGAGATTGTTTGGTCAACTTCTTTAAAGAATTGCTTTGGGATTTTAATTGGTATAGCATTGAATTTTATATTGCCTTTGGTAGGAAAATGGGCCCTGGAACTTAAAAGAAATTTTACCAGGGATGAAATTAAAATGTCTAACAAATATCTTAAAAAATGCTCCACTTCTTTAGCCATCAGGGAAATGCAAATCAAAACTTCCCTGAAATATCATCTCACCCCGGTCAGGATGGCAAAAATCCACAATACAAACAACGACAAATGCTGGAGAGGATGTGGAGAGAGGGGAACTCTCCTACATTGCTGGTGGGAGTGCAGGCTCATACAGCCACTCTGGCGAGCCATCTGGAGATTCGTAAAGGAATTAAAGATTGAAATGCCATATGACCCTGTGATTCCACTTTTGGGTATAACCCCCCATGCAGCAGAGGTTCACCTCGATAGCACAAGCATGACCATGTTCATAGCAGCACTGTTTACAATAGCAAAGACATGGAATCAACCCAAATGTCCAACAGTTGACAAGTGGATAAGGAAACAGTGGTACATCCATACAATGGAGTACTACTCTGCCATCAAAAAGGATGAATTACTGGAATTTGCTGGGAAATGGATGTCATTAGAAACAATTATATTGAGTGAAGTATCCCAGACCCAGAAACTTTTTTTTAATTTTTTTTATTATTATTTATTCAACTGTGTGTATGTGCGCGCGCATGTGTCTGTGTGTGTGTGTATGTGTGTGTGTGTGTGTGTGTATGTGTGTGTCTGTGTATGTGTAGAACCACAGACGAATTCGTGAACCACCATGGACGCCTCCACCTCCTTCTGCCCCGGGATTCACAGGCTCCGCCCTACCAGGACCAGAAGCGCAGACGCCCCCGCTTCCGCCAGACCCAGAAACTTAAGCGCCGTATGTACTCCCTAATAGGTGGCTCCTAATACCAAACCCACCCAGCCCACCTTGAAACACTCATAGGTAAATCTATGTATTACCTACAGTTATTGCAAGGATTATGAACAGGAGGGATGGGGTTGGAGGGCCACACCAGAAACAAGGAGAGAAGTGACCATGTTACAGTAGAGAAAATAGGCCTCCATCAAGGACTGCAAGAAAGTAATGTGACACCTAGTTAAGTTCACAGTTCGTTCCTGATCATTTACAACTAAGGGGGTATGAACTCACCAGAAGGGGAGGGCATATAGTCCAGCAGATTAAAAAGTAACCATTTTGCAAATGGGTGACTGACCCCTCACATTGCCAAATGCCATATGATCCTGCGATTCCACTTTTGGGTATAAGTAGTACATCTACCCTTGAATGTGCTCTTATAATAAGACTCCAGTTTAACAGCTTTCTAATTCTGGCCAGGGGGTGACATACAGTGCCCATCACGATGGAGTGAAGGGCATTGCAGGAGCAGCAAAACTGCAAAAGAAAATCAACAAACCACAATCCAGAACTTCAGAGTCTCTATATCAACCACCTAGAACTAGGCCAGACTAATCTCTCCCCATCCTGAAGCTCAGGGACATTTGCGGAAGAGGGGGTGGTAAGAGTGTAAGAGCAAAAGGATGGAAGGAGCAATGATTTGCAAGATACTCCACACAAGTTAGGGACGAAGCCATCAAATTGGATATTGCATGCCCGGCGCAATGTCCAACACACTATTGACCTCACAAAGTCTAGCATCTGCTAAAGGCACCAAGATCCTTGGAGGCAAGGGATTGATAGCCACAGTAGTGTTCCTATGCTTAAGGGGAACACAGGAAAGGGTTCAGGGAAATGTCACTGGGTCCTTGAACGTCATCGGAGAGGAGGGCCCAGAGGAGAGTCAGGCATGCACAAGAAAGGACTCTGGGAATTGGGGTGGGAGGCACGGGGGGATGGGGCGGGAGGGGTGAAGGAAGGGAGAGCAGGGGGTTGGGGGGAGGAGGAGGGAGGGAGGGAACTTGTGTACCTATTAAGTTTGTATGAGCTGAAATAATAATAAAGATGTATTAAAATAAAAAAAGAGTAGGGGCCCATGGTGAGGGGGGTCAGTCTCCCATTTGCAGGATGATTTTTATCTTTTAGGACCTTCTTTCTGAATTAGTTGGTATCCCTACTTTTGGGCAGTTATTACTAGTGTTTGCCTTGGTGTTGGTTATGCTTGTTGTTATTGTTATTTCCTAGATGAGGCTATCAGATGGTTAATATATCAATTAAGTCAGGTTTAGTGGACAGGGGGTGAATATTAGTATGGTAGTGCACTTTTATGATTTAGTACCTTGGTGATATGTGAGGGTGAGTGGTATAGTCCCTGAAGTTGTATATGTTTTGGGGGTGGCTGTATGGAAAAGTTTCTCTACAGTAACTAATAATTGAAAGGAACAGGATGATAATAAGCAGGGTTACTTATCTTTGGGCTGGATGTGAAGAATCTCTCCCATGTGATAGGATGAATTTAGAGGACCTCAGATGTGTGGCCTTTGTCCCCTAGAGCTTTGCTTGGGTGTTCTTTGGACTCTGGGGTGCAGTGTATCCTCGCTGGACTGCAAGCTTCCCAGCAGTGCAGACGGGTGGATGGGTGGGCAGAAAGGGCAGAGATGCTGGTTGAGGCGCAGTTAACCTGGGGACTTGGGGTGTGACCTAGGGGTCCTTTCCAGCCTGGAGCAGCACCTGCTCAGAATTCCTGGTGGGAGGAGCTAGGATGAGTGGGTTACTTGGGGCTTGGGGGTGAGCAGGGGGTGTTTACCTGGGATGCAGTGTGTTCTCACTGGACTTTGAGCATTTGGGGTGGGCAGGCTGGTGGGCTGAAAGGGCATGAACAAACTTCTAAGACAGCACCTGCCCAGAGTTTATCCTACATAATGTACTAGTGGGGAACTCCTGAGATGACACTTGCCCAATTGTCACACAGAGTGACAGGAGGAAGAACATTGATAGTAGGCCATGAGCAAGCGATGTGATGGTTTGTACCTACTAGTCCCCACAATCAGGATCTTTCTCATTTTAAATCACAACTGAAAAGCTATAATTAGTAAAAAATAAGATGTTCAATATATTCTAATATTTTAAGATGTGGTAGCAGCATAAAATAATAATATGGGGAACTGTTGTGAAATGTTTTATAGCAATCTAACAGAACTCAAATCTCCTATCAATTAGTCAGAGTGTAGTGCAGTGTGTGTGTGTGTGTGTGTGTGTGTGTGTGTGTGTGTGTGTGTGGTGTTATATTATGTCCATATACATAGATAGGCATTCATACAGGTGGTGGAATGAAAGCATGGGACACAAACACCAGGTGGAAACGGTGGTGGCCAGCACTTCTAGCCCTAGTGGGCAGAGCTTGGAAAATCCCAGAATGAAGCAAGAAGGAGGTAAAACAATCCAGATGATTGCCAAAGTCATTCTTGGGTCTCCACAGGGACACACAGTGGCCTCTGATACACACACACACATGCACACACATACACACACACAAAATAAATAAATAAATAAATAAATAAATAAATAAATAAATAAAATATTTTAAAAAAAAAAAAGCCTGATGACAGGAACGAGGTGTGTCTTCTCAAAGGTCTCTGAGTTTTAAATTCTGATATAACTTCAAAGGGATGATAATAGCAGCTTTTAATTATAGAGGAAATTAATAAGAAAGCATGGACTACAACTGTGATTGAAAGTAAGCATTTGTAATTTTGCTTTGATTTTTTTTTCATTTTCACATATATGTGTGATTGGGGTACATGCATGTGTATACGCATGTTTGCATGTGGCTGGGCACATGTGTAGGTAGATGTACATGCATGTAAATTCAGAAATCACCATTGATCATCCTTTCACCTTATTCTTTTGAGATTGAATCTCTAATTAAACTCAGAACTTGCCCCTGTCTAGTCTGGCTACCCAATTTGCTCTGGAGATTCCTGGTTTCTATCCTCTGGAGCTGGAATTTCAGGTGGGCCACCATTGTACTTTGTATAGGATCTGGAATCTGTATTCTGGTCCATTTGCTTGCAAGGCAATTACTTTAACTGCTGAGCCATCTCTGCAGTCCTGCCTTCACTTCCTTATAAATCAAAAAGGTTTGTATCAAGACAGATTCCATTTATGTCCTCAATGATTCTACTCCCATAATGATGTTTTTAGACATAAATATAGACAGAATGCTTCATTCTCTGGGGATAACTTCACTGTTTAAATTATAGACTTAAATTCCACTGTAGAACCCAAACTTCCCTCTTACTTCTATATATTGATCAAGTTAAATGAATAATAGCCACACTTCATTCTCCTGCCCTTTAAGATAATCAGAATCTAAAGGTCACATAAACAGTTTTTGTTGAAAAGTAAAAATATCATGGACCTGGAAATGGCCAAGTGTTCCAGGACAACCTGGCTCTATTATATGAGAACTGAGAGAAGATGGTAAAATCAGAAAAAAAGGCAGATAGATCCAAGGTCTCATTCAGTTTATTCTAGGACTCCCTGGCAAATGTGTGGTCCTGGATAGCAGCAAGACAAAGTGGAGCTCCATAATTTAAGGAGGAGGGAAGAATGTTGTGATCTTCAGTAATAATTGTAACCTCACATCTTGAAGGCAGGCTTCCAGGATCACCTGAGGGGGATTGCATTAATTAATGTGGAAAAACCTAGTCCAAAAGTTGGTGAAACATTTCCTTGGGAAAATGGTTGGGATTGTGCAAAGATATAGAGAACAAGTAAGCATGTCTTTGTTCTTACGATGGATGTGATATAACTAGCTGCCTCATGCCCCCAACACTGTAGTTTCTTGCAGTGATTGACTATAGGCTGTGACCATGAGTCACCTAAATTAATTTTTCCACTAGGTTGTATATGTCCAATATTTTGTTACAATGATGTGTGACAAATCAAAATACATCTATACATTGTTTTGAACAAACATGACTTCCTCCAAACAATAATGTACCTGAATCATCTTAAACTATTATTGAAGAGTCAGGCAAATTCCTAGAATTAGGTTTCTGTTTTGAGTTCCACATATCTTTGAATAATTTTATTTATTTATAGTTTGGTGGGAAGCTTTATTATTTTTTCTCTTCTAAATATTTAATGTTGTAAAGAAAAATACAAAGTAGATGAGGAAAAATACACATGCTGATTTTTATCCAGTTCAGTTTCAATATACTGTAAATAGATACTGATGTTTATGCACTTTGTAGTAATCAAAGTTAAATAGCTATGCAAAGTATTGAAAAGGCTGCCAGAAGCAAATAGTTTTGGAAATTTGTTCTTATATAAAGAGGTGGATGGGTACCCCTTTGCCCATTAAACTTTTTCACTTTTTAGTGCAGAAACAAAGGTAAAATTTTATAGTATTCCACCAGCGATAAGTGAAATAGTCATTTAAAGTTTCTCAGTGTATATGCAATGGAATTTAATTTTGTAGCAGGATTTCAAATAGAGTTTTGTATGTAAGTTCTCCAGTGCTTGGTGGGAAGCTATACAAAGATCAAACAGAATTATCTTGGAGTAGTAATGTGGACATGATTCAAGATGACTACAGTTGGAGCCATACACAGAAGAACTCAGCAATTTCCTTCATTTTTTGGCTCTTATATGGGGAAAGTATCTTTTGTCTATTTTTCCATTAAGGCATAAGATTTGTGGGGTTTTGTTTTTGAGAAAGCTACAGTATAATTTTCCAGGTTTTCTGAAGGTATTATTTAGACATTTTTCTCAAGCCATGATTCATAAAAAAATGTGACCTCTTTTTTTAGTAAAATAAATAGAAGTAGCTAGGTTAAATAACGAAGGAAAGGATAATTCTCAATTTTCTTGACACAATTTTAATCTTTCATATCTATTTGTGCAACATTGATTCAAACCATCAAAAGCTGACTCAGTCTCATCCTGACTGACAAAGCAAATAGGATGTCAAAGGTACACTCCATCCCAATTACAGGTTCATTTACTGAGAAGTAGCTTCCTCTTGCCAGGCGCTGGCTAACAGCATGTGAATAATTCATCAACTCTGGTCTTGAAAGTATGCAGAAAGTAGTGAGACCAAAGGCATAAAATCATGGGGTGTTTTCAAGCAGGATGCCAATAAGGAACTATCAAGCACAAGAGGAGGGCCAATAGAATCTATTGGGTAGTTGGGGAAGACTTCCAAGATCAAGCAATATTTGAGACAGACTTTGAAAGAAGTTTGCTAGGCAAAAGAAGGGTGCTTCAGCAATGACATTTTTAGAAATAAAATGTTGTGAACTTGCCACAGACAGAGAGAAGTACATGTTGCTCTCAGTCAAGCTGCCATTCTCATGGTCCCCAGGGGAGCAGCAGTCTCAACTGCACCAACAACCTTTGCTGGATCATTCAAAATCTACCACTGCTATAATTGGATGCATCTGCTTAACACCGGGGCACAATTTCTTATTGGAGGGCTACTGAGATGTTCTTATTGACAAAAATAATTGTTTTACAGTTGGCTACTTATTTTATTTTTAAAGCCTGAATTTAATTTTTTGTCATTTTCCTAGCATATGCCAATGACTAATTTGAGCTTCTGGAACGGACACATTGAAACAAGTGGAGAAAGGGAAAGTTATCTATAATCTTCAAAAAAATAATGTATTTTGAGACATTATTTGGAAAATTCAGGCAAAAGAGTGTTTGTCAAATTACTGAAAAAATATATATGTCTCATGTGTCCTTTATCTTGTATTTCTTTGGTCTCCAGGTACTTTGTTCCTGTTTCCATGAACAAGTAAAATATGAGTATGGTTTCATATGCAAAGCATATGTGAGCCTGCTTCTTCTTCCCGCTCTATTTTTCCCACGTATTGTCTAATACATTGTCCACCTACTGCCCCACCAGGTGAAAATTCCATGGCACCGAGCTTGATCTTATTTTGTGCTAGAGTAATGGGAATTGTAAATTGTATTAAGAGAGCAGTACATCTTCTCATTTCTCACATAGAAGCCTTGGCTTTCTCCGTATTACTCTAGTTCAGTTCATCTGTTTTGCTCCTTGCTTTTAAGGCTTACTTGCTTTGTCATTCACTTATTAACCACTATAATATCACAAATTCTACCTGTTCCTGGAATCTCCTTTCATCCTTGCAAATATCTGGATCTATCTTCCCTCACTGGCACTCTTTCCTTGGTAATGAGATCTCACTTTGAAATAAGAGACTAAACTTGAATTGGACCCTGAAAGGCACTTGTCAAATATGATGACAGGATGCTTAAATGACAACCTAAAACAAATCAGAAATCAAATTCCTTTTATACTAATGGCACTATTTATTTTATAAGGCAAAGAAACAGAGGCGATTTTCATTACTCTCTTGGTAACTAGGTCTAGAGGAATATTCTAGTCCTCGTTAGTAGGAAACAATACTTGTAAAGACACAAAACAAAAGCATGTTCACAGCTTTAACTAGTGTGCACACATACAGATAAACAAGAATAACTATTTATTCACACTGCTTCAGTAAGAGACATTTTTAAGTACTGTGTTCTTCATAGCTTCCTTCTGGGCCTGAGAGAAGCCAGTCTGGGAAGAGCCTGTTGTGACCCCTTTAACATAATGTATTGAACCATTCAACGTGCCACAGAGATACTACAGACAAGTGAGAACAGGACATACAGGAAGCTCAGCACAGGAGAGAATTTAAAATGAGAGCCTTTGTGCATCTCTGAGAAGGACAGGGAGGGGCACTGGGATGGAGCATAGTGGGGCATGATGACAAGTCAGTTCTATCTCATCTGTTATTAAAGCAGAACAGAGAACAGACAAGCATCTACATGTATATGAAATTATAAAAAGATTGTTATCATCAATGCTGTAACCAATTCCCACAGGACAACTGACTTAAAAATATTTATTTCTCATAGATCTGGAGACGAGAAGTACAAGATCAAGACAAGCATGGCTGAACTCATTATGATTTCCAGTCTGTTCCAGATGGTAGACTGCTACCATGAAAGAGAACTCTCTGAGAGCTTCTCCAGAACAGCTTGGTCCTAGTATAATCCAAATATGAACCTGAGGAAAGAGACAGAGACCGAACTAGGCTTTCACAAACAATAATTTACAAGGGAATTGATATTCTTCATTTCAACTTGAAACAATCTGTAAGCACCTGAGCTTGACTGTGAAAGATCATCAGGATTACAATAATTGCGAGAGGGACACATGTTAATTGTGATCAGGAGATCCTGGACTGTATAGGGAAATGGGCTGAGTACATTGAGCAAGGATGCATCAACTCATTGCTCTCTGCTCTTGACTCTAGATACGATGTTTTTTGAAGTTTGAGTTCCTGCTGCTGTTACTTCCCTACAACAGCCTGGGTCCTGTAACCGAGCTGAAAAAAAAGCCCTTTCTTAAATAATGTCTGTATTTTAGTTTAGCAACAAAAAGAAACTAGGAAAAGAACTTAAATGAAAAAAAAGCCCTTTCTTAAATAATGTCTGTATTTTAGTTTAGCAACAAAAAGAAACTAGGAAAAGAACTTAAGGAACATGATCATGACCTGTTAGATTCCTGACATTTAGACCAGAAAGATAGATATATTTTTAAAATTAGGACAAAGGTTCCCTCATGCAGTCATAATGCACCTGGATTATTTTAATAAAATATCAGAATAGGTACATCCTGGTAGCCAGGTTGTATTTTCCACATACAACCCTAATAATTTGCCTACTTAACTTGGTGAAAATCTATAAAGGAAATCAGGTAGGATTTTCTCAGGGCAGTCTTGATGATTACTGTTTAAGATGGCTGCAGTAACATCAAGCTGAATCCGTGACAGACTTAATTCTGTTATGAGGCTCTACTGAATGATCTGAAAACATCCTAAAATTTCCACTATTAATATTATATCAACATTTATATTTCAGAACAACACAAACATTCACTCCATAACAATCACCTAAGTCCATTCAGTTCAGTACAATAAATAATGCCTTAAAAAAACAAGGAAAGTAGAATAAAAGAAATATTTTCAAATTATCACCACTTACTTTTCTTCTCAACTTATAACTCTACCGAATTTATGAAAAATTTCTCCATCCTGCTCCTGAAAAGAATTATTTTTTAAATTTATTTTTAATGCTGTTTATTATTTATTCAATTGTGCGAGTGTGTGTGTGTGTGCACGCGTGTGTATGTATGTATGTGTGTGTAGAACCACGGAAGAATTCGGGAACCACCATGGACGCCTCCACCTCCTCCTTGTTTACTCTGCCCTGGGATTCACAGACTCCGCCCTACCAGGACCAGAAACGCAAGCCGCCCCCGCTTCTGCCTGACGTCTATACCTGGGGTCTAGGATCCGAACTCAGGACCTTCCGCCTTCAAGGCAGAGGCTTAACCCCTGAGCCACCTCTCCAGCCCCCTGAAAAGAATTATTTTAATGGCAATGTTTATTATATTTACTGTTAGTAACTCACATTATTATGATTTCTTCACAAGATAATTGATCCTGTGCATTGAACTAGTATATGCAATTACTACACTGCCTCTCACCAGCAATTCACATGTAATGAATATATCAAGACTAACAAAAGTGACTTAATCTTAGCCCAAGTAAGGTTTCCACGGTCATAAGCAGTGAATGATACGAGAGTGTAGGATAAGGTCAGTCAGGAGCAGAGGGGTCCAGGTAGAGATGTTGAAGTTTCTCAGTGTCTCAAAGGATGAATACAGCTTCAGCGAAAAGTAGGAGAAAATGTGATCTGAGAAGAAAGAATTCCAGAGAGAGGTAAAGCAACTGGAGAGTGTGGCAATGAAGAGAGATGGAAGCAAGATTCTCTTGCTGAAGGGAAACCAAGAAAAGCAAGGAAAGGCTGCACGTAGCAAGGCAGTAAGATGTGTGCACATGATCTTCGCCACTGACCTTCAGGGAAGTCTCCAAGACTCAGTTTCCTTCTGTGTTCACCAAAGATCATAACAGCATGTAGAAGTGGAAGATCTGCAGTACCATTTGAATTACTTGGCTCAACAAATGTTAGTCCTTCAGGGCTTTGAACCAAATATATTACAAATTTCTATTTTTATTTGATTTATTTTTGTGTTTCTGAGACAGTCTCACTCTGCAGTCCAGGCACACTTCAAACTCATGTCAATCTTCCAGCCTCAGCTTTCTCATTAGAAGTGTAGACCATGGCCAATCAAATGTTCTTTCTTATTAAGCTATTTAGTTCTGTTGTCAGACTATGTGCAACCCGCTCACATGTAAAAGGAGACCAGCAAAAGTAAAAGATAGTGAAGCAGAGCTTCAAAGAAGAGACTGGGACAACACCTGCCTTGGTATCCCCCAGTGGATCTCTTGAGGATTAAAGGGCCTTTCAATTCCCCATATTTACCATTGCTTTTTCCTCCATATTCTCCCCTCCAACCTGACTATTCTGGGTTCCTCAAACCTATTTTGTGCAGTGCTAAAGATGTTCTCCAAATGGAAATCTGAGCACAATGTCTCCTTGCTTCTAAGTTTCTCATCATGGGATGCAACATATCCAAGTTATACTTTTCTAGAAAAACCTGATCAATTGTCTCTTTTCCCACATGTGCTTCATCTTTCCACTTTCACTATAAACCCAATGATCATCTAATCTTACTGAATCCTTTTTTGGTTTTAGTTTGTTTTGTGAAGTAGGATCAGGCTGTGTAGCCCTGGTTTAATAGATACTTGTCTTGCTTCAACACAGCACCTCACAAAGGCAACAGAGGAAGAAAGAGTATATTTTGGTTCACAGTCTGAGACTGCAATCCATCATGGCAGAAAAGACATGGTCACATTGCAATCAAGTCAGGAGAAGGGAGCAATGAATGTTTATCCTAAACTCACTTCTACCTTTTTATTCAGTCTAAGGATTCAACTCACAGAACAGGACCATTATATTTAAGGTGGGTCTTCTTACTTTAATTAACTAAAACTTAAGTAATTCATTGCCAAGGTGATTATAAATACTATCAAGTTTATAATCAAGATTAAATATCATACTGGCTGACCTAAAATTCATAATTTAGCTTAGGTTGGCCTGCATCTCATGATGATCCTTCTGCCTCAACATCTGGGTACTGGAATAGTCATCCAAAATACATGCTATTTCTGTACTTTGCATCTACCATTCGCATTAAACATGGTAATTTCCTCCTAGATCCATCTAACACACTATTCCAAAAACTACTTAAAGACAAAGATCTAGAGTAATCACCTTTGTGCTCTTAGAAACCAGGAGCTTTCACAACAGATATGAAAGAAACTCAAAGAATCATAAGGACATACTACAAAAAATTATACTCCAAGAAATTTTACAATAAGAAAGAAATCCATGAATTTCTAAGCACAAACCAAAGTTGAATCAAAATGAATGGAGTTATCTAAATAGTCCTTTAGCAAGTGAAAAAATTAAAGATGTAATTATGGCTCTCCCAACCAAAAAAAATCCCAACCAGATGGATTTAGTGCATAATTCTACCAGACATTTACAAAGCAATTAGCATCACTACTCTTCAAATTATTCCAAAAAAAAATAGAAAAGGAAGAAACACTTCAATAAAATTCTTTATGTGAAACCAATATTACACTGACAACAATGCCAAATATAGACACAGGAAAAAAGGAAAATATAGACCAATCTCACTGATGAACATAAAGGCAAAAATTCTCAACAAAATACTAGAAAACTAAATGCAAAGACATATCAAAAAGATTATTCACACTGACTAGGTTGGCTTTATTTCAGAAACACAAATTGGCTGAATATATGCAACTCAATAAATACAATTCATCATATGAAGAAATGCAAGGACAAAAAATCACGTGATTTTCTCAATAGATGCAGAAAAAGATTTGACAAGGTTTGACTTCCCTTTATGATAAAAGCTCTGGAGACAATAAGGATGGAAGAAACATAAAACAACATAATAAAGACCATAAATAACAAGCCTACAACAAAAATCATCCTAAAGTGTGAAAAACTTGAAGCATCCCCACTTTAATCAGGAGCTAGATAAGGCTGCCAACTCTCACCACTTCTGTTTAATATTATACTTGAAGTTTTAGCTAGAGTCATAAGACAAGACAGAGAGATAAAATGGATACAAATAGGGAAAAAATGTCAAGATAATTCCTATTCCTAGATGAAATGATTTTAACTTGAAAGACCCTAAAAGTTCCATCAGGAAACTCCTGAAATTAATAAGCTTAGTAGAGAAATAGGCTTCAATATTAATGTTCAAATATCAGTGATTTTCTTATACACTAAGCATGAACAAAGTGAGAAAGATCTGAGAGAAATTATCCCATTCTTTACAGCTCAAAAAGAACAAGAAGAAATACCTTGGAATAAATCTAACCAAGATGTGAAAGATCTATACAATGAAAGGCTTTGAAATGCAAAAAAGAGAGAGAGATTATGGAGGACACCAGAAGGCAGAAAGACCTCTCATGTTCCCAGATTGGTAGAATTAACATTGTAAAAATAACCAACCTACCAAAAGCAGTATACAGATTCAATGTGATGCCAATTCAAAATTCTAAGGTAATTCTTTACAAATATTGACAAAACAATCTCAAAATTCATATGGAAGCACAACAGGCTCAGCAGAGCAAAAATGATCCTGGGTAATAAAATTTCTGCTAAAGGTATCACCATACCAGATCTTAATCTATACTACAAGTCCATAGCAATAAAGACTGCATGTTACTGGCTCCAAAATAGACATGTAGATCAATGGATAAAGGTTGGAGTCCCAGATATAAGTCCACACACTTACAGCCATTTGATCTTTGACAAAGGGGCCCAAAAACTTCAAGGAAAAAGAACAGCATCTTCAACAATTCGTGCTGGCAAAACTGGATGTCCACATGCAAGAGATTAAAACTAGACCAATACTTGTCACCATGTACAAATATAAACTCCAAATGGATCAAGTATACCTCTCCACCCTTTACCTCTAGAATTAGACACATACAGCCACACCCAACATTTGCATGTTCTGGAGATCTGAACTCAGGTCCTCGTGCTTGGACAGCAATCATTTTACCCACTGAGTTGTCACATCAAGTCCCTGTTAAAATCTTATAAAATCAAATCTATCAAATCTTTGAATCTGAGCCAGTATAACAGTTTAGCCATAGCAGTAAAGATGGGAGGAGTACAAGGGAAGGAGAAATGTGTTTTTGACACAGGATCTTCTCAGGGGGAAGAGAAAACAATTTTTTTAATATGTTCTTTTTTCTCACTTGATACCTTGAATCTGACTAAGTTATGCCCACCAATTTTCAAATTTAAATCTCTGTTGGATATATGAAAAGCAAAAAAAATGCATGTTTTGCCAGAAATTCAGTGTGCACCACATGTTCCAAGTCTGCCCACAAACAAAAGTCACAAATTAAAAATTCACCCAACAAATAAAGGAGTGCATTAAAGATAATGATTAATGACACCCTTACCAATCAGGAGAAAATATGAACCCCAGTAACCTAGAGAGTAGAATGGAAATAGAGTCAGGACCTTTCCTAAAGCCTTTGCAGAGACCACATAAATCCTGTACTAGTAGCTTATCCCGAGGCCTCTAGGTTCTTATGGTCCCTTTTCTTTGAAGAAGCTTTTGCTTTCTATTAAAAAGACTTGCTGGCTCAATAGTGTTCCTTTACTAAAGGGGAACACAAAAAAGAGCTCTAGGCAATGTTACTGAGTCCTTACACCTCATCGGAGAGGAGGACCCAGAGGGAAGTTTGACATGCACACTAAAGGATGCTCCAGGAATGGGGAGGGGGCACTGGGAGAAAGGGAGGGAGGGGGAAAAGGAAGGGGAAAAGGGAGGAGGGAGCTAGGGGATCCAGGGACAGGTGGAGGGAGGGAGGGGAATGGAGTACCTATCAAGTTTGTATGAGTGGAAAAAATAAATTAAAAAAAAAAAAAGACTTGCTGGCTGAAACTTGACCCTCTGTGCCCCATTGCCTAATTTCTTTTTCTTTTTTTTATTATTTCCGCTCATACAAACTTAACAGGTATACTGGTCCCCTCCCTCCCTCCCTCCACCTCACGCCGACCCTCCTGCTCCCTCCTCCCTTCTTCCCTCTCCTCTCCCTCCTCATCCCCCAATGCCTCCACCACCCCCCAATCCCCGGAACATCCTTTAATATGCATGCCAAACTCTCTTCTGGGTCCTCTTCTCCGATGAGGTGCAAGGACCCAGGGGCATTTCCCAGAACCCTTTTCTGTGTTCCCGTTAAGCTTAGGAACACTACTGTGACTGTCAGTCCCTAGCCTCCAAGGATCCTAGTGCCTCTAGTCCATGCTAGACTTTGTGGGGTCAATAATGTGTTGGACATAGCGCAGGTCATGCAAAGTTCTATTATGATTGCTTCGGGCCTAACTTGTGTGGCGTATCTTGCATATCATTACTCCTCCCATCCTTGTGCTCTTACAATCTTACCGCCCCCTCTTCCGCAAATTTCCCTGAGCTTCAGGATGGGGAGAGATTACCACTGCCTAATTTCTTGTTGAGTGAAGACAAGTACTAGAAGACCCCCTAGACCCATACCATTCTAACTTTGATAACAACTTAAGGAAATATGCTTGCGTCTTTCAAATGCACAGAGGAAAATTTTGTTAATAACACTACAGATGCAAATTTGTCCAAGAGATACACACAGCTAGCAGTAGCAAACATGATTGGTTTTCATCCTTTAAATCATTTTCTGTCAGTTTGTGTAGCTGTTTTCTCCCCCTCCATATATCTTCACTTCTTTTAATGTCTCTGGCATTACAGAGATTTACCTTTTAATATGTCATTAAGTGGGTTTGGAACTAGAATCCACTTATTAAAGAGTACATACCATGTCTAACTTTCTGTGTCTGGGATACTTCACTCAATAAAATTTTTCCTGATTCCATCCATTTCCTGGCAAATTTCATTAATTCATCTTTTTTAGTGGCTGAGTAATATTCCATTGTACAAATATACCACATTTTCATTATCCATTCATCAACCGTTGGGCATTTGGGTTGATTCCATGACTTTGCTACTGGAAACAGTGCTGTAATGAACATGGTTGTGTTCATGTCACTGTAGTGAATTTCTGTATTGGGGAATTATTCCCAGTATGGCAGAGCAGAGTCATATGGCATTTCAATCTTTGACTTTTTTAGAAATCTCCATACTGATCACCAGAGTGGTTGTATAAGCCTGCATTCCAAGAACAATAATCAGAGTTCCCTTCTCTCCACATCCTCTCCACCATTTGGTGTTGTTTGTATTGTGGATTTTTGCCATCCTGACTGGGATAGGATAATATCTCAGGGTAGTTTTTATTCCAACCTGTGTTCTTTTCTAAGTAGTGCTTCTCCAGTACTTTGTCTTAAAATTGTAGCACTTTCTACTGTATGAAGTAATATTAGCAGGTTGAGTAGAATATTCTCTGTCTTATGCAGCTTCTGAAATATAGATGCTGTCCTTCATAATGAAATGTCAGAAAAAAATGGGAGTTTTTTAAAAGGGCTTTTTTTATTTTTTTAAATTTTTTTATTTTTATTATTTATTCAACTGTGCGCATGTGCGTGTGTATGTGCATGCGCGCGTGTGTGTCTGTGTAGAACCACGGACGAATTCTCGAACCACCATGGACGCCTCCACCTCCTTCTGCCCCGGGATTCACAGGCTCTGCCCCACCAGGACCAGAAACGCAGGCCGCCCCCGCTTCCACCTGGCGTCTATACGTGGGATCTGGGATCCGAACTCAGGACCTTCCGCCTGCAAGGCGGAGGCTTAACCCCTGAGCCACCTCTCCAGCCCTTAAAAGGGTTTTTTTTTAAGACATCTAGACTTTAGAAAAGTTTATATTCTGTAAAAATAACCTGTAGACTCTAGAATTCTGTCATTCTGCTGATTTATTGTCTTGGTGACAATATATAAATTGGCATCTGAGTTTATTGAAAGTATCATTAGTTGAATTTTTTTTCATAAGCCAGAGAAGGGTTACTGACATTTCTTCTCCACAGGCATGCGAACTGCAGAGCCCAGGCGGGAATGGGCATTCAGAAGACATGCATCTTACCAAGGAAGTCACTGTAATTAAATTCAGTAACATTAATCAATTTACTGCAAATTGGTTTAAACATTTTTTTTCTTCTACAAATAGCAGTCTTCACAACTCAAAATACCATCAGCATTTGCACAATTTGAGAGATAAAACCTGATTAGTCATTGTAGAAGTTTTAGTGGCATATTCAGTTGTTATCCAAAGAGAGACTGGTATTTCTTTATATCTTATATTAGCTTTTTAAAAAAATATTTTTCAAAATACACATACTGGTGTATGTGTGTATGTGTGTGTATGTGTATGTGTGTGTGGTGTGATGTGTTTGTGTGTGGTATGTGGTGTGGTGTTTTGTGATATGTGATGTGGCGTGTGTGTGTGTGTATGTGTGTGTGTCCATTCATTGGACTCAAACATTTGTATATGAAATTGTAAGACGGCAAGCTTAGGTGTATGTATTTACAAATTCATTATATTACATTGGTGTGTTCTGACAGTACTTGGCTGCTCCTCCTGTCTTTCTAAAATGTTTATTATAATTTAAACTATAACTTAAGACTCTTAAGTTCTAACAAGAAGGCTTCTTTTTTTCCTCTTCCTCCTAGACAAGCTGTTTTGAGTGGTCCAGATTGGTGTCTAAGTCATTATCTTACTGTCTCAACCTCCTGAGTTTCCAGGTCTCAGCCACCAGACCTAACTTGAAAAAGACTTTTAACAGTGATTCAAAGACTATGAGCATTGAAAGTGGTACAACCATTAAATAAGGTGATATGTAAGAGATTTGTTTCACCTTTCTGGGATGTCTTGGCTTTCTATTTATATCTAAATGTTAAGGTCTTTGGAAGTGTGGGCTCCATGCAGACAGGAAAGATGGAACTTTACAAGCTGGTTTTGTTTCAGCCTGCTAGAGAAATAATCACCATTTTCTTGGAAAGTTTTTAATGCTATAGTTTTTCTTTTTCCCTAAATCATTTCATTTTTCTTCAAATACTTTATCTAATAGGGTAAATGCTTGATTGTTCACAATGGGTGCCTCAAGGGAAGGATGTAAGTTAATGCAAGACTGGCCCTGCTTCCTCAGTTGTTCCTTTTGTGTTTCCCTGTGAGGGAGGAGAGGAACCTGTCCTCCCTCCACCTTTCAGATGAGAATCCCAGGTAATTGCTTTCTGACAGCAATTTTAGAAAAATAATTTTATGTAGCACAGGAGGGAAAATTTTCAAATGTATCTTCAGTGTCATTCTCAGTCTTTGTGCTATAATAGCATGGCAAGCGCAGTCGGAGGCACACTTCAAGTAATGACTAGACTATTCACAGGAGAAAGAAAGCAAGTGAACAGAAATTGGGAGTTGGGAAAGGGAGTCATTTTTCTCCTAGGATGTGGCTACCTATAGGTTGCCCATGATTCAGGGGATGGCCCCACACCTCTGCACACGCAGGTATCACTAACAGAACACAATGAGTTATTAAAAGACATGAGAGTCATTGGTAGAACATATTTGAGGGGATCTTGGAAAAAGTGGAAGGAGATTGGAGGGCTAGATATGATCAATATGCATTATGCACATGTGTGATACTAATGTGTTCCTTTTTTCAGTGTCTGTCACTTTACTATCATTAGACTAACACTCAATTTGGCTGGCATTCTTGGTTTCCTGTTAAGTTTTCCAACCCTGCAGTAGAAGCTATAGCACATCTTTGTCAATACTGTGTGGGATTAACTTCCTTAAATAATGTCCATCCGTACAATAAAACAGAGGTTAAAGATGAATAACTCAATCAACTGTGCCATATTAGCATCAGCACAATAATAAAGCACACTGATAAAGAAGTACCAAGAATACTTCATGTTTTCTTACAAAATATAAAATTGTTTATTTTTTCCTTAAATTACTGAGTATATCAGAAATGACACAAAAACAGTCCAGAACAGAAACCCCAAAGAGTTTAAATCTAAGAAATCTGCATCTAGAGAGTATTAAAATGAGTACTGGACAACTGGCCACTGCATTCAGTTTCAACATGCATGGCAGATAAAATAGGCCACATGTGAATATCACTGCCTGTAATATTCTACCTACTTTGCAGGATACATAATGCCAAACAAAATAATAAACATAAACGGTGTTTAATATATACTAATGAATTTTAAAAATTTTACCCTCTTTCCAGTTTTTACTCTCCACACATCATTTTTAAACCACAAGGAATCAAATACATTGGTTTAAACTGCCATCCTCAGAAACTGTGCAGGGCAGAGGTGGGGGGGAATAAACAACCTGTGTGTGTGACCCCATGCAACTGCTCAGAAATGGAAATTTTAGGGCCAGGAATGGGTCTGTTTACCTAAATGCAAATTTAAGTCTAGAAAGATCCTGTGCATGACTATTCCATGAATAACAGCTATAGGAAAGAGTTAATAACGTCCATATTCCTGAGGTCATTCAGAGTATTTAATTGCTAAGGTTTCCAGGGGAGTGCAATGCTCAGTATGAAGCAGTTGCTGCTCGTGCTTACTCAGTTGCTCGGTATAATAGAGCTGCAAGAAACAGATTGATTACTGGTAAAGTACTGCCAGGTGAACTGAGCAAATTGTTCAGTCCAACATCGTGCTCCCAATGTTCTTTAAACTAAGGAAGACCTTCTTCATATTTTTCATAGCATCATCATTGATGTGGGATAAAATTTCTTTCACGAAGTGAAAGAAATCAGCACTGTACCTTAGAACACTTCCATCACCCCTACAAGAGACCCCTATACTTGTTAGCACTCACTGCCAATCTTTCTTGCCTCTGACCTTTGAAAAACACTAATTTCTATCAGTGTCTTGCATTCCCAGTTATGCTCTATGTCTATGGATTTGCCTGTTAGTGTAAATGTGATTATATAGCATTGATCTTTTAGCATAATGTTCTCATAGTTTATCAATGCAGCAATGCCACTAGTGTATCAGTCATTCACTGAAAAATAATATTCATTGCAAAATGATTATTAATTAAACAAATAGAAATATCCCCTACCTGCAGTATGGGATGATCGTAATTTCTCTGCATTCCCACTAATACTCATTGAATATAGCTATCTTAGACATCATAGTGTCTGTGGTTTTGACTAATGATAATGTCACATATCATTTCATGTTTATTTGTGTATTCTTTTATTTTCATATATATATGAGGTGTATGCATTTGTGTTGGTTATATACATGTATGCATGTATGTGTGTTATGTAACTGCTTACACATGTGTGCAGGTGCACATGCAAATGAGTGTGTGCAAGTATGGCAATCCAAGGTTGATATCAGGGATCAACCTTGATTGTTCTTGGGTTTTATTATTTTGAGCCTAGGTTTCCAATTAGTCAGAGATTACTGCAGTAGTTTGGTAGCCAGCTTGCTCTGGGTATTTCCATGTTTTGGTTCCATGTTTTACCTTCAGAGGTTAAAATTGCAAGTGGACTGCCAAAACAGCATTTTATATGGTATCTCGGTATCTGAATTTTTGTCCTTTTTGTTCATGTAGCAAGCACTTTATCTGCTGAGTCATCTTTTCAGCTTTTCTTTGTATATTGGTTTGGGGAAATATATATTCATATCTTTTTCATTTTCTAATTGAATTGTTATTTGATATTTTATTATTTTGATCTTTGAATGAGTACTCTCCTTGTAATTTTGAACAGATTACAGAAACTTTTGGTACAATTATTTCCTGCAAATCAAAATAATTTAGATTGTAGTACCACACTAGAGTTAAATGACAATTAAATGTATTGAAAGAACTTATAGCAGTGACTGAAGCATTATATAATTCAGGAAATGAGATTCAGGTACAAAAGAACTCATTTGTATTTGGCAGACAGTGACCATGTTTCATTTAGGATTCTGGATTGATTCAGGGATTTGAGATAACAAATAAATAAAAGGCAATCATAACTATGCTGTGAAAATCCTGTGAAAATGACTTTGAAATATTTTAAGTCAGAATGTTATTAACTATCTCCAGAAGATATGTTAAGTTATGTTTAAATTATGTAAATGTAACCAACTCTACATGCTTTAAATAGAATGAAAAGCTTACAAAAGAAAGAGATTACAATTACAAATAAGACATAGTTATATAGTATTTAAACAACTGTTTGACATGTATTGGTTTTTGATGATTTTTTTGTGGTTTGGTTATCAACAACCTTATCTGAGTGAGGTAGGGACAAAATAATTGCTTTGACAGAATCAAACTATTTCTCCATTAAGAAGTAAAATATTCTTTTTAGTTCTTGGGGAAGCAAGAAATGACTTTCTGCCTGCTGTTAAAAGATCAGGTCGATCTTGGAAATGACTACCCACTCTGGATTTAACAATGAACAAGGATAATTGCAAAATACAGATAAATTGATTCATTCCCTATGGCCCTCCATTTTAGTTTTATGCTAAATGGCAAAAAGCATGCCACCATGCTACGTAAGGTTGACTAATATGGCTTAATTCATTGGCATTTCAAGAAACAGCCCACCTTTCTGTGTTCAAATTTCTATAGAATCATTCTTCCAAAGAATAGCTAATGACAGCATTTGCTAAATAATGTGGGGCATCAGTAACAATTACTTTTTTGATTAAAAAAAATCTCTCTGTATAGTCCAAGCTAGACTTAACTGTGACTTACAACCATCCTTCTGACACTTCCTTCCTGATGCCAGGATTAAAGATATGAGCCACACATACCATCAAAAGCAACTCTGTTGAAACTCAACAGGTCACACATGAGAAAAGACAAGAAAATAGGAAGGAAACTGAAAAGGAAGAAGAAGGGTTATAAATAGAAAAAGGAGGGGGGATGGAATTGGGAATTAAGATATGAAATATCATAAATTCACTATATTCATGTATGGAACTCTGAAAGAATTTATTCTTAAATTTTTTTTTTATTATTATTTATTCAACTGTGTGTATGTGCGCGCGCGTGTCTGTGTGTGTGTGTATGTGTGTGTAGAACCACGGACGAATTCGCGAACCACCATGGACGCCTCCGCCCCGGGATTCACAGGCTCCGCCCTACCAGGACCAGAAGCGCAGGCCGCCCCCGCTTCCGTCTGGCGTCTATACGTGGGATCTGGGATCCGAACTCGGGACCTTCCGCCTGCAAGGCGGAGGCTTAACCCCTGAGCCACCTCTCCAGCCCGGAACTCTGAAAGAATTTAAAAGGAGCTCAAAAAGACATGAGCCACTAACCTTCTTCTTTGTTTTCCATAAAAAATTTAAGAGAGGTATTTTACAAAAAATAAGATCATGGAAATATAAGGGTGAGGATCAAAGTGACATAAATATATCCATGACATATTTTTTCTACTTTTACCTCTCTCCCCACATAAAAATAATCAGAGATACTATAATTTAAATATATATAGTATTATTACTATTTTAGGCTCTTTTTTTGCATATGTAGGTGTAGGTGTGTACACATATGTGGGTGTTTGTAGAAGAGGGCATGTGTGTGCCTGTGGAGGCCCAGGGATGACTTTGGAAATCATCCTGGATTACTCTGCTTCCTTATTGCTTTGTTCTGGAGTTTCCCAGTTTGATCTTCTAGGACCAGAAGTACATAGGTCAACACCATTTCAAACATGCATTTTTACGTGGGACCTGAGATTTGAACTAAGGTTCTTTTGCTTGTGAGGCAAAGGTTTAACCTTTATTACAAAGGTTTAACTGTTATTATTATTAACAAATATTGTTTATACAGATTAATGGGCTTCATTGGGCCATTCTGTATATGCAGAATTCATATGTTAGCAGAAGGTTCATTTTACAACAAAAGTCCTGATAAAGTATTTTGTGAAAAACCTTTAGGTAATGTAGAAGGAAGAACCCCAGACATGATTCTGATACAACTCAGGTCAAATCAGATCTATCCACAGACAACAAACACAAGATTTGCATAATCAGCTAGAATCTGGCTGCAAATTCTGTTCTTCTTCTTAGATATCAATATCATAGAGAGATAATGCTATCAAATCACTTAGCTTCATGCTATCTCTGATCACAAAAGGAAGAAAACATAATTAGGTCCATTTTCTGGGTTTCAAAAATGAAAATTAAAAAGCCTGACCTAATGTATCATGAAGCAAATCAGTGTAGCAAATCAGCAAATCTCCTGGGTGTTCTGACTCTCAAGCCAGAATTCTGTTCAACACATCACACTCTGTTTTCCTAAACATTCTTCTTGGAGCAAATTGTTTTCAACACTTCTTTAGGTAAAGAGTTTCCAAAGTGCCTTCCAGGCTGCCTTCCCACAAAGCCTGTATGTAACTAAATGCTGGAGTTCATGTTTCTAGCCCCCACAAAAGCAAATATGCAGAGAGAGAAATCTTTAAGCCATAGAGTGTAGTGTTAGGGCATGCCTATTTATCCTTGCTTAAACATGATTGTGCTGATGTAATTAGAAGTACATGAATCTAGACCTGGGAAAGTTGACATGGTAACAATTCTAGTTTGAGGACAACAGCTTAATACAAATACCTTTCCAAGCTCTGAATCTTAAATATATAATACAAGAAGGACACAAATATATTTAACATACAAAAGAAAAAATTAGCTTCATGAGACAAGAGGAACTGTGCCTAAGTTCTTTATGAGTGAATTTGGCTTTTACTGTTGAAGAAAACATCAGAGTCTTTGATTCTCTAGGACAACATATCTATAATACTGAGAAAAAAATTAAAACCTTGGATTTCTTATAAATTTAGGGAACAGTACTAGGGACCACAAACTGACTCATCTTCTGATGTACAGGTGCATCCCATATATGCAGTGACAAAACTTTGCTCTTCTCAAGTAAATAGACCATAATTTTCAACGGCAGATCTACCTAAATGGCAGGGGTTGCAGTTTGACTGCACTGTTGCTGATAAAATCACAACAAAACAGCTTAAGGGAAAATGTGGTTTAATTTTGGTTTATGATAGTCCATTTATAATCCCTCATCTAGCTTGGCAGGAGAGCTCATACCAGTTCCAGGGCTGAGGGAGTCAGCTGTACCATATCCAACATAACTGAGAGAGGGATGATCTCTACTTATCAGGCCAGCATGTCTGGCCAAGTATAAAGAAGGATGCCAAATTTCTCAAACATTCCATTCCATTTTATTCACCTGCCCAGGGACTAGGCCCACACACCATGGGATGAACTTTCCTGAACACTAGGCAATCTCCTGTAGGTTCTCTCTGGGCTTAACTCAACTACTAACTCTCTGCAAATGTACCTAACACTTGAACCCATAATCATCAATCGTTTTTTTCCTCTAAATTCTACTGATTAAAAATGGAAGAAATAAATGCAAGAATCTCACTGGCCACTTCATAGGACAGTTTAGAGAGCACATGTTGCTCACTTTCCATACATTAAACTTAAGTGCTTTTAATGGTTCTTCTATTGACATGGTTGAATGATTTGATATCTTACAGGAAGTTCTCTATCACCAGACATGGCTTCTTGCCTTGAAAGCCTAGCAGTCTACATCATGGGAAAGTAACAAGCTTTCCCAAGGATGATCCTTCAAACCTGTCCACCTCACAACTTTTCTGGGCTACGATGCTGGCATGACCCACATCCTGCAGGAACTTGACAAGCCAGCATCCAAAGTGAAGAAATGGAAATTGTGGAAATAGTCACCATTGTGCAGATATTACCCATGCCAGCATCATACTGTAGTTTTACAGCAAAAATTCACCTCAATTACATGGGCAGCACTGTTTACAACAGCAAAATCATGGAATCAACCCAAATGTCCAACAGTTGACAAGTGGATAAGGAAAATGTGGTACATTTTTACAATTGAATACTACTCAGCCATCAAAAATGATGAATTAATGCAATTTACCTGGAAATGGATGGAATTAGAAACAATTATATTGAATGAAGTATCCCAGACAGAGAAAATTAAGGGCTGTATGTACTCCCTAATATTAGGGCATGACTTAGTGAGAGACTCAAAGATAAATCGCTGTAAAGCTACAGTAATTGCAAAAATTATAAGCAGGGAGGGAAGGGAAAGGAGGACCCTGCCAGAAAAAAAGGAAAGAGGGGATCATGCTACAACAGAGAAAATAGGCCACTATCAAGGACTGCAAGTAACTAATGAGACATCTGGTTGGGCTTAAAGACTCTCCTTACTGGTCACTCTGATGGAGTATGATCTCACCAGAAAGGGAGGGCATAGACTCTGGCAGATAGAAGGTAACAATCTTGCAAATGGGAGACTCCCCCCTCCCTCCTCACAGCAGTCTCCTACTCTTATTCCATCTACCTTTGAATCTACTATTAATAAAACTCTATTTTAACAGCATTTTATTTCTGGCCAGGGGGTGATATCCAATACCCATCAGGATGGAGCCAAGGGTAGTTCAGGAGCAGCAAAACTGGAAAAAAAAGTAAACAAACCATAATTTAGAAAATCAGAGACTCTACATCAACTACCTGGAACCAGGCTAGCCTAATCTCTTCCCATCCCAAAGCTCAGGGAAATTTGAGGAAGAGGTGACAGTAAGATTGTAAGAGCCTAAAGATGGGGAAGACCAATGATATGCAAGATACTCCATAAAAGTTAGGGTCAAAGTACTCATAACAGGACTTTGCATGACCTGCTCAATTACCAACGTATCATTGAACACCCAAAGTCTAGAATGGATCACAGGCGTTACGATCCTTAAAGGCAAGGGATAACAGCCACAATAGTATATTCTTATACTAAAGAGGAACACAAAAAAGAGCTCTAAGCAATGCCACTGAGTCCTTGCACTTCATCAAAGAGGAGGACACAGAGAGAAGTTTGACATGCACACTAAAGGATGCTCCAGGAATGGGGAGGGAAGGAGCACTGAGAAAAAAGGAAGGGGGGGAGAAGGAAAGGGAAAAGGGAAGAGGGAGCAAGGGGATCCAGAGAGAGGTAGAGGGAGGGAGGGGAATGGGGTACTTATCAACTTTGTATGACTGGAATAAATAAATAAATAAATAAATAAATAAATAAATAAATAAATAAGTAAATAAATAATAAATAGAAAGACTGGATTACCAGGAACACATCTTGCAGCTAGTATCTCAAAAAAAACTTTTCCAGTGACAAAAAGTATCTTTAATACTACAACCTGTGTGTGCCCTTTCCTCACCCGCCTGGGAAGCGCAGTCCAGCCGGGATTCAGGACGATATAGGTAAGCTCCCACTACCCAACCCCAAACCCCAGGCAGCCCACTGGTCCCAACTCCTCCCACCAACCAGCTGGAGCAGGAATTGCTCCAGGCCAAATAATTCAGTTCAGTGAAAAACACACAGAAATTGAAAGAAGGTCTTAAGAGTTAAAACGACAATGCCCAAGTCAAAGTACTAATCCATAAGAAACAAAACCCAAGAAAACAAATCTCCCACTGAGGGAATTAATCCCATAATGATAGACTCCAACCAGAACAAACCCACAGAAAATAGCCAAGAAAGCCTGACCCAGGATAACGACTATCAAAACATGATCATTACCATGTTCAATGGTATGAAAGAGGAAATCCAGGAAGAATTAAATAACCTCATCAATCACTTTGAAGAAGAACATGACAGACACTTGGCGGAGTTGAGAAAAACAGTTCAAGAAACAAAAATAGGCATAGAGCAGTTAAAACAGTCTCCGGCAGAGTTGAAAATTGAACTAAAAGACAAGTTATCTTCAATCCAGAGCTCAACAGAAATACTCAACTTAACAGCAGAAATAACAAAGCAGAAAATAGAATTTCAGACCTTGAAGACAAAGTGGGAGTATTAACCAGCTCAATGGAAGAGGTTGTTAAAGACAAAAATATACTCGAAAGAAATATTCAACAGTTATGGGACACCCTGAAGAAGCCTAACATGTGTATTCATGGAATACCAGAGCAAGAATCCCAAAATACCACACATGAGGAAATTTTTCAAACTATCATCAAGGAAAACGTTCCTCATCTAAAAAAGAGAGGCCCATCCACATACAAGAGGCATTCCACACCCTAAACAGATATGACCAAAATAGAAACTCGCCACAGCAAATAATACTTACAATATTCCACATTCAAGATAAAAAAAGTGCTGAGAGCTTCAAGGGAAAAAAGTCACTTTTAAAGGTAAACCTATTAAAAGTAACAAATGACTTCCTGATGGAAACAGTAAAAACAAGAAGAGCTTGGACAGACATACTTCAAGTATTGAATGAGCAAAAATGTCAACCCAGGCTGATATACTCTGAAAGACTATACGTTATGATCCAGGGGGAAAGAAAAATTTTCTAGCACAAAGACAATTTGAAGGGACACATGTCCACCAAACCAAGCATTCAAAAAATGCTAGAAATGATACTCAAGCTTGAAGAAAAAACCAGGCCTATCCAGGAGAACATAAGGGAAGTATAATTCCACCAAAACCTAAAAGCAAAACAATACACTTACAAAAGCCAATAAACATAATAAATGTCTGGAATTAGAAATAGTTTCTCTGTTATATCATTAAATGTTAATGGAATTAACTCACTGATCAAGAGACACAGATTACAAACCTGGATTAAAAATCACAATCCATCAATCTGCTGCCTCAAGGAAACTCATCTCACAACAAAGATAGGCATATCCTAAAAATAAAAGGCTGGTCCAAAATCCTGCAAGCTAATGGAACCAGAAAACAGGCAGGGATAGGCATTATGCTATTGGACAAAGTGGACTTCAAACCAAAAAAAAAAAAAAATTATAAGAGACACAGATGGATACTACATTTTAGTCACAGGTACAATTCACCAGGAAGACTTCACAACACTGAACAGATAATGTACCCAATACAGCCCACCCCCCACAATCATTAAGCAAACCCTACAATGTCTAAAGCGAGAAATCAATCCCAAAATGATAATTCTGGGGGATTTCAACACTGCCCTCTCAACATGGGATAGATCAACAGGTCAAAAACTTAACAGAGACACTTGGGAGCTTAATCAAACCCTTACTGAAATGTACCTTACAGATCTCTATCAAATTTTTCATCCATGCACCAAAGAATACACATTTTTCTAAGCAGCACACAGAACTTTCTCCAAAATAGATGACATACTGGGCAACAAAAAGAACCTCCACATATACAGGAAAGTTGAAATTCTAACCTTTACCTTATCAGACCACCACGGCCTAAAGCTTGACATCCAAAACACAACAAACAACAGAAAATAAACTAACTCCTGGAAACTTAACTCTATGATGCTGAATGAGAATTGGATTCAGGAAGAAACTACAAAGGAAATTCAAGATTTCCTGAAAGTAAACGATAATGAAAATACAACTTACCAAAATCTCTGGGACACAATGAAAGCTGTCCTGAAAGTAACTTCATAGCTCTTAATGCCTACATCAAAAAAATGGAAACATCAGAAATAAATAACTTAATGATGCAGCTTAAGGCTTTAGAGAAACTTGAGCAATCTGATCCCAAAAGTAGCAGAAAAGAGGAGATTAGCAAAGTAAGGGGAAAAATATCTGAAATCGAGACTAATAAAATGATAGAAAAAATCAACCAGTCAAAAAGCTGGTTCTTTGAAAAAATCAATAAGATTGATACACCCCTAGCTAAATTAACCAAAAGCAAGGGAGAGAAAACTCAAATTAACAAAATTAGAAATGAACATGGAGTTATCACTACTGATATCCAAGAAATCCAGAGAATTATAACATCATATTTCAAAAACATATACTCTGTGAAGTTTGACAACACAAAAGAGATGGATGAATTTCTAAGTAAACACAACCTACCTAAATTGAATCAGGAAGTTGTGAATTATTTAAATAGTCCTATAACATATAAGGAAATTGAAGAAGTAATCTCGAATCTTCCCACCAAAAAATGTCCTGGACCAGATGGATTCAGCACAGAGTTCTACCAGACATTTAAGGAGTTAATAACACCAATACTCCTTAAACTGTTCCATCAAATAGCAAACAAGCTCAAAATTCATGTGGAATATCTGAGTAATAAAAACTCTTCTGGAGGTATTACCATGTTAGAACTTAATCTCTACTACAAATCCATAGTGATAAAGATAGCATGGTACTTGGCTTCAAAACAGACACATAGAGCAGTGGGTAAGGGTTGAAGCTTAAGCTCATACAACTGTAATCATCTGGTTTTTTTTTTTTTTTTTACTTAGGTGTCTAGAAAACCCAGTGGAAAAAGAACAGTATTTTCAACAAATTGTGCTGGCAAAATTGGATATCTACAAGTATAAGGCTGAAAGTCAGATGTTACATGTTCTCCCTTATATGTAGAACCTAGTGCTAAGCCCTCATAATGACATAATCAAGAGGAAATCTCTATAATACCCATTATAACTGCAAAAGAACATAAGATGGTAGAGGAAAGAAGACTCCAAGAGAGTGGAGACAAAGGAACACAGTTATTTATATAAACAAGGTCACTTTCAAGAAAAGCCTCAATATCCAATTAGATATTAAGGAAGTAAACAGCCCAGTTAGAAAATGGCCTTTTATTTTCCCTTGAGTGAGAGTAGTGTTGAGGATCTCAACACCCAGATAGAGGGCAGATCAGTGCAGTGGAAGAACAGTGAAATAGAAATCAAGCAACCAGCACTGGCAGAGTACTGGCAACACTACAATTTTCACTGGGAATCAGGCCAACAAAATCTCTCTTCATTCTAAGGCTCAGGGAACTTTGTGGAAGAGGGGGTGATAAGATTGTAAGAGTCTAAGGATGGGGAGATCCGCTGCAGGAGAAAACACTTCACTCAAGATAGGGCTGCTGCAGAGACTTCACCTTACGGACCTGTGCAATGGCTGACATATCAACATGCCTCAATAAACTCAGGAGAATCTCAGGAGAAATAACTTTAACCAGTAGGATCTTTACGGGCTGGTGTTAGACTGGTAAGTGCCCATATCAATGGTCTGCCAAGGAAGGACCACTTGGTCTGTCATAGATGCCTGAACACTTACCAGAGAAAATCCTGGGACCCACAGAAGCTGATGAACAGGAGGATAGCAGATAAAGGGTGGGATCCATGGAGGGAGAGGAGGCAGGGAGGAAAAAGGGAAGGAAGATGGATACCTACTCAATGTACTCCCAAACTTTATTTAATGACAAAATAAAATTAAATTACATTTAAAAAAACAAATGTAGCCAGCAAGTACTCGATTATTAGAGTTAGGGCAATAATACCATTTTCTTTTTTTATTACATTTTTGCCTAATGATACAAGCTCAATAGGTACTCTCTTTCTTCTCTCTTCCCTCTCTTTCCCCCCTATTGTCCCCTGTTGCACTTCTCCCCTTTCCCATTTTTCCCCCTCCTCACCCCTTTTTCTTCTCTCCCCCTCTCTTGATGCTTCCTGCTTTCTTCCTCCCATCCTCCAGAGTGTGTTTATGTGGGTGCTGAATTTCCCTCTGAGTTGTCTACACTAGTGAGGGTCCAGTACTCAGTGGCATATCTTGGGGCCCCTTCTTGGGCTGGCTGCTAATATGGGAACTCTATTATGACTATTTAACCCCTTGCCTCTAAGGATCCTACTGCCTGAGGCCTTCTTCCCTGTGATCCCTTCTAGACTTTGAGGTGGTTGTTGACATATCAGCCATTGTGCAGGTCAGGTAAAGTCCAATCACATTGTGGCTATATCCTGGCTGCTGCAGCCCTGACTTGTGTGTAGTATCTTGCATATCATTGGTCCTCCCCATCTTTAGGCTCTTACAATCTTGTTGGCCCCTCTTGCTACAAGGTTCCTTGAGCGTTAGTATGGGGAGAGATTTGGCTGGTTCTGGGTGAATATTGTAGGGTCTTTGGTATTCTGAATTATGGTTCGTTGTTGTTTTCAATTTTGCTGTTCTTGCACTGCCCTTGGCTGCATCCTGATTGTTTGTCATCTCCTAACCAAAGATAAAAGACTGTTTAAATGAAGATCTTAAAATAAGAAGAGGCTCAAAGGTAGAATGGAAGAATAGGAGAAGGACACAGCAGTGAGAGGGATCATTCTCCCATTTGCCAGTTGGTTACCATCTAACTGCCAGTCCTTATACCCTCCCTGACTGGGGACATCAAACCTCTTCAATCCCAAGTGAACAAGAAGGGAAGTAAGAATGAGCATATCAAATGTCTCACTATTTAAATTCAGTACATGACCATGGACTAATTTCTCTACTGAAGTGTGTTCTTCTGTCTCCTTTCTTTTGAGATCTTCTTTCCCCTTCTCTCTTATTTATAATAATTATAATGGTTATTATAGAGATTTACCTTTGAAAATTTCATTAAATGGGTTTGGACTTACGATCCACTTGTTAGAGAGTACATATGGTGTTTAGCTTTCTGTGTCTGGGATGTTTCACTCAATATCATTTCTTCTAATTCCATACAGTTCCTGGAAAATTTCATTAACTTATCCTTTTTGATGGCTGAGTAATATTCCATTGTATAAATGTATCACATTTTCATTATCCATTCATCAACTGTTGAAGATTTGAGAATTACTGTAGTGAATTACTGCATTTTAGGGGATTATTCCCAGTAGTGGCATAGTAGGGTCATATGACATTCCAATTCTTAACATTTTTAGAAATCATCATACTCATCTCCAGACTCCAAGTGGACAACAGTGGAGATGATATTCCAGTAGGAGATGAGGATGAGGGAGACAGGGGCCAGGAGGATGACTATGCCCATGGCAAAGATGGTCTCAGAATTCATCTCCAGAGTGGCTGTATGAGCCTGCATTCCCACCAGCAATGTAGGAGAGTTCCCTTCTCTCTACATTCTCGCCAGCATTTGGTATTGTTTGTATTGTGGATTTTCACCATCCTCACTGAGGTGAGATGATATCTCAGAGTGGTTTTGATTTGCATTTCCCTGATGGCTAGGGATGTGAAGCATTTTTTAAACATATTTGTTAGATCCTTCAATTTCATCCCTGGAAAGTTTCTTTTGAATTCTGAGACCGATTTTCTAATCGGGCCTTTTATCTCCTTAGTGTTTAATTTTTTAGGATCTTTGTGCACTCTGGATAATGGAGCTCTATGAGATATGTGGCTAGTGAAGGTTTTCTCCCATTCTGTGGATTGCCTTTTTGCTCGGTTTACCATCTCTTTATCTGAACAAATCTGTTGAGTGCTGGTTCTAGTGCCTGTGGTATTGGGTTTCTCTTTAGGAACTGTTGGCATAGCCCAATTGACTTGAGGGAGTCCCCTACTCTTTCAATTAGGGGTAGTCTCTCACTTAATATTGGGATCCTTGATCCATTTAGAGTTGATTTTTGTGCATGGTGACAAGTACGGGTCCACTTTTAATCTCTACATGTGGACATCCAGTTTTGCCAGGACCATTTGTTTAAGATGCTGTTCTTTTCCCATTTTCTATTTCCTGAAACACCATTTTCATTCAGCCTTGGACACACACACATACATATATAATATATATGTTAGTATTGAAACCTCCAGGAAAAAATGGCATTTAACAACATTTAAAAATTACTCTTTAGAAACATTAAAATAAGCATTGCATTATTTGTTATCATCCCATTCTGTTTAGTAAGCCACTGAAACTTACTCCTCCTCTCTGATTGAAAATTTGTACTCTTTTTCCATCTGTCTTTTTCCCTCAGCCAGTCGTAACCATGGTTCTGTTTTTGTGAGTTCAACCTTTTTAGTTCATATGTGAGATCATGCAGTGTTTATTTCTGTATCTATCTCAGTTCACTTAGAAAAATTTCATCCAGATTCATCTATGTCATCACAAATGATTGAATTTTCTTCTGTCAAATGTGAATACTAGTCCATTATATATATATATGTATATATACATATATATATCACTACATTTATTTATAAATTTATCCAATGATGGACACCTACTTTTCTTCCTTGTCTTGGTACTTGTGAATAGTGAAACTAAGAGCATGGAACTACAGATATCACTTCAATATACAGATTTCTTTTCTTTTAAATATATACCCATCAACAAATTGCTGATTTGTAAAGTAATTCTATTTTATATTTTCTTAAAAGATTCCAGGCTGTTTTCCATAATGATTGTGCTAACTTTCATATTTTTCTGTGCTCTAGTCAAGATTTGCTTTCTGCCTTTAAATTTTTATATTAAGAATTTTTTCACAAACAAAATGTGCTTATGTCCGTGCTGATGTCTCCCTCTACTTTCTCCCCCCTCTTCCTCCACCCTCTGTCTTTTCACCAACCCAGCCTCATCTTTCATGTCCTCATTTCCCTTTGTAGCTGCTAACCTTTGGGGTATATATATTAGTAAAGGACCAGGGCATTATGATAGTATATGTGACTCTTTATTGGGTAAATGAAGGCAGGGGAAGCTCCCCCTTCTTCTGTATAGCACTTTTCTCAAAGATTCCCTCTGAGTGTAGTTGTTTCTCTTGAGATACTTGCTCATCCAGGGAAGAAAGAATGTCAATCATTGTGTAGTTCTGGTGGCGGTCATTGCACTTAATTCCTGGATGCAACAGTTGTGTGTGTCGTGACTAGAATGTCATGCCTTGTGTCTTCTGCTTTTTTGAATACAGTTGTTGCAACAAGCATGACATGATGTACTACTGTGATTTTTTGTTTGCATTTACTTAAGAATTATGGATAACAAGCACTTTTTCATATACTTGTTGGGTACTTCATATCTTCTTTTTAGAAGCATCTATTAAGTCATTTGCTGTCCTACTTTTGTTCCTGGTGTTGTTAGGGATCAAACCCAGGACCTTGTACATGTTAAGCAAATGTTAGCACTGAGCCTTATCACTAGCCCCAGTCACTCAGTTTTATTTTGTTATTCTTGTCATTGAGTTACATGGGTTTCTTATATGTTTTGGACATTATCATATTATCAAAATGTGTTTCCTCCAAGTTCATCTCTTTACTTTTCATTGATGTGCAGGAATATTTGAGTTTGATGCAGTTCTAATTGTCTATTTGCATTGGTATTGGCTTTTGTTAATTCAATATAAATAAAAAAGCTATGGGATAGGTAAAACTGAAGTCAGGAAATTGTCACAAGTAAAAGTAAAGAAAAATGAAAAAATTATATTCACTTCAAGAATTTAAAAATATCTAACAATTGAATCAATAGAAAATATGAAGAAGGCATTAATAAAAATGAAGCCTGAATTATTGACTAGAAACCCCAAAAGTCAGTTTTTTTGAAAAATATGAAAAGATGAACCACTCATAATCTCAGCCAATAAAATTTTATTTCATTAAGAATAATCTGAGAGTTAATGTAAAGACGTGATGTTTTTGCATATAATCTAAACAACATAAAAATGAGTGCATATAATCTATCTATACAACATAAATGAGATGAGAATTCTCTTTTCATTGTAAAGCTGGGAAGATCATTTGCTTAATCTCTAATGTGAGTAGACAGCAAAATAGATTGCATTTTCATGGTATAATCTGATGAATTTTCAGGATTTACTTGGGGAGGGAACTCTGCAATAAATTGCAGTCTTCCCTGGGTATGACTCATTGTCTGGCTCAGTAGGTCATTTTCTTCATTTTGGGTTTCTTTTCACCTACAGGTAATAAATGAGTATTGCTGTGAATTGCTGCCAAAATCTATTGTGAAAATGCCATATTATTCAGGACATCTTTCCCTTCAGTTTCGAGTCATTCTGGCTAATAAATGCCACCACCTGCACTTAACATGCCAAGGTACACATGGAATACTTTGTATATTCGACTAGTAAGCAGGCATTACATACACAATGAATGTGAGAAGTTTAACTCCTAAACTTATTGTTAGAATTGTGCTTGGCTATGAAGCTCATCACATGGAGGGATGGGATAGGTCAGGTCCTTGTGCATCAGATCTGCCTGTCACCTGGCTTTATACTACTTTCCGGATCGTCTGTGTATAAGTGGATGCTTTACAAAGTACTTCTACGTGCTTTCGACCTAGATTTATTGGTTTCTGTTGTTTATGTAACAGCTTGGAAATGAACACCTGTAATGGAGTCTGCAACCTTTTTGAACCCAGACATTTTAAACAGGAGGTGAAACCCACTTAGCTAATCATTTCATTATTTAATCAAGTTGAAAAAACAGGCATGGAAAACTGCTATTGCAAGTAGCACCTGTACTGGGCATAAACTGTGGACTGGAGAGGAAAAACGTGAAAATCAACAAATAAAATACAGTTTTCCTCAAAGAGCTTAGAAAACCCCTTCCCCCAGGATGTCAGTAGGCATCTCAGACACAAGACAGAAGCCATGTGTGTGCCAGGACTGAGAGACAGTGGTTTAAGGGGAGAGACATTTTAAGAGTTACTATTAAAAATAAAAGACTGCATTTTATTATTTTTAAAACATTTGAGCTCTTAGAAATATTAAATATAAGTTGGAAGTGACATTCCTTAACTTCTTTTTATTGGGAATGACTATTGCCAAAAGTTCTTGGTGTGTTACCCAAGCTGGTTTTGAGCTAACAATTCTCCTGCATTGGCATTCTGAGAGCTGGAGTTACAGGCATGCAAGTCCTGTAATTGCCCGGTCCACAATCTTCAGTTTAAACACATTTTATCTTTATGTTATTGAAAGGCATTACAGGAAGTTTCCAGGTATCCTCTGATCTCATCCCCAGCAGCAACCTCAGTTTTTGTGCTCTTAAAAGAGAAGAGTTCAAAGGGAGCACAGTAGTAGATGAAGCACTGAGGAG
This sequence comes from Typhlomys cinereus, assembly GCA_023101885.1. Lineage (NCBI taxonomy): Eukaryota > Metazoa > Chordata > Mammalia > Rodentia > Platacanthomyidae > Typhlomys > Typhlomys cinereus. The sequence continues at coordinate 3,128,279 of JALPQD010000124.1, forward strand.
TTTCATTAGAGTAAGCAAGGAAGCAAGAATATATTTAACAAAAAAAAGCATATGGAGTTGAGTAGCAGTGGTCCTGATTCTAGCAGCTTAGGACTTAACATTTTTCTCTGTTATCTCTTCACTATGTCTTCCTCAAGGGTGGGTGGACACTTTCAGAAAAGGTCATGCTTTCCTTGGAAGCCCATTTTATCCAGAATTCAGTCTATTGTAAATAGATATATAAATGCAAGAGGTTTAAAGTCCCTTCAAGTTTAAAATTTTTCTAAGGGCAACAGATTTTCATTCATTTTTCCCCAGCTCAGAAAGTTCCAGCCGAACTGACCCAGCTGGAGAGGGCACTACCTCCTTCCTATTGCTTCTTACAGGGCCCTAGGATGACCCATATGAAGATGAACACCACCACTGGCTTTTGATCCTGACCACCAGTGACTACCACCATCATCTTCACATCATCGTTTACCCTAAGGTGTCCCAGTGGGAAAGCCTCCACCACTTATTGTTTTGTATACTCTGTTTAACAAAGGCTTTTCCTCATCCTGCAGAAGAGAGCATGACAGTGGCCAGCTCAAGTTCAAGATCCATCAATAGGAATGCTAGTGCCCTGAAAATAATAATGACTGCATAGACCATACTGATTATTCTTTTAATAATTACTGTCAATTGTAATTACTCTTAATAAGTCAGGATACTAATTGCTATAGCTGTCAGAAAAAGGCAATAACTCTTTAGATATGTTAGTCTTCAAGATTCTGTTCCAGAATTTCCTAGAAGCTCTGGAGCACATCCCCAATTCAGTTGTAAAGTGCTGGCCATTGGTAGCCACAATATTATCTGCCTCTGGTACCAAGATAGCTCTTGACATTATTTCAAGTGTAAAATTGCAGCCTGTGTTAGCCATGAAATTGGAATGTCCCCATTTTGAAGGCCAAACATAATAATTGGAATGGATGACTGCAGGTGCTAACAGAGCCCTTTTCTAAAGGGAAGATGATTAAATTTTTAAAAGATTATGCAACTGAATGAAATGATACTCAGAAAGTGAGGCAGACCAGGACTGTCCACTGTTTAGTCTGCTTCTGCTGGCCAAATGGGATTGTTTCCTTAAAGGAGGTTAAGAACTAGGGCCTTAGGATCATTTAACATTAAGATTTTCAATAGTTACATGTTTCAATGTGACCTGGGTCAGCAGTCTGGAAAATTCATGCCCCTTAGTTATGAAAAGGCTTAATGCACTGATATGATAGCATAAATTATTCATTATTCCTGGGATCACATTTTTCCTAGTGAAAGGAGTACTGTATATACACACAAAAGACAGGGCTCCCACTCACAAATGCTATAACATGCAAACAGAGCTTAATGCACATACCACATGACACTAGTTATCAAACCACTACCTGTTTTTCTCCTGTTCTCATTACTGGTCTTATTCATTTTTGAATAATGAGAGAACACATAAATATATCACTATATGCCAGGATAGATTTATGCAGAATAAAAATCTTCAATACTGAAGCATTTATGTGAATATCCAAGTACACTCTTACTTGTAGTGACAGTTGTACTGTATTCAAGAATGCTGACTTCATTCACAAGTGTTAATATAGGTTCCATTTGATAGACATTATCTTACTTTATAATAATTAGGGATTTCGGGAATAATTATTTGCACTCAGGTTGTATCAGACTTGGGTTCTATTTATTTTATTTAATTTTTTAATACTTTTTTTATTATTTCTGCACATACAAACTTAATAGTTAGACCAGTTCCCTCCCTCCCTCTCCTCCCCCTGAACCCCCCTGCTCTCCCTCCCTCCCCATCCCCCAATGGCTCCCCCCAATTCCCAGAGAGTCCTTTATTGTGTATACCTAACTCTCCTCTTGGTCCTCCTCTCTGATGACGTACAAGACCCAGTGGAATTACCCTGAACCCTTTCTCGTGTTCCCCTTAAGCATAGGAACACTACTGTGGCTGTCAATCCCTTGCCTCCATGGATCTTGGTGCCTTCAGCTGATGCTAGACTTTGTGAGGTCAATAGTGTGTTGGACATTACGCAGGGCCTGCAAAGTCCCTATTATGATTGCTTCGGCCCTAACTAGTGTGGAGAATCTTGCAAATCATTGCTCCTCCCATCCTTTTGCTCTTAAAATCTTACTGCCCCCTCTTCTGCAAATGTCCCTGAGCTTCAGGATGGGGGAAGATTAGGCTGGCCTAGTTCTATGTGGTTGATATAGATTCTCTGAAGTTCTGGATTGTGGTTTGTTGATTTTCTTTTGCAGTTTTGCTGCTCCTGCAATGCCCTTCACTCCATCCTGCTAGGCAATGTATGTCACCCCCTGGCCAGAGACAAAAAGCTGCTAAACTGGAATCTTGTTATAATAGCACATTCAAGGATAGATGTAATAAAAGCAGGAAACCTCGGTGATGGAGAGGTCAGTCACCCATTTGCAAAATGATCACCTTTCATCTGCCAGATTATATGCCCTCCACTTCTGGTGAGATCATACCCCCTCAGTGTACATGATCAGGAACGAACGTCTGTGAACTTAACCAGGTGTCACATTACTTACTTGCATTCCTTGATGGAGGCCTATTTTCTCTGCTGTAACATGGTCCCCTCTCTCCTTGTGTCTAGTGTGGCCCTCCAACCCCATCCCTCCTGTTCATAATCCTTGCAATTGCTGTATTACATAGGTTTACCTTTGAGTGTCTCAATGTGTGTTGGGTGAGTTTGGTACTAGGATCCACCTATTAGGGAGTACATATGGCACTTAACTTTCTGGGTTTGGGATACTTCACTTAATATAATTGTTTCTAATGACATCCATTTACCAGCAAATTCCAGTAATTCATCATTTTTGATGGCTGAGTAGTACTCCATTGTATAAATGTGCCACTGTTTCCTTATCCACTCCTCAACTGTGGAGATTTGGGTTGATTCCATGACTTTGCTATTGTAAACAGTGCTGCTATGAACATGGTCGTGCTTGTGCTATCGAGGTGAACCTCTGCTGCATGGGGGGTTATTCCCAAAAGTGGAATGGCAGGGTCATATGACATTTCAATCTTTAATTTCTTTAAGAATCTCCAGACAGCTCACCAGAGTGGCTGTATGAGCCCGCATTTCCACCAGCAATGTAGCAGAGTTCCCCTCTCTCCACATCCTCTCCAGCACTTGTTGTTGTTTGTATTGTGAATTTTTGCCATCCTGACCGGGGTGAGATGATATCTCAGGGAAGTTTTGATTTGCATTTCCCTGATGGCTAAAGAAGTGGAGCATTTTTTAAGATATGTGTTAGACATTTTACTTTCATCCCTGGTAAAATTTCTTTTAAGTTCCAGGGCCCATTTTTTAATTGGGCCATTGGTTTCCTTGGTGTTTAATTTTTTAAGTTCTTTGTGCACTCTGGACAGTAGAGCTCTCTCAGATATGTGGTTAGTGAAGATTTTCTCCCATTCTGTGGGTTGCCTTTGAGCTCATGTTACAATCTCTTTATCTGAACAGAAGCTCTTTAATTTCACAAGATCCCAACAGTTGAGAGTTGGTAGCAGTGACTGTGCCATTGGATGTCTGTTTAAGAAATGTTGGCCCAGCCCAATCAGCTCGAGGGAGTTCCCTATCCTTTCAACTATGGTTTTTATAGTCTCTGGCCTGATATCAAGGTCCTTGATCCATTTGGAATTAAGTCTTGTACATGGTGACAAGTATGGGTCCAGCTTTAATCTTCTGCATGTGGAGATCCAGTTTTGCCAGCACCATTTGTTGAAGATGCTGTTCTTTTTCCATTGGATTCTTTGGGCCCCTTTGTCAAAGACCAAATGGCTGTAATTTTGTGGGCTTATATTTGGGTCTTCAATCCTTATCCATTGATCTGTGTGTCTATTTTGGAGCCAGTACCAGGCTGTTTTTATAACTACGGATTTGTAATGTAGACTAAGGTTCGGTATGGTAATACCTCCAGCAATGTTTTTGTTACTCAGGATTGTCTTTGCTATCCTAGGTCTTTTGTGCCTCCATATGAGTTTTGAGATTGTTTGGTCAACTTCTTTAAAGAATTTCTTTGGGATTTTAATTGGTATAGCATTGAGTCTGTATATTGCCTTTGGTAGGATGGTCATTTTTATAATGTTGATTCTGCCAATCCAGGAACATGGGAGGTCTTTGCACCTTCTGGTGCCTTCTGCAATTACTTTCTTTAGGGTTTTAAAGTTTTCATTGTAAAGGTCTTTTACCTCCTTGGTTAGGTTTATACCAAGGTATTTCATTTTTTTAGGGGCTATAGTAAATGGGATTGTTTCTCTCAAGGCTTTTTCACTTCTTTCATTCTGGGCATATAGGAAGGCCTCTGATTTTTGCACATTGATTTTGTATCCTGCCACCCTGCTGAACTTCTCAATTAGTTCCAGGAGCTTCCTGGTGGAGTTTTTGGGATCACTCAGGTATAAGATCATGTCATCTGCAAATAGGGATAGCTTTACTTCTTCCTTGCCAATTTGAATCCCTCTTATGTCTCTTTCTTGTCTTATGGCTTCAGCTAAGACTTCAAGTACAATATTGAATAGAAGTGGTGAGAGTGGACAGCCTTGTCTAGTTCCTGATCGAAGTGGGAATGCTTCCAATTGTTCCCCATTGAGCATAATCCTTGCTGTGGGCTTGTTGCATACAGCTTTTATTATATTGATAAAGGTTCCTTCCATTCCTACTGTCTCTAGCATTTTGATCATAAAAGGCTGTTGGATCTTGTCAAAAGCTTTTTCTGCATCTATCGAGAGTATCATGTGGTCTTGGACTTTGGACTGGTTTACATGATGAATTACTTTTATTGATTTGCGTATGTTGAACCAACCTTGTGTGCCTGGGATAAAGCCTAGTTGATCCTCGTGAATGATCTTTTTGATATGTTTTTGAATCCGATTTGCTAGGACTTTATTGAGACTCTTTGCATCTGTGTTCATCAGAGAGATTAGTCTATAGTTTTCTTTTTTAAGTGTATCTTTATTAGGTTTTGGGATTAAAACGATATCAGCTTCATAGAAGGAATTTGGTAGTGTTCCTTCCTTTGCTATTTTGAAGAACAGTTTAAAGAGTATTGGTGTTATTAGCTCCTTAGGTGTATGGTAGAACTCTGTGCTGAATCCATCTGGTCCAGGACATTTTTTGGTGGGAAGATTTGAGATTACTTCCTCAATTTCCTCATATGTTATAGGACTATTTAAATAATTCACAACTTCCTGATTCAATTTAGGTAAGTTGTGTTTACTTAGGAATTCATCCATCTCTTTTGTGTTATCAAATTTCTCAGAGTATAAGTTTTTGAAATATGATGTTATAATTCTCTGGATTTCTTGGATATCAGTAGTGATAACTCCATTTTCATTTCTAATTTTGTTAATTTGAGTTATCTCTCTTTTGCTCTTAGTTAATTTTCCTAGGGGTGTATCAATCTTATTGATTTTTTCAAAAAACCAGCTTTTTGACTGGTTGATTTTCTCTATTGTTTTCCTAATCTCAATTTCAGATATTTCTCCCCTATTTTGCTAATCTCTTCCCTTCTACTGCTTTTGGGATCAGATTGCTCTAATGTCTCTAAAACTTTTAGCTGCATTTAATTTATTTATTTCTGATGTTTCCATTTTTCTGATGTAGGCATTAAGAGCTATGAACTTACCTCTTAGGACAGCTTTCATTGTGTCCCAGAGATTTTGGTAAGTTGTATTTTCATTATCGTTCACTTTCAGGAAATCTTGAATTTCCTTTGTAATTTCTTCCTGAATCCAATTCTCATTCAGCATCATAGTGTTAAGTTTCCAGGAGTTAGTGTATTTTCTGTTGTTTGTTGTGTTGTGGATGTCAAGCTTTAGGCCGTGGTGGTCTGATAAGGTACAGGCTAGAATTTCAACATTCCTGTATATGTGGAGATTCGTTTTGTGGCCCAATATGTGATCTATTTTGGAGAAAGTTCCTTGTACTGCTGAGAAAAACGTGTATTCTTTGGTTCCTGCATGAAAAGTACAATAGAGATCTGTAAGGTCCATTTCAGTAAGAATTTGGTTAAGCTCCAAAGTGTCTCTATTAAGCTTTTTACCTGTAGATCTATTCCATGTTGAGAGGGCAGTATTGAAATCCCCATTGTAAGGTTTGGTTAATGAATGTGGGAGGGGCCGTGTTGGGTGCATATATGTTCAGTATTGTGAAGTTTTCCTGGTGAATTGTACCTGTGACTAAAATGTAGTATCCATCTGTGTCTCTTATGATTTTCTTTGGTTTGAAGTCCACTTTGTCCGGTAGCATAATGGCTACCCCTGCCTGTTTTCTGCTTCCATTAGCTTGTAGAATTGTTGACTAGCCTTTTATTTTTAGGGCATGCCTATGTTTTGTGGTGAGATGGGGTTTCCTGCAGGCAGAAGATTGATGGATTGTGATTTTTTAATCCAAATTTGTAATCTGTGTCTCCTGATCGGTAAGTTAATTCCATTAACATTTAGTGTTATAATGGAGAAACTATTTTTAATTCCAGACATTTATTATGTTTAGTAGTTTTATAAGTATATTGCTTTGCTTTTAATGGTATTATACTTCCCTTCTCTTCTCCCGTATATGCCTGTTTTTTTCTTCAAGCTTGAGTTTCATTTCTAGCATTTTTTTTGAAGGCCTGGTTTGATGGACATGTATCCCTTCAAGTGGTCTTTGTGCTGGAAGATTTTTCTTTCTCCCTTGATCATGACAGATAGTTTTGCAGGGTAAATCAGCCTGGGTTGACATTTTTGCTCATTCAATACTTGAAGTATGTCTCTCCAAGCTCTTCTTGCTTTTACTGTTTCAACTGAGAAGTCATTTGTTATTTTAATAGGTTTACCTTTTTTTAATTTTTTTTAATTATTATTTATTTAATTGTGTGTGTGTATGTGTGTGTGTGCTTGTATGTGTGCATGTATGCGTGTATGTTTGTAGAACCACGGACGAATTCGGGAACCACCATGGAGGCTTCCACCTCCTCCTTGTTTACTCTGCCCCGGGATTCACAGGCTCCGCCCTACCAGGACCAGAAACACAGGCCGCCCCAGCTTCTGCCCGGCCTCTATATGTGGGGTCTAGGATCCGAACTCAGGACCTTCTGCCTGCAAGGCAGAGGCTTAACCCCTGAGCCACCTCTCCAGCCCTTTAATAGGTTTACCTTTAAAAGTGACTTGTTTTTTCTCCCTTGAAGTTCTCAGCACCATTTCTTTATCTTGAATGTGGAGTGTTTTAACTATTATTTGCCATGGCGAGCTTCTATTTTGGTCATATCTGTTTGGGGTGCAGAATGCTTCTTGTATATGTATGGGCCTCTCTTTTTTTAAATGAGGAAAGTTTTCCTTGATGATTGTTTGAAAAATTTCCTCAGGTGTGGTATTTTGAGATTCTTGCTCTGATATTCCATGAATACGCATGTTAGGCTTCTTCAGGGTTTCCCAGATCTCTTGAATATTTCTCTCAAGTATCTTTTTGGCTTTAACAACCTCTTCCATTGAGCTGGTTAATACTTCCACTTTATCTTCAAGGTCTGAAATTCTGTTTTCTGCTTAGTTAGTTCTGCTGATAAGACTCTCTGTGGAGTTCTGGGTTGAAGATAACTTGTCTTTTAGCTCAGTTTTAAACTCTGCTTCGAGTCTGTTTTAACTGCTCTCTGCCTGTTTTTGTTTCTTGCACTGTTTTTCTCAACCCTCCAAGTGTCTGTTGTGTTCCTCTTCAAAGCGATTGATTCGGTTATTTAATTCCTCCCGGATTTCCTTTTACATAGTATTGAACATGGTAATGATCATATTCTGAAAGTGGTTATCCTGGGTCAGGCTTTCATGGCCATTTTCCGTCGGTTTGTTCTGGTTGGAGTCTAACATTATGGGATTAATTCCTTCAGTGGGAGATTTGTTTACTTGAGTGTTGTTTCTCATGGATTTGCACTTTGTCTTGGGCAGTGTCGTTTTAACTCTTAAGATCTTCTTTCAATTTCTGTGTGATTTTCACCGAACTGAAATTTTTGGCCTGGGGTTCTGGGGTCGGTTGGGGACGGAGCTTACCTAGGGAGGGGTGAGTCCTGGCTGGACTGTGCTTCCTGGTGGCGGAGTGGAGAAAGGGAGGATGTGGAGTCGTAGGGGTGCTATTTAACCTGGGGGGGGACTGGGGCGGGCCGGGTGCAGGGAGTCCTCCCTGCCCTGCTTGGCTCCGGTTGGTGGTGGGAGGAGCTGGGTTCCTTGGGCTGCCTGGGGTTCTGGAGATGGGTGGGGGCGGAGCTTACCTACGTCTCGGTGAGTCGGGCTGAACCACGCACATGTCCTGGGCTGCGGGAGTAGGGAAAAGGTTAATTACCTTATTTTTAATTTCAAGTTTAATCTCTGGATGAGATTGTTTCAAATGCTCTATGCCTAGTTTTGTTTCTTTAACTATCTTTTTCATCTCATCCAGGTGCTCATTGTGTTCCTTTTCATATTGACTCATGAAGTTATTTCACTCTTCTCAGATTTCCTCTTTTATTGCTTTGTTCATATTAATAATCAAGTTTTGAAAATTATTATCTTGGTTGTTGGATTCTTAGCAAATATCCAAGAAGTCATTCTGGTTAGAATCCATCACTCTAGGGTTGACACTCTATGTATTTTCTAGTATATTTCTTAAATGTATATTTTTTACTTTTCTAAGTCAGACGAGAATTACCACACCTTGACAGTTGTTGCAACTGTTTGCTTGTGTGTTAAAAGTGTTAGTCTGGTGTTCCACAATACCTACAAAGTGTGGAAGCCCTAGTCCAGTTAAAGAGGGTGGTGAATTTTGATCTAGTTTTGACTGAGGTATTTAAGGTTAGGCATCAAAGTTTGTTATTTGAGGTTTGGGTTAAGTATCAAAGCAGCTTTTAGATTATAAAATATAGTGAGTTGGCCAGGGATTAGAGATAAGTGTGATATGGCCAGCTTTTAGTTCCTTAGAGGTGTGTGAGGGTGAATGTTTAAGACCCTAAGAGGTGGGTAGATTGGGATTTTGGTGTGGTGCGTAGAAATTTTAAACAGTTATACCTATCAAGTGAGACTAAAATCAAAATAAAATGGATTACTTATCTTAGGATTGGACCCCAGAGATCCCTGAGCAGCCCCAACTCTGCTGCCTAGTTACCATCACACCCTGGGAGGAGCAGTAGCTGCCACAGCCAGCCCCACTCACCATCACTGCAACAGTGAAATGGCTCAGTGTAAGGAACAGATGTGGTTTCATCAACGGGAATGACACCAAGATGTATTTGTACATGTACCAAACTTGCATAAAGAATAATAACCCTAGGAAATACCTTCACAGATAGGAAATGGAGTTTGACGTTGTTGAAGGAGAAAAGGGTACAGAGGCAGCAAATGTTTAAGGTCCTGGTGGAGTTCCAGTTCAAGGCAGTAATAAATACGCAGTAGACCATAACCATTATAGACGCTATACACGTGGTAGGGGTCCTCCACACAATTAGCAACAAATTACCAGAGTAATGAGAATAGAAAATAGTGTGAGGGATCTCAAAGCACTTCTGAAGGCCAGGCCTAGCCAACACCAGCCCTACCGCAGACTATAGTTACCACCTTACTACATGCAGAGACCCTAAGTCATGGACCGCAGTATTCCAACCCTCCTGTGCAAGAAGTGATGGGGGATGTTGCCAGGGCGCAGAAGAGCAAAGTAGACCAGTGAGGCAGAATATGTATGGGGTTCTAGACCACGAGTCCGCAGAGGCCCTCCTCGCTAAAGACAGCCTAGAGAGGAGGGCAATGAAGAAGACAAAGACAATCCAGATGAGACCCAAGGTCAGCAGCCACCTCAGCCTCGTATTGTTGCAACTTCAACTACAGGCTCAGATGCCCAGAGAACTCAAGCACAGATGTCAAAGAGACAAAAACGGCCAATCCATCAGTTGAGAGTTTGTCTGCTCCAACTAATTAAATGCAGGCTCACCTTCTCTACCACCATCCAGTTTATTCCTCCAACGAGAAGTGAATATGAAATTCCAGCAATAAGAAATGAACAAAACATTAGAGCTGAAGACCTTAAGTGCTTGCTTTTTACCACTTGACCAAATATACCAAACTGTCTGCATTATCTATGTAGCATGGGGGTTTTATTATTTTTACCTAAAGATGTCTCTTTTTTGGTAATGACAAACATATATTTTCAAAGAGCCTGTTTTTTTCTCAATATATCTTTAAATGTTTTTTAAATTGTTTCATATCTGATCAAGTTAAGATTTTAAAAAAATCATTTTTAATTTGTAATTTTTTTTTCAAAAAAATCAACAAACTGCAAACACCTGTTAATAAAGGTCTTAAATAAAAAAATGTTTTGGCTTGTTATTTATCTTGTTTGATAATTTCATATTGCTAAGATATATCAAAGCATATATGTGTATATATGTATAAATGTAATTTTCCAATTAAAATAAAATCTAAACTCTTATTGAAATCAAGGCTAAAATCACATATGCTAAAATGTCTAGATAACAAGCACTCAATGTTTAATAAGTGTTAGGTCCATTCATGCTGCTGCCTATGTGATTATATCTCCTCTTTGATGGATACATACTACTCTATTATGTGAATAACTTCAGTCTGCTTTTCCATTATCCTACTGAGCTACTGAGTCATTTTCAGCTTGGAGCTATAATGCATAAAGCTCTTATGCATTTTAGCACTGAAATACTATTACAAACTTCAGAAAGAGCCTGAGAAAAGACAGAGTGCACCCAAACATTCTCTGAATATAGCAAGGCTGTTGCATCCATGAATTCACTAAATTATGTATATTTCCTCAAGACCTGCATGACATTTTTTCTATGCCAATAAGTCGATATTTTACCATTAAAAGGGAAAGATCTTAAAAGACCTCGCACTTCTTTAAGAGACAGATCAGGGTTAATGCTGATGGGTATATGGAAGGAAAGAAGTTCTCCTCAATGATATAACCATTGACATATGATTCTACTCCAAAAAGTTCTAGAAACATACTTCATATGTTTCTATGAAACATATGCAAAGGCAATCCAGATGAAACCAAGTGGGTCACACATGCAAAAAGACACGAAAATAGGGAAACTGGCAGGGGAAAAGGATTGTAATGAGAAAAGAAGAGGGATATGATTGGGTATTAAATTATGAAAATTCACCTTATTCATATATAAAATACAATTTTGAATTCCACATAACATCTGATCTACAGTCAGAAACAGAAAGTAATGGATGCAGACATTTTTATCAGCCCACTCTGTCCATCTTTATATACTCCCAACCATCTTCCTGAGCAAAAGTTCAACCCATAACGGGCTGGATCTTCTCAAATCATTTAGTACAATCAAGACAATCCCTCACAGACATGGCCAATGGCCAGCTTCAATGTGAAAAGTTCCTTTTAGGTGGACTTGGAATTCTGCTTCCTAGATGTCAGGCTAACAATTAATACCAACCATCACAAATACTGAATTTATTGTACAAAGTCAGGATCACCTTGATACAAAAACTGAGTAAGGACACGGCAATGACAATAACAAAAGAGAAAACACAATTTCCTTAATAGAGATAGATGCAAAAATCTTTCAGTAAAATTCTAGAAAAGTGAATTCAACAATGTATTAAAGAGTTCAGATAGCAATACCACATTTGATGTCATTCCAGAGATGCGAGAATGATTTAAAGTATTCAAATCAGCAAGGGTCATATTAATAGAGTACAGGTCAGAAATCACATGGCCAGCTCAATAACACACAAAAAAAATCTTTGGCTATGGTCAACATGATAACATACTGAAGAAAATAGGAAAAGAAGGAAATATACTTCTGCAGTATACATTTTGAACAATGTATTCTGTCATGAAGAATGAAGGAATTTATAAATATCTAATTCCATATATTTCCCAATTGCCTAGAATGCTCATATCATCTTACATTTTTTCTATATATATTATAAAATGTATACTATGAGTTAATATCCAAATTGGAGATTATGGTATTAATTTATTGAGTTAGGGCTACGGTGTAGCAGAAAAGTAAAGCATTTAACTAGCATTCAGGAGGTCTGTGTTATAGCACCAGCAGCATAAAACAACGATATTGTTCAAATAAATCCTAATCACAATTTTATGATAATGTTTGTTCAAACCGTAGAACATAGGCCTGAATCTAAAATGGGATTTATAGTCTCTTCCACTTTTTTGTCATGGACCCAAACCAAGGATTAGAAATAGAGATGTTTGACTTGCTGAGAATCCAAATATCCAAAAATCTAAAAGCAGCCCTTTCTCCATTAGAAGCCTGAGCATAGCAGAAGATTACTCCTCATATCACAGGAAACCTGCTAAAAGATACAAGTCTCACTACAGTTAGGGACACATGCATTCATGAGGAAACCAGCATTGACTCATTTGCCTTTGTCACTGATTTCAAATGCAACAAACAAAAAAAAATATATTAACTGATAATTTCTTTGCAATAAAAGCAGTCAAATTATAAACTCTTACAAAAGGAAGGAAATTAAGAAACAAAACTAAAAAATGTTCTTCCTAAAACTACCTTTCTACACTCATGTACTAACATTTAGAAAAGTAATGCAATTTGCACCTTCTTGGTGGAAATGAAAAGATAACAGGAAAGTGTTGGCCTCAAAATATAAACAACCAAATTCTAGCAGCAGTTAGACAACCAATACGGGTCTCACCTTGGGGCTGTGTCAGAGATTGCCCATCCAGAGAGCTAAAGAAATGAAGGAGGAAAAAGGGAAGGAGGAAAGAAGAGAGGGAAGGAGGGAAGAAAAAAGGAAAAGAAAACAACAAAGGAATTACACAATTTTGCAAATTGTACAATGGAAGATTTCCTCAAATTCCAACCCAACTTTTGTGTCTCTATACCTGCTCTGGACAAGTGAGAATCTGGATGGCATTGGTAGAAGGGAACAAGACTGACATGCAGAGGCCTTCTGCAGTTTCATAGCTATTCTCTTTTCTTGCTTTAGAGACTTCTGTTTGTTTTCAAATCAAGTGAGGGAATTACCTTACAGGGATGGCCATATTCTTGGAATTTTGTTTATGCCAGTGTTTATGAGCTGTTCTGTTCTGCCATTTCCTTAGTATTTCAATTATTAGCTACATGATGAGCTTGTCCCATGCAGAGTTACAGCACTCCAGATACCCACTGGTGACTGAGGAAGGTTGGTATCTGGACTTGGCATTTGTCCAGAGCAGGTATAGAGACACACAGTCTGCTCCAATGAGCTTATATATGGTGACTGATTTTCTTTAATGACACTTATTTTGAACATCTAGAAGCTTAGATAGAAAAGTTTCATGCTGAATGAAAAGTACAAAACCAAAAGCCTAGATGTACTTTTAGGACCTATGGAGAAAATGTAAGAACTCCTGAGCCCATATATTCATTCAGCATAATCTTTATGCCTGTATTCTGCCTGCCATTGTCCATGGCCACCCACTGGGAATTCCTGTCTCCTACCCAGTTTATATTGCCCAACAGAATGCTTGATACACAGTGAATGAGAGATAACTGTCAGACATTAGCACTATTGTATACCAGGTAAATAGCTCTTTGGTTAATATATATATATATATTATGAACTAAATATATATATTGGTTCATATATACGTATATTTGGTTCATATATATATATAAATGTGTGTATATATATATATATATTCCATTTCTAGCACAAAAGAATCACCTAGACACTCCCTCAGGAACTATTTCAAGAAGAAATGCCAGTCAGTCAAAACAGTCTTGTGCAACTCTGGGAGATCATAACACTGATTTCTTTTCCCATTGTGAACCTGTAAGGTTTTATCAAAGTACCTTATCATCTTTGAAACTTAATTCCCTCATGTTATGAGAACTGAAATGATCTCAACTATAAACAGGTATCAATAAATGTTTATGAAAGAAAAAGTGAGGGTTGTTCATCTGGAGTAGAATCCCTATGATTTGAATCTTAGTGAAATTAATAAACTCAAACCTAGATAGATTTTGGAGTTTATTAGAATGTCACTTGACCCTGTCCAAAATAGGAAACCTATATTGCCCAACACCACCCGTACTTCATTTGCCCCATCAGGTAAATCATCTCTTTTTCTTCACATATTGCTACTATCCATCTTGGATTTCATGACTGTAGTTCTTCTTAGTGATGAAGCCAGAGTTTCAGGATGCTTGGACATTCTGCTACTAGAAATCACCATCTCTCTGTTCTTGCTTAGGTAAGATGATAGATTTTCTCTGTACCTTATCCAAGAGTTTGAATGTCTTCTGTAAGCTTCCCCTAAAATAGAATATGAAACCTCTGTGATCAGCTTACTGTGGTGGTGTGTGGGAAATTTGAAAACAGATCCAAATCAAGGCAGAATGAAAAGAAGATAGATACAGAGAAAGTGTGGTAAGGGTCTTACAAGAATAAAGGGAAGGCCATGTGCCATAATCAGTATCTGTGTACATGTGTAATCCTTTCCAAAAAGTATGTTACCAAATAGAGAGATGAAGAGAATAAAATGTAAAGGAGAACTAATGAAAGGTATATAAAGCAATGGCCCACTATGCTCAGGGACTAACCTTTAGATGTGATTTTGTTGAGTCAGAGACAATACCAGCACACACACACACACACACACACACACACATACATACACACACACAAACAAAACTGCTTCTTGGCAGAAAGCCTCCATGTCCTGTCTCTCCTTATGAACTTAACACACTACTGACATTAGGTACACAACTGAATCAAACCTGCTTCAAAAAAGACCACTACACAACCATGTTACATTCTCATTTTCTTCTCATAAATTAAGATTGTTTAAAAAAAGTTCTAGATGTGCTCACTGATAGATTTACTTATTTCATGCATGAGGGAGTTTCTAGATAAACTCCCAGTTCCCAAGAAGTACAGCATTTATTTAGGTCACAGGACAGAATTAAAAAAAAAAAAAATCCAGAGCACTAGGAGGACATGTGATGAGAGGTTCCACCAGGGAATGCTCCTGAGTTCTGAGAAATCAATTGATTTAAAAGGACCAAGGATCATTATTGCGCTTATAACTAAAGGACTGGGGGCTTTTTTTTTTCTTTTTGAAATGACAGCTATTATTTTTACTTGATGAAATTATACACCAAGTCAATGTAATGGTAGAATCAAAGGATATTTATTGAAATATCAAAGGATATTTCTGTCATTTACTGAGTACCAATCTTGTTTCTCATGTTAAACCCTTCTCTGATTTAAAAATATAGCAGATTAGTACTAATAATTTATTTCATGATTCTAATTATTTTCATTAAGAATACTCCTTTTATTATACAAACATAAGAAGTGGGTGTTCCACCTATCCCTTCCTCCTCCTCACCCTTCCTCTCTCCCCTTTCCCTCTTCCTCTCCTTCAACCCTTCTTCTCTATCCCACCCCTCCCTTCAACAATCCATCTCTCTCCCTCCCATCTTCTGGTTCAAGTCTCTATGGCAGTGTAAGTAGCCTTTCCTTGGGTAGATCTACGATGAGGATGCTCCTTTTCCTCTCTAGTCCATGCCCCTAAGTTTCCCACTGCCTAGTAATTACTTCTCCCGAGTTCCTCGCTGGACCATGGAAGGATCACTAGACCGTCTGGGTCCTCCTGGATGCTGCAGCAAGTGAGCAGATCCTCCTGCATTCCACGCTGGAGGTGGCTTATGGGATCTGCTGAGTATAGGGGCTTTTTCTAAGGAAAATAGGCAAGTATGAGTCACCACAAGACCCTTTTGAAGCGTAAGCCTGAGGGTATAAGACACATCTACCTTCATACTGAGAAGAATGTCTTGGACACAAGCAAGGGGAAGGAAAATGTAGGGTTGAAGACCATGAAGTGGGAGTTTGATGGAGATGAAATTGGATCACCATCTCACATCCACCTGCTGCTCCATTGGTTTTATTCCTTCATAGCATTGTTTGTTCTCTGCAGTGTAAGTCATTCTTCTGCTTGTTTTATGTCTGTTTTTTAGAAGGGTGTCCACAGGCTTAGAGTCTTTTTTTCAAATCATTGCTGGTAAAAGTTTTCATATAACCATGATAGCACATCATTCTTATTGTAAGAATTGCTGCAACCCATGTATATTGGTAATAATGCAGGAATACATGATGGAAGTCAGGTGCTGGAAATATTAGCCAAGCATTGTCATATAACAATGCATGGAATAAGTCTGGAATGAGGATTAAAAAATATTCAGTTCTAGTTACCATGAGAATTTCTGTTCACCTATTACCAAGTAAATCTTGCATTTAAAAAATGTTTAATTGTTGCCATTCCCAACTGGAACTGACTGCTGCCTAGACCGCCTCACAGCCAGTGCACTGCCCTTTTCCAAGTTGGATCTGTTCCACAGCGGCTTGCTGGCAACCTCCATTTCCCACCTAACTTCACCCAGACTTCTCCCTACTCAATTAATCTAATCCTTCATCCACCCCACCCCTACACCCGCCATTTATGCTAATTAATTAAAAATCCTCCAAGAATTTAATAAAGGTCACAGAAACCACAGACTGGGGACCAGCAATCGACTCCATACAACTGAGAACTCCATTCACCATTGAATTTCACCATTCAAGAGAAGAGAATCTGCCTACCTAGGATAAGTATCTCATTTTATTTTCCTTTTAACTTCAATCGATAGCACCACAGCTTAAAATTTCTTTACAGCATGCACAAAACCCCAAACACCCACTCTAAGTGTTAACCATTCACCCTCATATACCCCTAACAATCTAAAAGCTGCCATACCCCACTCAACTCCAATCAAGGTCAACAATCTCCCCCACCCATTTTATCTGCTTAAAACCATTCTGATACTTAATCCAAACCTCATCTAACAAACCATGACATCCAATCTAAAAACTGAACCAAAACTTTGTCATCCCCCTTAACCACAGCTGGGCTTGCACACTCTTTGGGTAGGTACAATAACTGTACCTACAAAACAGCACATTGACCCCTTTCACACCCTGGGAAGGTGCCCCACAACTGATTGTGGTAATTCTGTCCGACTCTCTCTAAGTTGTTTGATCTTGAGTTGTGTCTCATAGCAACAGAAAAGAGTAACTGCTACACTACAGCTCTTAAAAAATACCTTGATATAAATCTAGCCAAACAATGTGAGAGACCGATACAATGAAAAGTTTAAAGCCCTAAAAAAAGAGATTACAGAAGACACCAGAAGGTGGAAGATCTACCATACTGCGAATTTAGTAGAATTAATATAGTAAAAATGATCATCCTACCAAAAGCATTATACAAATTCAATGTAATAATCAATCAAAATCCCAAGGTGGGCTGGAGAGATGACTCAGGGGTTGAAACTCTGCCTCACAAGCAGAAGATCCTGAGTTTGGATTTCAGGTTCCATGTAAAAATGCCAGGCAGAATCAGCAGTCATTTGTACCTCCAGTCCTGAGGAGTGAAGTCTGGGAAATCACAAAGCAAAGCAAGAAGGAGGTAGAAGCAATCCAGGATGACTCCCAAAGTCACCTTTGGTCCTTCACAGGGACACTCAGTGCCCTCTGATCACACACACACACACACACACACACACACACACACACACAAATAAATAAATAAAATATTTAAGAAAAAAATAAGCTGTGGATCTCCAGCAAGTATTAAAAAATTTTATGGCAATTCTTCACAGAAATTGACAAAATAATTTCAAAATTCATATAGAAGCACAAAAGGCCCAGGATAGCAAAACAATCCTGAGTAATAAAAACTATAAATTAATACTATACTACAAATTCATAGTAAAAAAAACCATGACACTGGCTCCAAATAGACACATAGATTAATGAATAAGAATTGTAGACCCAGCTCATATACATATAGTCAACTGATTTTTGACATAAGTGACCAGAAAAACAATCTTCAACAAACGATGCTAGCAAAATTGGATATCTACATGCAAAAGATTGAAACTGGACTCTTAATCTGACATTCTGTATGAAAAATAATTTCACATGTATCAATGACCTTAACATTAGATCATAGACTTATAAAAGAATATCCTCAAACTGATTAGGCTAGACGAACATTTTCTGAACAGAACCCAAATTACATAGGAAATAGAACCAACACTTAACAAATGAGATTTCACAAAATTAAAGAACTTCTATTCAGCAACAGTATTGCAAATCAAGCAAAAATACAAACCATAGGATAGGAGAAAAGTTTTACTAACCACATATCTGATAGAGGAATATTTCAAGAATACACAAAGAACTAAAAAATTTTAATACCAAGGAGGTTAAAAATCCAATTAGTGCCAAGGTGAAGTGCCCCACTACCTCCCCCAGCCCCTCTGCCCTTCCCACACACCTGGGACCCTCATGGTCCAGGGAGCAAACAATGCTTCTCAAGTAAATCCCACCAGCCCCCAGGTCACCCATCAGCCAGCCTGAGCAGCACCCAGGCTGGCCCTGCTGAGGAGGGCCACTAGGCCATGCCCCAGGTCCCTGACATATCTACCAGCCACTCTGCCCTTCTCACTGGAGGGGGCCACTCAAAGTCCAGGGAAGACACATTGCTTTTCAGAATTCAACAGAGTCCAAAGAAAACCCAAACAAAGCTCTAGGGGACAAAGGCCATACATCTGAAGTCCTATAAAATCATCCTATCACATGGGAGTGATTCTTCACATCCAATCCAAAGATAAGAAAACCGCTTTTTACCACCCTGTTCCTTTCAATTATTAATCATTGTAGCCATATAGCCACCCCCAAAACATATACAACTTCAGGGACTATACCACTCACCCTCACATATCACCAAGGTACTAAATCATAAAAGTGCCACCAAGGTACTAAATCGTAAAAGTGCACTACCATACTAATATTCACCCTCTGTCTACTAAACTTGACTTAATTGATGTACGTTTCCGGTCCTGGTAGGGCAGAGCCTATGAATGCCGAATGCCAGGGCAGAGGAAACAAGGAGGAGGTGGAGGCGTCCCTGGTGGTTCCCCAATTTATCCTTGGTTCTACACACACATACATATATACACACACGGGCAAACACGCATACATGCACAATTGAATAAACAATAAAAATTTTTTTTAAAAATTTTAAAAAAATGCTAGAGGGGCTGGAGAGGTGGCTTAAGGGTTAAGCCTCTGCCTTGCAAGCAGAAGGTCCTGAGTTCGGATCCTAGACCCCACATATAGACGCCAGCGGAAGTGGGGGCGGCCTGCATTTCCAGTTCTGGTAGGGCGGAGCCTGTGAATCCCAGGGCAGAGTAAACAAGGAGGAGATGGAGGCCGTCTATGGTGGTTCCAGAATTCGTCCGTAGTTCTACACACACACACACACACACACACACATGCACACACCATACACGCACAATTGAATAAATAATAATAAACAAAAAATTTTTTTAGAAAAATGCTAGAAATGATACTCAACGCTTGATGAAAAAAATGAAGCATATCCAGGAGGATAGAAGGGAAGTATAATACTACCAAAACCTAAAAGCCAAATAATACACTTACAAGAGCCACAAAACATAAAAAATGTCTGGAATTAAAAATAATTTCTCCATTATAACATTAAATATCAATGAAATTAACTCACCAATCGAGAGATACAGATTACAAACCTGGATTAAAATTCAAGACCCATCAATCTGCTGCCTTCAGGAAACTCATCTCACCACAAAAAATAGGCACATCCTAAAAACAAAAGGCTGGTCAAAAATTCTGCAAACTAATAGAACCAGGAAACAGACAGGGGTAGCTATTATGCTATCAGACAAAGTGTACTTCAAACCAAAAAAAAATCACAAGAGACACAAATGGATACTACATTTTAGTCACAGGTATAATTCACCAGGAAGACTTCACAATACTGAACATATATACAACTAATATGGGCTCCTCCACATTCATTAATCAAACTCTACATTGTCTAAAGTGAAAAATCAACCTGCAAATGATAAATCTTGGGAATTTCAACATCCCCCTCTCAACATGGGATACATCAACAGGTCAAAAACTTGACAGAGACACACTGGAACTTAATCAAACTCTTACTGAAATGTACCTTACAGATCTTTAATGAACTATTCATCCACACACCAAAGAATACACATTTTTCTCAGCATCACATGGAACTTTCTCCAAAATTGAACACATATTGGGCCATAGAACGAATCTCCATATATATAGGAAAGTTTAAATTCTAGCCTGTACCCTATCCCACCATGGTCTAAAGTTTGACATCCGCAACACAACAAACAACAGAAAATACACTAGCTCCTGGAAACTAAACTCTATGATGCTAAATGAGAATTGGATTTAGGAAGAAATTACAAAGGAAATAAAAGATTTCCTAGAAGCAAACGATAATGAAAATACAACTTATCAAATCTTTGGGACACAATGAAAGCTATCCTAAGAGGTAAGTTCATACCTCTTAATGCTTACATCAAAATAAATAGAAATATCACAAATAAATAAGTTAACAATGCAGCTTAAAGCTTTAGAGACACTAGAGTAATCTGATACCACAAGCAGTAAAAGAGAGGAGATTAGCAAAATAAGGGAAAAATATCTAAAATGGAGATAAGGAAAATGATACAGAGAATCAACCAGTCAAAAAGCTGGTCCTTTGAAAAAAATCAATAAGATTGATATACCCCTAGTTAAATTAACCAAAAACAAGAGAGAGAAAACCCAAGTTAACAAAATTAGAAGTGAAAATGGAGTTATCATTATTGATACCCAAGAAATTCAGAGAATTATAAGGTCATATTCAAAAACTTATACTCTAAAATTTGATAACACAAAAGAAATGGATGAATTCTTAAGTAGGCACAACTTACCTAAATTGAATCAGGAAGTTGTGAATTTTTTAAATAGTCCTATAACACATGAGGGAATCGATGAAGTAATCTTGAATCTTCCCACCAAAAAATGTCCTGGACCAGATGGATTCAGCAAAGAGTTCTCCCAGACATTTAAGGAACAACTAACTCCAATACTCCTTAAACTGTTCCATCAAATAGCAAAGGAAGGAACACTACCAAATTCTTTCTATGAAGCTAATATCATCTTATTCCCAAAACCGAATAAAGATACACTTCAAAAAGAAAACTATAGACCAATCTCTTTGATGAACACAGATGTAAAGATTATCAACAAAGTCTTAGCAAATCAGATTCAAAAACATATCAAAAAGATCATTCACAGTGATCAAGTAGCCTTTATCCCAGGCATACAAAGTTGGTTCAACACACACAAATCAATAAATGTAATTAACCATGTAAACCAGTCTAAAGTTCAAGACCACATGATACTCTCTATAGATGCAGAGAAAGGTTTTGACAAGATCCAACAGCCTTTTATGATCAAAAGAGACAGTTGGAATGGAAGGAACCTTTATCAACATAATAAAAGCTGTATACAACAAGTCAACAGCAAGGATTATACTCAGTGGGGAAAAACTTGAAGCATTCCTGCTTCAATCAGGAACTAGACAAGGCTGTTCACTCTCACTACTTCTATTCAATATTGTACTTAAAGTCTTAGCTGAAGCCATAAGACAAGAAAGGGAGATAAAAGGGGTTCAAATAGGCAAGGAAGAAGTCAAGTTATCTCTGTTTGCAGATGTCATGATCATATACGTGAGTGATCCCAAAAACTCCACCAGGAAACTCCTGGAACTAATTTAGAAGTTCAGCAGGGTGGCAGGAAACAAAATAACGTACAAAAATCAGTGGCCTTTATATCCAGGATGAAAGAAGTGAAAAAGCCCTAAGAGAAACAATTCCATTTACTATAGCCCCTAAAAAAATGAAATACCTTTTATAAACCTAACCAAGGAAGTAAGAGACCTTTACAACGAAAACTTTAAAACCCTAAAGAAAGAAATTACAGAAGACACCAGAAGGTGGGAAGACCTCCCATGTTCCTGGATTGGCAGAATCAATATCATAAAAATGACCATCCTACCAAAGGCAATATACAGATTTAATGCTATACCAATTAAAATCCCAAAGCAAATCTTTAAAGAAGTTGACCAAACAATCTCAAAATTCATATGGAGGCACAAAAAGACCCAGGAGAGCAAAAACAATCCTGTGTAACAAAAACACGGCTGGAGGTATAACCATACCAAACCTTAGTCTATACTACAAATCCATAGTTGTAAAAACAGCCTGGTACTGGCTCCAAAATAGACACACAGATCAATGGATAAGGGTTGAAGGCCTAGATATAAGGCCACACAATTACAGCCATTTGATCTTTGACAAAGGGACCCAAAAAATCCATTGGAAAAAGAATAGCATCTTCAACAAATGGTGCTGGCAAAACTGGATGTCCACAAGCAGAAGATTAAAACTGAACCCATACTTGTCACCATGTACAAGACTTAATTCCAAATGGATCAGGGACCTCAATATAAGGCCATAAAAACCTTATTTGAAAGGGTAAGGGAACTCCCTTGAGCTGATTTGACTAGGCCAACAGTTCCTAAACTGTACTATTGATCCAATAGCACAGTCACTTACAACCAACACTCAACAGATAGAAATTTTATGAAATTAAAGAGCTTCTGTTCAGATAAAGAGATTGTAAATGGACCCTTTCCCCACCTGCTTGGGACACGCAGTCCAGCTGGGACTCACCAAAACCTAGGTAAGCTCCCCCCCAACCCCAAACCCCAGGCAGCCCACTGGACCCCCAACTCCTCCCACCAGTCAGCGGGAGGCAGTGCTGCACCGGGCAGGGGAGGCCCCCTGGGCCAGGCCCCAGCTCCCCAGGTTAATAGTGCTCCGCCATCGCCACCTCCTCTCTTTCCCCACCGGCCAGTGATGTGTGCAGTCCAGCTAGGATTCACAGAGACCTAGGTAAACTCCCCCACCCACCCCAAAACCCCAGACAGCCCACTGGTCCCAGCTCCTCCCACCAGCCAGCTGGAGAAAGAGCTACTCTAGGCCAAATAATTCATTTCTGTGAAAAACGCACAGAAATTGAAAGAAGGTCTTAAGAGTTAAAAGAAAAATGCTCAAGCCAAAGTGCAAATCCATGAGAAACAACACCCAAGAAAGAGGTTGTAACTGGAGCACAAAGGCAACCCACAAAATGGGAGAAAATCTTCACTAACCACATATCAGATAGAGCTCTATTATCAAAGTGCACAAAGAACTTAGAAAACTAAACACCAAGGAAACAAATGGACCAATTAAAAAACAGGCCTTGGAACTTAAAAGAAAATTTACCAGGGATGAAATTAAAATGTCTAACAAATATCTTAAAAAATGCTCCACATCCTTAGCCATCACGGAAATGCAAATCAAAACCTCCCTGAGTTATCATCTCACCCCGGTCAGGATGGCAAAAATCCACAATAAAAACAACACCAAATGCTGGAAAGGATGTGACAAGAAGGGAACTCTCCTACATTGCTGGTGGGAATGTAGGCTTATACAACCACTCTGGCAAGCCATCTGGCTATTCTTAGAAAAGTTAAAGATTGAAATGCCATATGATCCCATTATTCCACTTTTGGGAATAATCCCCCATATAGCAAAAATTCACCTCAATAGCACAACCATGTTCATAGTAGCACTACTTAAAAGAGCAAATTCTTGGAATCAACCCAAATGCCTAACAGTTGATGAGTGGATAAGGAAAATGTGGTATATTTATACAATGGAATACTACTGAGCTATCAAAAATGATGAATTAATGATATTTGCCAGGAGATGGATGGAATTAGAAACAAGTATATTAAGTGAAGCATCCCAGACACAGAAAATTAAGCACCATATGTATCCCTAATAAGTGAATCCTAGTACAAAACCCATGCAGTGATACACTCAAAGATAAATCTCTGTAATACCTACAGTAATTGCAAAGATTATAAACAAGAGGGGAGGGGAAGGAGGGCCTGGCCAGCAACAAGGAGAGAGGGGATCATGCTAC
This sequence comes from Typhlomys cinereus, assembly GCA_023101885.1. Lineage (NCBI taxonomy): Eukaryota > Metazoa > Chordata > Mammalia > Rodentia > Platacanthomyidae > Typhlomys > Typhlomys cinereus. The sequence continues at coordinate 3,152,268 of JALPQD010000124.1, forward strand.
GGCAGAGAAAGTAGGTTACCATCAAGTACTGCAAGTAAGTAATGAGACATTTGGTTAAGCTCCCAGGCTTTCCTTCCTGGTCACTTGCAACTGATGGGGTTTGGTCTCAGCAGACATGGAGGGCATAGAGACTGGCAGATAGAAGGTAAAAATCCTGCAAATGGGAGATTGACCCCCCCTTACCACGGTCCCCTACTCTTATTCCATCTACCTTTGAATCTAGTCTTATAATAAGACTCTATTTTAACTCTCTTTTATCTCTGGCTAGGAGGTGACATCCAGTACCCATCAGATAGCAAAGGAAGGAACAATACCAAATTCCTTCTATGAAGCTAATATCGTCTTAGTCCCAAAACCTAATAAAGATTCACTTAGAAAAGAAAATTATAGGCCAATTTCTCTGATGAACACAGATGCAAAGATTCTCAACAAAGTCTTAGCAAATCAGATTCAAAAAAATATCAAAAATATCATTCATGGGAACCAAGTAGGTTTCATCCCCAGCACACAAGGTTGGTTCAACATATGCAAATCAATAAATGTAATTCATCATATAAATCAGTCCAAAGTCTAAGACAACATGATACTCTCAATAGATGCAGAAAAAGCTTTTAACAAGATCCAACAGCCTTTTATGATCAAAATGCTAGAGACAGTAGGAATGTAAGGAACTTTATCAATATAATAAAAGCTGTATACAACAAGCCCACAGCAAGGATTATGCTCAATGGGGAAAAACTGGAAGCATTCCCACTTCGATCAGGAACTAGACAAGGCTGTCCACTCTCACCCCTTCTATTCAATATTGTACTTGAAGTCTTAGCTGAAGCCATAAGACAAAAAAGGGACATAAGAGGGATTCAAATTGGCAAGGAAGAAGTCAAGCTATCCCTATTTGCAGATGACATGATCTTATACCTTAGTGATCCCAAAAACTCCACCAGGAAGCTCCTGGAACTAATTGAGAAGTTCAGCAGGGTGGCAGGATACAAAATAAATGTACAAAAATCAGTGACCTTCCTATATGCCCAGAATGAAAGAAGTGAAAAAGCCGTGAGAGAAACAATCCCATTTACTATAGCCCCTAAAAACTGAAATACCTTGGTATAAACCTAACCAAGGAGGTAAAAGACCTTTACAAAGAAAACTTTAAAACCCTAAAGAAAGAAATTGCAGAAGACACCAGAAGGTGGAAAGACCTCCCATGTTCCTGGATTGGTAGAATCAACATCGTAAAAATGACCATCCTACCAAAGGCAATATACAAATTCAGTGCTATACCAGTTAAAATCCCAAAGCAAATCTTTAAAGAAGTTGACCAAACAATCTCAAAATTCATATGGAGGCACAAAAGACCCAGGAGAGCAAAGACAATCCTGAGTAACAAAAACACGGCTGGAGGTATTACCATACCAAACCTTAGTCTATACCACAAATCCATAGTTATAAAAACAGCCTGGTACTGGCTCTAAAATAGACACACAGATCAATGGATAAGGATTGAAGACCCAGATATAAGCCCACACAATTACAGCCATTTGGTCTTTGACAAAGGGGCCCAAAATATCCAATGGAAAAAGAACAGTATCTTCAACAAATGGTGCTGGCAAAATTGGATTTCCACATGCAGAAGAGTAAAGCTGGACCCGTACTTGTCACCATGTACAAGACTTAATTCCAAATGGATCAAGGACCTTGATATAAGACCAGAGACTATAAAAATCATAGTTGAAAGGGTAGGGAACTCCCTCGAGCTAATTGGGCTAGGCCAGCAGTTCCTAAGCAGACATCCAATGGCACAGTCACTGCTACCAACTCTCAACAGTTGGGAGTCTCGTGAAATTATAAAGAAGCTTCGTGCAGATAAATGAGATTGTAACATGAGCTCAAAGGTAAACCCACAGAATGGGAGAAAATCTTACTAACCACATATCTGAGAGCGTCTAATCAGAGTCCACAAGAACTTAGAAAACTAAAACACCAAGGAAACTAAGGGACCCAATAAAAAATGGGCCCTGGAACTTAAAGAAACTTTCCGACCATTCCACAAAATGTAATTCCCTCTTCCAATCCTCTCACATTGGTGAGTGATTTTTGCCATCTGACCGAGGGTGATTTGCTATCCCAATTTTGATAACCCCTCAGCGAGTTCGCCTCGATAGCACAAGCTCGACCATGTTCATAGCAGCACTGTTTACAATAGCAAAGTCATGGAATCAACCTAAATGTCCAACAGTTGACGAGTGGATAAGGAAACTGTGGTACATCTATACAATGGAGTACTACTCAGCCATCAAAAATGATGAATTACTGGAATTTGCTGGGAAATGGATGTCATTAGAAAGAATTATATTAAGTGAAGTATCCCAAACCCAGAAAATTAAGCGCCGTATGTACTCCCTAATAGGTGGCTCCTAGTACCAAACTCACCCAGCCCACATTGAGACACTCAAAAGTAAACCTATGAAACACAGTAATTGCAAGGATTATGAACAAGAGAGATGGGTTAGGAGGGCCACACCAGAAACAAGGAGAGAGGAGACCATGTTACAGCAGAGAAAATAGGCCTCCATCAAGGTCTGCAAGTAAGTAATGAGAAACCTGGTTAAGTTCACAGTCGTTCTTTCCTGATCTCACCAGAAGGGGAGGGCATATAGTCTAGCAGATAAAAAGTAATCATTTTGCAAATGGGTGATGGACCCCTCCCTCAGTGAGGTTTCCTACTCTTATTACATCTACCCTTGAATGTGCTATTACAACAAGACTCCAGTTTAACAGCTTTTTGTCTCTGGCCAGGGGGTGACATACAGTGCCCAGCAGAATGGAGTGAAGGGAATTGCAGGAGCAGCAAAACTGCAAAAGAAAATCAACAAACCACAATCCAGAACTTCAGAGACTCTATATCAATCACATAGAACTAGGACAGCCTAATCTCTCCCCATCCTGGAGCTCAGGGACATTTGCGGAAGAGGGGCGGTAAGATTGTAAGAGCAAAGGATGGGAGGAGCAACGATTTGCAAGATTCTCAACAATAGTTGGGGCCAAAGCAATCATAATGGGACTTTGCATGCCCTGCGCAATGTCCAGCGCACTGTTGCCCCTCATAAAGTCTAGCATCTGTTAAGGGCACCGAGACCCCTGGAGGCAAGGGAGACAATGATCTTATGCTTAAGGGAACAAGAGAAAGGGTTATGGAAATGCCACTGGGTCTTATCCAGAGAGAGGACCCAAGGAGAGTTAGCAAAACTAAAGGACAATTGGGGGGGAGGCTAATGGGAGCCAAACTGTAAAAAAATGTCCAATTTTTTAAAAAAAAAAAAAAACTTTACCAGGGACGAAATTAAAATGTCTAATAAATATCTTAAAAAATGCTCCACTTCTTTAGCCCTCAGGGAAAGCAAATCAAAACTTCCCTAAGATATCATCTCACCCCCGGTCAGGATGGCAAAATCCACAATACAAACAACGACAAATGCCTGAGAGGATGTGGAGAGAAGGGAACTCTCCTACATTGCTGGTGGGAATGCAGGCTCATACAGCCACTCTGGCGAGCTGTCTGGAGATTCTTAAAGAAATTAAAGATTGAAATGCCATATGCCTTTCCTCTTTTGGGAAATAACCCCCCATACAGCCAAAATTCACCTCGGTAGCACAAGCACGACCATGTTCATAGCAGCACTGTTTACAATAGCAAAGTCATGGAATCAACCCAAATGTCCAACAGTTGATGGGTGGGTAAGGAAACTGTGATACATCTATACAATGGAGTACTACTCAGCCATCAAAAATGATGAATTACTGAAATTTGGCGAGAAATGGATGTCATTAGAATCAATTATACTGAGTGAAGTATCCCAGACACAGAAAATTAAGTGCCGTATGTACTCCCTAATAGGTGACTCCTAGTACCAAACCCACTTAGAGACCCTCAAAGATAAATCTCTGTAATGCATACAGTAATTGCAAAGATTATGAACATGAGGAATGGGGAAGGAGGGCCACACCAGTAACAAGCAGAGAGGGGACCATGTTACAGCAGAGCAAATACGCCATCATCAAGGACTGCAAGTAAGTAATGAGACATCTGGTTAAGTTCACAGACTTTCCATCCTGATCATTTACAACGGATGCAGTATGATCTTACCAGAAGGGGAGGGGGTATAGTCTGGCAGATAGAAAGTTATCATTTCGCAAATGGGTGATTGACCCCTCTCTCACAGCGGTTTCCTATTTTTATTACATCTACCTTTGAATATACTCTTATAACAAGACTCTAATTTAACAGATTTTTTATCTCTAGCCAGGGGGTGATATCCAATACCCATCCGGATGGAGTGAAGGGCATTGCAGGAGCAGCAAAACTGAAAAAAAATCAACAAACCATAATCCAGAACATCAGAAATTCTATATCAACCACCTGGAACTAGGCCAGTCTAATCTCTCCCCATCCTGAAGCTTAGGGAAATTTGCGGAAGAGGAAGAGGTAAGATTGTAAGAGCACAAGGATGGGAGGAGCAATGATATGCAAGATACTCCACACAAGTTAGGGCCAAAGCAATCATATTTGGACTTTGCATGCCCTGAGCAATGGCCAACACACTATTGACCCCACAAAGTCTAGCGTTTGCTAAAGGCACTAGTATCCTTGGCCACAAGGGATTGACAGCCACAGTAGTGTTCTTATGCTTAAAATGAACACAGGAAACTGTTCTGGGAAATGCCACTGGGTCTTTCCACCTCATCAGAGAGGCGGACCCAGAGGAGAGTTTGGCATGCTCATTAAAGGATGCTCTGGGGATGGGAGGGGGAGGCACTAAGGGATGGGGAGGGAAGAGGGAGGGGAGGGGGCACAGGGGGGTTGGGGGATGGAGGGAGGGAAGGGACTGGTGTACCTGTTAAGTTTGTATGAGTGGAAATAAAAAAAACACAATAGCAGAATAACAAATTAAAAACCTCTTGATCATTTCCAAAAAAAAAGAAACACATGTACATTCATGTTCATTGAAGCTTTATTCACAATAGTAAAGACATGGAGTCAGCCTAAATGCCCAACCATATACAAATGGATAATGAAAATGTGATACATATACACATGGAGTACTCTTCAGCTATCAAGAAAAATGAATTAATGAAATTTGCTGGTAAATTGATGGAAGTAGAAGTAGTTATCCCAGACACAGGAAGACAGACATTGCATAATCTCCCTTACAAGTGGAACTTAGTACTAAGCCCTCAAAAATGATGTTCTCAAGGAGAAATTTCTGTAATACCCACTATAATTACAAGTGAGCATAACTTGGGCATGAGGGGAAGAAGACCTCAAGAGAGTGGAGACAAAGGAACACAGGTAAATAGATGAATAGCATTGCTATAGAAGAAAAGGGACTGGAAGTAATGTGCAGTCTTAATATAGTATAAGTTAGGAAAAAATTTTTAAAAAAAGAGGCAAGTAGCTCAGGAGAAAAAGAAAGAGTTCTTGGCCCAGTAGTGAATGCTGTAAACCACTGCAACTTCAGTAAGAAGAATCTAGGGGAACAACAGAGTTATGTGAGAACCACGGAAAAGCAATTACTCTAAGCCCCTTAATGTCGGGGAAATCATGCCTGGTAGTGTAAACCCATAACAGAAGAAGGGAAGTGAAATATCAGGAACAGATATCCTAGTATTAACAATAAAATAATTGATAATGAAACACCATCTTAACTCTGTTTTTCACTCTTAGAACTTTAAGAAAAGCTCTCAGAACTCACCCAAGTTGCACCCTGTAACAATGGAACACTAGTGAGGCAGAAAACCACATCAGGTCAGAGTACAGAATATCAACAAACCTGGAATATTCAGCCCGAATCAAACCATCAAAATCTTATCCCATGCCAAGACTCAGGGAACCTCTTAGAAGAGGGAGCTGTAAGATTGTAAGGGCCTTAAGGTGAAATGACCAACTCACTCCAGCCAAGACAGAGGTGCTGTACTCAAAGGTCACTGTCATGAGAACTTCTACCACCGAATCTGCGCAATAGCCGAGTTACCAACTTCCCACCAAGGACTAAACTAGGATCTTAGAAGAAACAAATTGTTCTCAGAGTGTCTTAGAGCAAATGCTGGATAAGGAAAGAGGAACCTCCCTACTTAGGACTTTACCCACTGATGAGCCATGTGAGTTTCAGCAGAAATATGATTCCTTTATTAACACTGGCACTTCAAAGGGAATTCTGTAATACACACAAGCAGAGGGACAGGAGGGGTGGAGGTGAGACAAAGCAGGATTGATGAAGGGAGGGGAAAGTGGGAGAAAAGTGTGGATGGGAGGATGGGAAAGGTGGGATGTGTGTGGGGAGGGGAATCAAGAAAAAGATATAACCTAGTTTGTTTGTAAATTAATAAATTTTAAAAAATTAAAAGTTAAAATAAAACAACATAGTCATAAGGAACAACCTATTCTATTGCATTTTAGTACTAGACTATACTTTTTAATATAATATCCTTGCAAAAATCATTTAAATACACTAAAAGAGCATCCAGTTCATGGTGGTGCAAGAAACACTTTTTGTCTATTATTTTAAAATCAAAAAATAACTATGAATTTTCAGAATGTTAAAAAAGAGAAAGGGAGAAAGAAGAAAGAAAGGAAGAAGAACAGAAGTAAGAGAAAAAGGGGAAAGGAGGAAAGGAGGAAGAAATGTTAGAGACCTTGTCATGGTTAGGTACAGGTGTCAACTTGACAGTTGAGGATTTGAGCTTTGGGTACATTTGTGGAGAATTAGTAGTTGCATTAAGCCCAGAGCAAACCTGAAAGAGATTGTCTAGCTGATGGGGAAGGCCCAGCCTATGATGGGTGGGTTAGGCCCTGGAATAAATCACAGAGATCTGGTTGAGAGAATAGGCATCCTTTTGTACACTTGGCCAAACAAACTGGTGTGGCAAGTAATTACGTAGAGATGGTGTGGTCAGTTCCTTCAGCCCTGGTGTTGGTGTGAGCTCTCCTGTCAGGCTGGACTATAAACTGTAACCAGTAATCATAAGAAACAATAAATCCCTTGTTCCCTTAAGCCATTTGATGTTGATTTATCAGCAACCATGCAGGCAAATTGCAACAGGCCTCAAAGAATTTCTTAATGTTAATCCAGAAAACACACTGGGGCAAGGATTCAAACAAGGATCTTATTAGGAGATACCAAGTCATCCTAATTTGCCCAGAAGATCTACTAAAGTAAATCCCTATTTCCTCCAGGAGTAATGTCCCATTTTGATGGAAACAAAAGCAAATTTCAGCTCCAGATAATAAATCCTTACTGGTTGATTGCCATGGTTTTAATGTGAATTCTTCCATATACTATGCTCAAGAGTTTAAACACTTGGTCCCAAGTTCATCATGCTGTTTGGGAAGACTGAAAATCTTCTGGGGGATGTGCTATGAGCAGCCAGCTTCCTGATCGTGCCACCATGGCTTTACCACCTGCCGCCATGCCTTCCTTGCCTGCCATGATGAGCTCCTCCCAGCCCCACCCCATTTTCTCTTCTAAATACTTCTCTCAAAGTATCATAGCAAAAAGAAAAGAAGTAAGATATCAGTACAATAAAAAAGGATAAGCATTGAATGCAGAAGAGTGGCCAGTTCAGGCGGGGAGGTAGGGAGGTAAAAGCAATGTAAAGAAGATGAATTTGGAAAGTGTGTATAACATACTGAAGGATGCAGCTTCCATTGTATTAGTACTATTAGGCTTCTGCATGTTCTTGTGTTTTTACAAGAAATATACTTTTATTAATTTTTTTATTCTCCTGAAAAGACATCAATGACAGAAAAATCTCACCTGTGTGAAAATTCTGCAAGACTGTGATGAAACAAAATTCACCCACTTTCTTTTTATGTCAATTTGATATGTTATAATAAAGTCATGGAAAACTTTTGAAAACCACAACGTTGGGTTGAGGAGATGGCTCATTGGCCAAAGAACTTGTTGAGCAAGATAAAAGATTAGAGTTCGTATCCCAGATCCTACAAAAAAAAAAAAAAAAAGTAGGGGGGAGGCAAGCAAGAATATCAGGTTATCTGTAATTCCAGCCCAAAAAGGCAGGCCTGAAAATTCCCAGAAAATTCTGGTTTACCAGACCTATTTGAATCCTTGTCCCAGCGTGTATTAGAAATCCAGCCCTAAAGCAGTAGAAGAACAATCAAGGATGATTCACCTTATCAACCTTGGAACTCCACATGCAAGTGAACTTGTCAGAGACCACTGCTTTATTCAAACTTTTGCATTGACATATGGATATTCAGTCACCTTCCTTCAGAAAAAAAAAATGCTTATCTCAGGCAAAAGCCAGGTACATATGCCTGCATGTTAATGTAATATCTTAAGACAATGCTCTGTATCTAATTAAAGAACAAAGGGCCTTTAAACCATATTGTCCTGACTAGAATCGCAATTTTCTTTGAAAACCTTCACATTTTACTTAGATAATAAGGAGACTCTTTTGTGTAATTTGTACCTGGTCTTTGAACCCTATGCTGGCTATATGAATAAAGGTTTATAGGCCTCCTCCTTGGTCGTGGAGCTAGGTGTAATATCTCCTAGGACTCATTTCTCTAAACCTTCATATTTTGTGTCATGCATCTGTTATACCTCACAGATCAACTTTCAGATCTAATTTTTACTCTCCATACTTGATGTGGCACACTAAGTGCAGGTGCATTTGCATACACGTGTACTTATATACACACACACAAAAATACACACACACATTCAAGTATGCATTCACTCAAATATATGTACACATGAAAAAAAAATTGATGCTGTCAATCATCTGTAGCTCCAAACCATCAAAATATAGTGGCTTAAAAGTAAGGGTCAGTATTATGGTTTTTATGAGGTTTTAGAGCAGTCATGCTGGGAAGTCTTTGAAGTCTTTGAAGATCATTCCCACTGCTAGGATTACCCTGAAGAAACACCCTCCACTAATTTGGGAGAACTGGTTCTAATGGTCTTTGAAGGTCATCCCCCACTGCTGAAATTACAATGAAGGAACATACTCTATTAATCTGGAGGTAGTGACCCTGAAGTAAGACACCCTATTAATGTAGAGGAATTGACTCTAATCCTTCATAGAGATAAAGTCACCAACTTTCCCCAATCCTCTACTTATGAAAGGATATGGAGATTAGCTCTCTGTTGCAGATAAATTCTATAATGAGGGCAACCACAAGATTAGCTGGGGTTGAGCCCCAGTGTGTACAAACCAATAAAATTTGGAGGACCAAAAACTCTGATCAGGTTTTTAGAAACTGGAGTTAACCGATGAGGAAAAGCCACCTTTCCTGGACCTGCCTAACCTTATAAAATACTCCTGACCATGGCACTCATCTTTGTCTCTCTTGCTTCTCATGGATTTCTCATCTGGAATTCACGAGTTCCTTTTCTGTCTTTCCTCATTCATGGATACTATTGCTGGAGTCCATGAGTTCTCTTCTGGCTCCCTTGCCCCTCACGCACTGCATGTTAGTGATTTCCTCCCTTGATTCCTTGTCCCTCATAGGACTTCATGTCTGGAGTCTGTGAGTCCTTTTCTTTGTCTCCTCTAATCTCTTACATTGCTCTCGTTTCATTACCAGGACACAAGAATACAACATTTTGGAGGAGCCATCAGACAGCTCTCCTGCCCCTTGTGGAATCAATGTCTCTGAATTCCATTCTTTCTCTCTTCTAGTAAACTCTGCCTTAATCCTCTACGCATATTCTGGTTTCAATCTTCCAACCCTGAACACAAGAATCTGAAGACAGAAGATCCCAGACTCTCAAAAGTTTGAATGAAGAGTTGTGCCCTATAGGCTCATGTGTTTGAATCATGCTAGTGTTAACGTTTGGGGAAGTTGTGACAACTTTGGGAGGAAAATTAATGGAAGAAGAAATGTCACAGGATGGGCTTTGAGCTTTGGTAACATAGCACTGCTTCCTCAGTTTGCTTGTGTTCTTTCTGCCTTCACTTTGGTTGAAGTGAGCTGAACTAGCCTCCTCCTTCTGCCCCAGCCATGACTTCTGTTAATGTGACTCCGTGTATAATGGACTATATTCCCTCTGGAACTGTAATTCCCTTTCTCCTTAAGCTGCTAATTTTTAGTATTGGCTCATAACAAAAGAAAAATAACTGTAACAGTCAACATCTCTTAGGACTCCTTTGAGGGTTGTGCTTAAGTCTCATCCTCTTATGTGATAGACTCTGGAAAGAGCCCGTCTGGCCTTGCTCCTGTGTGTGAGTCCCACGTTCTCTTTCCAAGGTAAACAGCATATAACCACCCTCCTCACCACTTTTCAACAGCACCCAAAACCCAGTTAGAGTCACATCAGATTTTTTTCAGGAGCCCCCATTGCTGGTACTAATCAATTTCAGTATCCATAATTGATGACTATGTAACAAACACTCCACAACTTAATAACTTGTAAAAGAACCAAAACATCCTATGAATTTGTTCATGGACTGGGTACCACTGGCTCATATAGCTATAGGCAGCCAATGACAGACCGATCTAGGTGCCATATCAAGAACTCAATTGTTCTTGGGATCTCTTCATGCTTCCCTAGAACCGCCAGATGATCTTCTTCACCACAACATGCTGCTCCAAAAGAGTGAAACTCACAAGGTCTCCTGGTAAAAAACCACCCCCCACCATGATTACTTTCACCAGTGGCTTTGATCAGAACTGATCCCACAGTCAGTCCACATAAACTCAAGAGACAGAAAATGGACTCCATTGCTCTGTGGAGACAGATCAAAGCCGTAGTGAAGAGGGCCATAAACACAGGTCTAGCAGATCAGATACTTCTGGTTCTGCTTATGGGACATCTTTAGAATAAGGAAATTCACACTAACAGAAGGTAATTTCAATATTAGCAGTATCTTGGAGAGAGAGAAGAGCTAAAAGCTATTTTAGAATTGCAGAGTTTCTGTTAAAAAGTTTTAAAAGTTTTAAAATTTTAAAAACTGCTCATGCAGTTGGTAGAACAAGTGAGTCCAAAATTTGTAGAATAGGCCAGAGTGGCTAGAAACTTAGGCGAAGACTGAGATTTCCATCTTGAATTTGAAATTCATTAGATTTGCTCAAACAAGAAGCTTCACTTTATTCTGCTTACTTAAAAATATTCTTTAGTGTGAAAGAATGCTTCAGGGATTGGGGAGGAGGGAAAGAAGCACCAGGTGAAAGGGGGGTGAAAGGAAGGGGAAAAGGGGGGTGCATGCAAGGGGGTCTGGGAAGGGGTGGAGGGAGGAGACTGGGGTACCTATTAAGGGTGTATGAGTGGGAAAATAAAAAATAAATATAAAAAAAGAGAAAAAAACAAAGAAAAAAAATTCTTTAGTGTGATCATTTAAATGATTTAAAAAAATTAGTGAAAAAGCCAGAACCATGACCCTCACAGTACTTGACTTTCTCAATCTGTAATTCATGTTCATGTCACAACAGTTAATCTTAGGGTATGAGGGCTAAAAGGTATCCATTTCTTTTCCACCCTAACATGAAGTCTTAGAATTCCAAGCCCAGAATAGAGAATGTCAACATTGTTATGAAAGGAGTCTGCCTGTGCATTCAGTTCAGCTACATTTTATTCACTTCAAGGGTTAGGGCATAGTACATGTGTTCCTAAAATGTAGGTGTCTTTTTCTTTGTAAAGAACAGGAAATAAAATGACTTCATTGATTTCATTAGCACATCATAGATCTTAAACATTTCTTCCCTAAAAACTGGATCCTTCAGAAGTTATCTAGCCCTGTGGTACCATATGAACTCAGAATCCCAAATTGCCCAGTGATGTGCTTTGTACTTGTCTATAATTTTAATCTATATAACTGGCATACTCAATGGATTCACAGATGAAGTATACACACACAAAAAAAAATGCAATTTTAAGTTGTTAAAGTTTGCAAACCTCAATATCAGATGATTTTTCAATATTACAGATTCAATAAAAATTTCAGCAACGGGTTTTTGTTTTGAAGTAACCCTTCAGTAACTCTAAGAATGTCAGCCTGTTTGTAACTTGACCATAAATGGATCTGTGATAACCTGCATGTTTTTGCATATGTGAGTGGATTACATCCATGTATGTATGAGTGTTCACACATGTGTGGATTCATGTCATGCATAGGGAATACACATGCACAAGGAAGCCCAAAGCTGTTTTGGGTCTTTCTTGATTACTCTTCATTTGGTTAACACAGGACTTCTTAACTGAACCTACAGCTCAGCAATTGGCTTGTCTAGCCAACTACTTGCCTTGGGGACTCCCTGTCCCTGACTTTTGAATGTTGGGGTTACAGGTGGCAGCAATGCCTATGTAACTGGGTTTCACAGAGTTCTGAGGATCTGAGTTCCATTCCCACACTTGGATGCCAAAAACCTTAATTTTTAATTAGACATCAACGGTTCAGGGCTTCTTGAAGGTTGAACCACTAAGATGCTCTCTCTCTCTCTCTCTCTCTCTCTCTCTCTCTCTCTCTCTCTCTCTCTCTCTCTCTCTGTCTCTCTCTCTCTGTCTCTCTCTCTCTCTCTCTCTCTCAAGGTTTACTTCTCTTGAAATTTTTGAAGACATTTGTGGCACTTAAATCACCTTAAGTTTTGTATATTTAAGCTTTCTTAAGATTTCTATAGATTTTAGTTGAGTGCCAAGTTAATCACAGCTGTCAATTTAACACTTGGGAGGTAGATCTCTGGGCACACCCGTAAGAGATTATTTAGTTAAGCCATGACTCTGAGAAACCTGTAGGAGACTGTCTTAATTACTTCCACAGAAGCGAAAAGACTTACCTATTGTGTATGACATCATTCACTAAACAGGTGCTATCAATAAAGATAACTTTACTCTTGACTCGGAATATAATGTTACCAGTTCTCATGCTGGTATGATTTCTTTGCCATGACAAACTGCAACCTGCAATTGTGTGCAGAAATGAAATTTCTTACAGCAAGATAAACTGAAACAAAAAATGACAATTGCTACCAGAGAATTAGGTGTTTCTGTGAACCTATAACAAGAAGCTATTCAATTTCATCAGACTACAATTGCACAGTTTTTAAATATTTGTGCTTCTCTGAACTCTAAATCATCTTACCCTTAGTATTTAGAAATATGTTTTGGCTCTTTTGTATGGATAATTAAGTAAACAAAATGCTTGGCTAAACAATTCACTATAATAACTGTAAAATACAGTTTTTAACCTCCATATTTCATTTTACTCATTACAATGTGGCTACTATAATGATATTTATTTTTCACAGTTCACTTTGTTTAATGTATGTGTGTGTGTGTGTGTGTGTGTGTGTGTGTGTGTGTGTGTGTTTGTGTGTGTGTTGCTAGAAATTTATCCAGGGTCTGATCTATGCTAGGCAAGTACTCTGCTAGTAAGCTACATCTCCAACCCTATATTGATGGTTATTTAAAAAAAAATAAAGCACTCAAGAACACCTATGCAAATTTTTGTTGTTAATGAAATTGTGTGTGTGTGTGTGTGTGTGTGTGTGTGTGGTATTTATGTACAAGACAACACTTGAGTGTGCTTTCCTGTAAACGCCCAAAGGATGACATCGGGAATCATCCTGGATTGCTCTACTTCCTTATTGTTTTGTTCTGGGGTTTCCCAGGTTCCACTGTCCAGGGCCAGAATCGCAGGTTTTTACATGGGATCCAAATTTCGGTTCTTTTGTTTCCAAGGCAAAAGGATGGCTACCCACTAAGCCATCTTTCTAGGCCCTCCGTGTTCATGTTATTTCTTGAACTCTATTACCATACTTTCAGCAGTGGCAACAATTTTATTCTGTAATTCCAATGACTTTCTTGGTTTCCAAACATTCATGGCAAGAATGTGATTGGCTAGGAAGACTCTTCTTCCAGGTTATCATTCAAAAACCCAAATCTGTCCATCCTTCAAAGGTCTGAGAAATACTAGAGCTTTATCACTGCTTGCTACCTCAATAAGAAAGGAAAGTTTAGGAGGCTTCATGGGAGTTTTCCATAGCAGACTTGAAAGCAGCACACATTTTGAAGGACTAACCTTCTGTGGAAAATGCAAGTCAATTGTGAACCCCTCCTGTCCCATCTTGTAAGCACCGTATATTTTTCTCACTTCAAAAGTGATCAGGCTAAGCCACTTACCTATCCCAAGGCTCAAGAAACATCAAAAGAGGGAATTGAATAGACTGAAGGACAAAAGGAATGTGGCTAGACATTATCTTGCTATAGCTATGTGTATTCATACAACAATTACATGGAATTTGTCATATCACCATTTCACTGTAAAAGGCAAAGTATCAAGAGGTCCCACACCTTCCTGAAAGACTGAGAAGGTTAATACTGATGTGATCACTCATATCAGTCAGGGAGAGGAAAGATACTTTCCTCAATGATATGTCCACTGATAGATGATTCATACTCAAGCATGTGCTAAGGCACATGCCATCAAAAGCAACTCAAACGAGTTCACTGGACCTATTTTGTAGAGACAAAAAAATAGAAGGAAATTGGGAAGGAAGAAGAAAGTTGCAATGGAAGAGGAGGGAGATGGGATTGAGGATTAGGGTGCGAAAAATGTCATAAATTCACCATATTTACATATGAAACACTAAAAGAATAACAAACAAATTTAAAAAGTGATTAGTCTAAAAAGATGTGCATGAATGGCTGCATTGTTCACTGAGACACCTTTGGTGCTCATGTGATTCAGAGTGTGGTACATGGATGAATGCCCCTCTTCTGAAGCACTCCCACAAGAGCTGTTAAAGGTTTCTGAGACTCTATTTTTAAGTCTGCAATCACCCAATTATGTAATACACCAATAATAAATAAGGTATGAAATGTAAATATAGTTAGGCATACATCACTGATATTCACAGGAGAAAAATGTCAGGCAGCTATGAAGTATAACTAGAAAATTAAAATACTGAAGAAAAACTGGCAGACATTTCTATCCTCAGGAATTGGAATTTCTGAAGTCAATTTGAGAGGCAAAGCAAAGTGGAGTTTTATTAGAAATCATCTAGGCTTGACGTAACAGAGAGCTTCTATAACAAACCATACAGCAAAATCGTGGTGAGTACCAAAATAGTTCCCATTTAAAAAACCCAACCCAATTAATTGTTCATTCATTCAGCTGTTCTTTTATTTCACATTTGTTGTTGTAAAATTAAATCGCTCATCTGCAGCAAGGGAACTAGAGCTGAAGGGTCATGCTAAGATCATCTATCATTTACTGCAATTCTGTGGGGTAGCGAGAAGGTCATGTGCTCCTTAGCCTTCACCTCTGCTATCTGCCTTCCTTCTTGGCTTCAAATGCAATGATTATGAGACTGGCAAGAAAATATAAGTGAAAAGTGTCATCACTAGTGAAGAATATTATCAAAGACTGTGCCTATGATGCAGTTAGATAAAGGTTATTTTAGGTTCACACATCTACTGCAATGTTATATGAATGTGACCACTCCCAAAGCCATGATTTTCAAAATTCTGCAGCTTCCATGAAGATTCACAAGAACTTAGGATACTGTTTACCAAAAACTTTCCTGATGTTCTATTGAACACAGCAGTCTGGGTGCTTTTCATTAGAAGGTGCCCCCTCAAACATACTTTTGAAGCCTCTCTCATCGCCAATACAACCTGTATCTCAATTTTGCAACCAAAGGATAGGAGTTTCGTACTAACAATTCAATGGAGTGACCAAACTCAAACTGTGAGAACTGAAGACCCAAAACATACCCAGGATCCAGAAGGAATAATTGTTTGGGACAGACAAGAATGCAAATGAAACCATGGGCATCTGAAAGAAACTAAAAAAAAAAAAATAATAAAAAAATAAAAGAAAAAAAGACTTGAATAAAACTTAGCAATACCTCGCACATCAAAACAAGACAAACAACTCAGACTTCAGATCCAGCAATCAGTAAATTTTATGCTCTTCCCTTTAAAGGGTAATCTTCTCAATGTAAGATACAATTAAGCAAATTCAAAGTTAAATAGTTATAAAATCCCAAGCCATGACTGTTAAAGTAGCTGACTTACGATCCATTGGTTGGACAATTAAACATTTACTTGTCGGAGTCATGACAGTTTAAATGTCACTTTCATTTTCAAAGATAGAATTCAATCATAATTTTTTACTTACACATTTATATTTTTAATTCAAAAGGAAAAACAAGGGAAGGTCTAATGTATTTGAGTCATAACGTTTATAGATATTAAATATTTTCTTTTAGTAAGCAAAAACTAAATAAAATTCATGACTTTGTTTTTTCCAAAAGCTGATGAAATATAACATTAATATTGATTACATATTAATATTAAATATATTAATGAGGACACAAGTCACAAATAAAACTGTAGGTATTTAAGATATATAATAGGACAATTTGACATAACTGTTATTGCAAAACAGTTACCACATTCAGGTTAGTTAATACAATCACACTCCACTTTGTTATCATGCTTTAGTTATTTTGGTATCATTTTTAATTGTTTTGGTAGGAACACTGAAAATTTATTACCTTCACAAATGTCAAATATGAAATACAGTGACTATGAGCCAGACAATTTCATGTTTCTTAATGTATATCAAAAACAGCCTTAACTCAAATTCCACCATTACCTCCTAGAAATGACCACAATTTGCCTATAGTCCTAAGTAATGCTGGATGAGAAATGACTTCTTGTGCTAATATCAACTGGCTGAGATCTATATCCTGTCAGATTATGTAAACAAGGAGAAGTTGTCCTAGCACTGACAGCCCAGGACCTTGAATGATCTGGGCCTGATGGTTAGGCTGAGAAATCCTGAGGCTTAGAACCCCAAGCCTAGAAGCCAGGGACATATGTCTGTAGGCTTTAGAAGTCACAGACTTAAGACTGTAGGCAGTCAGGTTGGAGATCAATGGCTGTGGGTTTATTTGACCACCAGAAGCCTACACACTTGACAGAAGTTATAAGCTTCAGCTTACTGAAGTAGTGTAAGGTAGCCTCAGATGGTAGCAAGCAATAGACAACACAATTTAATTTACATCTCAGTTGCAGGCACATCAGTCTTTCCAGTGGCAAGTGTTACAACTCTGGCTAGTGTAGATAAGAATTAGCAACTCTCTGGGATTCTTCAATAAGCAATGCCTATGGCTGCTGCTTTCTGGCTCCTCTGCCTTTCTTTGGCCTTGGCTGGCTCCATATCTTGCCTTCTTTTTACTGATGATCCTTGTTGCCTCTTTTGTCACTGCCCTTGTCCTTTTTTCCACGATGGCTTTCAGAAAGATATCCAGTTACCTCTTCACTTCTGTACTGTTGCTGTTGCTGCCACTTGAGCTGTGTGGCTAGAACTGTTTTCATCACCTCCATTGCTTTGCTACACCTTCACTACCTTATCTTTGTGTTACCTGCTCAGCTCTGCACTAATGGTAAAGATGAAAGGAAGGTTAGAAATTGCTAAAGAGAAGCCATTTATTGAGAATAATGTCTCAACAGTACAAGAGGGCTGGCCGTAAAATGAATCCAACAGCCTGAATGTAAAAAGATAGAGCAAGTGTGCACCAGGCATAGCAGACTTTCATGCAATAAAAAACTATATTTCACCAGTCATAGTATAATCCCTCATGCCAATGAAATACTATGTTTATAGCAGCCATAAGATTTCTGCTAGACCACTGTAGGAAGTGCTTCCTTTCTGACCTGGGAAAAATGGCTTCAGGATCATCTAGAGACTTCTGACATTTGCAATGTAAAAAGGTCCAGTATAAACTGCTTCAGTCATGGCTGGAAACGTGCATAGTGGAGCTGGAATTATGCTTTGGCAGCAAGCAGTTATAGTTACCATGTATCTTCCTCAAGGTATCTGTGAAGTCTTGATGTTAATAAAATGGCACACTGAATGACTGCATAGCTGATAGGTCTGTGCTCAAAAAAAGAGATCACCATGGAAGACTAATTTCTGTCAGTAAAGGAGTTAAATCACATCAACTCCAATATCTTAAAGTATTTCTTATCATAAAGACTTCTATGGCTAACAGTGATTTAACTCTGTTAAACATAATTCTAACAATGTTAACTTACTGTTCCAGTACTGTTCAGAGAGAAAGGTGGCCCTTCTCACCTATCTCACTTAAGGACTCCCTCAAATCTCAAAGTTTTCCACACTCCACATTCTCCTGCCCATCTGATACACAGCGAATACAGATTCAGTGCAACTCACTATACCTTCCACCTCAAAATAGAGCTCTTAGCTCTCAGTCCAAGAATTATTGATATACAGATTCAGTGAAACTCACTAATCCTTCCACCTCCAAAAATATGGCTCTTAGCTTTAAATCCAAGAAATATTTTTTCAAGTGTTATCTAACTTTGCTCCTGGAAGCTGAACTTGTCTCAGGACCTGATCCTTTACTGACTAGCATTTTAAATGACTCAACAAACTCTGTTTCAGAGAGCCTTTGATTTCAAGAGTTTTGGTTTATCAGCTAAAGTACAGCATTTTTTCTGAATTATTTTGCTTATGAGCTTTTGAGCTTCATTTATGCTACTGCAAATGGCAAAATCTCCTTTTTCATATAATAATAATATCACAAACACACACACACACACCACAGGATACCTTCTTATCCATTCTTCAGTTTCTGTAGACACAAAATTACAGCATCTTTCCTTTAGAGCTGCTATGAAAAAGAGTTATGAAGGAATTTTAGCATGAGCACATCCAGGGGGGAGAACTAACATGAGCACAGCCACATCTTCATAGATTCTGGACCAGCAAGACCAAAACCAGGAGGTGACTGAGGATATGCTCTGTCTCTTGTTCCTCAGATAAGAGTTTGTTTGTGCATGTTTGAATCTTTTACAGAATACATTGTATGCTGAAAGAAAACATAATTCTTTGTGACATCTGCTGATTCAGATGCCTGGGCTAATCTAGACTTTTGTGTGATCTAGACTTTTCCATATGAAGCTTTTATATATGTGTCTTGTCTTTGTCTCATTCTTGCTTCACCCCCAACAGAACAATATTATGCAGGGTCATTGCTATTTTCAGATGGTCACTTAAATTGTCTGGTTTGATGGTTCCTTTCAAAACCCAAATAGTTCCATGGCCCAAATCCAAACACACCATTTTCAACAGTGAAATCTGAAGTTTAAGCATAAGAACTCATCCCTCTGATTATAAGCTCTGCATTGTCAAATATTTTTTAAAATAATTCGATAGCATCATGAAGACAAAGCATTAGACACCTGCTAAAGGGTTCACTTTAAAAATCAAGAAAGTAGAATGTGCTAATTGGACCAATTCATGAAATATCTAACACGTACACTAGATTTCACACTCCATTGTATAAAGTCTGAGAATTGTAACAGAGTTGCTATTGAGTTTTTTTAAAATATTATTCCTGCATGCAGAAAAGCTATTGAAAGATGAAAACAGTTATGGTGTTTTGTTTTGTGGTTGTGGTGAAATCAGAAGTAGGGGATTGTGAGATCAAATGGTATGTAAAATATCAGCAGTGTACAGAGCAAAGGAAACATAACAAACACACTTTGACCCTACATGGTTAGGAAGTTAGCTCCTGGCATTCTGGAGAACCACACGGAAAGAACAGATGGAGCCATGTGTGTGCCAAGTTTTTGCCAACATCTTTGAAACACAGATTCTGTTTTTTCTGCTCATTATTTCATTGCTTATTGGTTATAGACAGTCTTACCTCTTAGGCTTTCATAATCTCAAATAATTATTCATTTCTGATTCCCATCCAATGTTTGTTTGGCTCTAGAGGATTTATGTTATTTGCTCAACTCAATTACTGTGGTCTGGAAAATATCGTAATTTCCTATGGGAAAAAATTTGGTCTCTATAACGCAAATGGAAGCTTTGTGTACAGGAAATCCATAACAATTTCTAAATTTTGATAGATTAACACCTTTGAACATTGGGGAATTTTAAGCAATTTAGATGTTATATCTTCTTTAAATCTGAGTCTACTGCAAACTAGCCACATAGCTTCAGGCATGTTTTTATCTCAAGAGGCAATATAATGGTCTATAAAACAATGTCATTAAAGTTCAGGAGTTGTTTAAAGTTCTTTAATTTTATGGCTCTGTATAAAACATAAAGAAAATGAATGATAATATAAAAACTGAAAGTCAATTTCCACATAAGAATAATAAATTAAGAGTATGCATGCAATTATACTCAATCTTATTTAGAACTATATGTATGAAGAAAATCTGACAGGAGCCAACAGTAGCAGATGACTAAATTGTAACTGGCTTAGCAGCCCAAGAGAGCTCAATCCAAAAGGCACAGAGGAGGAAGTTAAGTGGTATCCAAGTCAATTCATATAGTCAAATCCTTTCCAGCAACAGAAAACTGGTGGCACCAGCCAATTCTGGAAACAAAAATAAAGGGAGGTGAATAAAATATGGAGAAGTGAGTCAAGTTGATAAACAGGCCACTGGACACCAGATTGCCTTTCCTACTCAATGTACTTTAGGACAACTATCCTAGGTCCTATAAAATATTAGCGCTCTCTTTTCTAGAGAAAGTTAAATCAAGAATATCAGATGCCTTAGGTCATGACTAAGTATTATGTGATTTGCATGCATAGGGGCCAGGTGTGAGCTTTAGCACCTCCTTACCACACACATACATACATACATATGTGTGCATATTCATGCATATATATTATGATACATTTAAACAAATATAACCAAAGTTAATATTATAGAAATCATTTATTCAAACTTGGGGAATAGGAATGGATTATCAGTGAACTGAAGTTACACATTTCTTACCATGTATGTCCAACCCAAACCTCTTAAAGTCCTGGATGTTCTGTACAAGGTAAAAAGAAAGAGAAAGATGATCCAAAACTACTGTATTCTCACTTCTCACTTCTCACAATCATGTCTTTGTTAAATAAAAAGCCATGATGACAGAGTTCATCTCCTCAAAGTAAGCAACCCACATCATTCAAAGTGTGTATTCCAGCAGGAGACCTACTGTCCTCACACTGAAGTTTAGAGAATCCTAAGTTCACAAGACCCAAACCCTTGATTTAGTGACCTTGAACAGGGGCCTAAGTAAAAGTTAACTTAGAATTTGTTTATCCAGGTGCATTGCAATGCTGATAACCAGTCTCTGGTGACCATGGTAATTTTCCATTCTTGATATGTAAAGAGGTCAAATGGTCCTTCAATTAAAGCTACTCCACTGATTTCAGTTTAAGTAAATCAACATGCCAACTTTCCTTCACTCTCTCTTCATGCACATCAGCCTCTTGTCACAGGGTAGCCATGGACAGATACTGTGCCAGACCAGCATGGTCTCACATGGCTTCTGTGTATGGATCGATCCTTCTGCTTTCTCTAGTGCCTCCTTCATTCTTCATCTTGCAACATTTGAGCATTAAAAGAATCTACAGTCATCTTGGAGGCATTAAAAAGAACTAAGAAAATATATTTCAAATGTAATTACTGGAAAAAAGTTCAAAAACAGTAATTCTTGAGGGCCAGGTACATGTCATCTTTGATATATGTTCTGTTGTAACTCTAGAATGAAGTGAACAAGGCACCCTCCCCTGCTAGAACTTCTAGAAATGAAAGAATGCCAATCTGTCTGTGAGCCAAAGGAGCCTCAAAAGATGTCCTTACTCACTCTTTGTCTATTGATAAATTAAAAAATGAAAAGTTAGCTATGGAGTCCCAATTTTTCTTACATTTCCTGTGTTCTTGTTCTCTGAAGTTAGGTGTTATATCTTCTTTAAATCTGAGTCTACTGCAAACTAGCCACATAGCTTCAGGCTAGGGGAGACAAAGAAGAATGAAAGAAAATGTGGATATGAGGGTCTAAGAGAGACACCCAAAAGCCCTAAGAATGCCAAGGGGTTCCCAGGTGAGGCAGTGAAATCCAGCTGATCTGAGAAACTATTCCTACAGATTCATCCAAAAAACAGATCTAGATCTAACAGTGAGCCTCTTACACTGTTACAGGAGTTTTAGGACAAAGCCCTTAATTCTAGAATTTCAAACATACTAGTCACAGATTAAAGGGCCAAGTAATGGTGTCCAAAGGAAAGAAAGATGACTTAATCAATAAGGTACATTGAGAAGAGGAAAAAATAAAGGAGTCCAATTACTCTGCCACACCCAAGTCTATGTTCTAGGTATTAATATGAACTTTAGATTTAATAGAGAGGACTGAGGATATAGCTCAGTTGGTAGAGTACTTGCTTAGCATGCCCAAGGTCCAAGGTTCTATATACAGCATTCAGGAGGTAGAAGAAGGAGGATCAAAAGTTCAAAGCAAGTTCAAGGCCAGCCTGGAATGAATGAGTCTGTTAATTAAATAGAGGGAAAGATTGGGGCAGAAGGAAAAAAGTTACATTTGACTAACCAATCTTGATGAAAGTGTGATCTGGTTGATTATTTCAGTTCCAGTCTTGAAAGGAAGATTCAGTTTGATAACAGGGTATTTAGCATGAGGGACTTCACTATTGCTTACTTTGATCTATCAGGGCCTAGGGTTAGGGCACAGACTAAAATGGTTTGGTTCAACACCTCAGAAGTCCACAGCAGGAAGCCCATGAAGAGCCATGTCTTCTGGGACAGGATAAAATGACAGCCTTTGTTATAAATCTCATTTCTATATAATCAGAGGTCATGTATGGTTTTTGTGAGGTTGAAACTTAAAATTGAGAAGATGGCACAGGAGCTATATAGCCTTTGCCTCAGATGCATAAGAACATGAGTTCAGATTCCCCAGATCCCATGTAAAAAAATGCACTGGTGTGTGTGGGGAGGGGAGGGGGAATAGCAACAACTTGCAATTCTGGCCCTAAAAAGTGGAGACTGGGAAACCCTAGAGCAAAGCAATAAAGTAGTACAGCAAACTAGCAAACCAGAATGATTTTCACTGTCACTCTTGAGCAAACTCCCCATGACCTCTGCCCATATCAGGAAGCACTCACAAGGAAAATGGCAAACAGATTTTAAACTCTGTGCCATCCTCTGATCAATACTGGAACACGCAGTGCATTGGTTCAGTGGCTCCTTAGGTTTCAGGATTCAAAAGAGAAAGATGCCGAGTCAGGTCAGCCTTTGGCCAAAAGAAAAAGAAAAGTTCTTTAAGAACACAAGCTATGGGCTGGAGAGGTGGCTCAGGGGTTAAGCCTCCGCCTTGCAGGCGGAAGGTCCTGAGTTCGGAACCCAGATCCCACATATAGACGCCAGGTGGAAGCGGGGGCGGCCTGCGTTTCTGGTCCTGGTAGGGCGGAGCCTGTGAATCCCCGGGCAGAAGAAGGTGGAGGCATCCATGGTGGTTCGCGAATTCGCCCGTGGTTCTACACACACACAACACACATAGACACACACACACACAGAGACACACACACACACAGAGACACACACACACACATACACAGACGCGTGCGCATACACACACACATGCACACAGTTGAATAAATAATAATAATAATAAATTAAAAAAAAAAAAAGAACACAAGTTATGGGGCTGGAGAGGTAGCTCAGGGGTTAAGCTTCTGCCTTGCAGGCGGAAGGCCCTGAGTTCAGATCCTAGACCTCATGTATAGACGACAGGGCGGAAGCGTTTCCGGTCCTGGTGGGGCGAAGCCTGTGAATCCTGGGGCAGAGTAAACAAGGAGGAGGTGGAGGCGTCCATGGTGGTTCCCCAACACACACACACACACACACACACACACACACACACACACGCGCGCGCGCAACTGAATAAATAAATAAAAAATATTTTAAAAAGAACACAAGTTATATATCATGGGTTTTTGATAGTTAATCTTGGGTATCGCTTGACCACATCGGGCATTAAGATCAGCTGTGATACCTCCTGAAGAGATTATCTAGATCAATACATTTACAACACAAAGACCAGCTCTAGATCCGAATGGAAACTTCCTAGATCTGACTGGAACCTCCCAGTAGTAAACCAGACAAAATGAACTAGAACAGAAGACTGAGAAGAAGTAAGACTCTTCAGGAATCCTCCAGCTTCAGCTGTCACCCACTAGCCTCTGGATGTTTGCAGTGACTTAGCCTGCCTCCAGCTTCAGTCACCAGCCATGTCGCCTCTGCCATGAAAGATTGTTTCTCTCCTCTGGAACAGTAAGCTGAATAAATCTCCCTTTCTCCCTTAAATTGATTAACTTTGAGTGTTCTCTCACAGCAATAGTTAAATTTAACTGTT
This sequence comes from Typhlomys cinereus, assembly GCA_023101885.1. Taxonomy (NCBI): domain Eukaryota; kingdom Metazoa; phylum Chordata; class Mammalia; order Rodentia; family Platacanthomyidae; genus Typhlomys; species Typhlomys cinereus. Next base: position 3,176,484 of record JALPQD010000124.1, read on the forward strand.
GCAGGTTTGAAGTAGAGAATTTCAGGCCCCAAAGACAAAGCAAGGTGTCTTCTGTTTGAGTTCCCTTTGGAGAAAGAAAGGAGGGGGAAGGTGATATATTACAAGGAAGCAGACTTAGTTAATATATGCCCTATGTTAAGGGATTGGATCACTCTTTCTCTGGATAAGGGAGTAGAGCTTGGTTAATATGTGAGCCACAGAATGTGCTGGTAGTCAGGCTACCTACCACCCTCAGGTGTCAGGTGCTCACAGATTTCCTACATTAGGGCTTAAGTGCTATGACATGGGTAAACTATTCAGCCAGCCTGTTGCATCTGCTTTCTTGTCTGACCCATTAGAGAGCCTCCTTGCAGTTCCACACTGTCACTATCCAGCAAAGGCTTTGAGACTGTGAAGATGTACACATTTGTCTTGTAGTTCAAGCGCCTGCTTAAAGACTACTTCTTTCCTGTGGCGTCATGAATGAAAGAAAAACTGCACACCCTGAGAAAGTCATAGTAGGAGAGGAACAACTTCTCAACAATCCCCATCAATGCTTCTGTAAGAAACTACAGAAATGTGTTTGAGGGAAAAAACACAAGTCACAAGTTTTTTTGTCACCTGACCATATAGACCCATGAGAATGATACACTTTAGCTAGAAGAGTCACCTGGATCAGTCAAGGTACCAACACGGGTTCTATGTGCCATTGTGGATGTGGGTGAGTTCTTTCTGGTATTCAGTAGTCTTCCAATAGTATTTATATTTGCCGGTTTGCTTCTGTACATTTGATTCAGATATCCTATTTTTTACAAAGGCATTTAGTTGCTTTACTATTATGATTATTTGTTAGCATAGGCCTTTTCCTCCTTCCACTCCTCCAATTTCTAAGATTTTCTGTTTATTGCAACCTCGCCTCATTTGGATTAGGAATTCCATGAGCACCTTATCATAAAGATGCTGATAATAAGAGGCACCTATTTTCTCCAGCAAAACAGGAATTATACCAGGATGTTTAATTGCCTCCTAAGGAAGCACAAAAAAATACTACCCATTCCTGAGTTGAAAGAAAACTTTATTGGCAGGACTGGAAAGATGGACTGGGAAATAAGGATTGATCACCTGGTATCTTGTGCTTTCTCACATTCCCATAGACATGTAGTACAAGTCCAAGATATACTAGAAGAAATTAGTCTGAGTGTAAGAGCTAAGGGAACTATAGCCAAAAGTAACACATAAATCTAAATACACATCTGGCTAGCAGAGAGCTACTACTGGATCTAGAGTACTGGCCTTTTCCCCAACACACCAGGTTCAGCCACTCATCCTGTTGATGTTTGCCTGCATGGTTGCTGGTAAATGACCATCAAATGGCTTAAGAGAACAAGGAGTTTATTTCCTTACAACAGTCCGGTTACAGTTCATACTCCAGCTTGACAGGAGAGCACGCGCCAACACCAAGGCCGAGGGAACTGGCCACGCCATCACCACATAAAGGCTAAGAGAGGGACAATCCTTACTTGCCAGACCAGCATGTCTGGCCAAGTGAACAGAAGGATGCCAACTCTCTCAACCAGCTCTCCATTATTTATTCCAGGGTCTAGTCCCCCCCATTATAGGCTGGGCCTTCCCCATCATCTAGACAATCTCCTTCAGGTTTGCTCTGGGCTTAACTCAACTACTAATTCTCCACAAATGTGCCCAAAACTCAAACCCACAACTGTCAAGTTGACACTGGGCCCAACTATGACACATCCTCAATGAGTCAATCAAAAGAGCCAAATTAACAATAAAAGGCAGAACAAAATAAAAAGGAAATTTATTCAAGTGGCTACATTGGGAAGTGGGACAAAAAGATCCAGTGATGATCTAAGACCATCTTCAGGGCTCAAACATGAGGGTAAGATTTAGATAGAAGGCAAGAGATATTCATAACTGAGCAGTTCTGGTTAAGGTGTAGTCCCACTGAACTTTGACCTATCTTTGTCTTGACTCTAATCCTTGCCAAGAGGTGATCTGTGGAGTCAGCACTTGGCAAAATTTTCTCCCCTCTGGGTGTCACCAGACTTTTTCCTGCTTCTAGGATAAGATTCCTGATTCTGGATGATTTGTTTCAAAAGTCCAGAATCCAGACGGAAGAGCACAAGAATTTCTTTACAATGTTTTTATTCGGGCTGAAGAGATGGCTCAGGAAAAGGTTAAGACTCTGCCTTGCAAGCAGAAGATCCTGAGCTCGAATTCCAGATCACATGTGAAATGTCAGATAGAAATGGCCTGCACTTCTAGCCCTGGTGGGCACAGCCTGGGAAATTCCAGTGAAGCAAAAAGGAGGTAAAATTATTCAGGATGATTTCTGAAATCACCCTTGGCCTTTCTTAGGGACATATGGCACATACATGTACATACACATGCACACACACACACATACATACACACACACACACACACACACACACACACACACACACATGCGCAAAAGTAAATAAAGAATAAAAACACCATGTTTTTATTTCTCCCAGTCTGGTTTCAGTAGAAAATAGAAAACAAATTCAAGAAGTATGGTAACATTTAGGGGAAAACTACCAATTTATATTCCAACTGGTTTTATCCTTAGCTATCTTTACAAATATTTGAAAATAGGGACAATCTAATGATAATTTGGCTTTATACCTCCCTCAACAGAGAACAGTTGATATTCCTGACTGGTTTATTCTTTTCTTTCTTTTTCACACTAAAGCAGATGTCCTAGACAGTAAAATTAAAGATGAATAAGCAGCCCACTTTAATGGGACTTAAACACTGTGAAAATCCAATGGGGGAAAACAGGAAATTTTAAAGTTTGTGCCAGAACTGAAAATTCTCAGAAGTTCTCAATTGCACACTCTCGTCTGTCCTTCTCTGAACTAGCCTCTTCTTCCTCCATTTTATTCATGGAAAACAAAATTGCAAATGAAAGGTAAAAATATTACCTGTTTTTAGGATAAATTTAGAGAAGAGATCCTTATATTGCATTAAAATTTTCATTTCGTAAAGATTTCTCTCTTCTCTCCTCTTTCTCTCTCTCTCTCTCTATATATATATGTGTGTGTGTGTGTGTGTGTGTGTGTGTGTGTGTGTGTGCTTACATAACACGTTTTACCTCTATCTTGACTTTTTGCTTTTACTGGGCCTTTCTTTATGGTGCACTTGAACTTTATGTGTTGTAGAGGTCCATGATCATTGTTTTCAAGTGGCATTTTGAAACTAAAACATCATGGGGCAAAATTTGTTCTGCCCCTAAAATTCCTGGAAATGATACTAGCAAAAGCTACTTCACTTTAAATTTTTAATTTTCTTTTAAATTCGTTTAATATTGTTCACTAAAATAGCTACTCTGGACATGACTAGTTGGACATGTGTGTACATGGATGTGATTTTAAATATTGTAGGATGTCTTGAACTTACAAATATGATGAATGTAACATAGAAACGTTTCTATAGCAAAGGCAGTGGCTATCAAGCAAGCAAAAGCCTTAAGCTAAAAGGAAAACATACAAAGGTAGCACTAGCATTTAGATAAAATCTAATCACCAAGTTTTCACCGACTAATTCAATGAAAGGATTAAATGAAATTCTTGCTCTCTAAGCTGGGGTTTCAGTAAATGTTACTAAGACCCGATCAGTATTTTAAGAGAATCTTACTGCAGAGAATCAGGCAGCATTCTATATCAGGCTATAATGACTGTCATGGCAATGACTAGAAAGAACTATAAGAAGCAATAACAGATGGCATTTGAAATGCTGGGAAATCTCTGCCCATCCCCAGAAAAGACATGACTAAGAAGAGCCACTCTGGAGAGTTGAGAATTTTCAGCACAACTAGGAAAATTTACTGTAAACATTGCTTACATAGAGGCAATACTCTTTTCATATAGACCTATTTTAAATAACATGGAAAAATGCTTAAGGCCAAAATATATCTGACTTTTAAAAATATTTTATTCATTTTTGAGAAAGAAACAGAGAGAGAAAGAATAAGAGACAGAAATAGAAGAGCATGGTACATGGGTGGAGGTCAGAGGGCAATTTTCAGAAGTCAGTTTTTTTCTTTAGCATACAGGCTTCCAGGAATCAAACTCAAGTAACTAAGTTTCCCACTGTATATGATTGGTAACCTTATTTCTTTGCTAATTATGAACCTGTTACAGTTACCTTAGATGTTGCCAATAAATTCACACCGAATAGCTCATAGGGTACCAAAGATGTTTTTGTTTGCAATTGTACAATTGCTGTTCTTAATATAGATTGACAAGAGAATCTCCACCAACACCAGAGACCTAGAGAACTGGTATCCCTCATATCTCACATCATATTCACTGGACAGGTGAGAGAGGAGCAAATTCCTTGCCAGACAGCATGTCTGTCCAAGTATGCCAAAGAATGCCAACTTACTAACCAGCTTCCTCCATCTTATGCACCTGCCCAGGGACGAATCCCACTCGGCTAAGCCTTCCCCACCAATTAGACAATCTTCTACAGGCTTGCTCAGGATTGGCTTAACTAATAATTCTTCACAACTGTGCCCAGAGATCAAGCCTTCAATTGTCAAGTTGACACTTGTATCTAACTATAACAGCCTGTAACTTATTGGTACAGGACTTCTTTGAGACATCTTGCAAAAAAACAATTATCTACAAAGAAGGCAGAACAAAGATAATCATTTTATCAGAGCCAGATAGACTGATGATAGATAGATGACAGATAGATGGAAGATGGACGGATGGATGGACAGAGAGAAAGAGAGAGAGAAATAAATAGATAGATAGATAGATAGATAGGTAGGTAGATAGATAGATAGATAGATAGATAGATAGATAGATAGATAGATAGATAGATAGATAATCACAGGATGTCTACAAAATGGTTAAAAAGAGCCTAGAATCCAAGAAGGCTTTACGGGGGCAGAGACCAAAAGTTGATACAGTCAGCTAAATATTCAAGAATCCAGTTGGAGAGCCACTAGAGGCAGAGCTGAACAAGAACACAGATGAGCTTCAGAGGCTCAGGACAAGTGTGGGTCTCAGTGGATGGATGGCAGGGCAATTCAAGTGTTCAGTCAAACAATGAGGACAATGATAATCTATGCCCCAGGGACAGTCATGAGTTCTCTGCTTATCAGTTACAGGACACAGGTCACAGTGCCACCATCACTGTATTGAAAGTCCTTAGAAGTGCCAGGTGTGAGTGCTGCACACTTCATTGTTCTGGTATGTTCGATAAGTTCTCAGATCCATTTTATTTGATATAATTTTAAAGTTTATTATTTGTGTGTGTGTGTGTGTGTGTGTGTGTGTGTGTGTGTATCAGAGGGCACTGTGTGCAATTAGCTGGTAAGGACCTTCTTCCTGCATATAACATTATGCAAGTGTGATAGAGTCTACTTTTATAACAAAGCACTCCTAACATAAAGCATCAGTCCACTCAATTTTATGTAGTATATTGATCTATGAAAAAGTTGATCTACTCATAAAAACAGAGTCTTCATGACTCATTCACCTTCCAATCACATGATATCTGGGGACACATAAACAACAGCTATTTTTTGTAAAATTTTCCCTACCTATCCTTCAGATTTATTGGCACAAAGATTTCCATATTAATCTTGAATTACTAAAATACCATAAGTTTAGATACCAGAAGGAACAAAGACATTCTAAAGAAATACTTAACTCCTCTTTTTAGTTTTCAGACTATTGAAACAGTGGTTATCCAGAAAGTGGAAATTTCCCAACCATCTCACACTAGAAGGAAAAGGCTAAAGTCTGATGTCAGTGAGAGAAAGAACTTTTCTTCCACAATCAAATACCACACGGTTCTGACAACTTGTCAGACCACTTTGAAGGAGAGCTTGGAGCTTAGACAATGATGGGCCGATGACCACACTTTACTCAGAACTGCTAAGCTATACATTCCTCTTTTTTATTTTAATTTTTTAAATTTATTTTTCCACTCATACAAATTTGATAAGTTCCCCACTCCCCTTCCACCCTCCACCCCTCCCTGGATCCCCTTGCTCCCTCCTCCCTTTTCCCCTTCCTTTCCCCCCTCCTTATCTCCCAGTCCCCCGCCCCCATTCCTGGAGCATCCTTTAGTGTGCATGTCAAATTTCCTCTCTGATGAGCTGTAAGGACTCAATTAAGCTATACATTCCTCTTGACTCTATTTAAGTTTAACTCATGTCAGTACCCTGAAGATGAACTTTTGAGATGGATCTATTTGTTCTTCCCAATGTAGTTACATTCAGTAAATTTCCTTTCTCTGCTGCTAGTAAGTATAGATTGTCACAGCTGCCAAAGCCCAGACTCTGACTCTAATGTCTTTGGTAACATAAGAAAGGCATTATACCTTACAAGGCTACTCAAAGTACCAGAAATAGGTCATCTTCATTCAATTATTTTGATGGCAGAATATGCTTTCTGTGTACCAGTGTCTGAAAACAAATTTGAATCCATTGATAAAATTAAGTATGAAGAATGATGGTTTTGATTTCCTAAGAGAAACATGATAATTTATTCAAAACTACAATGAACACAGGCTCCCTCCAGAAGGCTAGGAGTTGGGGTTGTCAAGTCAGCTAAGAAGTCCTGAAAGTAATAACACCCCAGTAGCTACAGGCATGTCTACCACCTAATTCTTGTTTTCTAATATGGTATATATGAGACTCCATGGAGAGATGACTGTTTTTATATCCAGTGCAGAAAACATAAGATGACCCTGTGGAAGTTTATAATGCCAAGAAGTAAGAAAATACTTTAAAACATATCTTACATGTTCATACATATGCATTCACAAATGCAATGATAAGGCATGTATTTCTCTAAGTTTGATTAGAGGTTGTTTCCAGAAAAAACACTATCAACTCTAGATTCACCTTACTGGAGCTCCAGGGAAGTACCTTAGATATTTGCAGAGTGCTTTTCAAGTACTTTATCCTGAGAGATGACCTAATACTTAATTGTCCATCTGTGTCCATCTATGAATGTATCCCTCTTACTGGAAAGTTATCAGCAGTAGAAGAGGCTCATGTAACTCTTCCTGTATTTTCTTTCTAATTTATTCCTTCTAAGGCAGTCACTCTCTGGAGGATGTTGACTAGGTTAAGGAATGGATATACCAAACAGAAAAGATACAGAGGAGGCTACATAAAAATGAAATAACAGAAGCACTCTGTGACTTATATGTTCATGAGAGAGTTGGAGCATCTTCAATGAGACTTGATGGAAGGTCACCAGGACAACACACTCAATTAGCAAATTGAAGGTGAGAAAAGAGATGAACCAATAGATGGAGCTTTTATTGAGATATAGAATATAACCAAGCATGTTTCCAAGGAGTGTTCTATTGTGGATTCAGAGCAAGTGGAGAGGGAGTCTGTGTGGTCATTCCTTCATATTTCATGGGATGGGGTCAGTCAAGTAGGTTCTATGTTTCTGTTCCAGAGCAAGTCAGTTATACAAGGCAGTTATTAGGACTGACCACACTTAGAAACTGGGAGGAGGTGAAGAACTGGTAACTGGACTGAGAAAGTTAAACCTGTATTGGAAATGAATGTTAAGGCAGGATAAAATTGTAGGAATTTACTTCATGGGGGTATGTTGAAAATGACAGGAGAACTTCCAGTGACCACAACAAAATAAAGAATTAGCATACAAAGTATAAATTAATATCCCAGAGTCCATGCTGATAAATGATCAAGTACACTCATCTTCTTTTTTTTATTAAAAATTTAATTATACATTTTAAAATTTTTTACCAGTTCCCTCCCTCCCCCCTCCTCCCCCTCCCCTTCCCCCAATGCCTCCCCCCCAATTCCCAGAGAGTCCTTTATTGTGTACGCCTAACTCTCCACTGGGTCCTCCTCTCCGATGACATATAAGGACCCAGTGGCATTTCCATAAGCCCTTTCTCTTGTTCCCCTTAAGCATAAGATCACTACTATGGCTGTCAATCCCTTGCCTCCAAGGGTCTCGGTGCCCTTAACAGATGCTAGACTTTATGAGGGCAACAGTGCGCTGGACATTGCGCAGGGCATGCAAAGTCCCATTATGATTGCTTTGGCCCCAACTATTGTTGAGAATCTTGCAAATCGTTGCTCCTCCCATCGTTTTGCTCTTACAATCTTACCGCCCCCTCTTCCGCAAATGTCCCTGAGCTCCAGGATGGGGAGAGATTAGGCTGTCCTAGTTCTATGTGATTGATATAGTACACTCATCTTCTTAAAAGGCAAATCTTGTGTGCAGAATTGTGAATCATTTGTATAGATACTCTGCTTTCGAGGAAGTAGAGAGTGAATTCTTATTCTGTAATTGTACACTGTGCATGGTGACTTTTCTAAACAGTGAATAGGAACAAAAAGATTACCTGACCAGCTCAGCCAGGTAACTGAGGTTAACATCATTAGTACAGTGTCATATTGATAGTTCATGTATTTTTATTTTTTATTCTCTTAGAGTTTCATGCATTAATACAGAGAATTTATGATATTTTCACACTTAATCCCAGTTCAATCCCCCCCCTTTTCCTATTACAACCCTTCTTCTGCCCTATCAGTCTCCCTCCTATTTTCATTTCTTTTTTGCATATGTGACCCACTGAGTTTCATCTGGGTGGCTTTGATGATATGTGACTGAGCATTAACTGGAATATGAATCATATATTAGTGCATACATCATTAATAAAAACATGCCTTTTAATATTCTATGATATTATGTGATTTTAAAAAAGCTCCATTATGTCTGTGTTCTTTCTCCCAGAAATTCAAAGTATCATTATAATCATGAGAAAAAAATACCAAAAAACTTCAATAGAGAAACAATCCACTAAATGCCTGTTCTATTGCTCCAAATCACCAAGGTCATTGAAAAATGAGGATATGAGAAAGTCTTGCAGCCAAAAGGTACTCCAGTTATAAATTGTATAACAGAGTCTTGGGTGGGATCCTGGAATAGACGAAAATCCAGTGAAAACTAAGGAGATATTTGTAGCCTATTGATTATAATAGACAGCAATTGTAACTCATTAGCCTGCCACAAATGTACCAAACTAAAACAAGATATTATTAACATAGAAATATCAGGTGTAGGGTAAATAGAAAAGTCCATGTCTATATTGGTTCCAGAAACCTAAAACACACTAAGCAAATAAAATTTCTGTCATTCCTTCACTTAAAACCCTCCTACAACTTCTGTGTAAAATATCTTTCTTCAAAATGCTCCTGGCAAAATAACTGCTTCCAAACTCCCTCTTTGACTTCTCCATGTCCTCAGCACACCAGCCTCTCTTGATCCACGAATGTGCCAACTCCTCTCCTGCTGCAGCCCGGGCACATGCCCACTTCTCTCCCTGCTATAATATTGTCATGTTCTGAGATGGAAACATCTTTCATCCATGCGTTGAAATCAGGAGCCAAATTCTGCCGGGCTGGGAACAGAGTTGTGACCTGTAGTCCTTTCTTTCTACAACTCATGGCCTTGATGCTCCTCCTTGCCAAGTGTGTGGATGTTATAAATATCACTTTTCCCTCATTTCAATATGATCTTTATGAAATCAGATACATCATTACCAGTTGTTAAGAATAATTAAGGATGTAGTTCCATTTTTGCAATAATGAAATAACATATGCTTCAAAAGCACCACTCTCCTCTTGCTTGCCAGAGTTTCCAGGATGATCCCATCTGCAGGGAGACAGACAAGAACCTTTTCACGCCAAGACCAGCTGCCTGCACAAATTCCCTGCTGCTGCCAGAGCTCATTTCCTCGGTCCTCTAACTGCTCAAAAGTGCCACTGCCTTTGCAGATGTTGTTTATATCAAGGACTCTCTGCTATTGCTATTCTTTTCACTCCGTGTGGTGTCCAATTACCTTCTGGAGGGAACTTCACAGTGAAATGAAGCATTTTTAAAGGCAAAGTTTCAGATTAAGATGTTCCAGATTTCTCTGTCGATTTTCATTAAATGTGTAAGTGATGGCTTCCCGCCCCCAACTCTCTGAAAAGGCTAGAAAACATAGTAGCATCCTCATTACATCCAGGCAAGGTTCCTAATGGAAGTTCTTCCTCAGGAAGCCTATTGCAACTTGAAAATCATGTATAATGATCTTAATTAGATGAAAAATCTTAATTATGTCCATGTTACATGATATTATTCTCATTGTTTCTCTTAATGGGAGCTATTTTCCTTAATCTAGCTCTAAGATACTAAAACACAATGTTAAACTCACAGTTTTTAGGTTAGCATATGTATAGGCAAATTGCTTAAAGTCTGATTGTAGAATAAACCATTATTTTAAATGGCTCCCAAATTAGTACAAATGTCAGTCTCTCCTAACCTGGCTTTCCCACATTTACCAACATTTTGGAATAAGCTTTATATAGTTTATTTATAAAGAAAGTAAAGTACATGTGCAAATATCACCCTAGATTATAGAAAATGGCTTCAAAAGGTTAAACAATTCACCATCAGTATCAGTAAATACAGCTGCTAGTAGGAAAGAATATCTAGAGAAAATAAGGGTATTGAATTATATAGTTTCATGTGGCCCTTAACAATGGTAGACTTAAAGTAACTATTTATACCCAACCCTTTCTAACCAGAATCTGAAGCCTTTAAATAATTATAGACCTATACCAATTTTTCCATGCTTTGGTAAAAGTTTTCTTTAGCAGCAGCTATTCAAATAAAAGCTTATTTTAACTATTTCTTAAATAACCATAGATTTTCATTAATAAGAACTACTTTTCAATTTGGCCAGAAAGCAATAAATTCCTTTCAAGTAACAGTGTGGTTAATTTTTGTATGTGCCAACTTGATCAATCTATAGATCTGACATCATCAAGTTAGGTGACCGTTATCCATTCACAAAGGGCCTAAAAGAACAAGAAGCTGAAGGAGGGGGGATTTCTTCTACATGAAGATCAGTGCCATCTTCTCTTCTATTTTCTTTTTCTCTTGATAAACTATCAGCTTCTTTGGTCTCAAGACTAAAGGTTTAAACTAGAAACATTTTCTGGGTCTGCAATCATAGACATATCATGGCGCTTTTGCTTTTCCATAATCATATGATCTAATCTCAAATAACGAATATATATATCCATTTATATTTATGTCTTTCTATCTATACTATCTACCCATCTGTCTGTCTTTCCATTTATTTATATCCTGTTGGTATCACCTGTCTTGATAACACTACCTAACATGAACCATATTAACAAAATGTCTTTGATAATGATTACCTTTCTAAAAAAATTAATATGGCCTTATTAGTTAGGTATGACAAAAAATACAATGCATATTGCTTAAAAAATAAAGAGATCATACGGTTTAGAAACCCAGAAGCAAATATGCAGCTTCAGATGATCTCGCCCAGCAGCTGAAACAGTATCACCATGACCCTGTACCTCTGCTTCTCTTTGTCATGCTATTCTACATCAGGCTTGTCTCCAATTGCACTTTTCCAGCAGTTCTAGATTTTTTTCTGGGTGCTTATGAATAAATGTCCAGTACAGCTCAAAGCCTGACATCCACATACTGTTGCAGTTAATCTACATTGTTGCTGATAAATTTACCAAACAGCTCATAGGGAAACACAAGGGGTTTATGGTTGTCTGATCACAGTTCCTTCTCCATCTTAGCAGGAGAGCCCACTCCAACACCAAAGACCGAAGGAACTGGCCAAACCATATCCACATAACAGCCAAGAAAGGAGCAATCCTTACTTGCCAGACCAGAAACATTTGTCTCCTACATAACCACCATGTGCCCAACTCTTGCACAGGACAACAATCTAGATGCTTGACAAAAGATGTTTCGTGTTGGTAAATCAGTAATTGTGTCTCTTTTTTTATGTCTTTTCTTTTTATTCCAGAAAAGCAACTTTTTTGCATACAGAAATATTCTAGAAGGAATCCTATGTCTAAAATTATTTTACACTTATTTCTGTGATGATAAAGGAGAAATAAAAGAAAAAGGAAAAGCAATATGGTACAAGTAGAGAAACCAAACTGTCCAATTTCATAAAAATTATTCCATTATATTTAAGCACTTCATTTAAGACATTCTCTCTCTTAAAAACAAAGCAGAGATTTTTAAAAGTATCTTGAAATGTTTATATGATGGGAAGAATTACAAACATTAGACCAGTAACAATGAAGGGAAATGGAAAAAAGAAGGAGGGTAAATATGACTCTGATTTTTCACAGTGTTGTCCGCTTGCCCTATGTGAATGCTCCTATTGGATGACTATTGAAATCTATCTGCTTCTTTGTCACTTACCTGGACTCTTTCATGATTCACTAAGTGGTAATGGAGGTGTGGTATGATAATGCATTAGTGATTAAGACCTTGTTACACATTCTTATCCCCAACCAAGAGTGCCCTGTGCCTAATGAGTTCTGCTAGTCAGACATAGATGTCAATTTGATAATTGAAGACTGAACTCTGGGCACATCTGTGAAGAATGTGTAGTTAAGACAAGTCATGAACAAGCCTGATTGATGTGGGAAAAGCCAGTCCATGATAGACAGTACCATTTATTGGAAAGGTGGAGAAAATTGAGGAAGCAGCTTTAGTAGGTTTCAGCATAGATAGCCTTAAAGTCTAGGTTTGTCCCTCAGAAATTCCTATAGATTCTGTGTGGCCAGCTCCTGATGTTGGTGTGATCTCATCTGCTATGCTGAACTATAATCAAAAGTCATAAACAAGAATAAAACCCCTTGATTCCCCTAAGTTCTTGGGTCATGAATTTGTATGCAGAGTCACTAAAGCAGGAGAGTCTGGTTCAACTCTATTTGACATTTTTTATTTGTTAGAAGAGGAATATCATCACATAAGGTTTCAAATACCATCCAATACTATTAAACTAAATCCCGCCTAGCTGTAGGTAGAAAGGCACTTGATAACCCATCAGTAGCAGGTATGATGCATTTCTAGTATGGACACTTGATGCTCTGTGCTAGACCACTTTTTAAACTATTATATTTCATGTACCTCTAAAAATCAATAAAAAGCACTGTCTCTCACATTGCTTATTTTTCTTTATGTAACAAACAACTTTTGGCCAAAGACATAAACTGAGTTGAACAACATTTCATGACATAACAGATTCAATGTTACTTTCCAGGACATAAACTAAAGGTTATGATTATAAGCCAGTACTGTGGGCTGACCTGTAGTCTGGTAAGGATGCCTCCAAAAATACAAGCTAATTGTCTTAAATATACTTCTTGCTTTATGGAAGTAAAAGCATGCATTAGCATTAAAAGGGGAGGTAATTTAGAGTTGTTTCTCTTCATTTTAACTAAACTGTGTGCTTAATTTAAATGTTGAAACATACTCACTGTGGTTTGAATGCATGTCCCAAAGTTTGTATGTTAGAAACATAATTCTTTTTAAGTCATCCCCTTTTTGTTTTCTTTCTCTTGTGAGTATTCTCCTGCCCTTCCACCCTTGGCATAGGATGGGGTAGCAAGACGTCCTTTACCAGATTCAGGTCACTTTAATTTGGGTCTTCCAGTCTGAACTGTAAGACATAAATCTCTGCTTTTTATGAACCACTCAGTTTCAAGTGTTCTAGTATAATGTCAGAAAATAGCCCAAATGTCTATTATGTGCCCTGCAGGAGGTACTAAAATATAAATATAGAAGCAAATGAGGATAGTTTCTGGAAATCAATGTAGAGATAGTTTTTTGAATCTAAAGTATGTTTTCAAAGAAAATGTCCTTCAAGGAAGTATGTTTTGAAGTTAAAAAGAAAAGCAGGTGTGGTGGTATGTATCTAGAGTCCCAGGAAGACTGAGACAGCAAGATCATTTGAGCCCACATGTTTGAGGCAAGGCTGGGCAACACAGTGAGACTTTATTCCAAAACAAAATCAAAAACAAAGAAAAAATAAAGCAAAGGACAATCAAGCTTGGACAAACCATACTACTTTGTCAGCATTTTGTGATAAGGGTACTTATTTGCACAATCCTTAATGAGCATACAACAAAAACAATCCAAAATGCGTATGTTTTGACACTAGCTACTCCCCAGAAAAATTCAGGACATACTTTTCAAATTGTTACAGTTACTATAAAATAATTTTACTTGTTTAGAAACTAGTCTTTATGAGTCAAAACCAAACTACTAGAGTATAAATAAAGCTCTAAGTCATATTGTTAATACTTACCATTGGGCAAAAATCTTAAAATGCTACCAAATCACATTTTAAATCTAAAGATTTCAAACTGTGATAAAAAGAAGAAAAAGCATGATCCTGAGTAAGAAGATAGTAAACATTCCTGAAAGATAAATAACAGATTAAAATAGAATTTTCATGAAAAAAATGTTTTCAGAGTCAAAATCATGTACCGAAAATACTGAAAATATTGTCATCTAAGTATAAATAATGTTTGAAAAAAGTCACAAGCAATAAGAGGTAGATCCAAAATAGCAGGTAAATAAAGCATCTTTAGTGGAAGAAAAGTAATAAAGAAAAACATATAGCAAAAAATTAAAGATGTTCTAGTGGTATATTGTGAGATTGATCACAAGATTATATCATAAAAAATGTATTTCTCTAAAAACAGAACTACACATGAATGGCAAATAAAGCAGGAAAATAAAAATTTCATTCATGAACAGAAGAGATATCAGATTTATGAGATAGAAATCTCCTAAATATACAGCAATTTTAAATAAGAGGGCAGTTAAAAAGATGAGCATATCTAAAAAAAAAGAACAGACCAGAAAGAAAAAATAGTGAATAGATAATAAAGGTATATGTTTTTAAGGTAGAAAGCTGTGGAGTGGTTTTAAATTTATGCACATAATATACCACTACCTTACCCCAGACACATTTTGGAAAAAAAAAATCAATGACTTCTATTTAAAATACAATCCTATTTAAAATCTTACCTATTATAGGTAAGAAAAACTTAGCAAAATTTATATTACCTGTATGGCACTAATTACCAAAATAATGAAGAATGTTTAAATGTAAGGTGCTTCATCTTGAGTATAAACTGGACAGAATTAAGAATCACCTAGGAGAGATCAACAAAACATCTCTAGGTGTCCTTATTAAGGGAATTCCAGAAAGAATCAACTAAAGGAGGAAATCAAATCTAAATGGGGGTAGCACATTCACACAGCACAAGCTAGGGGCTCAGACAAGATAAAAGGGGACAAAGGAGAAAGCATGTGAGTACAGGCTTTTCTCATTTTGCTTTCTGGCCATTGTCATGTGAGTGGATCCGTCCATAATTCTTTCTCTGCTATGAGGACCTAAACTTTCAGCTACTTGTCAAAATCAGTCTTTCCCCTTTTTAAGCTGCTTCATTCTATATTTTTATAAAGCAACAGAAAGATCAAGCTAACACTTCTCTCAATCTCTCTACTGAGTACCAAAGATCTAATGATATTAATAAGGTCTGGTAATCACCCTAGCTGGAGAAGGATTACTATATAAGGCATTTGATGATTTGATTCCAAAATATAGATCAGATTCTGTCATATGACCTGTCCTTGGAGGTGTGAAGAAGAGTTTGTTCACCCATAAAAGGCATTACAACAGTCCAAAAAGCAATTCCACCAAAGACAAGGTTGGTGAACAAATAGGTTTATTATATACAGGAACTATGCTATAAGAAATTATAAGAGCATTACTGAGGATATTCAAACACAAAGAAACCAAAAAAAAATTCCTTCCTATGGTGGATTACAATTTTACAAAAGCTGAGTCAACGGGATGCCACACTGTTAACCTTCTGTTTCATTATCATCTAGTGACTATCATGGCATGTACATCCTAGGAGGGCGTAGAGAGTGTGAGTGCAATCCCAGAGGAGAGTTCTGTGATGTTGTCCCTCACATTCTGCTGGAGATTTAGATGTGCAGTCTTTTTTTTTTTTCTTCTTTTTTTTAAATATTTTTTATTATTTATTCAATTGTGTGTGTGGTATGCACGTGTATGTATGTGTGAGTATGTATATGTGTATGTGTAGAACCACGGGCAAATTCGGGAACCACCATGGACGCCTCCACCTCCTCCTTGTTTACTCTGCCCGGGGATTCACAGGCTCCGCCCTACCAGGACCAGAAGCGCGGGCTGCCCTGCTTCAGCCTGGCGTCTATACGTGGGGTCTAGGATCTGAACTCAGGACCTTCCGCCTGCAAGGCAGAGGCTTAACCCCTGAGCCACCTCTCCAGCCCCCTCTTTTTTTTTTTAAGGGAACAAGGAGTTTACTTTCTTACAACAGTCTGGTTACAGTTCTCAGTCCAGCTTGACAGGAGAGCATGCACCAACACCAGGGCCAAGGGAACTGGCTACACTATCACCACATAACTGAGAGATGGACAATCCTTACTTGCCAAATCAGCATGTCTGGCCAAGTGAATAGAAGGATGCTAACTCTCTCAACCAGCTTTCTGTGACTTATCCAGGGCCTAATCCCACCCACCATAGGCTGGACCTTCCCCATCAGCTAGACAATCTCTTTCAGGTTCGCTCTGGGCTTAACTCAATCACTAATTCTCTACAAATGTGCCCAGAGTTCAAACCCTCAACTGTCAAGTTGACACCTGTGCCCGACTATGACACTCCATCCCTTGTCAACTTGACACAAAAACATAGCACTTTTGAACTATACTCTTCATTCCTTGTCCCCATAGATGTTAAAAGTTATCTTTTTTATTATTTTTTTCCACTCATACAAACTTAATAGGTACCCCAGTCCCCTCCTTCCCTCCACCTCTCCCGGGACCCCCTTGCTCCCTCCCCCCCCCCTTTTAGATGTTTAGTCTTGATTGTTCACTTAACAAATTTAAGAACCACCTAGGAGATAAAAAAAAAAAAAAACAGGGCATATCTGTGGGATATTTCCAGAAATATTTAAATGAGGAGCGAACACCTACTCCTTATCTGGGCAACACCATCCTGTGCTCTCAAGTCCTGAAGGAGAAAGCACATTAAAGTGCCAGCATTCATCTCTCCCTGCTTTATGACTTCAAACACAATGTGACCAACTGCTCCTGCCTCCAATATCATGGAAGCTGCTGTGATCACTTCCACATCTCTCAAATTGAGTTGAATAAAATAAGCGCTTCTTAAAAATTGGGCATAGTTCAAGGGCAGTGCAAGAGCAGCAAAACTGAAAAAAAAATCAACAAACCATAATTCAGAAAATCAGAAACTCTACATCAACTACCAAGAACCAGGCCAGCCTAATCTCTCCCCATCCTAAAGCTCAGAGAAATTTGTGGAAGAGGGGGTGGTGAGATTATAAGAGCCTAAAGATGGGGAGGAGCAATGATATGCAAGATACTCCACACACGTTAGGGCCAAAGTAATCACAATAGGACTTTGCATGACCTGCGCAATTACCAACATATCATTGAACCCCCAAAGTCTAGCATGGATCACAGGCACTACAATCCTTAGAGGCAAGGGATTACCAGCCACAATAGTGTTCCTATACTAAAAGGGAACACAAGAAAGAGCTCTAGGTAATGCTACTGAGTTCTTACACCTCATCAGAGAGGAGGATCCGGAGGGAAGTTTGACAGACACACTAAAGGATGCTCCAGGAATGGGGGGAGGGGGCACTGGGAGAAGGGGAGGGAGGGGGAAAAGGAAGGAGAAAGGGGGGAAGGAGTGGTCTAGGGAGGGGAGGAGGGAGGAAGTGAAATGGGCTACTTATCAACTTTGTATGAGTGGAAAAAATTTTTAAAAATGGGCATAATTGAATATGCCCTGTGGTGCTCCTACCAGAAGTCAAAGGAAACTAAATAAAATTCCCAGTACCAGGCATGTGATACTGCCTGACAATCTGTTCATTGGTCTCATAGGCCCTCAAAACAGTATAGGTTTTGACATTGTTCTTGGTTGCCCTCAAGAAATTGATAAGCCCCTATGATTGAAGACACTATGCATATTGATCACAGAACATGGTAGGAACAAGTTAGAACTGATCCAGAAGCTTCCTTGCTAGCCAGATATCTAGCATCAAAAAGTACTATGTAAAATGCTGGTAAAGAAAAACAATCAAAAACAGTATCACTTAGCTATTAAAGATATAAGCTACAATAACAACCAACCTGATAAGATGTGACCATCATGGACTGGTGGCATGAATTTTAAAGGCATAACTGCTCTCTAGTTAGACTTAAGGCTCCCTTTTCCAGCAGAGAAAACATTCCTGGTATTGCAAAACAGACCAAAAACCTATGGAGGTGGAGGACATAGGTCCTAGTAGGGAACAAGGGAAGATGAATAGAAAGAGGAGGAAATAGAAGAGAATAAAAGGAAGGTAGAAGAGGAGGTAGTAGTAGTTACAGGAAATAAAGAAAGATGAAGAGGAAAGCCCAAAGAAAAGAGCACAAGAAATAGAAAAGAAATAGTAAACAAAGCCCAGTAAAATTCATGCTTAAAAAACGTTGAGTCAAGACAAGATAGTTAAGATATTTAGGTGTACAACTACATGAGAAAAAACTGATAGAACTCTAGAAGAGATTTTTAGAAATTTATAACCAAATTCTAGGTAAGATGGAGACAGAGCAGCAACCTTGGAGATAGGACAGATCATAGGAAAATAAGACAGGAATCTTCTGTCACTGTACCATATAGTTCTACAGTCTCCAAAACTCATTCTGTGAACAACACCAAATATCTTTATTTTTTTACCAATCATCTTGATTTGCACCATCTAGCAGATAAAATACTGCAGTGGCTGCCACATAATCAGTAGTCGTGGAACATAACTGCAACTTCAGTTGAACTACAAGAACTCTTCCAGGAGTAATAAAGAGGAAGTCTTAATTGGAAATTTTAAAAAAAGGTTTCCATTAGCACTCCAAAGGGAAACTGGGGGACAGGCACACAGTGGATACCAAGTATGAACTCCAAAAAGTCCATCATGCTCAACACTGCTGTCACCCATTGCAGTCTCTGTAGTAGAGCAGAGTACTCCATCTCTAGTTTTCATATCACAGCTAAACAACTGTGCAAGAAACAACATACAGACTTCTGGTAATAAATGACACAGAAACTGAAAAGAAAGTTCCACAGAGACTTTAAAAATAGATTGTAGAAACTACAAGGAAATGTGACTCATGACTTCCTGACTTCAAAAGAACCTCAAGAAACCCAAGATAGTTGATATCAAGAACTACTTCTCACCGAGAGAAACATTCTCCTACAGTCAGAGAGCACTATGAACTGTATCTTTTGGCTCAAGTCATCTGTACCAACAATCTACAATTACCATTTTAAAAACTTTTTTGTACTTCTTTTTTATTTCATTTGCCTCATTAATTTTCTAATCTTGGATATCTTGAGAGGTGGGTTTCTGGATTATATGTTGTTCCCAGTTAGGATCCAGTATTATTGCTGAAAATCCGTTACCGAAGGCTCAGGTGAGGTTGATTCAGCCTGCCTGTTCAGAGCTGAGGTCCCAATACCCCACCTACTTTAATTTCCTCCCTCATATGGTCGGTCCTAAGAGAAAAGTTTTCAGCATTAAATGCGTACCTTGGAAAAAGAAAGACACTGAATAAATGAATTAATGTTACATCTGAAAGCTTTAGAAAAACAGGAACAAACCAATCCTAAAAGTAGCACATGGGAAGAAATATCTAAGATCCAGGAAGAAATCAATGATGATTTCTAACTGAAAAAGGCAGTACAAAAAAATCAATGAAAGAAACATCTAGTTCTTTGAAAACATAAACAAGATTGACAAACCCTTTTAACCTCACTAACCAAAAGAAGAAAAGAAAACACCCAAATCAATAAAATCAGAACTGATAAGAGGGAAATCACAATAGATACCAAAAAATAAAGAGAATTACAAGTACATGTTTTAAAAATTTATACTCCTTTAAATTGAACAAATGAATGACTTATATATATGACTTACCAAAATTGACTTAAGATAAAATATTTTAAACAAGTAATGAAATTAAAACAGTAACTTACAAGTCTCTCAGCTAAAAATAGTACAGAACCACATGTATTCAGTGCAAATTTTCGTAGAACTAGTATCACTACTCCTCAAATTATTCCATAGAATAGAGAAAGAAGGAACACTCCAGAACTCATTCCATGGAGCTGGTATTGCTCTGATTTCAATACCATAGACATATCAAAGAAAGAGAATTATAAACCAATCTCACTAATGAACACAGATGCAAAAATTCTCAATAAAATACTTCCAAAATATCTTCACAAATGGTGCTGGCAAAACTGGATATTCACACACAGAAGATTAAAAATGGACCTATACTTTTCACCATGCACAAAAATTAATTCCAAATGGATCAAGGACTTTAATATTAGTCCAGAGACTACAAAAAAAAAAAAAAAACTAGTTGAAAGGGTAGCGATATCCCTCAAGCTGATTGGACTAGGCCAACAGTTCCTAAACAGAAACCCAATAGCACAGGCACTAGAACCAACACTCAATAAATGGGACCAGAACAGCCAAATCTCTCCCATTCTAAAGCTCAGGGAACCTTGTGGAAGAGGGGTTAGCAAGATTGTAAGAGCCTAAAGATGGAGAGGACCAACGATATGCAAGATACTCCACACAAGTTAGGGGTGTAGCAGCCAACTACAGGATTGGTTTTTGCCTGACCTGCACAATGGCTTATATGTCAAGGACCTCACCCCCAAAGTCCAGCACAGATCATAGGAGAAAAAGCTTTAGGCAGTAAGATCTTTAGAAGCAAGGGATTAAACAATCATAATAGAGTCCCTGTGCTAACAGGGAGCCTAAGAAGGAGTGCCAGGTTGTGCCACTGAGTCTTGAACACTCACTCAGAGGGAGGATTAGCACCCACACAAAGGGATGCTCCAGGGGATGGGAGGAAGGAAGGGGGAGGCACTGGGAAAGGAGGAGGGAGGGAGGAGGCATGAAAGGAAGGTGGAAGGGGGAGAGTGCAATGGAGGATGACAGGGGAGAGGATAAGATATATATTGAGCTTGAATGATTAGGAAATTTTAATAAATTGTTAATAAAAAAAGAGAACATGAAAAAATACTTGTAAAATGAATCCAAAAACATAGGTTCATTCCAGGGTGTAATAGTGGCATGAGTATCAAGAAGTCAACCAAAAGCTTTTTCATCATGTTTAAGCCCATTTGTCAGAATGAAGCACATTCCTGTTACTGTAAACACAGAACAAAAAACTATGAAAAGGAAGGAAATAGGTGACAAGGGAAAAGCAGACTATGAATGTTTAGCTGTGAAGATAGTACACCAAGCTGCTTTGTAAATACCTCCTATTATACCCATATATTGGAAGAGCACCAGCACTCAGCCTTGAAGCCCTCTTTCACAACAGAATTGCCTTATAACTGAGAAACATGATTTTCCAAAATGCAGAAAATATGTGCCTATGGACTTCCTGTCCCTAAGCAGGTCATATAAGCCTCATCTGTCCCCAACCCAAAGCTCAGGGAATGTCACAGAAGAGAGGATGGCAATATTGTAAGAGCCTGAAGTGGGAAGGCAGTAGGCCAGACATTATTTTTCCTGGACATGACATATATTGTGATATACAAGACTGCATGAAAGATATGTACATACACAAGTATTGTATAGATACTGCCTTCTCAGTACCTCCCCATAACATCGGAAAGATCTCAAGAAGCCTAACACCCCAGAGAAAGATGCAGATTAATGCTGATGAAGAAGTAAAGAAGGATGCTTTCCTCAATGGTGTATCAACTGATCTAGGACGCTTGCTGGAGCATTAATCAAGTCAGTCATAAGTCATCACAGACTAGATGAAACATGGTGAGCCACACAAGTAAAAAGATTTAAAACTAGTAGGATTTTAGTCTGTCTGGCAGGGAAGATGAAGAGTTGTAATGGGGAAAGGAGGAAAGATGGGATTTGGGAGTAAGGGTTGAAAATTTTATAAAGTCACTGTATGCAGGTATCCAACATTAAATTAAAAAAAAAAAAGAAAGTGGGGCTGGAGAGGTGGCTCAGAGGTTAAGCCTTTGCCTTGCAGGCGGAAGGTCCTGAGTTTAGATCCTAGACCCCGCATATAGATGCTAGGCAGAAGCGGGGCGGCCTGCGTTTCTGGTCCTGGTAGGGCAGAGCCTGTGAATCCCCCGGCAGAGTAAACAAGGAGGAGGTTGGAGATGTCCATGGTGATTCCCGAATTTGCAGGTGGTTCTACACACACACATACATACATACACACACACACACACACACACGCACAACTGAATAAATAATAAAAAAAATTTAAAAGGTCTATGAGAATTTTTAGAATTTTTTTAAAAAGTTAAATGTTATAAGATAAATTTAACACCTGTGAGGGCAAGAATTGAAAGGTACAGTTTAAACATAATATGTTTTTATGTCAAGTTGACAAGAGGCAAGTTTTCATAGTTGGAGCAGATGTTAACTTGATGGTTGAGGGTTTGAGCTCTTGGCACATTTGCAGAAAATTAGCAGTTGAATTAAGCCCAGAGCAAACCTGCAGAAGATTGTGTAGTTGATGTGGAAGACTGGTAGGACTACTCCCTAGGCAAGTGAATAAAATATAGGAAACTGTTTGAGAAAGTTGACATCCTTTTTTAAACTGGATCAGACATAATTGGTCTGGCAAGTAAGGATCATCCCTCTCTCGGCCATTGACAATGAATTCTAAAGATTAATTATAAATATATAAATATAAAGATTACAAAGCCCAAGATAACATAGATAAATGCATAAAAATATGAAGAAGAACACAATAAGTGAAGGAAAGAACCAAAAAATACAAACAAGCAGCTAACCAATTAGGAAGACAGCTAAATATGAAAAAACACAAAATTGAAAAAAAAAACATGCAAAAATCCTCACACTAAAGGATGGTCCAGGTATCAGGGGAGGGAGAAGAGGGGGGCACTGGGAGAAAGTGAAGGAAGGGGGTGAAAGAAAGGGTAAAAAGGGGGAGGGAGCAAAGGGGACCTGAGAGGGGTGGAAGGAGGGAGGGGACCAGGGTACCTATTAAGTTTGTATGATTGGGAAAGTAAATTTTAAAAAATCCTCAATAGAATACTTGCAGACAAAATCAAAAAATATATCCAAAAGATAATTCACTATGCTTAAAGTTAGGTTCATTCCAGGAATGCAAGGATGGTTTAACAAATAGATTCAAAGACAAAATTTACATGATTCTCTCAATGAATGCTAGAAAGTGTCTGACAAAATCAATATGCCCTTAAGTTAAAAGACCTGGAGAAAACAGGAATGGAGAAATCATATCTTAATATAAAGGCTAGATGTAAGTCCAAGGGCATAATCATTCCAAATGGGGGAAAACATAAAGCATTTCCACTTAGATCAGGAACTACACAAAGTTGTCCACTCTCACCACTCCTGTTCAATATTGTGCTTCCAATATTTGTGGATGGCATGACTCTATGCTTGAGAGACCCCAAAAGTTACACCAGGAAACTTCTTGAGCTTATAAACATTTTCAGTCAAATAACTGGATACAAAATAAACATACAAAAATTAGCAGCCTTCACATATACCAAGAACAAACAACCAGAAAAAAACAATGCCATTTACCATAGCCTTAAAAAAAATACCTTGAAATAAATTTAACCAAGTGAAAGGTCATCACAGTGAAAACTTCAAAACACAGGAGAACTGTCCTTAGAGAAACTGCATATGTGGTTGCTGTATCCCATGTGTGTCAGAGGTGGCAGAGACTATTTCTGCATTCGGTATTCCAACCTGTGGACAGCTAAATGATTAATAGTCTGACATACCACATTGCCTACCAAAATCTTGAATTACATATCTATGTACTCATCACATGAAAGCTTCTCATGGGGTAGGCTCCATGTGCACAAAATGTGAACAGCCTCCCATGGGCCACGGCTTCATGTGCTCACAGCATGGAGGGCTCTGATGGGCAGGGACTTCATGCGCTCATATCATGGAAGGCTCCAATGGGAAGGGGCTTCATGTGCTCACAGCATGGAGGGCTCTGATGGGAAGGGGCTTCATGTGCTCACAGCATGGAGGGCTCTGATGGGCAGGGGCTTCATGTGCTCATAGCATGGAAGGCTCCAATGGGCAGGAGCTCCATGTGCCTGCAGCATGAATGGACTCCAGTGGGCCCACAGTGGGGACAGCCTCCACTCCAATGGGCCCCGGTTCCTTGTGAGCCAACTAGTCTAATTTCAGCAGCTAGTTATAACAAAGAAAATCTCTCTTAAAAAGGTGGAAGAAGACCAATCCCTGAGGTTGTTCCCTGACTTCCACATGCACAAGGTAGCACCACATTCATATTCATATAAACACATAAAAAATAGTTAAAAAAAAGAGCATAAAATAACTGAAGAAAGATTCTGGTAAATGAAAGACATCCTGTGTTTAGAAGTTAGACTACTAAATGTGGCTGACATGGCAATATTTCCCAAAATGACCTACAAAATGTTTGCACAAATTGGAAGGTTAACTCAAATGTATAATGAATTATAAAATAAATCTATGAATAGACAAAAATTATTGAAAAACAATACAAGACTTCCTGATTTGAATTCTTGCAGCTCAGACTGGGATAGAGTTCAGTGGCAAATTCCTACTTAGGATGCCAAAAGTCTGGTTTTGATCCCCAACTTTAAAAAAAAAAAAAGTGATGAAAACTTACTGTAAGATACTTACTGTAATCAAAACTCAGATTTGGGCATAAGTATAAAAAAAAAGACTAGAATTAAAAGTCCATGAATAAATCCATATATATATATATATGTGTGTGTGTGTGTGTGTGTGTGTGTGTGTGTGTGTGTGTGTGGCTATTTGGTTTCAGATAAAATTCTCAAGATTACTTAAACAGAGGGGGAATAATTTTTTAAACAAATGGTGGTAGATCAACTGCATATTCATTCACAGAAAACAAAAATCTGGGGCCCTAACTCATACTATATATGAAATCTAACTCAAAATGGAACAATGGCCTATGTTATAAGCTCTAAGAAAAAAACTATTAGAAGAAAGAATATAAATGAGTCGTTAGGACCTTGAATTTGACATAATACCAATACACACAAATAGTAAGAAAAAAATAAATTGGACTACATGGAAACTAAACTTTTTGTGAAAGACAATAGAAAAGAGGTAAAAAATTCCTAAGAGAGTGAGAAGATGAACACAAAATGTGGAAGAGAATTTGCAGATTGTATGTCAAGTGAAGGTTTAGTATTTAGAATTTGAGAAGAACTACAGCCTTCTGAGAATAAAGATAGATAAACCAGTGTTTCAAGTAAGGAAAAGATTTCTAAAGATATACAAATAGCCAGTAGCACTTGGAAAAGTGTTCAACATAAGTAGATGTTGCTGAAATGTAAACCAAAATCACGATATTGGTTCACATCTACATAAATACCAAGATTGGCTAAAGATATGGAAAGAAATTGAAACCATGGTATATGGCTGATGTTTGAAATGTAAAATTGTGTGGCTACTTTGGAAATAGTTTATGAAATCTTCAAAAATAAAATAGTGGATTATGACATGCCATCAATTCCACTGCATGCTCTTTGAAAAAAAATTAAAACTTAAAAAAAATCAACCATCATGTCCCTAAAACACCTCTTTTCATTTTCAAGCAAGAGGATCAATAGAAGCATGCAAAGTGAGCATGACTAGAGTGTCCAGATAAAGTTGACACCTCACAAACACACAGGGAACAAGGAAATAAGCCAAATCTGTCTATAGAAGGGACTAAACTGCGTATATGCAAAGTCAGCTATGTGTTAGAATGCAGCTCATACAAAGACAGCACAAGCTATGATAATAAGGTTATTGCTTGTTCAATCAAACTTATAAAGCCTCTCCATTTCAGTGAGTGGTGTAGCAGAAAAAGAAGCACAAGGAACACAAAAGTACTCTTTCATTCTGCCCACTGAACCTTCAGAACTCAGAGGTGGTACATTCCCCCCCCCCGTCTCTGTTTCAATAAACTTTAATTAAGTTTCAATAAACCTTATGTCTCACATACTATTCCTTCTGGTTTTTTTTTTTTTCATTCTCTCTATCACCACCTAAGTAGCCTATCACAGCTGGACTGTGAAAGTTTACGCATTGTTAGATATATTTTTTAAAAGTTTAAAAATTAAAAGCAAGAACTCAAGTTGATATCTATATTGCCAGATTATGGCAGAATTATTACAATAGCCAAAAGATATATCCAACCCAAATTTCCCACAACACATAATGGATTTAAAAAATGTATATACCCAGACTGCTAAGAGTCAAAGAAACTAGTTTTGTTGATCTGAATTAACTTCAAGGTCCTAAAATATATTTGGAAATGCAAAAGACATAGGACATCAAAAACATTAACAAGACTAGTTAAGTTGGATTCCGTATATCCTGATTTCAACATATTGAAAAACTGAGGAAAAATGGAACATGTGGGCATAAGTGAAATTCAAGTAGAAAGATCAATGAACTAGAATAGAGAATGCAAAAACAGACTTTTATATAGTAAAGCCAGTTGAATTTGAACAAAGTTGTCAAGGTCAATTTTAAATAAATGGTGTCCCCTTTCCAATCAAGATCCCAGCAGGCTCCCTGTTCCTCACAAATCCAGAGAAAATGCAAGCAACAGGCTAGGGGACCAACACCATATCTCTGAGGACTTCTAAAGTCATCCTATCAAATGGGAGAGAATCTTCACTTCCAGCTCTAAGATAAGTAAACCCTTTTTACCTTCTTGTTACTCTCAGTTGTTAGGCACCATGGTTTAAGACTTCCACATACCCTACACAAAAACCTGTACAACTTCAGGGACTATATCATTCACCCTTATACATCACCAAAAAAGTAAACCTAAAAAG
The DNA here is from genome assembly GCA_023101885.1 of Typhlomys cinereus. Classification (NCBI taxonomy): domain Eukaryota; kingdom Metazoa; phylum Chordata; class Mammalia; order Rodentia; family Platacanthomyidae; genus Typhlomys; species Typhlomys cinereus. The sequence continues at coordinate 3,203,331 of JALPQD010000124.1, forward strand.
TTACTATAGTACTAATCTTAAATCCCTGTCTACTAAATCCACCTTAATTGATATACCAACAGCCTCATCTAAGAAACAACCCCAAGCAATACAGACAGACACATGCAACTTCAAGGCAAACACAAGCAATAACTGCTAAGCATACCAATACCATCCAATTGAGATCAGCCAAAAACACACATCAAGAAGGATATAAGAGATAAAATAAAAAATGCCCAGGTAACAGCACAAATCCATGAGAAACAAAAACCAAGACAACAAATCTCCTACAAAAAGCATCAACACTATAATGATGGAATCCAACCAAAACAAACTCATAGAAAACAGAAAAGAAAGGTATTACCCAAGATAATGATTTTCAAAGTCTGATCCTTATTATGATCAAAACAATGAAAGAGGAAATCCATGAGGACCTAAACAACTGCATCAACCAATTTAAACAGGAACACAACAGGTACTTGGACGAGATGAGAAAAGCAGTTGAAGAAACAAAACTAGGAATAGAGCAGTTAAAATAATCTCAACTAGGGATTAAACTCGAAATAAAAGAACAGTTATCTTCAACCAACAACACAACAGAGAATCTTCTCAGCAGAACTAAGCAGAAAATAGAATATCAGATCTTGAAGACAAAATGGAAGAACAACCCAGTTCAAAGAGGTTGTTAAAGCCAAAAAGATACTAGAGAGGAATATTCAAGAGATATCAGACATCTTGAAGAAGCCTAACATGTGCATTCATGCAATATCAAAATCAGAAACCCAAAATACAACACCTGATGAAATTTTTCAAATAATTGAAAAGGAAAATAGTTCCACATCTAAAGAAAGAGAAGTCGATCCAAATAGAAGAGGCATTCAGCACCTTAAACAGATATGACCAAAATAGAAATTAATCACAGCAAATAATAGTCAAAACACTACACATACAAGACAAAGAGAATGTGCTAAGAGCTTAAGAAAAAAAAAAACAAGTCGCTTTAAAGGTAAACCTATTAAATAATGAATGATTCTTCAATGAAAACAGTAAAAGCCAGAAAAGCTTGGCGAGATGTACTTCAAGTAATGAATGAGCACAAATGTCAACCCAGGCTGACATACTCATCAAAATGATAACTCACAATCCAGGGCAAAAGAAAAGTTTTCCACCATAAATACAAGTTGAAGATTTATATGACCACTAAACCAGACCTTCAAAAATGCTACAAAAGATACCCAAGCTTGAAGAAAAGGACAAGCATATACAGGAAAGAAGGGAAATATAATATCATCACAAACTACAAGCATAATAGGACTTTGCATGGCCTGAGCAATGACCAACATATCATTGAATCCCCATAGTCTAGCAGGATCACAGGCACTAGGATACTTAGAGGCAAGGGATTAACAGCCACAATAGTGTTCCTATACTAAAGGGGAACACAAGAAAGAGCTCTAGGCAAAGCCACTGAGTCCTTACACCTCATCAGAAAGGAAGACCCAGAGGGAAGTTTGACATGCACACTAAAGAATGCTCCAGAATGGGGAAGGGGAAGGGCACTGGGAGAAACGAAGGGAGGGGGTAAAGGAAGGGGAAAAGGGGGTACGGAGCAAAGGGTCCAGGGAGGGGTGGAGGGAGGGAGGGGAATGGAGTACTTATTAATTGTGTGTCGAAGAAATAAAAAAAAAAAGTCAGAAATTAAAAGTAATTTCTCCATTATTACCCTAAATGTCCATGGAATAACTCATTAATCAAAAAACATAGGTTACAAACATGGATTAGAAATCAAAACCCATCTATCTCCTGCCTTCAGGAAACATATCTCACCACAAAAGATAGGCACATTCTAAAAATACAAGACTAGTCAAAAATACTTCAATCTAATAATAGAATAAGGAAATAAGCAGGGGTAGCAATTATGGTATCTGACAAAGTATACATCAAACCAAAGACAATCATAAGAAATACAGAATACTACATTTAGTCAAACGAACAATTCACTAGAAAGACTTCACAATACTTAGCATACATGTACCTAATATGGGCTCATCCACATTCATTGAAAAAAATACTATAATGTCTAAAACAAGAAATCAATTCAAAAACAATAGTACTTGGAGATTTCAGTACTTCATTCTCAATATGGGATAGATAAACAGGCCAAAAACACAACAGATACACATTGGAACTAAATTAAACCCTTACCAAAATGGACCTAACAGATCTCTACTTAACCTTCCATCCAAGCACCAAGGAATACACATTATTCTCAGCATCCACAACACAACAAAGAGCAGAAAACATGCTAATTCTTGGAAATTAAACACCATGATGCTTAATGAGAAATGGGTTCAGAAAGAACTAAAAAAGGAAATTCCTAGAGGCAAACAATAATGAAAATACAACATATCAAAATCACTGGAACACAATGAAAACTGTCCTAAGAGGTAAGTTTATAACTCTTAATGGCTATATCAAAATGGAAATGTCACAAGTAAATAACTTAGCAATTCAGCCTAAAGCCTAAAGCAGAGCAATCTAATACTAGAGGCCGTAGAAGAGAGGAGATTAGCAAAATCAGGGGAGAAATATCAGAAATTGAGATAAGGAAAATGATACAAAGATTTTTTTAAAAAAATCAATAAGACTGATACATCCCTAGCTAAATTAACCAAAATCAAGAGAGAGAAACCCAAAATTAACAAAATTAGAAATGAAAATGGAGTTATCACAACTGGATACCCAAGAAATTCAGAAAATTATAAGGTCACATTTCAAAAACTTATACTCCATGAAATTTGATGCCTCGAAAGAAATGGATGCATTTCTTAGTAAACACATTTACCTAAATTGAATCAGGAAGTTTGGAATTATTTAAAGAGTTCTATAACAAACAAGGAAATTGATGAAGTAATATCAAATCTTCCCACCAAAAATTGTCCTGGCCTAGATGGATTTAGCACAGAATACTACTAGACAATTAAGAACAACTAACACCACTACTGCTTAAACTATTCCATAAAATAGCGAAGGAAGCAACACTTCCAAATTCTTTCTATGAAGCGAAGGTCATACTAATCCAAAAACCCAAGAAAGATACACTTAAAAAAAGAAAACCATAGGCCAATCTCTTTGATTAACACAGATGCAAAGATTCTCAACAAAATCTTAGCAAATCAGATTTAAAAATGTATCAAAAAGATCATTCACAGTGATCAAGTAGGCTTTATCCCAAGCACACAGTTATTTCAACATATGCAAATCAAATTATATAAACCAATCCAAATACCAAGAACACATCATACTCTTGATAGATGCAGAAAAAGCTTCTGACAAGATCCAACATGGTTTTATGATCAAAACCCTAGAGACGGTTGGAATGGAAGGAACCTTTATCAACTTAATAAAAGTTGTATGCAAGTAGTCAACAGCAAAAAGTATACTCAATGGGGAAAAAATTGAAGCATTCCCACTTTTATCAGGAACTAGACGAGGCTGTCCACTCTTCACCACTTCTACTCAATACTGTACTTGAAGTCTTAGCTACAGCCATGAGACAAGAGAGGGAGATAAAGGGCTTCAAATCAGAAAAGAAGTCATCTCTATTTGCATTTGATATGATCATATACCTGAGAGATGCTAAAAAAAAACTCCACAAGGAAACTCCTGTAACTCATACATAAGTTCAGCAGAATGGCAGGTTACAAACTAAATGTAAAAAATCAATGGCCATCAACAAACCACAACCCAGAACTTCAGAGACTCTATATCAACCACATAGAACTAGGCCAGACTAATCTCTCCCCATCCTCAAGTTCAGGGACATTTGCAGAAGAGGGGGCGGTAAGATTGTAAGAGCAAAAGGATGGGAGGAGCAATGATTTGCAAGATACTCCACACAAGTTAGGGCCGAAGCAATCATAATTGGACTTTGCATGCCCTGCGCAATGTCCAACACACTATTGACCTCACAAAGTCTAGCATCTGCTAAAGGCACCAAGATCCTTGGAGGCAAGGGATTGACAGCCACAGTAGTGTTCCTATGCTTACGGGGAACCACGGGAAAGGGTTCAGGGAAATGCCACTGGGTCCTTGTACGTCATCGGAGAGGAGGGCCCAGAGGAGAGTCAGGCATGCACAAGAAAGGACTCTCTGGGAATTGAGGGGGAGGCACTGGGGGATGGGGAGGAGGGGTGAGGCAAGGGGGAGCAGGGGGTTCGGGGGGAGGAGGAGAGAGGGAGGGAACTGGTGTACCTATTAAGTTTGTGTGAGCCGAAATAATAATAAAAAAAAATCAGTGGCCTTACTATATACATCAGGGATGAAAAAAGTGAAAAAGTCCTAAGAGAAACAATCTCATTTAATATAGCCCCTAAGAAAATGAAATACCTTGATATAAATCTATCTAAAAAAGTGAGAAAACCTTATAATGAAAATTTTAAAACCCTAAAGAAAGAAATTACAGAAGACACTAGAAAGTAGAAAGACCTTCCATGCTCCTGGATCATCAGAATTAACATCATAAAAATGAACATCCTACCAAAAGCATATATGCAGATTCAATCAATCTGTATTCAACCAATCAAAAATCCCAAAGCAATTCTTTAAATAAATTGACCAAACAATCTCAAAATTCATATGGAAACACAAAAGGTCTCCAGAATAGCAAAAACAATCCCAAGTAACAAAAACACTGCTGGAGGTATCACTATACTAAATCTTAATCTATACTACAAATCCGTAATAACAAAAACAGCTAGATATTGGCTCCAAAACAGACACGTAGATCAATGGATAAGAGTTGCAGACCCAGATGTAAGCCCCCACAATTACAGCCATTTGATCTTTACAAAGGGCCCAAAAACTCAAGGGGAAAAGAACAGCATCTTAAACAAATGGTCCTGGCAAAACTGGATATTCACATGCAGATGATTAAAACTTGACCCATACTTGCCATCATTCACAAAAAATTAACCCCAAATGGTCAAGGTACTTAATATTAAGCTAGAGACTATAAAAACCCTAGTTCAAAGAGTAGGGAACTTCCTCAAGAACATTGGGTTAGGCCAATAGTTCCTAAACAGAAACACAATAGCATAGGCACTGGAACCAACACTCAACAAATGGGATCTTAGGAAATTAAAGAGCTTCTGTTCAGATAAAGAAACTGTAAACCCAGTAAAAAGGTAACTCACAGAATGGAAGAATCCTGACCCATTAGAGACTGTCCATGGTGTGAGTGCATGAGTACTGAAATCCAGAAGGTTAGTAGACACTATGACATGTCAGAGTATGAATTGTTACATGATCACAGGTCAAAACATCAATTACAGACATAACTTTGACACCTACTAATGCACGTGAGAACAAAACTTAATTCTAGAGAATGATTTTGCCCAGGACTCACCCTTTTGTGATATAAGCTTAGAGGTTATCCAAGAAAAAGGAGCCAAGTGAATCTGCGTCAAGATGGAAAGCTGAGTTTATATATTAAGTAGGTGTGTGGTATTCTGAGAAATCTATCCTTGATCTAAACCCTTAGCAGAGGTAATTCTTTTCATGTATTATAACTACCTATATCTCAAGGATTTTGTTGTTGCTATTGACACTGTTAGAAATATTTCTTATTTTCTGTGGGTTCTGGTATATTGAGCATCATTTCTGTAAAAGGAATTTAGGAAGAAAGCATCAACCTAAGGCAAGAAGAAGACAAATCACCACTACAGAGTCATAGGGCTGCAAATCACATTCCTGTTTCTGCATTCATGAGTGACTATATACAGTTCAAGAGAAGCAATCCTGTAAATAAAAGAGGAACTGACATTTGCTTCACCCAAAGTGGCTTAAATGAAAATATTAAAGTTTAAAGAAGCCTTTGTTTAATCTCATTATAATGAAGTGAAAATAAGAAAGGCAGTCTCTAATTATTGGGTACATCACTGTATTTACACTGTTTTAGTATACTGAAAAGAACAACTTAACTACCTTAATGCTACTTATTACTTTTGCTAAATGTAATTGGTTTATATCCCCAGACCTTCTTCATGAGTTCATTTTCCTTTTTTTGAATAAATCTGGCTTTTACACAAACCCTGAAATAAGTAACATTTTCATATTTATTATAATATGCTGAATTATGTTCACAGGTAAAAATCAGGCACAAATGAGCTACTTATGAGTCAGAAAAGACAGTTCTTCTAGAGCCATCAGACAAGCTACACTAAGTAAACAGACTCTTTTGAATGAAGTCCTTTATGCTTTCCCAGGCCTGGGAGAAAAAAATAAGGTTGAGGCAAGTTAAATATCATAAAATTTCTGTTGTAAGCAGGATATGTAATTTTTCTTCAAATATTTCCTGACATACTAGAAGCCTTGGTTATTTCCTTGAGCTCTCCTCTCCCCCATCTAAACTCTGTCTTCTATCTGCAACAAATTACTTTGAAAGACTTTTCACACTCACTGTTACACCTGATTCTCTCCACTCCATCCAGCAACCTGCTCCATCTGATTCCACTGAAGTTTCACATCATAAAGTCACCAATGAATCATGCCCAAGACGCATATTTTATTCTTAAAATAATTTCGGTTCTACAAACAACAGAGTATGATGGTGAGGATGTGGAGAAAAGGGAACACTTATTCATTGCTGGTAGGAGTGTAAAATAGTACAGCCACTTTGGAGATCAGTGTGGAGGTTCTTCAGAAAGTTAAAAATGTAACTACCATACGACCAGATATACCACTTCTGGGAATATTCCCAAAAGACTCTATATCTTATTACAAAAACATTGGTTCACCATGTTCCTTGTAGCTCTATTCACAATAACAAGACAAGAGAGTCAACCAACATGTCCATCATCAGACGAATGGGTAATAAAAATGTGGTGTATATATATATACAATAAAATACTATTCAGCTATCAGGAAGGATGAGATAGTAGGATTTTTTGGTATATACTATTGAGTGAGATACCTCAGACATAGAAAGACAAATGTTGCATATTTTCTCTTATATGTGAATGCTAACATTGATCACTTGACTGAAGTATTTGGCTTGTAATTCCTGTAACAGCTGGAAAATTTGAAAGGGGCCAATGAATGGGAGTGTGGAGAGGAAAGGTTAGTGTGAAGTCTTTGGACAGGGAGATACCACAGTTGGCAGGGTGAAGGAGGAAATAATAGGAGAAATTACCTAGGGAGAATGAGGGGGAAAGGGATATAAGACAGGCTGAGGGACTAAAAGAAAAACTCTAAGATTGTGGGATGCAAGCAGGCAGGAATCTCTTACATTATTAATATGCCAACAAATTCTTTTTTGAAAGAAAATAAAAATGGACTATCCCTGTGCAGAAGTGCACCAAGAGAATAAAACAGGACAGAGAAAAAAAAAAAAAACCTGGGATGCTTCACCTAGAACCCAGAGGCAATTAAAATAATGCTAGAAGTAACAGGTATGTGATACTTCTTGAAAGGCCTCAAAGGACCCCCAAACAATGTAGGCTTTTGCCATTGTTCTTTGCTGCCTTCCAAAAAAACTGACAATAAGACCCTAATACCAAACATGCACACATGGATTGCAGGACATGTGCACAAAACAAAGATTTTATCAGTCTGTAAAATCTGCGCGTTACAGGGCTGAAGAAGTGGCTCAGGGGTTAAGCCTCTGCCTTGCAGGCGGAAGGTCCTGAGTTCGGATCCTGGACCCCACGTATAGACGCGGGACAGAAGCGGGGGTGGCCTGCGTTTCGGGTCATGGTAGGCGGACCTTGTGAATCCCAGGGCAGAGTAAAGGTGGAGGCGATCCATGGTGGTTCCCGAATTCGTCCGTGGTTCTACACACACACACACACACACACGCGCGCGCGCGCGCGCGTGTATACAAGCACAATTGAATAAATAATGTTTAAAAAAATTTTTTTAAAAATCTGCAAGTTGCAGTAACAATCATCATGGCAACAGGTGTTCATCAGTGTAATAATACCATGAATATCAAGGAGACAACAGCTTTCTGATCAGATTTAAGGCCCACTAGTCAGAATGGAACACATTCCTGTTACTAAAAACTAGAATAAAAACCTAAGACTTAAGATTGAGATATAAGCTCATACACCTACAGTCAGCTATTTTTTTTTACATCGTTGCCCAAAAATTCCCTGAAAAAAGACCAGCATCTGCAACAAATGGTGCTGGAAACATTGGATATCTACATACAGAAAAATGAAACTGGACCCTTACTCGTCACCCTGAATGAAAATAAATTCCAAATGAATGGAAGACCTCAGCATTAGATAAGATACTATAAGATACATAGAAGAAAATAGGAAGCATATTCAAAGTAATTGGCCTAAACCAACCTTTCCTTAATAGGACCCCCAAATGCACAGAAAATAAGACCAACATCCACAAGTGCCAAATCATTGAAAAGCTTCTGTTCAGCAAAAGATATTGCCAACTGAGCAAAAGGCAACCCACAGAATGGAAGAAAATCTTCACTAACCACGTAGAGATAGAGACTAATATCCAGAGTATACAAAGAACTCAAAAAAAATTATCAAGGAGAAAAACCCAATTAAAAAATGGGCCATAGAAATTAAAAGAAACTTTTCTCGGGGCTGGAGAGGTGACTCAGGGGTTAAGCCTCTGCCTTTCAGACGGAAGGTCCTGAGTTCGGATCCTAGACCCCACGTATAGATGCCGGGCAGAAGCGGAAGCGGGGGCGGCCTGCGTTTCTGGTCCTGGTAGGGCGGAGCCTGTGAATCCCAGGGCAGAGTAAACAAGGAGGAGGTGGAGGCGTCCATGGTAGTCCCGAATTCGTCCGTGGTTCTACATACATGCACACACACGCATACACGCACAATTGAATAAATAATAATAAAAAAATTTTTAAAAAGAAACTTTTCTCAGGATAAAGTCCAAATGTCAACAAATACCTTTTTTTTAAAGTCTAACCAGTTTTATGGCAAAGGACCTTGTACACATTCATCAATTCTAATACCTTAATAACAACCCAACAAGTGCCTTTTGCATATTAGCAACTCATCACTCCTGAGCCACAATGCACATTTCTGAGGTTTGTGAAGAGTCATTTTTCTCATTCATTCTGAGTGAAAGATGGAAGTGTTACAATGGTGAGCCAGACATTATCCCCTGGACATGACAGGATTGTTATATACAAGATCTCATAGCAGATATGTATACTTATACCAGAATGACATGGGAACTGTCTTATCCACACCTCACCATGAGAGTAGAAAGATCTCAAAAAGTTTCACACCTCTCTAAGAGACTGCTGAGGAAAAAAGGGATGCTTTTCTCAGTGTTATAGCCACTGATCTATGATACTTGATACATGGATCATGTCAAGCAATTTTCATCAAAAACAAACTAGACAAAAACAGTGGAACACACAAGCGAAAAGATTTGAAAATAGGAGGGAGTCTGGCAATGGAGATTGGAGAGTTGCAAGGGGAAAAGAAGAGGGGGTGGGATTTGGAACTAAAGAGTGAAAATATTATAAAGTCACTATGTACTATATGCTATATACTATATATTATATACTATAGTAGTGTATTCAATGTTTAAAAAAATAAAAGAAAATAGGGGCTGGAGAGGTGGCTCAGGGGTTAAGCCTCTGCCTTGCAGGCGGAAGGTCCCGAGTTCTGATCCTAGACCCCACGTGTAGGCGCCGAACGGAAGCGGCAGCCTACATTTCTGGTCCTGGTAGGGCGGAGCCTGTGAATCCCCGGGCAGAGTAAACAAGGAGGACATGGAGGCGATCCATGGTGGTTCCTGAATTCGTCCATGGTTCTACACACACACACACACACAATTGAATAAATAATAAAAAATTTTTTAAAAAGAAAATAAAAAATACTAATTTTAATTCTATGTTTCTGTGACATTACTTTCCAAATACTCAGCTCTCAGCACAGTGCTTGGTATGTAGTAGGCACTTGACAAAAGTGCCTCAAATAGAAGAATGAAGGAAGGAATGGTGTCGCTTGTCTGCCACTCTGCTATAGGTGCTTTGTCTTTGGTTCCTAGGATCTTTCTAAAAATTCGGTGACAGGCAATTTTCTCCCATTTCACATTATCTCTAGGTTATTTCATTCATTTTCAAGATTTTTTGAGTCCTTTTATGAAAACTCATAACAGTAAAATCTAAATCATGGGATAATAGGCAAGGCCAGAGAGTTATTAGTGCAATAAAGCTACTCTTTGACACTCATCACAATGTATTTGTCCAAAACCACAGAATGCACAGCAAGAGTCAACCCTAACGAAAACCACAGACTTTGAAAGATAAGGATATTTATTTGTTTAAATGATTTACTGATGTCAACAAATGTACAAATTTTTCTTATACTGCCTGTTGACAATTGAGAAAACTATGCTTTGTGGATAAGAGATATATTATATACTATAACCCTTTTTATTTAAATTCATAAGTCACCATCTTTCTCCAAAAACCTGTTTCTCCTTGTATTCTGGTCCCAGGAGAATACCACCACCACCCACCAAGGGTCTTGTCCATACCTAAAAGTTACTTCTAACTCAGATCGCAGTTCCCGCTAGTAACATTCTTACCAGCAGCATTGATAGAATGCTACTAAAGAAATTTCCTCTACTGGTTAAGAAGATGCAGGCATGAATTGGTCATTTACCTAAGTTTGTAAAACACAACAGAACTTCCTATAAAACTCCATAAGTAAGCTTCCAAGAGGTATATTCTGAAGTAACAAGTTTGAACTGGATCTGACAAAAAGAAAAGAGTAAAACTGTAGTCAGATTAAAAATATTTCTCTTTCACTGCTCCTGCAATGCCCTTGGCTCCATCCTGATGGGTATTGGATGTCATCCCCTGGCCAGAGATAAGAACTGTTAAATTAAAGTCTTGTTATAAGAGTATATTCAAAGGTAGATGGAATAAAAGTAGGAGATCGCCGTGAGAGAGGGGTCAATCACCCATTTGCAAAATGGTTACTTTCTATCAGGCAGCCTATATGCCCTCCCTTAACTGTTAAATTAAAGTCTTGTTATAAGAGTATATTCAAAGGTAGATGGAATAAAAGTAGGAGATCGCCGTGAGAGAGGGGTCAATCACCCATTTGCAAAATGGTTACTTTCTATCAGGCAGCCTATATGCCCTCCCCTTCTGGTAAGATCATACCCCATCAGTTGCAAATGATCAGGAAGGAAAGTCTGTGAAAAAAAAAATCAACAAACCATAATTCAGAACATCAGACTCTATATCAGCCATCTGGAACTGGGCCAGCCTAATCTCTCTCCATCCTGAAGCTCAGGGAAATTTGCGGAAGAGGGGGCGGTAAGATTGTAAGAGCACAAGGATGGGAGGAGCAATGATATGCAAGATACTCCACACAAGTTAGGGCCAAAGCAATCATAATAGGACTTTGCATGACCTGCGCTATGTCCAACACACTATTGACCCCACAAAGTCTAGCATGGACTAAAGGCACTAGGATCCTTGGAGGCTAGGGACTGACAGTCACAGTAGTGTTCCTATGCTTAAAGGGAACACAGGAAAGGGTTCTGGGAAATGCCACTGGGTCCTTGCACCTCATTGGAGAGGAGGACCCAGAGGAGAGTTTGGCATGCACATTAAAGGATGCTCCGGGGATTGGGGAGGGAGGCACTAGGGGAAGGGGAGGGAGGGGAGAGGGGAGGGAGGAGCAGGGGTTGGGGGAGGTGAAGGGAGGGAGGGAACTGATGTACCTGTTAAGTTTGTATGAGCGGAAATAATAAAAATAAAAAAGAAAGAAATAACAAAAATATTTCTGATCTAGTTCAGTTTTTTTAAAGTGATCAATGAGTACCATATCAGAAGTCTATCATCATAAAGAAGAAGCATTATGACCTTCATCAGAGGCAAAGAGCTTACTACTTTATGAGAACTTCTCCAAATACAGCCAGGACACTAAATACAGGCTGATGATGACAAGAAGACCAACAGCCCTAGCTGTTGCATTAAGGCAAGAAATATAGCATATCAAAATTACATTAGTAACTTTCACCAAACCATTACATACTGGTATGTCTCTTGAATTTTCATTTCTCTGTCAATTTTCACACTACATAATCTATAACCAGAGTATGTGGTTTAAAATGGAAAAGAAAATTACAGGCTGTGCCTCACTGGCTGCCCATTTGTTATGTAAGATATTGATTTTTCAAAATAAATTTGTAAAATGCTCTAGTTACCTAGGAGACCAGAAAAAGCAGGATATGATTTAGATTTGTGAATCTAAGAATTCTAACATTTCATACCCAAATAATTAGGTAAAATATACTGGTATCCATTTCAAGTTTCTTTCACATTTAAGAATCATTTTTAAATAAGATTTGTAGGATTCTCTCTTTACTTTGATTTATTAAGTATATTAAATACAACAAACTAATTGACAAAATAAGCAAGAAAAAATCACACAAATATTATTATTATGATTTTATTTAAAATCCATTTTACAGCTTCTTTACCCTTCAAATATCATTCACTAGCACTGAGATAATTTGAAGCACCCTTTCCAGGATTAATTCAATAGAAAATATAATAATAACCCCTCTGTAATGATTGAGCATGAATCTTAAAGCCTTTCTTGGCTTTTATCTAGATAACAAACTGGTGAGCATGAAAAGGAACTAGAAATGACAGGGGCTTAAAAAACATAATTCACAGCAAGACTGAGGTTCACATCAACATGTTCCCACTTTCCATTCCTTTTATCCCATCTTATTACTGAAGTTTTAGGGCAAAAGTCTCATTGTGCAGGTCATGCAAAGTCCTATTAGAAAAAAAAAAGTGATTAAGAATCTTGAGACAAAGGAACACACAGATAAGGAAAGCTCTCAAAGCTCAACCAAATTGCTGCCCCTTCTTCTATAAGATTCTCTGAATTTGGTGTGGGATAAGATTTTGATGGGCTGACTAGAGCTGAGAACCCTAGGTTTGCCAATATTCTGTACTCTGGCCTAAGATGGTTTCTGCCTCATAGTCTTCCATTGTAATAGGGTGCAATTTAGTTGAGCTCTGAGAGCTTTTCTTATCTCTGTGTTCCTTTGTCTCAAGATTCTTAATCACTTCTTTTTTTAAATTTTTTTATTTATTTCTTCCTCTCATGTAAAGTTGATAAGTGCCCCAATCACTTCTGCAAGGATTTATTTTTGCATGTGGTAAGGCATGTTCACACATATGTGGGTGCTTGTATTGGGATACACATGCACTTATATGTCTAAGGTTATCTCAGGTGTCTTCTTCTTTAATTGCCTTCTACTTTCACTATTATCAAGGCAGGTTCTCTCATATGAACTCAGAATTCTCCGAAAAGCTAAGCTAGCTAGAATTCTATCTTCACCTGGAAATAAGCATACTTGCTAGCTTTTACAATTTTCATACTTTGAGCCTCATACTTATGGAGAAAATGCCTTATTGGCTAAGATACCTTCCCAGTCCACAGATTTTTTTGTCATATAATATTCACAGAAATTTTTAAATGGATGTCTGCTGTTGGATATATATTTATACACACATTTTTAGATCGATAGATGATAGATAGATATAGATAGATAGATAGATAGATAGATAGATAGATAGATAGATAGATAGATAGATAGATAGATAGATAGATAGATAGATAGATAGATAGATAGATAGATAGATAGATAGATAGATAGATAGATAGATAGATAGATAGATAGATAGATAGATAGGTCAGCCTTTCACATAAGCCCATGGAGGTGTTTACACTAAACTAACATAAACTTTTGCATGATTTTGAGATAACTTGACCTAATAGGTGTATGATTTATTCATTCAACTAATATCTATCTAGTGCTAACTCTGTTCCAGATGTTCTATGTGTGAAAAAATAGCATGGCTCACGAAAAATATGGTATGTTTATAGGTAGCTTGTGAAAACTTGAAATCATGTTCATAGTTAGGGCTGTCAATGGGGCACAGTCTCTGAGTCCAGGGTTTAGAGCTGATGAAGTGTTTAGGTGAAGTGCTTTAAGTGTGCCAGATAGAGCAAAGATTACAAGCATTATCCAAGGCACATCCATACACCTGACATCTAACTTACTCAATCCTACATCTCACCACAAGTTTTAAAACCTAGGAATGAAAGCTAAAAAAAATCATTGAGTTGCCAGATCCTCACTTACCATACAGGCACCAGATTCTGTCTTTACCTTGCTTTAATTGCTTTTGTTTTTTGGCAAGTATGGTACAGTCAGTAGTATAGAAGATGATATTCACCAAAAAGAGAGTTCACTGCATTACAAGAGAAGGAGCAGCACCCTATCACAGAAGCTTTTAAGGCCAAGCCCAGGGTAGGGCCAAAGGTAGTGTAAGAAGGAACTATGGGCAACAGATTTTATTGCGGTTTCCAGGGTAAGCAGATGAGGCAGAACAAGCAGGTTCAGGATAGCAATTTTGAATGAATCTTTAGTAGATGATGCCTGTCATCTGGCCCTAGTGACTAGGTCTATAAGGAGTAGCCCAATGTATAAGAGTCTTATAGGGCTGGAGAGGTGGCTCAGGGGTTAAGCCTCCGCCTTGCAGGCGGAAGGTCCTGAGTTCGGATCCCAGATCCCACGTATAGACGCCAGGTGGAAGCGGGGGCGGCCTGCGCTTCTGGTCCTGGTACGGCGGAGCCTGTGAATCCCCGGGGCAGAAGGAGGTGGAGGCGTCCGTGGTTCTACACATACACAGACACACACACACACACACACACACACACACACACACACACACACACACTGACACACATACACGCGCACGCACATGTGCACAGTTGAATAAATAATAATAAAAAAATTTAAAAAAAAAGAGTCTTATAGAATCCTGGGGAGTCTAGATTCTGGATTACTTTGGAAAACATCCCACCAGGAGGAACATTCATCTCAGTGGGTTCAGGACCAATGAAGGAAAGAAGACAAGGCAAGTTGATCTGGAAGCCTCGTGCTGTATGGTTGTCCAGAGAAAGGCATTCAGCACATATATGCAGGGCAGATGTTGAGGCACCAGTACATGGAAATATGAACATGATTAAAATCCTATTTGTCATTTCAGAACACAAGGACATATATTCCTGTGAAGGATTTCTAAAATTTCAGTTCCATGAGAATCTTTAATGTATCTGGATAGAAATGTAAGTATCCAGAGTAAAGCTAGCATGCATCTGTTTTGCCTTCTGAAATGAACACGCCTGTCTGGCATCTGCAGGGAAGCAGCCTGAGGCCTCTATCCTATTACCAATTTCTGTTCACTTAATTTCCACTTTTCAAAAGCTGTTTGGAAACCATTACTAACTGATGTTCTAGAATTGAAATTATTAAGAAATATGAATCCCCAAAGTAATAATATTATATTTGATTGATCACTTAGCTTTTGTTTCTAGCTAGTATTTGGTTTGAACATGTTGTGAGAACCCCCTGAACTCCCCTGGATGCCAGAGTTCTTTGGATTTCACTTGCTGTGTTTTAATCAAGTTGACATGGCAGCAATGTAGGTGGCTCATCGTTCTATTTTAATTTGCCCTTTGGGTAACTTTAAGATGGTTACATATTTCAAAATAGGGACATTTCTATCTACAGAGATAAAGACAAAAAGCAATCTTCAGCCGCAGGAAAGGTCGAGGAATGTATTTTTTAACATTGTGAGAAGTCCCACTCATACAAAATGTCTCATAAATGGCATGATATGAAAGAAGACATGTGTGAACCTTAGAAAAGTTGACCCATGGGTCATGGGTGTGGAAAGAGCTGTCAGCATATGCCCAGAGCCTTCTCACTGACAGCTGTAGAAATGTATCATTCATTCCAAAGAACTGTCAACTCTCTATTCGGAGAAAAGCAGTTATAGCAAGGCTGAGCAGTTAAAATATTCAGGCCAATTGCCACTTCCAACCAAAGCCATGTCACCAAATTACCCACATTCTCACATTAGCACTAAGAATCCAGTACCCACAGAGCTACTCCTTTAAGATGAAGCAAACAAAACATGGAAAATAGGATAAACTTTAGACCATGTCACGTAGCTAAAGCTGGGTGAGAAAATAATCTTTCAAAAAGTATCTTAAATTTACCCCCATGCATACAAAATATGCTCTACTCTACATTTGGTCTATAGCTCATTTTTAATTAAAATTTTTTTAATTTTTTTAAACAAAATGAGTTGTCTCTACTTCCGGCCAACTTCCCTCCTCCTTTCCTACTCTCTCCTCTGCCTTCTACCCTCTTCTCCCAGCCTCACTCACTTCCTCAATCCATCCTTCTCCCTCCTGTTCTCATGACTCTGCTTGCATGGACC
This sequence comes from Typhlomys cinereus, assembly GCA_023101885.1. Lineage (NCBI taxonomy): Eukaryota > Metazoa > Chordata > Mammalia > Rodentia > Platacanthomyidae > Typhlomys > Typhlomys cinereus. The sequence continues at coordinate 3,219,640 of JALPQD010000124.1, forward strand.
ATAAGGCTCCCTCAGGTTTTCCACACTAATAGGAAGGCAGGCAGTACAAGTGGTCCTTCTGTGGACAAACCCACGATTGGGACACTACCCTTCACCTGTCTAGCACCTACCCCTTTAATTCCCACCACATGTAGTTTTTTTTTGTTGTTTTTTTTTTTTTTTCCTGAGATCAGCACTGGTCCATGGGGGAATGTTGGTACATCAGTCACGTACATTGATGCATGTAGATCTGGTGGGCGTAGATTTTATGGCAGTGAGCTCCTGAATGAAGCAGCCCTGTCATGGCAGCAGTGACATAGCCTGTAGTGTACCTCTCCACCTTTAGGCTCTTACAGCCTCACCACCCAACTCCTCCCATCTTCTGCAAAGTTCCCTAAGCCTTAGAATGGAAACAGATTTGAATGAACTGATTAGGACTGAGTGTTTTGAGGTCACCAATACTCTACACTCTGGTCAGTTTTGGTTTTCTACTTTACTATTCTTCCATTGCAATAGGCTGACTCTTGGTTGAGTGTTGAAATCTCCTTATCTGAAGACATAATGAGAGGTGTTTAGATAGGTAGTTTATTATCAGACACTTTTGGTTAATACTAAGACATCTGATCCTGTCTAGTATTTATTGTCTTCCTTTTTGCTGCTATTTGGAAAGGTTTACAATACAGGGTACATGTTCCCTGGCATTAAGGAAGAGGGATCAGAAGCTGGCTAGAAGGTAGTTGGTTACCTGAAGACTAACCCTACTCCTTACTATGTCCTGTCTCCATTCTTCCTTCCCCTGTAAAACTTTTCTTTAGTGGATATCTTGTTATCTACTCTTATCTATGTTCTTTTTATCTCTTATCTTTTGAGATCTTCCTCCACACCCATGACTTAAGCTCCTTTGCCATTTGTATTATAAAAGTTTCTGTTTGATTATATCATTCTGAAAATTTAATGCTATATTCCACTTATAAGGAAGAATATATGACATCTTTTTTTCTGCAGATGAGATACTTTGCTCAATATAATTTTTTCCAGCTACATCCATTTACTAACAAATTCCATTAATTCAGCTTTTCTGACAGCTGAATAGTATTCCATTGTATATAAGCATCAAATTTTCATTGACCATTCATCTCCTGTTGGACATCTAGGTTGATTCAATTTCTTTGCTAGTGTGATGATCTACAGCTCTTAATTCATCATTTATGTACATGGAATGTTGTCTTTGGACAGATCACATGTCTGTAAGAAGCACAAAAGACTCTTTTGTACCCTTTCCTGTTTTGCAATGCTTCTGTACTCAACCAGTTACCTAACAGGATAACAAACTGACTATATCTTGGTAAAGCTTAGTTTACTATTAAGGACCAGCATTAATTCTTTTGTTATTGTTGCTCTTCTTGTTTGGCAACAAGGTCTCACTCTGTAACCCAGACTGTCCTCAAATTCACAAAGTCAACAGACTTGATATATTCATCAGCCTCACTCCAGCAGTGGTGCTGACTGTTACATTTGGATAAATGTGTAATAAAATAATAGTAACAGCAATGGGTGTGGAAAATCATACCAGATGTACTGCAAGAATAGACTAGTTCTGCTGACAATGACCACCTCCCACAACTGAGCTGGAAATCCTGGAGCAAGACCTTCTCTTTTCTCCTAATGATTTCTTTGATAGTCACCGTAATCCACACTCACACTCATCAGGAATATCAAGTTCCTGATGGTAAGGCAGGAGTGGACAGAAGGGAGAAGTCTGACAAAACAGGAAGGCCTAGAGCAGAAGCAGAAGTTGAGCCATTAACCATGAACTAGAGCAACCTGGATTCCTTTCTGAGTAAGTCTCGTCCTATTGAAAGTTGGGATATTAAAATCAGATGGATAAATACGGAATAAAATAACAGTGCAACGGTTACCTGAATCAACAGTTAGATGGATAAAATGATACCAGATAATGCTACGATAACAGACTAGATGAGGCTTGTTAACCTGCCACCTTCCACAGCTACAAGATCTTGAGCTATTTTTTGCCATACATTTCTGGTATCTGGGGTATACAGGAACATAGCTCTTCTTCCATCATACCCACACAGAAAGATAAGCAACTGAGATGGAGGATCTATTGATGTACATTTTGCAACTGAACCATATCTTGATCCAAAACCATGGATCTCTGAGGCTTCTCTGGGAGTCATGTTTCCAACTGATATATCCCTCACATGTCCTTTATCTCAAGCTCAACTGTCCATTAAGAGCATGCATAGCAACACTGGAGAGATGTCTCAATCTACATAAAATTCTTTTTTAAAATAAATTTATTAAATTTACATTTTTACATACATGTTCCTTGCCTCCCTCATTCCCCTTTCCCTTCCTTTCTCCCCTCCTGCTCTCATCCCATCCCTCCTCTCAATACATGGGTCCAGTCTATTCCCTCCTATTCTCCTGTCCTTTAGTTCTATGGGTCCTACGGGTCCATCTATATTATCTGTACTTATGAGAGTTCAGACTTCTGTGGCAGACAGAGAGGACCTTTCTGGGGCAGCCTGCTGATATGGGTTCTCCCCTACCTCTGTCTGATCCTTCACCCTTAAGGGTTCTACTGCCTGAAACTATTTCTCCTGAGATCTTTGCAAGTCCGTGGGGGCATGATGATGTGTTCACCACTGTGCAGGTCTGATGAGTCCAAGTCCCATTGCTATAAGTTCCTGGTTGCAACTGTCTTATCTTGAATGGAGTGACCTGTCCAGCAATGGAACTATCCATCTTTAGGCTCTCACGGTCTTATGGGCCTCCTCTTCTGCAGAGTTTACTGAGCTTCCCAATGATGACAGATTTAGCTAGCCTGGTTGCAGGTAAACATTGTAGGGTTATTGCTATTCCATATTCAAGTTGTTTGTTTTTGTCCATTTTGTTATTCTTAAACTGAACAAGGCTTCATCCTATCTGGGTGTTGAGATACTCTCCTATCCTACAATATAGAAATTGTTAAAGAGAAGTCTTTATGTATGAGAAGGCTTGAAGGAAAGGGAGGACAAGGTCACAGTAGTGAGTGGGGACAACCTCCAGGACATAATCCAGCTGTCTGCTAATCACTAACCCTTCTCTCCATGACAGGGAATACATGTACAGTGCTTCAAACAACTCCAAGCACCACAGATCAGGAAGGAGACTCACCATGGATTAGATCAGATAATTCACCAATTATGGTTCTTTCTTCATAGTGGCCTTCTCTATTGAACTTTGTTCCTTTGTCTTCACTATCTGTGTCTTTTTCCCCTTATCCTCCTAATTCAAATCCTTCATGGTTGTAAATGGTGATAAAAAGATTTTCCCTTGAGTATGTCATTATTAGGCCTTGGAATTAGGTTCCACTGATATGGGACAATATGCTACATCTAGTTTTCTGTGCTTGGGATGCTTAGCTCAGTATGATTTCTTCCAGTTCCATCCATGTAGCAGAAATTTTCATTAATTCATTTTTGATAGTTATATAGTATTCCTTTGTGTATACATGTCATGTTTTCCTTTTTTATTCATTTTATCCACTCATACAAACCTGATAGGTACCCAATTCTTCTCCCTCCCTCTACCCCTCCCTGGATCCCCTTGCTCTCTCCCCCCTTTTCCCCTTCCTTTCTTCTCCTCCCTCCCTTTCTCTCAGTGGCCCCTCTTCCCCCCATTCCTTGCCTCCAAGGATCCTAGTGCCTTTAGTCTATGCTAGACTTTGTGGGGACAATAATGTGCTGGACATAGTGCAGGTCATGCAAAATCCTATTATGATTACTTTGGCCCTAACTTGTGTGGAGTATCTTGCATATTGTTGCTCCTCCCCATCTTTAGGCTCTTACAATCTTTTTTAAAAATATTTTAATGTATTTTTTCCACTCATACAAACCTGATAGGTACCCCATTCCCCTCCCTCGTTCAACGCCTCCCTGGATCCCCTTGTTCCCTCCCCCCTTTGCTCCTTCTTTTCCCCCTTCTCTCCCTTTCTTCCAGTACCCCCTGCTCCCATTCCTGGAGTATCCTTTAGTGTGCATGTCAAACTTCCCTCTGGGTCCTCCTCTCTGATCAGCTGTAAGGACTCAGTAGCATTGCCTAGAGCTCTTTATTGTATTCACCTTTATTTAGTAGAGGAACACTATTGTGGCTGTAAATCCCTTGCCGCTAAGGATCTTAGAGACTGTGATCTATGTTAGACTTTGGAGGGTTAATGACATATTGGTCATTGTGCAGATAATGCAAAGTCCTATTATGATTGCTTCGGCCCTAACTTGTGTGGAGTATCTTGCTTATCATTGTTCCTCCCCATCTTTAGGCTCTTAGAATCTTATCACCCCATCTTCCACAAATTTCCCTGAGCTTTGGGATGGGGAAAGATTAGGCTGGCCTGGTTCCTGGTGATTAACGTAGGTCTCTGATATTCTGAATTATGTTTGTTGTTTTTATTTCTTCCAGTTTTGCTCTTCCTGCATTGCCCTTGGTTCCATCCGGATGGATATTGGATGTCACCTCCTAGACAGAGATAAAAGGCTGTTAAAATAGAGTCTTATTACAAGAGTAGATTCAAAGGTAGATGGAATAAGAGAGTAGGAGACTGCAGTGAGGCAGGGGGGGTCAGTCTCCCAATTGCAGGATGGTTACCTTCTACCTTCCAGACTCTATGCCCTCCCTGTCTGTTGAGATCAAACACCATCATTTGCAAGCGAGCAGGAAGGAAAGTCTTTGAGCTTAACCAGATGTCTTATTACTTACTTGCAGTACTTGATGGTGGCTTATTTTCTCTGCTGTAGCATGATGCCCTCTCTCCTTGTTTCTGGCGGGACCTTCCTTCCCCTTCCCTCCTGTTTATAATCTTTGTAATTACTGTAGGTATTACAGAGATTTATCTTTGAGTGTGTAGGTTTGGTACTAGGATGCACCTATTAGGGAGTACATATGGCACTTAACTTTCTGTGTCTGTCTATATCAACAACCTGGAACTAGGCCAGCCTAATCTCTCCCCATCCAGAAGCTCAGGGAAATTTGCAGAAGAGGGGGCAGTAAGATTTTAAGAGCACAAGGATGGGAGGAGCAATGATATGCAAGATACTCCACTGCAAGTTAGGGCCGAAGCAATCATAATAGGACTTTGCATGACCTGCGCTATGTCCAACACATTATTGTCCCCACAAAGTCTAGCATGGAATAAAGGCACTAGGATCCTTGGAGGCAAGGGATTGAGAGCAGTAGTGTTCCTATGCTTAAGGGGAACACAGGAAAGGGTTCTGGGAAATGCCACTGGGTCCTTGAACCTCATCAGAGAGGAGGACCCAGAGGAGAGTCTGGCATGCACATTAAAGGATTCTCTGGGGATGGGAGGGGAGGCACTGGGAGATGGGGAAGGATGGGAGAGGGGAGGGGCATAGGGCAGTGGGAGGTTGGAGGGAGGGAGGGGACCAGGGTACCTGTTAAGTTTGTTTGAGTGGAAATAAAAAAAAAACTTTCTGTGTCTGGGATACTTCATTCAATATATCTTTTTCTAATTCCATCCATTTCCTGGAAATTTTCATTAATTCATCATTTCTGATGGCTGAGGAGTATTCCATTGTATAATGTACCACATTTTCCTTATCCACTCGTCAGCTATTGAGCATTTGGGTTGATTCCATGACTTTGCTATTATAAAGAGTGCTTCTGTGAACACGGTGGTGCTTATGTAATTGAGGTGAATTTTTGCTGTATGAGGGATTATTCCCAAAAGTGGAATAACGGGGTCATATGGCATTTCAATTAACTTAATAAAAACATAATAGGTACACACTCCCTCCCTCCTCCTCCCCCCGAATCCCCTGCTCCCTCTCCCCTCACCTCTCCCTCCCCATCCCCCAGTGCCTCCCGCCCCAATTCCCAGAGAGTCCATTCTTGTGCATGCCTGACTCTCCTCTGGGCCCTCCTCTCTGATGACGTACAAGGACCCAGTGGCATTTCCCTGAACCCTTTCCCATGTTCCCCTTAAGCATAGGAACATTACTGTGGCTGCCAATCCCTTGCCTCCAAGGATCTTGGTGCCTTTAGCAGATGCTAGACTTTGTGAGGTCAATACTGTGTTGGACATTGCACAGGGCATGCAAAGTCCAATTATGATTGCTTCATCCCTAACTTTGTGGAGTATCTTGCAAACCATTGCTCCTCCCATCTTTTTGCTCTTACAATCTTACCGACCCCTCTTCCGCGAATGTCCCTGAGCTTCAGGATGGGGAGAGATTAGTCTGGCCTAGTTCTAGGTGGTTAATAGATCCAACAGCCTTTTATGATCAAAATGCTAGAGACAGTAGGAATGGAAGGAACCTTTATCAATATAATAAAAGCTGTATACAACAAGCTCACAGCAAGGATTATGCTCAATGGGGAAAAATTGGAAGCACTCCCACTTCGATCAGGAACTAAACAAGGCTGTCCACTCTCACCACTTCTATTCAATATTGTACTTGAAGTCTTAGCTGAAGCCATAAGACAAGAAAGGGACATAAGAAGGATTCAAATCAGCAAGGAAGAAGTCAAGCTATCCCTATTTGCAGATGACATGATCTTATACCTGAGTGATCCCAAAAACTCCACCAGGAGGTTCCTGGAACTAATTGAGAAATTCAGCAGGGTGGCAGGATACTCTATATCAATTAACTTTTTTAAGGATCACGACACGGCTCGCCATGGTTGTATAAGCCTGCATTACCACCAACAATGTAGGAGAGTTCCCTTCTCTCCACATCCTCTCCACCATTTGCTGTTGTTTGTATTGTGGATTTTTGCCATCCTGACCGGGGTGAGCTGATATCTCAGGGAGGTTTTGATTTGCATTTCCCTGATGGCTAAGGATGATGAGCATTTTCTAAGACATTTCTTAGATGTTTCAATTTCATCCCTGGTAAGGTTTCTTTTAAGTTCTAAGGCCCAATTTTTAATTAGGCCATTTGTTTCCTTGGTGTTTACTTTTCTAAGTTTTTGTGCACTCTAAATAATAGAGCTCTATCAGATATGTGGTTTGTGAAGATTTTTTCCCATTCTGTGGGTTGCCTTTGTGCTCAAGTTACAGTCTTTTTATCTGAACAGAAGCTCTTTAATTTCATAAGATCCCATCTGTTGAGAGTTGGTTGTAGTGACTGTGCTATTGGATTTCCATGTAGGAATGGCTAGCCTAGCCCAATCGGCTCAAGGGAGTTCCCTACCCTTTCAACTAAGGTTTTTATAGTCTCTAGCCTGATGTTGAGGTCCTTGATCCATTTGGAATTAAGTCTTGTACATGGTGACAAGTACGGGTCCAGTTTTAATCTTCTGCATGTGGATATCCAGTTTTGCCAGCACCATTTATTGAAAATGCTGTTCTTTTTCCATTGTATTTTTTCAGCCCCTTTGTCAAAGATCAAATAGATGTAATTGTGTGGGCTTATATCTGGGTCTTCAACCCTTATCCATTGATCTGTGTGTCTATTTTGGAGCCAGTACCAGGCTGTTTTTTATAACTGTGGATCTGTAGTATAGACTAAGGTTTGGTATGGTGATACCTCCAGCAGTGTTTTTGTTACTCAGGATTGTTTTCGCTACCCTGGGTCTATCTTTTGTGCCTCCATATGAATTTTGAAATTGTTTGGCAAATTATTTAAATAATTGCTTTGGGATTTTAATTGGCATAGCATCGAATCTGTATATTGCCTTTGGTAGGATGGTCATTTTTATGATGTTGATTCTGCCAATCCAGGAACATGGGAGGTCTTTCCACCTTCTGGCATCTTCTGTAATTTCTTTCTTTAGGGTTTTAAAGTTTTCATTGTAAAGGTCTCTTACTTCCTTGGTTAGGTTTATACCAAGATATTTCATTTTTTTAGGGGCTATAGTAAATGAGATTGTTTCTCTCAGGGTTTTTTCACTTCTTTCATTCTGGGCATATAGAAAGGCCACTGATTTTTGTACATTTATTTTGTATCCTGCCACACTGCTGAAATTCTGTTAGTTCCAGGAGCTTCCTGGTAGAGTTTTTGGGATCACTCAGGTATAAGATCATGTCATCTGCAAATAGGGATAGCTTGACTTCTTCCTTGCTGATTTGAATCCTTCTTATGTCCCTTTCTTGTCTTATGGCTTCAGCTAAGACTTCAAGTACAATATTGAATAGAAGTGGTGAGAGTGGACAGCCTTGTCTAGCTCCTGATCGAAGTGGGAATGCTTCCAGTTTTTCCCCATTGAGTATAATCCTTGCTGTATGATTGTCGTATACAGCTTTTATTATATTGATAAAGGTTCCTTCCATTCCAACTGTCTCTCTAGGGTTTTGATCATAAAACGCTGTTGGATCTCGTCCAAAGCTTTTTCTGCATTTATTAAGAACAACAGGGCTGGAGAAGTGACTCAGGGGTTAAGCCTCTGCCTTGCAGGCAGAAGGTCCTGAGTTTGGATCCTAGACCCCACGTATAGATGCCAGGCAGAAGTGGGGGCAGTCTTCCTTTCTGGTCCTGGTACGGCGGAGCCTGTGAATTCCGGGGCAGAGTAAACAAGGAGGAGGTGGAGGCGTCCATGGTGGTTCCTGAATTTGCCCGTGGTTCCACATACACACACATACAGATACATACATACATACACACACACGCGCACACACATACATGCACAATTGAATAAATAATAATAATAATAAAAAGAATATCATGTGGTCTTGAATTTTGGACTGGTTTATATGGTGAATTACTTGTATTGATTTGCATATGTTGAACCAACATTGTGTGCCTGGAATAAAGCCTACTTGATCTCTGTAAATGATCTTTTTGATATGTTTTTGAATCTGATTTGCTAAGACTTTCTTGAGAATCTTTGCATCTGTGTTCATCAAAGAGATTGGCCTATAGTTTTCTTTCTTCAGTGTATCTTTATTAGGTTTTGGGATTAAGACGATATTAGCTTCATAGAAAGAATTTGGTAGTGATCCTTCTTTTGCTATTTGATGGAACAGTTTAAGTAGTATTGGTGTTATTTGTTCTTTAAATGTCTGGTAGAACTCTGTGCTGAATCCATCTGATCCAGGACATTTTTGGTGGGAAGATTCGGATTGCTTCATTAATTTCCTCATATGTTATAGGACTATTTAAGTACTTCAAAACTTCCTAATTCAATTTAGGTAAGTTGTGTTTATTTAGGAATTCACCTATTTCTTTTTCTTTCTTTCTTTCTTTCTTAATTTATTTACTTTTCTGCTCATACAAGCATAATAGGTACCCCTGTTCCCTCCCTCCCTCCACCCCTCGCTTGACCTCCCTACTCCCTCCCCCGTTTTCCCCTTTCTTTCCCCCTTCCCTCTCTTTCTCCCAGTGCCCCCTCCCCCCATCTCTGAAGCATCCTTTAATGTGTATATCAAACTTTCCTCTGGGTCCTCCTCTCTGATGAGGTGTAAGGACTCAGTGGCATTTCCTTCAACTCTTTCTTGTGTTCCCCTTAAGTATAGGAACACTATTGTGACTGTTAATCCCTGCTTCTAAGAATCCTAGCGTCTTTAGTCCATGCTAGACTTTGAGGGGGTCAATGATAAATTGGTCATTGCACAAATTATGCAGAGTCCTATTACAATTACTTCAGCCCTAACTTGTGTGGAGTATCTTCCATATCTTGACTCCTCCCACCCTTGTGCTCTTACAATCTTACCTCCTCCTCTTCCGCAAATTTCCCTGAGCTTCAGGATGAGGAGAGACTAGACAGGACTGATTTTTTTAACATTTTTTATTATTATTTCCGCTCATACAAACTTAACAGGTACACCGGTCCCCTCCCTTCCTCCACCTCCCCCCAACACCCCTGCTCCCTCCTCCCTTCTCCCCTCCCTCTCCATCCCCCAGTACTCACCCCAATCCCCGGAGCATCCTTTAATGTGCACGCCAAACTCTCCTCTGGGTCCTCCTCTCTGATTAAGTGCAAGGACCCAGGGGCATTTCCCAGAACCCTTTAACCCTTTCTGTGTTCCCTTTAAGCTTAGGAACACTACTGTGACTGTCAGTCCCTAGCTTCCAAGGATCCTAGTGCCTTTAGTCCATGCTAGACTTTGTGGGGACAATAATGTGTTGGACATAGCGCAGGTTATGCAAAGTACTTATGATTGCTTCAGCCCTAACTTGTGTGGAGTATCTTGTATATCATTACTCGTCCCATCCTTGTGCTCTCACAATCTTATCGCCCCCTCTTCCACAAATTTCCCTAGCTTCAGGATGGGGAAAGATTAGGCTGGCCCAGTTCCAAGTGGTTGATATAGAGTCTCTGATGTTCTGAATTATGGTTTGTTGATTTTTTTTTTTTTTTGGTTTTGCTGCTCCTACAATGCCCTTGGCTCCATCCTGATGGGTATTGGATGTCACCCCCTGGCCAGAGATAAAAACCTGTTAAATTAGAGTCTTGTTATAAAAGTATATTCAAAGGTAGATGGAATAAAAGTAGGAGACCACGGTGAGAGAGGGGTCAATCACCCATTTGAAAAATGGTTCCTTTCCATCAGGCAGCCCATATGTCCTCCCCTTCTGGTGAGATCATACCCCATCAGTTGTAAATGACCAGGAAGGAAAGTCTGTGAACTCAACCAGATGTCTCATTACTCATTTGCAGTCCTTGAGCCTATTTTCTCTGCTGTAACATGGTCCCCTCTCTCCTTGTTTCTGGTGGGGCCCTCCTTCCCCATCCCTCTTTACAATTACTGTAGGTATTACAGAGATTTGTCTTTGAGTGTCTCTAAGTGGGTTTAGTACTAGGATCCACTTATTAGGGAGTACATACAGTGCTTAATTTCCGTGTCTGGGATACTTCACTCAATATAATTGTTTCTAATTCCATCCATTTCCCGGCAAATTCCAGTAATTCATCATTTTTTATGGCTGAGTAGTATTCCATTGTATAAATGTACCACATTTTCCTTATCCACTTGTCAACTGTAGGACATTTGGGCTGATTCCATGACTTTGCTATTGTAAACAGTGCTGCTATGAACATGGTTGTGCTTGTGCTATCGAGGTGAATTTTTGCTATATGGGAGGTTATTCCCAAAAGTGGAATAGCAGGGGCATATGGCATTTCAATCTTTACGTTCTTTAAGAATCACCAGATGGCTCTCCAGAATGGGTGTATGAGCCTGCATTCCCACCAGCAATGTAGGAGAGTTCCCCTCTCTCCACATCCTCTCTAGCATTTGGTGTTGTTTGTGTTGTAGATTTTTGCCATCCTGACAGGGATGAGATGATATCTCAGGGAAGTTTTGATTTGCATTTCCCTGATGGCTAAGAATGTGGAGCATTTTTTAAGATATTTGTTAGACATTTTAATTTGGATTCAAATCAGCAAGGAAGAAGTCAAGTTATCTCTATTTGCAGATGACATGATCTTATACCTGAGTGATCCCAAAAACTCTACCAGGAAGCTCCTGGAACTAATTCAGCAGAGTGGCAGGATACAAAATAAATGTGCAAAAATCAGTGGCCTTCCTATATGGCCAGAATGAAAAAAGTGAAAAAAACCTGAGAGAAACAATCTCATTTACTATAGCCCCTAAAAAAATGAAATTCCTTGGTATAAACCTAACCAAGGAAGTAAGAGACCTTTACAATGAAAACTTTAAAACCCTAAAGAAAGAAATTACAGAAGATGCCAGAAGGTAGAAAGACCTCCCATGTTCCTGGATTGGCAGAATCAACATCATAAAAATGACCATCCTACCAAAGGCAATATACGGATTCGATGTTATACCAATTAAAATCCCAAAGCAATTATTTAAATAATTTGCCAAACAATTTCAAAATTCATATGGAGGCACAAAAGATAGACCCAAGGTAGCGAAAACAATCCTGAGTAACAAAAACACTGCTGGAGGTATCACCATACCAAACCTTAGTCTATACTACAGATCCACAGTTATAAAAAAACAGCCTGGTACTGGCTCCAAAATAGACACACAGATCAATGGATAAGGGTTGAAGACCCAGATATAAGCCCACAAAATTACAGCCATTTGATCTTTGACAAAGGGGCCGAAAAAATACAATGGAAAAAGAACAGCATCTTCAACAAATGGTGCTGGCAAAACTGGATATCCACATGCAGAAGATTAAAACTGGACCCGTACTTGTCACCATGTACAAGAATTAATTCCAAATGGATCAAAGACCTCGATATAAGGCCAGAGACTATAAAATCCATAGTTGAAAGGGTACAGAACTCCCTCGAGCTGATTGGGCTAGACCAACAATTCCTAAACAGAAATCCAAGAGCACAGTCACTACAACCAACACTCAAACGATGGGATCTTGTGAAATTAAAGAGCTTCTGTTCAGATAAGGAGATTGTAACTTGAGTGTAAAGGCATCCCACAGAATGGGGGAAAATCTTCACAAACCACATGTCTGATAGAGCTCTATTATCCAAAGTGCACAAAGAACTTAGAAAACTAAACACCAAGGAAACAAATGGCCCAATTAAAAAATGGGCTTTGGAACTTAAAAGAAACTTTATCATCCATTTCTTTTGTGTTGTCAAATTTCACACAGTATAAGTTTTTGAAATATGATATTATACTTCTTTGAATTTCTTGGCTATCAGTAATGATAACTCCATTTCTAAATTTTTTAATTTGGGTTTTCTCTCTCTTGCTTTTGGTTAATTTAGCTATGTATGGTATGTTAATCTTAATTGATTTTTTCAAAGAACCAGCTTTTTTGACTGGCTGATTGTCTGTATCGTTTTCCTTATCTCCATTTCAGATATTTCTCCCCTGATTTTGCTAATCTCCTCTCTTCTACTGCTTTTGGAATTGGATTGCCCCCGTGTCTCTAAAGCTTTAACCTGCATTGTTAAGTTATTTATTTGTGATGTTTCTGTTTTTTTGATGTAGGCATTAAGAGCTATAAAATTACCTCTTAGGACAGCTTTCATTGTGTCCCAAAGATTTTGAATAGTTGCATTTTCTTTATTGTTCGCCTCCTGAAAATCTTGAATTTCCTTTTTAATTTCTTCATGAATCCAATTCTCATTCAGCATCATAGTGTTTAGTTTCCTGGAGTTAGTGTATTTTCTGTTGTTTGTTGTGTTGTGTATGTCAAGCTCTACACCATGGTGGTCTGATCAGGTACAGGCTAGAATTTCAACTTTCCTGTATATGTGAAGATTTGTTTTGTGGTCCAATATGTGGTCTATTTTGGAGAAAGTTCCATGTGCTGCTGAGAAACATGTGCATTCTTTGTTGCATGGATAAATAGTTCAATATAGATCTGTAAGGTCCATTTCAATAAGAATTTAATTAACTTCTAATGTGTCTCTGTTAAGCTTTTGACCTGTTGATCTATCCCATGTTGAGAGGGCACTGTTGAAATCCCCAAGAATTATCATATGGGGGTTGATTTCTCACTTTAGACAATGTACGGTTTGCTTAATGAATGTGGAGGGGCCCATATTTGGTGCATATATGTTCAGTGTTGTGAAGTCTTCCTGGTGAATTGTACCTATCACTAAAATGTAGTAGTATCCATCTGTGTCTCTTATGATTTTTTTGGTTTGAAGTCCACTTTGCCTGATAGCATAATTACTACCCCTGCCGTTTCCTGGTTCCATTAGCTTGCAGAATTTTAGACCAGCCTTTTATTTTTAGGATGTGCCTATCTTTTGTGGTGAGATGAGTTTCCTGAAGGCAGCAGATTGAAGCATTGTGATTTTTAATCCAAGTTTGCAATCTGGGTCTCTTGATTGGTGAGTTAATTCTGTTGACATGTAATGTTATAATGGAGAAATTATTTTTAATTCTGGACATTTTTTATGTTTAGTGGCTTTCATAAGTCCATTATTTGGCTTTTAGGTTTTTGTGGTATTATACTTCCCTTCTGTCCTCCTGGATATGCTTGTTTTTTCTTCAGTTCTTCCATTTTTTTTGAAAGTCTGGTTTGGTAGACATGTAAGCAGCCTTCAAGTTGTCTTTGTACTGGAAAACTTTTTCTCTCGATCATGAAGGACAGTTTTGCCAGGTATATCAGCCTAGGTTGACATTTTTGCTCATTCAATACTTGAGGTAAGTCTCTCCAAGGTCTTGCTTTTGCTGTTCCAATTGAGAAGTCATTTGTTATTTTAATAGGTTTACCTTTGAAAATGACTTGTTTTTTTTTTCCCCTTGAAGTTCTCAGCACCTTTTCTTTGGCTTGAATGTGGGTGTTTTGACTATTATTTGCCTTGGCGAGTTTCTATTTTCGTCATATCTGTTTGGGGTGCGGAATGCCTCTTGTATATGGATGGGCCTCTCATTCTTTAGATGAGGGAAGTTTTCATTTGTGATAATTTGAAAAATTTCCTCAGGTGTGGTATTTTGGGATTCTTGCTCTGGCATTCCATGAATGTGCATGTTAGGCTTCTTCAGGGTGTCCATATCTCTTGAATATTCCTCTCAAGTATCTTTTTGTCTTTAACAACCTCTCCCATTGAGATGGTTAATACTCCACTTTGTCTTCAAGATCTGAAATTCTATTTTCTGCTTCATTAGTTCTGCTGATAAGACTCTCTGTTGAGTTCTGGGTTGAAGATAACTGGTCTTTTAAACTCTGCCTGAGACTGTTTTAACTGCTCTATGCCTGTTTTTGTTTCTTGAACTATTTTTCTCATCTCCTCCAAGTGTCTGTTGTGTTCCTGTTGAAAGTGGTTGATGTGGTTCTTTAACTCCTCCTGGATTTCCTCTTTCATAGTATTGATCATGACAATGATCATTCTTTGAAAGTCATTATCTTGGGCCTGGCTTTCTTGGCTATTTTCTGTGAATTTGTTTTGGTTGCAATCTATCATTATGGGGTTAATTCTTTTGGTGGAAGATTTGTTTTCTTGGGTTTTGTTTCTCATCTGCACTTTGACTTGGGCATTGTTTTATTTCTTAAGACCTTTCAGTTTCTGTGTGTTTTTGACTAAACTAAATTAGTTGGTATTACTACTCTCGGGAAGTTACTACTAGTGTCTGCCTTGCAGTTGGGTATGCTTGTCTGTTGCTATTGTTATTTCCTAGATAAGGCTATTAGACTGTGAGTACATCAATTAAGTCAGGTTTAGTAGGTGAAGGGGTGAATATTAGTATGGTAGTGTACTTTTATGATTTAGTACCTTGGTGATATGCGAGGGTGAGTGGTATAGTCCCTGAAGTTGTATATGTTTTGGGAGTGGCTATATAGAAAACTTAATCTATAGTGATTAATAATTGAAAGGAGCAGGATGGTAAAAAGGGATTTACTTATCTTCGGGCTGGATGTGAAGAATCTCTCCCATGTGATAGGATGATTTTTGTGGACTTCAGATATATGCCCTTTGTCCCCTAGAGCTTTACTTTGGGTTTTCTTTGGACTCTGTTGAATTCTGAGGAGCAGTGTGTGCTCCCTGGACTGTGAGCATCCTGAGCAGAGGAGCAGATGGAGATGATGGCACACTTCACCTGGGACCTTGTGCCATGTTTTCATTATCCATTGGTCAACTGTCAGACATCTAGGTTGATTCCATTTGCTATTGTGAATGATGTTGCAATGAACATGCAACATGTGTCTCTATAGTACAACAAAGCATTTTGGGGGGGGAATATTCCCAGCATATGGCCTTTCAATTATTAACATTTTTAGGAACCACTATACTGATTGTACAAGTCTGCATTCCCACAAGCAATGTATGAAGATTCCCTTCTCCCCACATCCTCTCTAGCATGTGTTGTTGAATGTCTTTTGGATTTTCACCATTCTGACTGGTGTAAGTTATCTCAAGGTAGTTTTGACTTGCATTTCCCTGATGGCTAGGGAGGTGGAATGCTTTTTAAGATATTTCTTGGACACTTCGATTTCTTCCTGGGAAAAATTCCTTTTAAGTTCCATGGCCCACTTTTTTTTAATTTTATTTATTACTTATTCAATTGTGCGTGTGTGCACGTGTATGTGTGTGTGTGTGTGTGTGTGTGTGTGTGTGTGTGCGCATATGTGTAGAACCACAGGCGAATTCGGGAACCACCATGGACCACCTCTACCTCCTCGTTTACTCTGCCCTAGGATTCACAGGCTCCGCCCTACCAGAACCAGAAATGCAGGCCGCCGCCCCCCCCCCCCCGCTTCCACCGGGCATCTATACATGGGGTTTAGGATCCGAACTCAGGACCTTCCGCCTGCAAGGCAGAGGCTTAACCTATGAGTGACCTTTCCAGCCCCCCCCATGGCCCACTTTCTAATTGGGCTGTTTATCTCCTTTTTTAGTTCTTTGTGCACTCTAGATATTAGTCCTCTATCGATGTGTGGTTAGTGAAGATTTTCTCTCATTTTGTCAGATGTCTTTTTGCTTTTTGCTTGAGCTGAATAAAAGCTCTTTAATTTCATGTGATCCCATTTGTTGAGAGTTGGTTCTATTTCCTGAGCTATTAGCATCTTCTTTAGAAAGTATCGGCCTATGACAATCAATTCGAGGGAATTACCTACTCTTTCTTCTAGGATTTTTATAGTCTCTGATCTAATGTTAAGGTCTTCAATACATTTCAAGTTGATTTTCATGCATGGTGACAAGTAAGGATACAGTTTTAATCATCTGCATGTGCATATCCAGTTTTGCCAGCATCATTTGTTGAAGATACTGTTCTTTTGCCATTGAGTTTTCTGAGCCCCCTATGTACGGGCTTATTACTGGGTCTTCAACCCATTGATCTATGTGTCTTTTTGGAGTCAGAACCATACTGTCTTTATTACTATACTCTGGTTTCTCTTCAGATCATATAAATCTTTTGCCCTTTGCATGAAATTCTTATTTCACAAACATGAAGACTTGAGTTTGAATCTTCAGCACTCACTTAAAAGGCAGGGTATAGTGGAACCTTTCTGTAATCCCAAAAGTGAAAAAAGGCAGATTCCTGGAGCTCAAAGGATCAGCCGGTCTAGTCAAATTGGTAAATTTTGTGTTAACTGACTTCAGATTGACAACCGCAGATGACACCCAATACCAATCTCTGGCCTCCAAACATGCACACATATGCATGCTAAACATGTTGCATGCTTTTTGCATTCCCATGCAAAAAATAAATAAAAAGAAAAAGTAGTTGATGTTTAGAAAGGTTTTGGCAACTTTAGGAGGTAGTGTCTTGTTAGAGGAAGGCATATCACAGGGGATAGGCCTTTAGGCTATTTATTCTGCCCCCCTGCTTCCATTAGTAATCTATTTCTTCCAGTATACGGTTTGCTCTTTCAGCCTCTGTCATGATGTCTTCAGCAAGCTTCCACTGGCTGACATGCTTTTCCTAACATGATGGACTATATCTTATTTCTGGAATATAAACCAAATATATTTCCCCTTTTTCCCTTAAGTTGTGCTTGAGTATTGCCTTATATCAACAGGAAAAATAACTTAGACATCTACCCTGCTTCTGCTAGTGATCTGTTCTTGTAATTTTGCTTCTTGTTTTCTCTGCCTTCATAATGACTTCAGTTACCTGAGCCATCCCAGTGTTTGCCACTTACTATGCCTTCTGTTATGGGATTCTCACTGTAATTGGTAAAGTCTCACCTCTGGAACCATAAGCCAAAGAAATCTCCTCTTTTTTCCCTTTATCTAGTTATTTGACTGTTGTCTCACAGCATCAGAGAGAAGTAACTGCATCAAAGATGTTGCTCTATTCAGAGTAGTTAAAGATATGGAGTCAGCCTAGACGCCTATCAATGGATAATGAAAATGTGGTATATGTACACAATAAATTTTATCCTGCTATAAGAAAAATTATATTGTGAAATTTTCAGAAAAATAGATGGAACTGGAAAATATTATACTGAGTGAGGTAATCCAAGTCCAAAAGTTAAATACTACATTTTCTCTTATATGTGGATCATAGCTTTGAATTTTTAAATTTGTTAACTTGGTTTATCTGTAGAGACCTCCAAGGAACAAACAAGCCTTAGCAGGGATAGTAGAGACATTGAAGAAGTCAGAGATGGTAGAACAAAGCACAAATATGTCAGTACACAGAAGCTGCAGTTATGTACACTGAGCCTGCACAAACCCCTCCCTATAATAATCCATGTTTATATGATCTGGAGCAAGGTTTCAGCTCCCATGAATGCTGCCAATCTTTATAGCAGATCAAGGTAAGAACACTAAATATGGTTCGTGGTGAGCACTGTATTTTGCACATGGTAGTGTACATAGTACAAATTGAGTTTTGCACTGAGCATCCAACTATCTTCCCAGAGCCCCATGTGCCTTGTGATCTCCAAAAGCTCTTTAAGCTCTAGATCTCAATGCATGAAGGTTTTCACTTTGAATGTCTAATAAGCAGCTCACAAAATGGGTTAATGAATTTTGGGGGGAAAGGGATGGTTTGTTTGGGGAGGAGATTTTTGTTGTTTGTTTTGGTGGCTTCTTTGCTTTTTCTGTTTGTTGTTGATGATGGTTGCCTTGTTTTTGTTCATCCGTTTGTTTGTTTTTTAAGGCTAGATTTTGCTGTATATCTCTACCTGGCCTGGTACTCAAGGTAGTCTTATACTCAGTACACTCCTCCTATCTCAGCCTTCTGAGTGCTGGGATGACAAGCAGATGCCACCACACCTGGCTTGCTTGGAAGCTTTTAAAGAAAACAAAATTCACCTCTCGATTAGAAAGCTGTCCATTTCTCCATATTGTATGGTAAACCATGAGGAGTGACATGAAAGATGTAACCTGGCAGCAGCCCAGGAGTCGAGGAGGTGTGACTGAGTCAGCTGTGTTACCTGGTGCATCAGCAAATCTCTTGCCTTGCAACCTGAGCTTCCTTCCTGCACAAGGACAGAGATCGAGAAGATGTTCTCAGATTCCTAGAGACTGCTCTGGGTTTTTTTCCTGAGTCTTGGTCTCCTAATCAGTAAAATAGGATTATACCAGTGTCTTCCTCTGGGGAGTGCCACAGAGAAGCGTGGGTTATGATCTGTGGGTGCAAAGGTATGTCATTAGAGCAAACAAGCTGTGGGAGATGGCGTGACCCTATAACTGAAATGTCTAGAGACCTGGAAAAAGGTGAGAAAACAGATGCACAAGAACACACTGCAAGTGGGCAGGAGGCCCCAGCTCCTGATGTCAACCCCAGTCCACAGCCTCATAGGCAGTGTCACTCTCAATAGTGGTAGTAAAAATTAGCCTAAAGTAGCAGTTCAAGACAAATCAAATCTTATAAACATAAAATTTGGGTGTTTATATGCAAACATAAGTGTTATAGTTAGATTAAGGTGTCAAGTTCACAGTCTGTGAAGAATTCATGGTTAGGGCTAGCCCTTGAAGAAGCCTGTAGATGATTGCTTAATTGACATGGAAGACCTAGCCCATAGTGGGTAGTGTTTTCCAGTGGTGCTTTCCTTTAACAGATAAAAGGAAGTGCAAGGGGGACGGACTTAATCTTCCCTTGCTTGTATGGACTAGCTGTGTGATTGCACTACTGGTGTGCTGCTGCCTTCTTGACTGCTGCTGCTGTTCTAAGCAGATGTCAGAGGCCAGCATCTTCGCCCTTCAGTATGTTCGATACTTGAGATTTTCCTGGGATCCTTCCATCTTATGAGACATTCAACTAAAGAACTGAGCAGCTACAGGTAGCTACAGTTGGAGGACACTGGTTTTATTTTATGGCTTAATTTAATAAAGTTTTATACATCAAATCTATCAGTTTTGTTCTGCTAGAGAATCTTGACAAATACATGTTAAAATGTAATAGTATCAGTGGAGTAGAAGAACAGTGAAGTGGACAAAAATGACCAGCCAGATGCAGAGTATTGACGGCCCTGCAACACTCATCCAGAATCAGACCAACCTAATCTCTCCTCCATCCTAAGGCTCAGAGAACCTTGCAAAAGACAGGATGGTAAAATTTAAGAGCTTAAAGATGGGAAGGTCTACCATTGGACAAGACACTCCATTCAAGGTAGGGCCGCTATATCCAAGAACTCACTGCAATGAGTCTTGTCCTTACCAGACCTGAATAAAGACTGACATACCAATATGTCCCCATAGACGAACGAGGATCTCAGGAGAGATAATTACATGCAGTGGGAAACTTGGGAACTAGGGCTCGATCAGTGCAGGAGAATGCCCCGATTAGTGGGGCAGCCCAAGGAAGGCTCCACAGAGGTATGAACACCCATGAGAGTAGAAAAGTCAGAGGAAACCCTGGGGTCTATGGAAGCAGACAGGCAAGAGTGTGGGAGGGAGTGGGATCGATCGATGAAGGGAGAGGAGGGGAGCTGGGAAGGAAGGGGAAAGAAGGAAGCAGGGATAAGTACTCAGTATGCTTGTAAAACTAGAAAAAAATAAAATAAAGTAAAATAATAAAATAAAAACATATAATAGTATCAGCTACAACGTAAGAAAAATGTCCATGATTACAGGTGGAGGTCAGAAATTTGGCTTCAAGACCTTTTCTCTGATTCTAACTATTTTGACTGCTTCCTACCAAACATCCTCTGCCCCTGGGTGTAGTGCAGTGATTTCTTCTTCATTTTTAAGTGTACTTCTGCACACCCAAAAAAAATCCTACCTCCTGGAAGCCCTTCCTTATTTCTCTAAATAAAGGACTCTAAGTTGTCCTGCCCAAGCAGTTTGTTCTGTTTCTTACAGTACTGTTAACATTTTTCATCCATGTCCATAGGCCTGGCTCTCCCAGTAGTCTGTGAAGTTCTCTGGTATAATGAACCAGTGTTAACACATTGAAGACACCATTCTATGTGACTTTAAGGGACTTTCCAATAGAAAAACTAAAATGCTTTTGTTACAGGTTGAATTGTATCTCCTAAAATCATTATTGAAGTCCTAACTTCTAACACATCAAAACATTATCTTTATTAGAAATACAGTCATTGGAAATATAATCAACTATGATGATATGACTATGTAAACACTAATGCAAAATGACAGGGTTGTCATCAAAATCAAATATTTGTATAGTCACGCACAGCAAAAACGTGTGAACACCAAGACACAGGTGAAGACCAAAGACAACTGTCAAATCAATGCCAGCAGGACACAGGCATATTCCCTCATGTCCTCTGAGAGAACGAGCCCTGCCAACACTGGTTGCAGACTTCAAGCCTCCAAGACCATGAGGCTCAGTTCCTGTTATTTAAGAGTTTGTGGCATTTATGGCAGCCCCAGCAAATCACTTAAATCACTACTTAAAAAGCAACCAGAAAGGACTGAGAAAATACCACTTGGTACAGTGCTTACCCTGCAAACATAAGAACCTGAGTTCAGATCCCAAACATCCACATAAAAAGCTGAGCATAAGGGCACATGCCTAATCCTATGAGGAGGAAAGGGAAGGAAGGATCCCTGGGACTTATTTGCTGATCAGTAGATCCGAACTCATGAGCTCCAAGTTCAGTGAGAGACTCTATTTCAAAAATAGGGTGGATGAGCCCAACAGATGGCTCTGGGGGTTAAGACTGTGCCTCCCAACAGAAAGTCCTGAGTTCCAATCCCAGGTTCCACACTAAAAACTCCACGCTGGTGGGGGAGGCCCGCACTTTGGGCTCTTTCCCAGATCAGAGTCTGGGAAATCCCAAAGCAAAGCAATAAGGAGGTAGAAGCAACCCAGGATGATTCCCAAAGTTGCCCTTCATTCTCCACAAGGATATACAGTATCCTGTGATACACACACAAATACACACGCACACACATACACACACACACACATACACACACACACAATAGATAGGTAGGTAGATAGATAGATAGATAGATAAATAGATAGAGAGATAGATAGATAGAAGATACAGTTTTAAAAACTGAAGTGGAGATATATAGAAGAAAACACACAGTGTCAATCACTGGCTTCTGTATACATGTACACATATATATTTATACATGTACACATATATATTTATACATGTACACATATATATTTATACATGTATTATGGACACAGAAAGAGAGAGAGAGAGAATAATTGGAAATGATACAACTTCTTAAGAGCTCTTCTGCATCCTAACTCACTGCAAAAAAAAAAAAAAAAAGAAATAGTAAAGGTTTTTAAAGAGCAACTTTGAGACTACCGATGTAATAATGTTTATTTTGAGTATTTAGGAATGCATTTGTACAAGGCACATGTATTATTTGCATAACCACAGTTTTTCATAAGCACACAAATCTAGTTGCAGTAATGCATTGGAGCCCTACTTTGTTGATACGGATTTGGAACAAGAAGAACCTCAATTCTGGAAACAAATAGGTCAGGATCCTGACTGACTGTGAGGGGTGCTGTCATTGAGAGTAGCTGGACTCTCACCAAATACCTCCATGAGGTCACCATATGACTTCTTCAAGTACGGTGGCCACCCCAGTTAAGAACTCCATTCTGAGAGGGAGATACTGTATGACTTCTTGTGACATGCAGGAGATCACCTCCATCTCAGCAAATGACCAGAGTGAGAAAAGGGGCAATTTCCAACTCCAGGGAGCAGAATCAGACCCTGGGAAGAGCTTTATCAAATCTCTAGAAATTTGATGTATTATGGCCATCTCAGATATATCCACATTATGTGCTGCAGTTTGGATGTTGAGTGTTCCCCTAACACCCATGAGTTGAACACATGGTCCCCAGGATGACATTTTTGGGAGTTGGTAGAACCCTTTATGAAATGGGATCTGTGGGAAATTTTGGGTCACTGGACCTGTGCACTCAAAGGGCTTTGCCCCCTTCTTCCTCTTTTGCTTCCAGCCATGAAGCAAACAATTAGTTCTACTCTATTCTCCCTGCCATTGCCCTGTAGCATGCTCACCTGCACCCAGTGCAATGGGTTTGCCTGGAAGAGGATGGAATGTCTAAATTGTGGACCAAAAAACACCCATCCTTTCTTTATAACTCATGCAAGGTATAAATCACAGGGAAAGTCTGAATTGAAAAAGATCACATTCAAAAAGCTCCTTTCAAAAATGTTTGAGGTATTTTCTTCTCCTGTTTTCTTTCTTTCTCGGTATCATGTCTTATCACTCTTCAGCCCTCTGGCTTAGTGTATGCTGTTCTTTCCTTTCCCACTCTCTTCCAGGAATCACCCTCCCACATCCATAGATTTAACTCCATAAAGCTACTCCTCAGACATTCTCTCCATCCCAGCCCCTCTTCTCTCTCCAAGGACTAGACACTCTGAAGCAGTCTACACACTTCAAACCATCAGGCACAATACCTTCACTTCTGGATGTTGCCTGTTCTCCCCACTTTCAGACTTAGGTTCAAACTTTCCTCATTGCTCTCAGCTCTGCCTTACTACAAAACCTCCACATCTTTCTTCAAATTCTGCATGATATCTTTCTAATGCACATTTCACCCTTTTGTCAGGGTGAAAGTTTCAAAACTATTATACCTCTGCTTAAAATTGTTATGTGGCTAAACATTGTCTAGAAAGGTAAAATAACCCTGAATCCAAGTTTAACATGGGGAATTTCTCATCTCTTCCCAACTCACATATCAGTCTGGCCTCAGACTATGCTTCAAGTATCATTTTCAGGAACCAACGGTGCTCCAGAAGATCCGTGTGTCACTTTCATATTCAATGCCTCTCTCCTAATCACACAGCATTAATTACGCACTAATTCCACCACCAATTCTCAGCATTCAGTCACTAAAATGCATAATGTTATCCAGATACATAGCATCTCCCCACAAGATGGAAAGGACCACAATAGTGTTTGCCACATAATCCCTTGAAGAAAAATAATAATTTGTTTCTGGACTATGAAATAATAAAGAACTTATGTCTTGGGAGGAAATCATGAACAAAAGGTAATAGATATTCCATAACGGTTTCAGTAAATGTTAATTTATGTCTCCATGAAAGGACCAGCATAAACAATGATATTATATTATTCCTGCTCCAGACAGCTAGTAATCTTACTATATGTGGTCTAGAAATCATTGCAGTTCCACTTCTACTTCCAGATTTACTGCCATATGTCCCCTAACTAGCATAAAATAAACAAATCTCTCCCAACACACCTGGAACTTCCACGGAATAATTTTCAGAAAACTTTAGAACGAATATCAGACATATCATTGGCCAACACATTTCCCAGAACCTGAGAAGTAGGAGGCTGCTTCCCAAGAGACAGGGATGCCCTCTGAGGTTAAACTAAGCTGGAAAAACATGCTGCTATGTAAAATCAACCCAGATTTGGTTAGTCTTTAAAATATACTTCATTGACTGAATTTGCCCTGCCTCAAGTTTACCTCAAGGTTTACACTGCGCAGAAAGCATATATTGACCCACTTGATATTCTCTTACCCTCATTCAAGTGACATCAGTTAAATTTGTAATGAATGATGGGATGGTTGATGATGATGGATTGTTCTGTATTTATTAAGCAGAAAGAGCAATCAAAATGCTAATGCAAATTGAAGGTGCTGCTTAGAGAATTCAGAATCACAAATCCTTCAAATTAATATTTCAACACACAGTGTTCATTTAAATCTAATCACAATGTTGTTTTGTCACTAAGTGAAATATGGACTCTTCAGTCTTAGCATGACCTCATGATAGCTAAATGAACCCTAAAAATGTTGCATTCAAGTCCCCCAAAACAAGCACAATAATAGGTAAGTACACAGAAGATCTGCTAACCCCTCCAAAAGGATTAAGAAAAGTAAATTATAAAGAAAAGTTAAGAGAGCTTAACTGAAAATTGTGTTTGGAAACTACATTTTTAAGTGAAAAGTCTCAATACTAAAGCAAATCTTGGTGACTTAAAATGCTTTAGAAATGTATCCAGTGTCCAGGTTGGAAATAAAAGGCTAGCATAATAACAAATAGACATTGGTGGAGGATGTTGAATACAATCATGGTCCTCAAAGGAAGAATTGCATGTAAGTCAAGACTCCATTCCAGCAGAGCACCCACACGTGGTCAGTAGCTAGCCAAGGTTCCAAAAATCCACAATCTATGAGGCACTAGTGATAGCCAGGCTCCAACCTTCTACCTTCCTATCACCCCTCCTCACTTGGTTCCATTGTGTGGCCTGCTCAACTGCTCTCTCCAATCCCAAAGCTTGAGGTTTGATACGTGTCATTTACAGAATGTTCTCCTTAGAGATAGGATTTTGAAATCAGTAACAGCAGCAGCACTTTGTAGCCAACATGCTTAGGCTTTGACCTGAGGCACTAAATGGAAATGGCAATTTCAGATCTGAGCAGCACTTGCAGGTGTGAGAGCTTCTCAGGCACACACAGAAGTCTGTGGTCCTAGAGAGCCATGGCCAGCCATGCTGTGTCGCAATGCTCCTCCACCTGCTCTTAAGCAGCTTCTTCCCTTCTTCATCTGTTACTCTAAAGTTGTTTGAAGTGTCTCTTCACTTCACTGTTATTGTCAGCTCCTCTCTTGCTCTTTAGGCTGAAATACAGGGCCTTTGTCCACATTGTCATTGATTCCTACCCACCCATAGAAATTCAGTCAAGAAGAATCACATACAAGTGATCAAAGATACCAATGGTTTTAACTGAAATATTGCTTGGGTGAATAAGTGGGACATTGGAGACCAAGTTTTGGCTTTGTGAACAGTTCTTAAATCCAGGTATATGTCAGAATCACTATTTAAGCCAAATGCAATGCCTGGGATCTTGATTAATAAGTCCAGTGCATGGCTGCATGTGCTGCATTTGCCCAGATGACACTGGCATTCCTGACCCTCAAGTGACAGTTAGGTAGCAAGGCTTCACCTTAAGTCACCCAAGAGATGATGAGGGGTAACGTCGGAGCGGTACTGTCTCCCATGTGTTACTTCTGGTTTCATGCATGAGATCTGTTTGCAGCAAGTTTTATTCCAAGCCTCTCAGCTATCACTGACCCAGTGAGAGCACAACTTGGTAGTGAGAACCTCAGTAACCTGGAGGTCATGAAGTCACATGATGAGATAAGGACACATATTTGGAAGGTGGGCATGTTTGTGCACTGGCAACAAGAACAGCATGGCTAGTACTTGAAATATAAAGAGTGAATGTTACATGTGATATGAAGAAAGCAATTGAACAACCAAAATAGCTGGGTTGAAAGGACCTTTGCTAGCAGTTTAAAATACTTGGTTGCTATGTAAAGGAGATAGCTTGGTTGCTATTTGAAAGGATGTTAAGCATAACAGATGACAAGATTGAATCTTGGTTTTAAAAGAGCATTTCCAGGAACAATATGGAGAAAACAAATACAAACTTTCAGATAAATCTTTATTCGGCCTAATGCATCTGTTTTGGAAGCCTAGACTTTTTAAGAAAGTCTGTTTAAAGCTGGATGCAACTGCTCTGCATTTTAATCAGATATAATGAAGAAAGGAACTTAGCGCTTCAATGTGTTTTATCGCTACTAGAAAATGTCATTATGAAAACAGCAACATCTGTCAGAGTCCACAGCAGCCTGCAGACATGCAAACACATCTTCTAAAATGGCCTCATCTCAGTGTTGACTTTATTTTTCAAGGTTTTAGCCCATGACAATGTTCACTGAACTAGACACCATGGAGCATGGGACCATCGCACCCCAGGGTCTCAGGCTGTTAAGTGTAGGTTTTTCTTTTTCTTCTTCTTTTTTAGAATGTAAAAAAAAAATGCATTTTAAAGTAGAATTTAAAAATACTATGTCACACAAATTCCACAAACCCTAAACTATGCAAAAAAGACATAAGGAAAAATGAGAAAGAGAAGCATGGGAAGAATAATACTTTATGTTTTTAAAGCCATAAATAGACACAAGCCAGGGAAGTGGTTTAAGCACTTGATGCCCAAACAAGAGGACTGTAGCTCACATCCCCAGATACTATGTAAAATATACAGTGGGGGTGGCAGCTCATCTGTAATTCCAGCCTCAGAAAGTGGAAACTAGGAATCCCCAAACAAGCTGGGTAGACAGACTAAACTTATCCACATGCTCTGGGTTTGATTGAAGATCCGTCTCAAAAAAATAAGGTTCAAGATATCCTCTACCCAAACACACACATGAGCATACACCTGCATATATATGTGTGTGCTCACACACATGTAAGCACAAACAAACATATATAACTCATACTCATGCACACTAAAAAATGGAGAAATGTTTAAAAATTCATAAATGGGCTTATTTATTAATATTTTAAGTTCTTTCAAGGCATCTCTAAATCCCCTTTGGTTTTGGTATAATGAATGCATCAATTTATTTTCTTAGGTGGTTAGCTCTAGACTGGCATAAGAAAATGGCTCTATCTACTGTGCTGCTAGGTTGTTTTACGTGGGATCAGTGGAGTCCATGGAGAAATGTGAAGAGTAATATCTACCCAAAGCAGTGCTTTGTGATTCATAGACTCATATACTTGCATGTCATTCTATACAGTAGGCAAGCAAATATAACTGCACCCTATTTTTCATATATATGTGTGTTGTATATGTGCATCTGTGTGGCACATGTGTGGGTACATGTGTATGTGCATCTAGCATGTGTATGTGAATGGGCACAGATGCCTCAGGTTGATGCCAGGAGTCTTCCTTGATTTATCTCTACCTTATTTGTTGAGGAAAGGGTCTCTCAATTGAGCTCAAAAAACTATTTCTTCATGTGTATGTGGGGGGGGTGAATGCATGTTTATATACATGTCCACATGTATGTGGGAACATATATGAATGCTGATGCCTGTGTATGTGTGTGCACATGTTGTGTGTGTGTGCATGTGCGTGTGTGTGTGTGTGTGTGTGTGTGTATGTGTTACACACGTGGAAATCCCAAGCTGACACTGGAAATCAACCTCAGTTTGGTCTCCCACTTATTATTTTTGAGACAGGGCCTCCAAACTTCATCAATAAGTCTAGTCTGGCCAATCAGTTTGCTGTAGGGATCTCCTGTCTTCACCTTCCAGGTGCTATAATTACAGGCAGTTTGCAACACCCATCAGGCATTTACATGGGTTCAGTCTTCTTTCTTACATAGTATTATAATCATTAAACCATCTCACCAGCCCTACAAGTTACTTTTTGGTGATAGTATAACACTCAAGTTGCAGCCTATTTGTTAACTGGAACTAGCACCTCCCTGCAGCAAAGCAGAAACTTTTATTCCTACATCCTCAGCTCTGGCACATTGCCAGGCATATAATAGAAACACAAAAAATCTGGTGAATAAGATGAATGGGATTTGTTTAGGCAGAATTCATATTTATCCTTAAAAAACATTTAAGAATTTGATGCCTACTTACAATCAGTGGCTCTCCAAGGATTCTGTGGGAATCACCTATGTTGAGAGTTTTGCCATATCAACTAATATTTTAATATTTATAAATGTAAGCTTCAGGATTATGTGTGGCAAGCATGTAGGTAAAAAATGAGGTGCAGCCTCTGTAAATATGAGATACTGATCTAACTTGACACTAATAAAAAGGGTTTGGGGAATAAGCCATCTTACTATACTGAAGTTTCTTTGAATATTATTTTACTATCTCACATGTGTCAACTCATTCAACTATTTTCTGATGTTTTTACTAAATTCAATTTAGTTTCTCCATATATGATGTATATTTGAAATTTGAAGAGACAGAAGTATTAATCTACATTAGTTTTGAATATTTGATCCATGTCCTCTTTCAACATTAACATAGTAGATATAGGTTATGTTTGACATTCCTAATTATATGTGGAAGAGAAGGAACACATATATACATCTGTTTTGTTAATTCACTCTCGTTTATTGTTAACTGTCATAACTGTAGGTTTTCATGTAAATTAAAACAGAAAACCCCCAAGACTAGCATTACTATTCTCTATTTATACAAAGAACAAGAAATATTTTCTAGAAGAAAAGCAAGAAAGAGCTTTTCCTAATGAGCCAGACTCTGTGTTAACAAAACACCTACCCCTCAGAGATTCTCTGACAGAAAAGCTCTTAGAAATACAGAAAGCACCATGTAAATGTAAATTGCTGAGAGAAAGATAATTCTCCTGAGCTGTTCTCCAAATGCTTTTGTTGCTGGTTTACTTAGCTGCCTTCTCATCATTTCAGAATCAGCTTTAATGTTACCCCCACTAAGTTCTAGTTTGATGTCCTGTCTCAGATGAGATACTCTTCGTTCAATTCCATCCTGAGCTTGGTTTGGTCACTGCTATTGAACTTGCTCCTCAGGGCCATCTGTGGAAGGCCTTACCAGTGTTAGCAGGAAGTCGTGTTTCTTTACCAATTCTACCCCGGATCCAAAAGGGATGGCTGGGATTCTTGAGCTTCCCATACATATCTGCTAAATAACTGAACATGTCTTTCGAAGAGCTGACCTGGAAGAAGTTTCATTATTTCTAGGCTCTTGACTCCCTGAGTTTATTGATTATTCAATGAATGCTTTCTGAAGACCCACCATAGCCACTAACTCCACATCAACAACACAGTGTGAAAATAGAAGCTCTTTTCTCATACCATTTGTATCCTAGTAATGAGCACAAGTAATGAATGAAAATGGTAAGTAACTACAGGCTATCGGAACACCTCAAAAGACAGAATGGTTTTTAGAAGGGGACTGGACATATATTTGAAATATTACAAGTTTTTTTGAGCCTTGTTGAAATACTTCACATTTTACTCTTCTGTCCAGGGAATCTTCAGTGCGATCATCTGCATGTCACATAAACTCTTTTGTAACTCCTGGGATTTAGAAGATTAATATAAGGAACTTTGGTGTGTGCTTTTCTTTACTTTTAACAAGTAGTTTTATGAACTTGATAGGGAGGATCTTTCCGGGCCTCAACTTTTTCATTTGTAAAAGGAGGGGGCAAAATGGGTTCCAGAATTCTTTCGAGGCCTAGAAATGTGATCTTGGAAGACAGAAGAAAACAAGAAATCTCTGCTACTGCTGTCTTTGGTGGTAAGGAAGTAATTTATTGCACATAATGCCTAACCTGTGGGACATGCTGGGACTCCAAGATTCCCCTGTGGCCACAGGGTGTGACCAAGGGTACGCTATCAAAATTCCTCTCAAAATCTTGGCCTGCTGTGTTGGCTCACACTGATCAATCGAGTCCAAATCCTTGATACCCAACTTTTACAAAGTCATCTTCCTCCTCAGATATCTGCACTTTAGTTTATCCTTACTGTGACCCAGCAGATGACCACTGTGGACAATCATAGGACTGAGGGAGGAAGACATCAGACACCACCAGCTCCAATCCCTGCTTCACAGCTGGTGGCCAGGATGTGACCAGCTGCCTGGCACTTGCACTGACCTGGGCTGAATCATTCCTATCACTGTGCCTCTCTGTCTTGGCAGACTGAAAGTCTCTAAAATGTGACCTACAATAAATCATTCCTCATGTAAGTTACTTTCATCAGTGATTTTTGTCACAATAAGAAAAGGGAGCAACACCCCCTCTCCTGACTCAAGATGTTAAAGAACCCGAATGAAGACACCACTGCCAATAGTCTGAATGGTCTATGCCATTCTCTGAACATTATAATATGCAAAAAACAAGTAAATATTTTTGTGTGATTTTTATAAATGATTATTTTATATGTATTAAGAATTATTCTTTGGGCTGGAGAGGTGGCTCAGGAGTTAAGCCTCTGCCTTGCAGGCAGAAGGTCCTGAGTTCGAATCCCAGATCCCACATATAGACGCCAGGCGGAAGCGAGGGCGGCCTGCGTTTCTGGTCCTGGTAGGGTGGAGCCTGTGAATCCCGGGGCAGAGTAAACAAGGAGGAGGTGGAGGCGGTCCATGGTGGTTCCCGAATTCGTCAGTGGTTCTACACACACAGACACACACATACACACACGTGCACACGCACATGCATGTGCACACGCACAATTGAATAAATAAAAAAAGAATTATTCTTTTATATAAATAGAATAAAATTGTCTATGCTATCCTCCCTCCCAGCCTATTGTACTACTCTCTTCACTAATCCATCCTCTCCCTCTCACTCTCATACCTGTCTGATTGTGTGGACCATAGGACTCCCTTTTGGTTGTCAGCATTATTAGGAGACCATGCCTCTGTAGCAATATAGATGGCCCTTCCCTGGGTAAACCTACAGGTGGGAATGCTCCCCTTCACCTGTCTGCATATGGTTTGATTCTCCTGAGATCCTCACTGGTTCACAGGGTAGCACCAATATGTACACCATTGTGTAGATTCAGTGGGGGTAAATCTCATTGCTGTGAGCTCCTGGATGCAGCAGTTGTTCCTGGAGTGCCCTAGCCAGTAGTGTACCTCCCCACCGTAGTGTGACTTTTTTTTTTAACAATGCTTTAGATCACTTTATGTCAAAATGCATTAGAAAAGCCATCCAAGAGAGGTCACAGTTCCCTCCAAGGCTGCAGAATAGAACGTAAGAGGAGGATTCTGTCTGCCAACTAAGAAGATTAAATAGTATATGTAGAGATGCTGTAGCCACAGCCAAACCTCAAATCAAGTCACCTGAGTTCCAGGTGCTAAGGCTTTCACCATGGCAACCATACAGGGACATGCTGACCTCAGGGTATTTATATGTAAGCAACTGATGACTACCCCAGCAACCCAGATAGACAGGCAGTTGCATGGCATTGCTTAATACCTACAGATACACACTTGCACTACATTTTACAGTTTATAAAATCTTCTGTGATAATCTGCTAAACTAAAAGACTTTTGTCTGCTTTCTTCTAATTATATCCCCAACACTGAGGAAAACAACATATTTGCTTTAAGTGAAACTTTACACTTTTTTGAGATAGTGTTCCTATTTTAAAACAAGACATCAAGTTTGGTGGATTTCATGCAGCTTTTCCAAGGAGATTATAGCAGATTGAAGCGGAAGGTGCCACTTAAGGTCATATAGATGCTGAAGCAGCTGAAATGCATCTAATCAAGATGTCAGCCCCACCTTTGTCCAGAAGAGGTTTTTCCCTCACATCAGATCTCAGATACCTTTTAAAATCATGTCTCCATATCAAGCAGTTGTCACTGTCTAGATTTACAGCTCTCTCTCTCTCTCTCTCTCTCTCTCTCTCTCTTCTCTCTCTCTCTGTATGTGTGTGAGAGAGTGTGGTACTATACTATACTAAACTATACTATACTAAACTATACTATACTAAACTATACTATACTAAACTATACTATACTATACTATACTATACTATACTATACTATACTATACTATTACTATACTGCAAACTTAAGACTAATTGTCGGTTAAGTCTTGTTATATACCCTAGCCACCACAAAGCCACACACATGCAGCAAATGTTAAGTTCGGAAAACTTGTCCAACAATCTTTTTTGCAATGGCTGTTACTTGCCCAACTCATTTCCTTTTCTTTCCTGACACACAGATTTCTGAGGTATGTCCATATGGTTGGATAGAATATAAGTAGAAAAAATCCACAATCTCCCTGGGCAGGCTCCTAAAAATCCTGCTTAGTCCCCTTTTGTCTTGCCCCTTGCCTTCCCCAACACTGAAAAGATGAGGCTGCCCGAAACTGAGATGAATAAAACTAAAGTATCAGAGAGCACTAAGGGCAATTGAAGGACTCTTCTCTGCTGCTGTTTCAGTCTGGATGTCTCGGGCCATGTAACTCCACACCATCCAGCTTCCCCTTTTCCTTACCAAAGCATGCATCAGAAGATCTGAGCTACTTATGGGGCTTATTGGTGATGGACGATTTCCTTCAAAGTTCAGTCCTCAGTATGGGGCCAATTTGGACCTGATTTTCTTATTTGTCACAGTCCATGCACCTTTCATATCCAAAGTAACTTCTATTCTTTTACTTTTTATTTTTTATTATTTTTCTACCTTTATAAGAATATTGAGTACTCATCGCTGCTTTTCTCCATGCCCCCTCCCTCCAATCTTCTTCCCTTCCCTTCATCAATCCATCCCACTCTCTCCCCCCTTCCTGCCTGCCTGCTTCTACGGACCCCAGAGTCCCTCTGGCTTGTCTACTCTTCTGGGGGTTCAGACCTCTTATGACATACAAGTTACCCCACTGATAAGAGCATTTCCCTTCATTCATCCAACTTTAGTCCCCAAGATTTCCACTGTATGTACTTATCTCTTCTGAGTTCCTTTATAGTCTATGGGAGCATGTTGGCATGTCAGTCATTATGCAGGTGTGGGAAGAACAAGTCTTACTGTAATGAGTTCCTAGATTCAGAGTCCTGCTTTGAATGGAATGGTAAACCTTCCTATCCTTAGGGTCTTACAATCTCATCATCCCCTCTTCTGAGAGGTTCCCAAAGCCTTAGAATGAGGAGAGGTTAGGTTGGCCTGATTCTGATTAAATCTTGCTAGGTCACCAGTACTTTGCATTATGGCTGCCATTGCTGTTCACTTTCACTGCTCTTCTACTGCCCTAGGCTCCATCCTGCCAGAGTATTGAGATATTCTACCTCTGTAGTAGAAGAAAACTTCTAGGCTGAGTGTTAAGTGTTTTTAAAATCTATGGGATAATAGCAGCTACTTACAAAGCAGTTTGGTGTACTGTCTTCCCACCTATAAGTTCATTGGCTGTTTTCCCCAATTGATCTAATTCCTTCCCTTTTTCAGGTTCTTGTTCTAGTTATAACAGTATTAGGAATGTGTTCCATTCTGACAAGTGTGTCTTAAGTTCAATCAGAAAGTTGTTGATGCCTTCTTTTCTTACCTCTTGTAGTTATTTTTCTGGGGCTGAGAGACAACACAAAGATTTAAACAAACTAAGGAAGGAAAGGAAGATTTATTTAGCTTACAATTTCAAAGGGGATGTAAGCCATTATGGTAGAAAAGGCATAGCAAGTGCCAGAAGTTGCAGGCAGCTCAGGTCATATCCATCATGGAGATTGGGAGAGCAAGCTGTGAACTGCAAGAGCTACTAGTGGAAGGAGGGTGGGACTATCCAGCCTCAAAGCCCATCCCCTGTGATGTCCCTACTTCCAGTAAGACTACCTCATAAAATGGCCATAATCTTCCCAACCTTTAACATTATTAGCTAACCATGATGCCTATTCTCCTCCTGTATACTGTTGTTTATTTCCAAAAGGGTCTCGTGTAGCCCAGCCTGGTTCCAAATTCACTGTGAAACTGAGAATGACTTCAACTCTAGACCCTCTTCTTCCTCCACCTCTCCAGTACTAGAATTATAATATACATCATCATACCTACATGTCTCTCAATAAATTCAACCATTACATTTTTGAATAAATCATAAGTATATGCAAACTTAAGCATTATTTGTCCATTAAAGATAAAAAAATACAGCACATTTTACAAAAATAACTCACTATCCAATAAAATGGAAATGTGGCAGTAGAAATTTAAACACTGCATTTTGTAACCTATGAATGAAAAATAAAATGTCAATTTCCGTTACAAATGTAATCGAGATAGACAAGCTGTGATAGACAAGCCATGCCATATAAAAAATATTCTTTGGATATAAGAACAGATGAGAACTCACAGACAACACAAATAACATGTAGTTGCTGATAAAATGTTTTAACCAATCTAACCACTGCCATTCCCTGCTTATGTAATAGTGTGCTTGTTATGCTCCCTTAGAACTTCTCCCCTCCTTTAGTGGTCCCCTTATTTTTCTTGATTTCAACACATATTCTAAGTTTATTATAGAAATCAGATAGTTTCCTGGGACCCATAGAAGCAGACAGACAGGAAGTTGGAAGGGAGTGGCATGGATTGATGAGGAACGAGCAGAAAGGATGAACGGGTGGAGAAGGACAGAGGAAGAAGAGGTTAGGGGATATTTGCTTAATATGCTTGTAAAATTAGGAAAAAATTAAATAAAATGAAAGAAAGAAATCTAATGGCTCAATGCTAGGGTCGATAAATAAGAGAGAACAGAGAGTGTTTTTCTTTGTATTTGGCTAACAGTAAAATTTTCTCAAGTTCCATTTATTCGTCTACAATTTTCTTAATTTCATTCTTTTAACAGTTGAATAACATCCCATTGCACATATGTGCTACATTTTCATTATTTAGTCCTCAGTTGCTGGAAATGTAATTCCTTTTCCTTGCTATTGTGAATTTCACTATGTTGAATATGAATGTGTAAGTGTCTCTGTAGAGGGATATATTTATAGTCTTTTCAAAATATGCCCAGGAGTAGT
Source organism: Typhlomys cinereus (assembly GCA_023101885.1). NCBI lineage: Eukaryota > Metazoa > Chordata > Mammalia > Rodentia > Platacanthomyidae > Typhlomys > Typhlomys cinereus. Next base: position 3,254,673 of record JALPQD010000124.1, read on the forward strand.
GTAGATTGGTAATATAGTATTTCTATTCCAATTTTCTCACAGAACTGCTTTCCACACTGCTTTCCATAGTGACTGCACTTTACATTCCAACCTACAATGAATAAGGGTCCCCCTTTTTTCCACATACTCATCAGTATTTGCTATTATGTGTTTTCTTGATCTTAGTCATTCTGAATGGAATAAGATAAAATCTCAAAGTGTTGGAACTTGCATTTACCTCATAGCTATGAATATTAAGCATTTTTAAAGATATTTATTAGATATTTGTATTTCTTCTTTTGTGAACTCTCTGTTTAGTTCTTTAGCTCTTTAGTTTGGTTGTTTGTTTTATTTATATTTTTATGAACATTAATCCTCAGTCACATTCATAGCTGGCAAAGATTTTCTCTCATTCTGTAGGCTGCCTCTTTGGTTTACTATTTCTTTAGCAAAACAGAAGCTTTTTTGATTTTATGAGATCCATTTCTCAAGTGTTAATGTTGTTTCCTGTGCAAATTGGCTCTTATTCAGAAAGTGTTTGTCTACACTTGTGTATTGAATGCCCTATTCTTTTCTCTTGAAGTTTCAGAGTTTTCAGCTTAATCCTGAGATCTTTGATACATTTGGGATTAATTTTAGAGCAGGCTGAGAAATGTAGATAGAGTCTCATTCTTTTACATGTAGATATCTACTTTTATCAGCACCATTTGTTTAAAATACTATGCTTTTCTCTAATGTGTATTTTTGGTACCTTTGTCAAAAATCAGGTAGCTATAGGTGTGGAAATTAATTTCTGTATCTTCCATTCTGTTCCACTGATTAATGTGGCTGGTTTTTGTGCCAGTACCTTTCTGGCTTTATATAATTTGAAGTTAGGTGTGGTTATTCCTATAGTAGTGTTCTTATTGCTCACGATTGTTTTGGTCTTTTGTGCTTCCTTATGAATTTTGGGCTGGGTTCTCCACAGTACTGCAGACTTGTTCAGGGGCCATTCCAACCATTAACCTTCCACAGCTGTGCCCCATCAGTCTGCAATTGTCAAGTTGACACCAAAATGCAACCATGACATATGGTAAATGGAATTATCTTCCTCATTTCTTCCTCTTTGTTTCATTATCTTGGGTACATAGGAAGGCTACTGCTTTTTGTATAATTATTTTATAGCCTGCCACCTGTAAGTTTTAGAAGGCACAATTAAACATGGCAAGTACAACATATCAATGAATCAATATACATATTTTTAAAATAATACTGAATATTAATGGCCTCCACTCTGCAATAAAAGACAAAAACTAAAGTATTATTAGAAAACATGATCTATCCCTCATCTGTCTCCAAGGTACGTACCTCACCATCAAAGATAGATATCGCCTCAGGATAAAAAGATGGAAAATTTTATTGAAATCAAAGGAAAACAGGAAGCAAGCAAGGATAGCCATTCTAATATCTGACAAAATAAACTTTAAATAAAAACTAATTAAAAGAAGACTATGTCATAATAGTCCATTAAGAAAGAATTACAGTTCTAAATATGTATGCATCACACAGTGATGTACCCAAATTCATAAAACAAAAACTATTAGACCTAAGGACATAGATTAACACCAACACAGTAAATGGGGACTTAAATACTCAATTATACCCACAGCAAACGCATTTGGATCAAAAAAATAAACAGAAAAACCAGACTTAACAGACATTTAGAACTTTGTCAAAAGAAAACTACATAGTAGAACACAAATTAAGTCATAAAATATAGGGAAGTTGAAATGAACAGTCTAGGGTTGCAGAGATGGCTCTGGGATTAAGATTGCCTCGAAAATAGAAGAACTGGAGTTTGGATCCCAGGTCCCTTGTAAAAATGCCAGGTAGAAAGGGTCAACCCTTGTGAGCAGAGCCTGGCAAATCCCAGAGTGAAGCAAAAACAGAGGTAGAAGCATCAAGGATGATTCCTGAGGTTTCCGTTGGTCCTCCACAGAGACATACACTAACAAATAAAAAAAAAGAAGAAGAAATGACAGTCTACATTCTCTTTGACCATAAGGAAATATATCTGGAAATCAAAAACAAAAGAAACTGCAGAAAATATATCAACTATCAACTCATGGAATTGATTATATCTCTTCCTTAGTAGCTCCTACAGTTCTGAGTCATTAAAAAAGCAAAAAGAAAATTAAAAAATCCTAGAAAGGAATGACAATGAATCACAGCATACCACAACTTGATAAAATGAAAGCAGTCCTCGAAAAGAAATATAAATAAACAAAATTAGAGATATAAAGGAAAATATCAAAACAGATTTACATTATGAGGTTATACTTCAAAAATTTATACCCTACTAAATTAGATAAATGGATTTCTAAATGCATATAACTTAAAAAAGTAAAAAGAAAAAGAAAAAGAATTAATTTAATAAACAGACCTATAACAAACAAAGAGACTGAGGTAGTAATTTAAAACTTCCAAACTAAAAAAGCTGAGGGCCAGACAAGTTCAATGAAGATTTCTTCCAGACATTCAAAGAAAAATTAACAACAAAGTTAAAAACAACACTTTTCAAACACTCCCAAACTTCCTCTATGATACAGTGTTACCATTACAGCAAAATGAAATAAAGACAAATAAAAAAGAATTATAGAGCAATGTCCCTAATGAACATAAATGCAAAAAAATCTTCAACAAAATGATTACACACTAAATCCAGAAATGGGGGGGGAGACCCTGAGCTGATCCACTTAAAACCCAGTGACAAAATTATACTAGAAGTAACAGAAATATGACACTTCCTCATAAAATATTTGTCAGAGAGGTTTCAAAAGTTCCAAAACATTATAGGCTTTTGCCATTGCTCTTGGTTGCTTTCCAAAAAACCATCAGTAAGTTCCTATTATTGAAGATGCAAACATATGGATCATAGAACATGAGCAAAATACATCAATTAGAACTGGTCTCAGAATGTCTTCCTTGCTGGATAGCTTACCAAAGAATACTGTAGAAGATACTAAGGAAGAGAAATAATCACAGGCCTCATCAACTCATGAAATAAATAATCATCATGGTAACAGGTGACCACCAGTGTAATAGTGGCATGAGTATCAAGGAGACAATCAACAGTTTCTGATTGAACTCAAGACCTGCTTGACAGAATGGAACACATTCCTATTCTATTAACTAGAATAATAACCTTAAAAAGGGGAAGGAAATAGATCAGTAGGGAAAAACAGCCAATGAACCTATAGGTAAGAAGACAGTACACCAAACTGCTTTGTAAATAGCTGTTATTATCCCATAGATTTAAAGAACACTTAACATTCAGCCTAGAAGTTTTCTTCTACAACCGAGGTAAAGCATATCAACACCCTGACAGGATGGAGCCTAGGCCAGTTAGGCAGTGAAAGTGAAAAGCAATGGCCAGTCCTAATACAGAGTGCTGACAACCCAATAGGGTTCACCCAGAATCAGGCCAACCTAATCTCTCCTCATCCTAAAGCTTTGGGAATCTCTCAGAAGAGGGGGTGATGAGATTGTAAGAGCCTAAAAATGGGAAGGTTTACCATTGGACAAGACATTCCATTCAAAGCAGGACTGCTGCATCTAGGAACTAATACAGTGAGATTTGTCCTTCCCAGAGCTGCATAATAACTGACATACCAACATGCCCCCATAGATTATCAAGAAACTCAAGAGAAATGGGAACATACCATGGAAATCTTGGGGACTATAGCTGGATGAGTGAAGTGAAATGCCCCTATCAGTGGAGTGGCTCGAAAAGAGGCAACTTGGTTTGCCACAGGTGGCCTGAACCCCCACAGAAGTAGAAAAGCTCAGGGTCCATAGAAGCAGACATGCAGGAAGGGGGGAAAGAGTGGGATGGATTGATGAAGGGAAGAGAAGAAACTGGGAGGGAGGGGGGTGGAGGGAAGCATGGATGAGTACTCAATGTGCTTGTAAACTAGAAAGATAAAATAATTTTTAAAAATTAAAAAAAATCCAGAAACACATAAAAAAAATTCATTCATTCAAGATCAATCTCGATTCATCTCAGACATACAAAGATGGCTCAACATGCATCAATTAATTAATGTAATTTACACACAGAGAAATAAAAAGAGACTGCATGATCTCTCAATATATTCAGAAAAGACCTTTGACAAAAACCAACATCACTTTATGATAAAAGTCCTAGAGAGAATATCTCAATGTAATATAATATAGATTACCTATGATGAGCCTATAATAAGCACTGTCCTAAATAGAGAAAAGCAAAAGCATTCCTACTAAGATCATGTAACAACTCTCACTGCTCCTATTTGATAGAGTTCTTCAAGTCCTCATCACTGTATTAAGATAACAGAAAGAAATAAAATGGTTATAATTATGAAAGAAAACGTATATCCCCTGTTTGCAGATAATATGATCCTAATGTCATTATAAAAAGAGAGAAATGATATTATAGAATTTCCCCCTTGAGTGTATCATTTTGAGAGTTTACTACTAGGTTCCATTTTATAAGGAAGAATATGTGATGCCTGTTTTTCTGTGTCTGGGATATAACTTCAAACTCCATCCATTTACCAACAAATTTCATTAATTCATTTTTCTTTTTATTTGAATAGTATCCCATTGTGTATATGTTCCACATCTTCATTATCCATTCATCTACTGTTGAACATTTAGGCTGATTCCATGACTTTATTATTGTGAAGAGAGCTGAAATGAATATGGATGTACATGTGTCTCTACAATAAGATAAAGCCAAAAATAAAAAGTAAAAAATAAAATAAGATAAAGCACTTGGGTGGTATGGGAAAGAAGACCCCAAGAAAGTAGAGACAAAGGGACACAGCCAAATAGATAAATAAGGACACTATGGGAAAAAAAACCATAAGGGAAGTGATAGATCTTAAACTCCCAAACAATATACAGGCTTTTGCCATTGTTCTTGGTTGCTCTCAAAAAAAAAAAAAAAAATCATAAGACCCTATTACTGAAGATGCATCACAAACAGATCACAGAAAATGAGCAAAATACATCAAATGGAACTGGTCTGAGAACTTCTTCTTTGCTAGATAGCTTACACAGAACCAAGGAATACTATAGAAGCTGGTAGGAGAGGGAAATAATCACAGGTTTTATCAACTTATGAGATCTACAAGTTGCAATGAAAACCACCATGGCAACAGGTGACCACCAGTTAATAGTGGCTCAAGTATCAAGGAGACAACCAACAGCTTTCTCAAGACCCATTTGTCAGAATGGAACACATTCCTGACACCATTAACTAGAATAAAAACCTAAAAAAATAGAAAGGAAATAATTTTAAATAGCCTATAAACATATAGGTAGGAAGACAGTACATCAAACTGCTCTATAAATATTTGAAGAGCATTTAGCACTCAGCCTAGAAATCTTCTACAAGAGGAGAGTCAGGGATGCACAAGAAAGGACTCTCTGGGAATTGGGGCGGGAGGCACTGGAGGATGGGGAGAGAGGGGTGAGGGGAGGGGGAGCAGGGGGTTCGGGGGGAGGAGGAGGAGGGAGGGAGGGAACTGGTGTACCTATTAAGTTTGTATGAACTGAAATAATAATAAAAAATGTATTAAAATAAAAAAAGAAATCTTCTACAAGAGAGGTATTGTATCTCAACATCCTGACAGGATACAGCCTAGGTCAATAGAAGAGCAGTGAAGTGAACTACAATTGCCAGCCTTAATAAGATGACCAGCAACCTGGCAATGCTCTCCCAGATTCAGGTTATCCTAATATCTCCCCATCCTAAGGCTTGGGCCATAACTGAAATACCAGCAAGCCCCCATAGAGTATGAGAAATCGAAGAGATAAGATAAGAAGATAAGATCACAGAGGGGAAACCTTAGAGACTAGAGCTGAATGAGTAAAGGGAAATGCCCCTTTCCCTGAGGTCTCCTGAGGAAGGTCAACTTGGTATGCCACAGAGGAACTGAACCCCCAAGAGTAGACAAGCCAGAGGGAACACTGAAGTCCAAAGAAGTGGCCAGATAGGAGAGTGGGAGGGAGTGGAATGGATTGATGAGGGGAAAGGAAGGGAATGGGAGGGAGGGAGGATGGATGGAAATAGGGATTAGTATTCAATGAGTGTAACAGTTACTCTTAACTATCACTGTGAGAGAGCACCCAAAGTCAATCAACTTAAGGGAGAAAGGGAGATTTATTCAGCTTACAGTTCCAGAGGGAAGGTACAGTCTCTCAAAGCAGAGGTGGCATGGTTGGCTGGCCAAAGCTGGAGGAAGCTAAGTCACCACAGACATCTTGGAAGCCAAGAGCTGCAGACTGCTTGCAGCAAAGGCTGACTGACTTCTCTTAGAGGTAGGGTGGGACTAATGCACCTCAAGGCCCACCCCTTGTGACTGCCTTCCTCCAGTGAGGCTCCACTTCTCAAGGTGCCATGACCTTGCCAAACACATGAGACTGTGGGGGACACATTTCAAACCATGACAATGAGCTTGTAAAAATAGAAAATAAAAATTAAATTAAATTAAAAATGGTCAAAGTAGGGGGGAAAGGCTATTGACTCAGGGGAAAAAGAGAGATCAAGGGCCTAACTTTGTAGTGAAGGCTATAAACCACTATAACTCAGGTAAGAAGAACATATGGGAGCAATAGAGATATGTGAGACCCATAGAATATAAGCTACTCTCTGAATGCATTCTCATTTCCTTAATGGTAGGGAAATCATTTCTGATACTATAAACCTATCCAAACAACAATATAAGGGAAATAAATGGACAAGAAGAGATATAGTAGTGTTAGCTACAAAAGATTGATAATATAACATGATCTAAATACTCTTTTTAACACTTGGATAAGAAAAGCTCTCAGAATTCAATCAAGTTGCACTTATTACAATGGAAGACTAGTAAGGCAGGAAACCACATCAGGCCAGAGTGCAGAGTATCATGGAACCTGGAATACTGAGCCCTAGTCAACTCATCGAAATCTTATCCCACACCAAGACTCAGGGAACCTTGAGAAGAGGGAGCAGTAAGACTGTATGAGCTTAAAAGGTGGGATGTACTCCTGACCAACACGCTCCAATGAGGACAGGGCTACTGTACCCAGAATGAAAACTTCTACCACAAGATCTACACAAAGACTGACTTTAAAAGATTTCCCCAAAGACTAAATAGGATCTTAGAAGAAACAGCTGCTCCATATGGTATCTCAGGGACAGGTTCTACACGAAGAAAAAGGAAACTTGCCACTTAGGGATTTACCCACTGAAGGACCACATAAAGTTCAACAGAAATCTGACTCCCTTACTAGCACAACCACCCTAAGGGGAATTCTGCGATACTCACAAGCAAAATGATAGGAGGGAGGGTGGGACACAGCAGGATGGATGAAAGGAGGGGAGTGTGGAAGAAGGGTGAGTGGATGGGGAGAGTGGGAAAGGAAGGGCATAAGGGAGGGAATTAGGGCAAAGACATAAATCCAGTTTATTAGTAAATAGATTGATCAATTTTTTAAAAAGAAGAGAAAAAGAGACCAGACATACACATCGGTGCCATCTCTTGTCAGGTGATTTCCTGTGCTAGTCACGTCATCAACATTATGGGATTTAAAGTCACCTAAAAGACAACTACTGGGCATGTCTATGAGGGCCTTTCAAGGAACTTTAACAGAAAAGGAAAGAACTACTCCGAATGTGAAAAGTACCATTTCAATGTTTGGAGTCTCAGACTGAATAAAAAGAAGAAAAAAAGTGAGCACCACCATTCACATCTCTCTGCTTTCTGTCTACAGAAGCAATGAGGAGCTGCATCACACTCTAGTTTCATGCCTTTCCCACCATTATAAACTGTACCCTAAAACTTTTGGCAGGAATAAACCCTTCCTTCCTTAAGATGCTTTTGTCAGATATGTTGCTATAGCAATGAGCAAAGTATCTAATACAAGATCTAAGTTACCTAGGGCTCTATCAGCAAAATCTTCATCACATAAGTCTCTAGATTTTATGCCTATAGAATTATGAGGCAAAATTAATCTTTATTTTCATTATAGAGTAGCTTGATTTAGACATTTCATGATAGTAAAGAGAAAAGAATGAATACAAGTGATTTCTGATAAACAAATTTCAAAAGAAATATATTTGAGAAACGTATGCCATATTTATTTGCACTTTTACACTCAGACATTACACATTAAAAATGACAATAATTACAGTAAAATGAATTAACTTGATTTAGACCTAAATTTCTCTGGCTAACAAACAACTCAGCAACTTATTTTTCATGGCAAATCTATTAATATTTTGATATATACTTTCTATATACATTACAGATCATGGTGAATTTCTTTTCTCCCACATTTTAATTTTTCTTAATCATACAAGCTCAATAGGTACCCCTGTCCTCTCCCTTCCCCTTCCCCTCACCAGGCATCCCCCATTACACTTTCCCCCCTTCCACCTCACTTTCACCATGATCTCTCCCTCCCTATCTCCTGAAGTCTCCACCTTCTTCCCTCCCATCCTTTAGAACATCTTTTTCTGTGAACACCAAACCTCCCTCTGAGTCCTCCACCATAGTGAGGGTTCAGGACTCAGTGGAGTATCCCTGAGCTCCTTCTTGGGATCCCTGTTAGTACGGGGACTATATTATGACTGTTTAATCCCTTGCCTCTAAAGATTCTACTGCCTGGAGCCTTCTCCCCTTTGACTTTGGGGGGTCGTTGACATGTCAGTCATTGTACAGGTCAAAGTCCAATTCTGGCTGCTGCAGTCCTAACTTGTGTGGAGTTTCTTGGGTTTCATTGGTCCTCCCCATCTTTAGGCTCTTAAAATCTCTTCCACAAGATTCCCTGAGCTTTAGGATTGGGAGAGATTTGGCTGTTCTGGTTCCAAGTGAATAATATAGGGCCTTTGGTGTAATGAATTATATATAGTTGGTTGTTGTTTTCAGTTTTGCTTTCCCTCCACTGCCCTTATCAAAGATCATCTCCTAACCAAAGATAAAAGACTGTTTAAATGAACATTTTAATATAAAAGGAGACTCAAAGGTAGATGGAAGAATTACAGTAGGACACAGCAGGGGGGGGCAGTGTCCCATTTGCCAGATGGTTAATATCTATCTGCCAGTCCCTATACCCTCCCTGATTGGTGAGATCAAACCTGTTTGATCCCAAGAGACTAGGAAGGAAAGTGAGAATGAGCTGCATGAGATGTCTCTCTACTTACATGCAATACTTGACTGTGGTCTATTTTCTGTACTGAAGCCTGATCCCCTATCTCCTTTCTTTTAAGACCCTCCTTCCCCTTGCCTCCTGTTTATAATCCTTTGTAATTACAGTGCATATTACAGAGATTTATCTTTGAATACATCATTAAGTGGGTTTAGAACTAGGATCCACTTATTAGGGAGTACATACAGTGTCTAATTTTTTATGTCTGGAATACTTCACTCAGTATAATTTTGTTCTAATTCCATCCATTTCCCAGCAAATTTCATTAATTCATCTTTTTTGATGGCTTGGTAGGATTCCATTGTATAAATGTACCATATTTTCCTTATCCATTTATCAACTGTTGGGCATTGATTCCATGATTTTGCTATTGTAAATAGCGCTGCAATGAACATGGTTCTTCTTGTGTCACTGTAATGAATCTCTGCATTATGGGGGATTATCCCCAGTAGTGGTATATAGCAGGGTCACATGGCATTTCAATCTTTAACTTTTTTAGAAATTGTCAAACTTTTTGCCAGAGTGGTTATATAAACCCACAATCTCACCAGCAATAATGTATGAAGAGTTCTCTTCTCGCCATATCCTCTCCAGCATTTGGTGTTGTTTGTATTTGGATTTTTGCCATCCTGACCAGGGTGAGATGATATCTCAGGAAAGCTTTGACTTGCATTTCCCTAATGGCTAGAGATGGGGAGCATTTTTTAAGATTTTTTTTTAGACATTACAATTTTGACCATGGAAATGTTTCTTTAGAGTTTTGAGGCCCATCTTTTAATTATCTTCTTGGTTTTCAGCTTTTTAAGTTCTTTGTGCACTCTGGATAATAGAGATCAATCAGATATATGGTTAGTGAAGATTTTTTCCCATTCAGTGGATTGCTTTATTGCTCCATGTCATGGTTATGTACAGGTGTCAACTGATGGTTGAGGGATTGAGCTCTGGGCACATTTGTGGAGAATTAGTAGTTAAGCCCAGAGCAAAGCTAAAGGAGTTGTCTGGTTGATGGGGAAGACACAGACCATGGTGGGTGGGACTAGGCCCTTAACAGGTGGATAAAATACAGAGAGTTTGTTGAGGATTCGGCATCTTTGTGTATACTTAGCCTGACATGCTGGTCTGGCAAGTAAGGATCGTCCCTCTCTCAGCTGCTATGTGGAGATGGTGTGGCCAGTTCCCTCAGCCCTGGTGTCGGGATGAGCTCTCTTGCAAAGTTGGACAAGGAACTGTAACCATCTACCATAAGAGAATAAACCCCTAGTTCCCTTAAGCTGTTTGATGGTAATTTATCAGCAGACATACAGGCGAACTGCTACACTCAGTTTACAATCTCTTTATCTGAACAGAAGCTCTTTAATTTCATAAGATCCCATTTGGTGAGTGTTGGTTCTAATGACTGTGCTATGGGATTTCTGTTTAGGAACTTGTTGGCCTAGCCCAATCAGCTCAAGGGAGTTCCCTAACTTTTCAACTAGGCTATCTATAGTTCCTGGCCTAATATTAAGGTCCTTGATCAATTTGGAATTAATTTTTGTGTATAGTGACAAGTACAGGACCAGTTTTCATCTTCTGCATGTGGATATCCAGTTTTGCCAGCACCATTTGTTGAAGATGTTGTGTTTTTTCCATTGAAGTTTTTGGACCCTTTTGTCAAAGATCAAATGGCTGTAATTGTGTGGGCTTATATTTAAAGACTGTTATCCATTGATTTGTGTGTCTATTTTGGAGCCAGTATGAGGCTGCTTTTATTACTATAGATTTGTAGTATTGATTAAGGTTTGGTATAGTGATACTTCCAACAGCATTTTTGTTACTCAGGATTGTTTTTGCTATCCTGGGCCTTTTGTGCTTCCATATGAATTTTGAGGTTGTTTGTCAATTTCTTCGAAGAATTGCTTGGGGATTTTGATTGGTTAGCATTGAATCTGTATATTGTTTTTGGTAGGATGGTCATTTTTATAATGTTGATTCTGCTGATATAGGAACATGGGAGGTCTTTCCACCTTCTGGTGTCTTCTATAATTTCTTTCTTTAGGATATTAAAGTTTTCATTATAAAGATCTCTCACTTCTTTGGTTAGATTTATACCAAGGAATTGCATTTTTTTAAAGGCCATAGTAATTGGAATTGTTTCTCTTAGGCCTTTTTCACTTTTTTCATCCTTGGTGTACAGGAAGGCCAATGATTTTTGCATGTTTATTTGTAACCTACCACTCTGCTGAACTTATGTATTCATTCCAAGAGTTTCCTGGTGGAGTTTTTAGGATCACTCAGGAATAGGATCATGACAACAGCAAATAGCGATACCTCGACTACTTCCTTTCCACTTTGAATCCCTTTTATCTCCCTCTGGTCTCATGGCTTTAGCTAAGAATTCAAGTACAATATTGAATAGAAGTGGTAAGAGTGGACACCTTGTCTAGTTTCTGATTGAAGCAGGAATGCTTCAGGTTTTCCTCATTGAGTATAATCCTTGCTTTGGCTTGTTGTAATCAGCTTTTATTATGTTGATAAAGGTTCCTTCCATTCCTACGTCTCTAGAGTTTTGATCATAAAAGGATATTGGATTTTATCAGGGGCTTTTTCTGAATCTATCAAAAGTATCATGTAGTCTTGGACTTTGGATTGGTTTATATGATGGATTACATTTATTGATTTGCATATGTTGAACTAATCTTGTGTGCCTGGGATAAAGATACTTGATCACAATGAATGATGTTTTTGATATGTTTTTGAATCTGATTTGCTAAGATTTTGTTGAGAATCTTTGCATCTGTGTTCATCAAAGAGATTGACCTATAGTTTTCTTTTTTTAAGTGTATCTTTATTAGGTTTTAGGATTAGTATGATAGCAGCTTCATAGAAAGAATTTGAAAGTGTTCCTTCCTTCACTATTTTATGGAATATTTTTAAGGAGTAGTTGTGCTAGTTGCTCTTAAATGTGTGGTTGAATTCTGTGCTGAATCCATCTGGTCCAGGACATTTTTTGGTGGGAAGATTTGCGATTACTTCACCAATTTCCTCATTTGTTATAAGACTATTTAAATAATTCAAAACTTTCTGATTCAACTTAGATAAGTTGTGCTTTCTCAGAAATTCATCCATTTCTTTTGGGTTATCAAATTTCATGGAGTATACATTTTTGAAATATGACCTTATAATTCTCTGAATTTCTTGGATATCAGTTGTGATAACTCCATTTTCATCTCTAATTTTGTTAATTTGGGTTTTCTCTATCTTGATTTTGATTAATTTATCTAAAGATATCAGCCTTACTGATTTTTTCAGAGAACCAGCTTTTCATCTGATTGATTCTTTGTATCATTTTCCTTATCTCTATTTTGGCTATTTCTCCCCTGATTTTGCTAATCTTCTCTCTTCTACTACTTTTGAGATTGGATTGGTCTTTGGTCACTAAAGCTTTAAGGAGCATTGTTAAGTTATTTACTTGTGATGTTTCCATTTTTTTATATAGGCATTAAAAGCTTTAAAATGACCTCTTAGGACAGCTTTCATTGTATCCCAGAGATTTTGATATGTTGCATTTTCATTATCGTTCACTTCTTGGAAATCTTGAATTTCCTTTTTTATTTCTTTCTGAACCCATTTCTCACTCAGCATCATAGTGTTTAATTTTCAAGAGTTAGTGTATTTCCTGCTATTTGCTGTTTTGTGGACATCAAGCTTTAGACCATGGTTGTCTGACAGGGTACAGGCTATAATTTCAATTTTTTGTATAGGTAGAGATTCGTTTTGCGGCCCAATATGTGTTCCATTTTGGAGAAAGTTCCATGGCTGCTGAGAAGAATGTGTATTCCTTGGTGTTTGGATGGAAGGTTCAGTAGAGATCTGTTATATCCATTTCAGCAATGGTCCGATTTAGTTCCAATGTGTCTCTGTTGAGTTTTGGGCTGTTTATCTATTCTATATTCAGAGTGGGGTATTGAAATCCCCACCTAATATCCTTTTTGGGTTGATTTCTTGTTTTTGACATTGTAGTGTTTTTCTTTTTTTTTTTTTATTTCTTCCACTCATACAAAGTTGGTAAGTACCCCATTCCCCCCTCCCTCCACCCCTCCCTGGATCCTCTCATTCCTTCCCCCTTTTCTCTTTCCTTTCCCCCCTCCCTTCCTTTCTCCCAGTGATCCCCCCCCATTCCTGGAGCATCCTTTAGTATGCATATCAAACTTCCCTCTGGGTCCTCCTCTCTGATGAGTTGTAAGGACTCAGTGGTATTGCCTAGAGCTCTTTTTTGTGTTTCCCTTTAGTATCCACATTCATTAAAACACTACAATGTAACAGACATCATAGTGTAACAGACATTGTAGTGTTTTAATGAATGTGGATGAACCCATATTAGGAACATGTATGTTGAGTATTGTGAGGTCTTCTTGGTGAATTATTTCTGTGACTAAAATATAGTATCCTTATGTATCTCTTATGATTTTCTGTGGTTTGATGTCCACTTTGTCAGATACCATAATTGCTACCCCTGCTTGTTTCCTGATTCCATTAACTTGAAGAATTTTTAGCCAGCCTTTTACTTTTAGAACATGCTTATCTTTTGTGGTGAGATGTATTTTCTGAAGACAGCAGATGCATGGGTTTTGTTTTCTAATTCATTTTTGTAACCTATGTCTTTTGATTGGTGAGTTAATTCCATTGACGTTTAGGGTTAAAATGGATAAATTAACTTTTGATTCCTGACATTTTTTGTGTTTAGTGGCTTTCCTAAGTGTATTATTTAGCTTGTAGGTTATGGTAGTATTAGACTTCCATTCTTTCCTCTTGGATATGCTTGTTCTTTTCTTCCAGCTTGAGTATATTTTTTAGCATTTTTTGAAGGCCTGGTTTGGTGGTTGTCATATTTAGGCACAAGTGTCAAGTTTACTGTTGAGGATTTAAGCTCTGGGCATGTTTGTGGAGAATTAGTGGTTGGGTTAAGCCCAGAGCAAACCTGCAGGAGATTGTCTAGCTGATGGGGAAGGCCCAGCCTATGGTAGGTAGGAATAGGCTCTGAACAGATTAATAAAATACTGAGAGCTGGTTGAAGAAGTTGGCATTCCTTTGTATACTTGGCTGGTCTGCTAAGTAAGGATGGTTCCTTTCTCACCCATTATGTAGAGATGATGTAGCCAGTTCCCTTGGCCTTGGTGTTGGATGAGTTCTCCTATCAAGCTGGACTGAGAACTGTAACCAGATAATCGTAAGAGACAATAAACCCCTTATTCCCTTAAGCCCTTTGATGGTCATTTATCAGCAATCATCCAGGCAAACTGCAACAGTGGTCATGTAAGCCTTCAAGTTGTCTTTATGGTGAAAAAGTTTTCTTTCACCCTTGATCATAACTATTAGTTTTGACAGCCTAGGTTGACATTTGTGCTCATTCAATACTTGAAGTATGTCTATCTAAGCTTTTCTGGCTTTTACTGTTTCTGTTTCCATTGAAAAATCGTTCGTTATTTAGTGACTTGTTTTTTGTTTTTTGTTTCTTTGTTTTTTTGTTTTCCTCTTGAAGCTGTTAGCACATTCTCTTTGTCTGGTTTGTGTAGTGCTTTGACTATTATTTGCTGTGGCGAGTTTCTATTTTGGTCATATCTGTTTGGGGTGTGGAATGCCCCTTGTATTTGGATGAGCCTCCTTTTCTTTAGATTTGGAAAGTTTTCCTTTATGATAATTTGAAAATTTTTTCATCAGGTGTGGAATTTTGAGATTCTTGTTCTGGTATTCCATGAATGAACATGTTAGGCTTCTTCAAGGTGTCCCATAACTCTGGAATCTTCCTCTCAAGTATCACTTTTGCTTTAACGACTTCTTTGATTGAACTGATTTGTTCTTTCACTTTGTCTTCAAGATCTGATATTTTATTTTCTGCTTCAGTTAGTTCTGCTGATAAGACTCTTGGTTGAGTTCTGGGTTGAAGATAGCTTGTCTTTTAGTTCCAGTTTAAATTCTGCTTGAGATTGTTTGAACTGTTCTATGCCTATTGTTGTTTCTTCAACTGCTTTTCTCATCTCCTCCAAGTGCCTGTTGTGTTCCTGTTCAAACTGATGTGGTTATTTAACTCCTCCCAGATTTCCTCTTCCATTGTTTTTATTACAGTAAAGATCAGGCTTTGAAAATCATTATCTTGGATATGGCTTTTTTGTTTGTTTTCTGTGAGTTTGTTCTGGTTGGATTCCATCATTATGGGGTTGATTCCTTTTGTAGGAGATTTGTTGTCTTGGTTTTACTTCTCATGGATTTGCACTGTGACCTGAGCATTTTTGTTTTATTTCTTATGTCCTTCTTTTTGGTTCTGTGTGTTTTTGCCTGAACTGAATTAGACAATATTACTACACTTGAGTGGTTATTGCTAGTGTTTACCTTATAGCTGGATATGCCTGTCTGGTGTTGGTGCCATTTCCCAGATGAAGCTATTGGACTGTTAGTACATCAATTAAGGCAGGTTTAGTAGACAGGGATTGAAGATTAGTATGGTAGTACACTTTTTAGATTTACTTTCTTGGTGATATGTGAAGATAAATGGTATAGTCCTTGAAGTTTTATGGGTTTTGGAGTGGTTATATAGAAACATTAAACTATGGTGACTAATAATTGATAGGAACAGATGGTAAAAAGGGTTTTGCTTATCTTAGAGCTGGATGTGAAGATTATCTCCCATATGATGAGATGATTTTAGAAAACCTCAGATGTATGGTGTTGGTCCCCTAGCCTGTTGCTTGAGTTTTCTCTGGACTCTGTTGAATTCTGAGGAGCAGGGAGTCCACCCAGGTCCAGGGTCCAGGCAAAAACGCAGAGTGGCTAGTGGGGTGCACAGATAACCTGGGGCATGGGACGTGGCCTAGGGGTTTTGCTCAGGAGTAGAAAGGCAGGCTGACTAGTGGGGTGTGCAGATGACCTGGGGCCTGGGGCATGGTCTAGGGGGCCTTAACTGAGGAGCAGAGAATCCACTCAGGTCCAGGGTCTAGGGCAGAAAGGAGATCATGGAGAATTTTTGAAAAATTCTAATTGGAAGAAATTATGTATATACTTAATAATATTCTTGTGATTAGAATATTGTGAGTAGATAGAACAGGAAATAAACATAGATCATAAAAAATGAATTTTCATGTTGAAAAAGAAGTCATAATTTGACAATTACACCATTTTTCCACAAATATCCAGAGACAGGTGTAGTATATAATCATTAGAAAGTATGCTCATCATGCTTAGGAGTATAGATTTAATCTCTAGTACCACAAAATAAATGAATAAATAATAAATAATCCACTAAAAGCTTAATTACAGGTCAGAATTGATTTCTGTCTAATAATCTACCTTTAAAATTAATGCTAATTTTGTACTAAGTTACAATGTTTGAAAAGGATGACAATTCTAAGGAAACCTGAAGTATTGAAAATACCAAATAATGCCATAATTAGATTCTATTTATCTTTCTAGTATGTGAAAATATGCATGTTAATTGAAAAGCCAACTTTTCAATTTTTTTCTTTTTAAGATCTCATTCTGTTACCTTGATTTATTTTGATTTATCTTCTATTTTTCTCTTAAGCATTCTAACAATGAAGTGTCAATTTTCTAAAGATTTTAAAACCCACCAAAGTCTATCATCAGCTGGAAGTTCACAGGAACATCACCTCCTGTGCAGCCCTGGACCATGACATGTTCTAAAGGGAGAATTGGAATCTGATCAAGTGGATAGTATTGTAGACCTAGCATACAGAAAGACTTGAAACATGGCAGGGATTTGGTTAAGCAGGTAAGGGTGTTTGCAGCACAATCGTGAAAACCTCAATTCAAACCTGGCCTCCATGTGTGCATACCTCCCTGACACACAAATATGCATACATCATATGGACACATCATACACATATACCCACAAACACTTAGGTGCGAAGAAAGAATTGAACAAAGAATTTCAAAAGCTGTCAAAATAAAGACCTAAAAACTTCAAATAAATAAATCTTTTGCATTTATGACACCACAAAAAGCAGTGTCCTTCAAAGTAGCCACCCATGATTGCTTTGTTCTTGACTCAAATATCTCACAAAACTGAAGGATCCCAAGAAAGTCTCAAGCCTCAGTCACACTGTAGGGTTGAAGAGACTGAGCTTCAATGTCAGGTGTGGAAGGCAAACCAGGCTAAAGATGCTGGGCTCCAACTTCAGCGATGAGAAATAACAAAGGCCTAAGCAAACAGTTTCCAACAGCAGTGAAAACAGTGGCAAAGTCGAAAGGGCCTATCTCTAATTTCAGACAAGGATGGAAGCAGTAGCAACAGCAGCAACAAAGAAGGCAACACTGCATGGGCAAAGGACTCAATGAGTCAACACAGATGCTTAAATAAGCCATTGAAAAAAGACAGCATCTTCAATAAATGGTGCTGGCAAAATTAGATATCTACATGCAGAAGAATGAAATAAGACCCTTATTTGTCACCCTACCCTAAAATCAACTCCAAATGGATCAAAGGATAAGGGAAGATCACTTCCTTTCATCTGGTCCACCACTGGAAAGCACCACCCACTCTGGGTTGGGTTTTCCATATCAATTAAACAGTCACCTGCAGGCTTGTTCAAGGACCTGAGCCAACCACTGATTTTTCACAGCTGTGCCCCAAACAGCCTGCAACTGTCAAGTTGACACCTGAGTCTAACCATCACACCACTGCATTCTAAAGTACAATTCACACACACACACACACACACACACCATACAAAAAGAAAATATTAATAATAAATATGGGCAGTACTTCAAATACTAGATTGCATTTTTCTATGCCATTTTATTTATTTTTCTCAAAATATTCAATGATTTGTTTCCTTCCCATCTGATAATGTTGCTACTTCTTGATGGGGAACTGACATCTTATTACTCTTTGCCATTCTCAGTCAAAGTACTTGTGATGGATAATCAGTCTTCACACTGGCTCTGTGACACGAGTGAGAAGTATTTCTGCTACTGACAAGCCATTGCTACTATTCATCTAGCATCATACAAGTAACTTAGACAAGTTTTAAAATATTTCTGTTAGGTTAAAGTTTACACTATCACATGTGAGGATAGTGAAGGTACTCGCCTTTTCCTAGGTTACCTTTTTGTTTGATTAACATTTTCTTTTGTTGAACAAAAGCTTTTTAATTCTCTATAGTCCAACTTGTTTAGGGTTCTTTGAGGTTCTTTTAAGGAAAGGCTGGCCAAGACCAATCAGTTAAAGGACATTCCCTATTTTTTTCTTCTGGGAGTTTTAGTTTCTGGTTTAATATTAAGGTCTTTGACCCATTTGTAGTTGGTTTTCATGCAGGGTGACAAATAAGAGTCAATTTCATTATTCTGCATGTAGATGTCCAATTTTGCCATGATCATTTTTTGAAGATGCTATCCTTTTTCAGTGGGGGGGGGCGGTTAGGCACCTATGTAAAAAATCAGTTGACTGTAGCTGTGTGCACTTGAATTTGGGCTTTCAGATCTAATCTATTGGTCTACATCTCTTTTTTGGAATCAGTACCATGCTGTTTTTATTACTATGGCTTTGTAGTATAGTTTAAGGTCTAGTGTGGTGATAACTACCAAGGAGTTTTTACATCTCAGGATTGTTTCTGTTATCCTGGGCCTTTTATATTTCCACATGAATTTTGAGATCATTTTATCAATTTCTGCAAATATTTAGGTTGGAATTTTGATTATATTGAATCTGCACATTATTTTTGACACTGTGCAGCGTGACATGACTTGATCAACAGCTTGTCAGCTTCACCATGCCTTGGTTCATCATTCACCATCAGTCTTAACTACCTCCTATAAGCATTTGCTCTAATTTCTGTTCAGCTGTTAGTGTCTGGACTGCCTGACTCAACACAGTCTTGTTTGCTCATGAAGGCACCACCATAATACTATGTCTAAAATAATACCTGGCTTCCAAACCTGACCTTATAATGTCCCCTAGATCTAGGAGGCCTTCACTTTGTCTTGTACTTAAGATGGAGTCCTTCCCTTACAACATTTTTCCTAAGAATATAGACAGCTACCCCCTCTTCCTTTGCCAGCCTCACAGTTGACTAAATTCATTCATATTCACATTTCAGACAGGAAAGTCAAAGGAGATACAGTCACAGAAGTAGTTAGAAATATGTAAATAAGGCTGGTGAGATGATTCACTGGCCAAGGTACTGACTTGAATTCAATCCCCTAAACTCTCAAAAAAGTATGAGAAAATCAATTCCACAAAGCTGCCCTCTGACCTCTACATGCATGTCATGGAATTCATGTTCCTCCACACATACATTCACACATCATGTACACATAATAATAATTTTTTAAATCCAGAAGTGCTGAATTCATGGAAGTATTCAAACTAAATATTTATTAAATAAAAATATCTACCATGAACTATAGATGACTCAGAACTCTGTTACACTCTGTACCATAGTCAAAGGCATGATTACAATGGGACAGCTCTGATCTTGACTACATATCTTCACCAAAATTTGTCACATCAACTCAGATACTATTAGCTGTCATTTTTCACTGACTCCGTATTTGTGGATTCACCTAATTGCTAAAATTTATTTGTTATTACACATATTCCACAGTGTTTGCACACATAAGCAGAGAGACAAATCTTAAATATAAAAACCTTTCCAAGAGAAGTTTTAACAGAGCAGTACCATTCCTTTCTGTTTCAACCTTTGTCATGGTTAGATACAAGCGTCCACTTGATAGTTGAGGGTTTGAGGTCTGGGCACATTTGTCAAGACTCAGTGGTTGAGTTAAGTCAAAGCAAGCTTTCAGGATATTGTCATGGTGAATGGGCAGTCCCTGGGCAGATGAATAAGATGGAGAAAGCTGGTTAAGGAAGTTGGCATCTTTTGATATACTTGGCCAAATATACTGATCTAACAAGTAAGGATTGCCCTCTCTCAATAGTCCTGTAGATATGGTGTGGTCGTTCCCTTTGCTCATGGTATGTGCTCATTGATATGTGCTTTCCTGCCAAGATGATCAAGGAACTGTAACCAAGAAACATAAGCCAAAATAAACACCTTGTTCCCATAAGCCATTTGGTTGTGAATTTATCAGAAACATGCAGAGTAATTACAACACCCTTCATATTGTAAACAAGTATCATCTCTGCTTTCTACTTAATTCCATGATTTTTGATATTTTGAACATTTAATTACTGATTCTACTGGGCTATCTAGTGTCCCTAAGTTCACAAGGCCGAATTATTCTTTAAAGGAATAAACTATATGCTTTAGATGAAGTTTGCTTACTTATGAATTAAAATGTTTTTGTCCATGAGTTCAATTTTAGTGAATGCATCATGTACAGTATTCAATGACTTTAAACAGAAGTGCATATATATATTGGTTTATTTTAAAGCTTATCTGGACTTAGAATTGCATTTTTCCTTGGAACAATATTTCTATAGTTACTAAATCTAAATTTGCTGAGACTTTATATTGACTATGAATAATGAAAATTGGCTGAATATTTCTAAGAAAATAGCCGTGTGATAGAAAACATTATTTTAAAATTTTTCTGAGAAAATTTATGGTTCAAGCATTAAAAATCTTCATGTCTTAATTGGTCCAGAGATTGATTTCATCAGTACTGGGGGCATTCAAAGCAAGCTTATGGACTCTTAGCGTGTCTTTCAGAAGAGTTTCAAGCCCTGAAAACACTATATTTGGAAAAGAGGCTCATAGTATATAATAATCTCAAAAGTAATTGCATCAGAAGATAGCATTTACTTCATAATCTGAGTTCAGACATTGACCAATATATTCTCAATGGGACTCAAGCCTGTTCTCAGCTGCATGTGCTGCTGCTTCTCAGTGTGATCAACGTGCTAGGGGTCTGGAATCATTTAAATCCTTGTACTGCTCACTGACCAGCAAAAGCTATGCTCTGTGTCCTTTCATCTTTTTTCTGTTCCTCCCTCCCTCTCTTCTTTGTCTTCTTCAACTAGCAGGTAAGATGTGCCAGGCGTTGCTGTAAGCATTGAACATACAGAGAGTACGGCCTTTGGCCTTATACAAAGTGACCAGAATGCTGCAGCAGGAAGACAGTGCAGAGCAGTGGGTTATCGGAGTCTGAGTGAGAACATGAAACAAGAAATGGGTTTGAAAAGTCAATACCAGCCTCAGAAGCACCATCAAGAAAACAGGAGCAACACCCCCTTTCCGAGTCTCCCAGTGGGAAGGAACAGTAAATGCCCGAGCCGTAGGAAGAGTGTATAGATGGCAGACATTTAGTGAAGCAAAGGTACAAAGAGAGACTAGCTCTCTGCTGAGCCTCATTTCAAATGTCTGGCTTTCTGCTTGTGGTCCTCCTAATTGGTTATACTGGCCTCCAAGAGCCAAGGTGGAATGACAGCTTTGATGAGTATAAATTTGGGTCACCATTTCATTGCCATAGAAACCCATGGAAACTGTTATTTTGTGTTCTACCTTGGACAAGTCTGTGAAGAGTCACTGGCAGCTCTCGTGGGTTCTGCTGTGTTTTTCTAAATGCCTAGAGGAAAGAGGTGGTTGCTCTCAGCAACCACCATGAGGACAGAACCCAGGGTCATAAATCCTTTTTTCATTTTAATTTGAGCTCAGTGTGTTACCAACTCACATACTTTATTTATATCAACTCACATTCTTTATTTGGGAAATAGTCATCTCATTTTATATGCTATGAATTTTTTCATATTAGTTGGCGAATTGGGTTCCTCCAGGCCACTAGAGTTCACTCGGATTACTTTGTCTTCTATAAAAATAAGTTTGGCTACAAAAAATGAGTTGTTCTTGAGAGCATTTCTCTGGATTTTCTTCAGTTAACTGAAGTCATGTCTTCACCAGTCAACCTTGACTACTCAGCGCTTCCCTATAGAGTGATGTTTCCCTGTGGTGATGCCATTTGAGTTTCTAATATATTCCTCAGCTTTGTTATTCATCACACTTTTACCGACTTTTCTTCAGGCTTATGTTTTATTGACCTTCTGTCTTTCCTTGTTCTCTAAAGTGCACATTGTTACAGTGGAATTGCTCCAGGTCCTGAGTATTCCAGACATGCTGTCTCCTCATTTTCTAGTGCCCTTTCCTTCCCATACAGACATCCTGTGTTGTTGCACTCATGGCTGGGCACCTTCAGTCACATTCTTCAATGTGTGTTAGAGTGTGGGAAAAAGTCTTTTGGTTTCTTCTCAACTCAATAATCTGAAGCCTAGAATCTCAGCTTTAAGCACTTCCCTGGACTCTGATGATACAGAGAGGCCTGACAGTTATTGGGGGAACACTTTGTCAGCACTTATTCTAGCAGAAGAGGAACCATACCCTAGGTCAAGAAGGCTTAGAGGTGCATTTCTCCTGTCAAATAGTAGAGCGCAAATGCAGAGATGCCTACTTAGTTCACCATCTGCTACGTGAAACTCTTCCTGGGAAGACACCATACAAATATCTGTCCATCCCAGCAAAGTTCTAATGACAGACCAAAGTAACAATTTATACCAAAGTCTAATTTGGTTAACCACTGCATTTACTGGGGTTACTTATAGGAATGTGGGCAACAGTAATTTCTAGAACTGTGAGTGACCCAAAAGTACCCACACAGGAAAGTTGCATCCCCAGCACGATGATGGTTTCCCCATGGCCACATAGAGTCTCCCTTCAGTTAGGAATACTTTCAATAGAAAGCAACTTTTGAGATTTGAAAGATGCACAGAAATAACATAAACAATACCGTGGTAGAAATGGTTTGTCAAGAATATGTGAAAGGCAGAGAATTTAGAAACCAAAAATAAGTGAGAAGAGCTGCAGTTAACTCCGAGATGCAAAATACTAACACTTAAGAAGTTGGGTTAGAGAGAAGCACAGAAGATATGTTAAAATTAGTGCTATCAGCCAAACAGCAGAGCAGGTCATGGGAACAATTAAGAGATCTGATCAAGGATACAGCAAGATAACTCGGTGGGTGAGGCACCTGCTGGTAGACCTGGCAATCTGAGTTCAGTTCCTAGAAGTTTATATGGTACACATAGAAAAATGACATCTGAAAGTTGTCCTCTGACCTATATCCATGTACCATGTTATGTATGCATGTTATTGTGCTCTCTCCCTTCTTCCCTTCTCTTTTCTTTCTTCCACAGATAAAATATCTTTAAAGTACTTGAGACACTTAATTTGATTAAGGTATCTCTGTCTATGTATGTAAGGATTTACAAGCACAAGACAAGCGGTGGGAAAACCAGTAAATAAATCGTTGCAATAACAGAAGAAGAAACAAGTATAGACAAAATAAATACAAGAAATATTTGAAACTTGATTAGTTGAAGTTCAAGAGAATATGAATCAAAGATAGCTCCATTATTTTTAATTCTAATTAAAGTATGTGGCAAGTGAAAATGTTGACTGAAAGTGGAAAACACAGACCTTGATCAAGTTTGGCAGCATTTGGAGGAGGGGTGGAGATAGATTTAAAGCCATGGTATCAACTGCCTACTCAGTATAAAACATCTAAACAGAAATATTGGCTTCTTTCTAAAAGCACTGCATTCTCCCAATAATTTTATCATTAAATAAACCTTTCTGGTATTTACCAATAACTTTCTTACATATAGAATGACTATATCTGTCTAATTTTGATTGCTATATTACAAACTTGATAATATGACATGTAATATTTAAGAGCCTTGAATATAGTTACTACTTAATTCATGCAATGAATTAAAGAATTACTAGATGAATGCATGGATGGATGCATGAATTATTGATGGGTGCATATGAGCAAAGGCACACATGGTTTCAAGGAGCCTCTAGAGAAATAAAAAATTTGAAATGAAGTACAAGTGATAGAATTACAACCTTTTCTTTGCTACCACAAATGTTTTGTTTTGTGTTTGTTTAAGTTTATAAGCTGAAGCACTCTTGGTGGCCCATGACTATAATCCAAGCATTAAGAAGCTAAAGCAGGAAGAGTCCCATGAGTCTGAGGCCAAGACAGCCTGTGATGCAGAATGAGTATCCGTGTGTGTGTGTGTGTGTGTGTGTGTGTGTCAAATAAATAAAATAAATTTATAAACTGAATATCATGGAGACAATTTTCCTTATTAATGAAACAGAAGAGTCTAGTCTTAAATTATAAAGTAACAATTCATGCAACTTATTTAATACATTAAAGTTGATACAACACAATTAGCAGTGTTAAAGCACTGAAGGTGAATCTGTCGTAATGCAACAGATCAATCCTGAACATGTTATTAATTCATGAGGCAATTTTTCAAACTACAATCTCATAGCTTGTAAAAATGAAAATATTCCCTAAATAATCAATTATCTCTGCTGTTCAATTGGTGGCTAGGTCTCTGTGAAATCTCTGTGTTCAGTTCATTCTTGTCAATTTCTCTCATGCACTACATCCTTCTAGCAGCCTCTGATCACACTCATGACAAGCCCTTTTCCCAGAGCAAGTGCACATTTCATAGTAATTATCACTAATATTACGTTTGATCTAATTGGTCTTCAGGAAATGAACTGTTCACCTTTCAGAATCAATGGCCATTTAATATACGAGAAAAGCAATTACCTAGAGAACAGCCTAAAATCCTGAGACTACTCATCCACCTCTGACAGGTAGATTATGTATTCTCTATTAATCAATGAAATGAGTCTTAGGTCCATTGTTAAGAAATACTTACAAAAAGAAACACTTAATTGCCCAGAGATCAAATATATAATCATTGCCTTTCATAGTCAAAGGTAATATTTCAAATTAAAGTATGTCTTACCCCCTAGAAATACCTTTCTACCTCAGCTACCTTGAGAACAAATTGAGTTTGAATATTTCAACTGTAGTAGTTACTCTGCATGTTGCTGATAAAATCACCATCAAACAGCTTAAGGTAACAAGGAGTTTTTATTTTAGGTTCATGAGTCCCAGTTACAGTTGATTTTCAGCTTAGCAGGAGAATATATACCAACACCAGGAGCCCAGAGAACTGGCCACATAATATCCATATAACAGCTGACAGCAAGACAAGTTCTCACTTGCCAGCCCAGCATGTCTGGCCAAATAAATAGGAGAATGCTAACTTTCTCAAACAGTTCCCTCCATTTTATTCACCAGCATGGGGACTAGTACCATCCACCATGGGCTGGGACTTCCTCCACTAATTAGTCAATTTCATGAAGATTCTCTCTGGGCTTAATTCAACTACTAATTCTCTACAAATGTGCCCAGAGCTCAAACCCTCGACCATCAAGTTGACACCTGTATTTAAGTATGACACAAAAATTTATTATATTAAACCAAGCCTATACTTCAGAACATGGGAATTGCCAGTGATTAATATTCACTGATAGACTGAAAGTAAATCTATAGTTCTGTACATTTTCCTGCATGGAGGCTGTGTCATTCTATATTAAAATGTGGCTAATGTGATTTGCCATTTTGTAGTTGAGTTAGTTTTATCCTTGCTATAACCAGAAACCTGAGATAAAGAACTTGAGAGAGGGAGCCTTCATTTGGCTCACAGTTTCAGAGGGATCAACTCACATGTAGTTTTCTTCCAAGTGTTTGGCAGATTGTCATGGCAACAGAACCATATGATTGTTTTCATCATTGTAAAACAGGAATAACTTCTAAGGGCATACCCCGTGATCTATTTTCTCCAACTAGAATCCATCACCTAAAGTTTCCAAAACCACCAAAAATAGCTGGGGATCACAGGTTTAACGTATGATGAGCCTGTGGCAGACATCTGATATTTAAACCTCAAGACCTATTTCCACATAAAACATAAAGTCTTCCAGAAGCAATTGGTCCCTGAAAGATGAACTAACCATAGCTCTTTCTGTGATACAGATGATCTAGTAGTCTTTCCCTTCTTCTTGAATAACACACAGAAAAAGCCAGAGTTATCTGAAAAGTGAGAAAAAAAAGGACGTCTGATAAAGTAATGGGGCGAAAGAACAGATCATCTATTCAGTGTCCCTACAAATTTCATTGTTATTGATTACTTTGCCTCAAACTGTCCTTTTCCCTTATCATAACACAGTTTAATTTTCATCTTTTTTTCTTTTTCTGAACTTATTCTAGTCCTTTACTCTTTAATATCCAGTCCTGATACTTTGCTTTTCTTGCATTTATAACAAATTGTCTATAACTTTCCCAAGTTTGAAAATATCCTTCAAGCAGCTACTTTGGGCCAGACTATGAAGAGATATGAATCCTGCCTTCCAGGAGCTAATGTCCAGATGGAACAATGTGTATGTAAATGATAAATGATATGCTTCCTCCTCTCTGTATTCTGTTGTTGCCATGGGGTCCCCTGGACTGATTTTTAAAGAAAAGAGCCGTATACGTTGGCTCACAACATTAATCCCAGCAGGGTGTGGCCGTGAGTCCCAGGCTACAGAATACAACTTTGCCTCAAAAACAATACAAAACTAAAAGTCTTAAGCCAAAATGACCAGAGTTATTCTTCTAGCATACATAAAGCCATGGATTCAACCTTCAGTGCCCCAAAATGGAAAAGGAAAAAGAAATGCATATTTCTTATAGTATATATGTGTATATAAATGTATTTGTCTTATAGTTTTGGAGTATAAGAAGTGCTAGTATCTAGTAAAAGTATCATGCTGTCAGGCTATGTTGACTCAGCTTTCTTCCTTATATAAAGCCAGTTAGATCACCATAGATTCAACCTCCTTCCGTCTCCTAACAGAAGCCCCTTTGAAGATCATCAACATGAATATAAACCATGCGCTACTGACGGTGCAATAGTTAATCCTGGGTGTCAATTTGACAACACTTGGCATTAACTGAGATCAGCTGTCTGACTACCTGAAGAGATTATCCAGATCAATACACTTACAATACAAAGACCACCCCTTGATCTAATTGGAACCTCCCAGTGGCAGATCAGATAAAAGGAACCACAGACCAGAAGACTTTGAAGAGACTCTCCAGAAGCTGTTCTACAAGACTCTCTTCTCTCTTGCCACCCAGCTTCTTCACTTTTTTGACTCTCCAGGAATCCTCCAGCCTTCAGTTGTCATCCACTGGCCTACTGGACTGAGCAGCCCTAAGCCTCCAGGATGTTTGCAGTCATTTAGCCTGCCTCCAGCTTTAGTCACCAGCCACGTTGCCTCTGCCATGAAAGACTGTTTCTCCCCTCTGAATCCTTAAGCTGAATAAATGTCCCTTTCTCCCTTAAGTTGCTCGACTTTGAATGCTTTCTCACAGCAACAGTTAAATAGCAACATTACAAACAGGTAATCAAAGAGCTCTCTGTAATCATTCCTGCAAGTATCACTTACAGCCAGAGCCACAGACCGAAAAAATTTGGCAAAGTAGATGGTTTGCCGGCTTCATAATTAATCCTACCAGTTCTCGATCAGCAATTTCTTACTGAGCCTTTTAAGCCGTGTTGATACCATTATCTTTCAACTGCAGCCATTTTTCCCAAATTACTAGGAGTTAGAAAAAGAAAGTCCAACTTTTATAGCAAAACCTGAAGGTACACATCTTTTCTGATTGCTTATTCATGACCCAGCAGATAACATGATTCAAACATCCTTCCTAAATCAAGCTCTGGTAAACATGAAGACTGACAGCAACATTGATCATCCACTCCCAGCATTCCGGGAGAGTGGATGTCATCAGGAAACCTTCCCCTTGACTAAAAAAGGCAAATGGCTGTGTAGTGTACCACCGTAACCTCCTTGCAAAGGAAGCCATTTCTATCACTTTCTCTTTCCTGGCCAGAAGGTGGCAGCCACTGGAAATGCCTGTTTAGAACTTGAAAAGGTAGCTACCTTCTGAGAACAGAATTTCCAAGAGATGTAGGTCCCAAGGCAGCCAGCCTCATGGAGATTTGCTCTGAGTTGCCTGGCAAGCCTGAACTATTATGCCATGGGAAAATATTGAAGCACTTTTTTTTGAAATTACTATTTTTTGTTTTATTTTCCTACTTTTACAAGCGTATTGAGTACTCATACCTGTTTCCCTCCATCTCCCCCCATGTCTTCCCTTCCTTCATTAATCCCTCCCACTTCCTCCCACCCTTCTGCCCATATGTTTCTGTGGATCCCAAGGTTACCTCTGGCTTGTCTACTCTGGGCCTCTGTGACATATCAAGTTGCCTCTTTTCAGCCCACCCCACTGATAGGGGCATTTCCCTTCACTCATCCAGCTTTAGTCCCAAAGATTTCATCTGTTTATCTTATCTTTCTTGAGTTCCTAGGTAATCTATGGGAGCATGATGTTATGTCAGTCATTATGGTAAGGACAAGTCTCACAGTAGTGAACACCTAGATACAGTAGTCCTGCCTTGAATGGAATGTCTCGTCCAACAGTGAACCTTCCCATAAGGTTCATAAGAACCTTTATGTTCTTACGATCTCACTGCCCTCTCTTCTGTGAGGTTCCCAAAGATCTTGCTTACACCAAAATTTTTATGCATTAGCACAGGTGAAGACAATTTCTCTATAACTCAACTGAGTAGTAATTAAAGCTCCTTTTGTATTCACAAGATTAGCCCTCAGAATTTCAAGAAGTAATTCATCACCAAGAAGCAAAATCAATAACCATTTCTAGCCTTATCTAAAAATGTATCAAGAAACTCATGATTTGCAGCTATTTTTCTGTAAATTTGGGAATGTCAGGGAACAGAGTCCACTAACTCCATGTCCTTACAAGCAATGAAGATATGCTAATACTACATGTCTTCCTGACATCATTTCAAAGCAATGTGGCCAGTGATGCAGGGAATGAGGAATGTTTACAGTAATCAAGAAATGCTTACAGTGTACTATATGAACACAGCCTTTCCTAAAACTCCAATTCTGAAGATTTAACTGAAGATATTAATTGATGTAAAAGTGGAAAAGAAAATGGCAAAGTGCTAGTCAGTTACAGGGGTCAACCTGATAGTTGAGAACTGAGCCTTTAGGCACACCTACACTGAATTATTTAGTTAAGCTCTCAGCTAGTCTGTAGAAGATTATCTAACTGTGTGGAAGATTCAATCTTGGGCAAGTAGAAAAGATGGAGTGAGTTGGTTCACTATTTTGACAGACTAGCAAGCTAGAAAGTATGCTGCTCGCTCAGCTTTTCCTGTGAATAAGGTGTGGCCAGTTCCCTTGACATCTGACATTGACATGAAATTTCCTGCCATGCTGATAATCTGTACCCAGCAAGGACAGAATAAATCCCTTGTTTCCCTTAATTGTTTTGTGCGTTTATATCAGCAACAGGAGAAAAATCAGAGCAATCTGTAATCCCAGAACTCGGATCATGGAGACAAGAGTGCCTGAATATTAAGGCCAGCCTGGAAAATAAGTGTCAACTTGACAGTTGAAGTTTTGAGCTCTGGGCACATTTGTAGAGAATTAATGGTTGAGTTAAGCCCAGAGCAAACCTGCAAGAGATTGTCTAGCTGGGCGGAAAGGTCCAGCCCATGGTGTGTAGGACTAGGCCCTGGATAAAATACAGAGAGCTAATTGAGAAAGCTGGAATCCTTGTATACATTTTGCCAGACATGCTGGTCTGGCAAGTAAAAATTGTCCTCTCTCAGCCGTTATGTGGTGATGATGTGGCCAGTTCCCTTGGCCCTAATGTGCATGCTGTCCTGTCAAGTTGGATTATGAACTATCAGAAGAAAATAAATCTCTTGTTCCCTTCAGCCATTTGATGGTCATTCATCAGCAACCATACAGGAAAACTGCAATAATCAGTAAGTTCCTGTCTCAAAAAATATAATAATAGTAATGAGAATAAAAGGGACTACACAGAAATCTTGTTTTAACATTTTTAATAGGGAGATAGATAGCTCAGTTAGCAATGTGTTTGCTATATCAACATGATGATCTAAGTTCAAATCCCAGCACCTATATGAAAAGCTGAAATAAAATGTGTATACTTTGAGATCTGTAAATTGCAATATAAATCCACCGGTGTAATAGCGGCATGAGTATCAAGGAGACAACCAACAGCTTTCTGATTGGATTCAAGACCCACTTGTCAGAATAGTACCATCCCCGTAATTGTAAACTAGAATAAGAACCTAAAAAAAGGGAAGCAAATAAATCAGTAGGGAAGACAGCCAAAAAACCTATAGGTAGGAAGACATACATCAAACTGCTCTGTAGGCAGCTGTTATTATGCCCATAGAATGGGAACACACAGTGAAAGCATTTGGGTCTAAAATTGGATGAGTAAAGGAAAAAAATGCACATATCAATGGCCTGAAGAGAGGTAACTTGTTATACTATGGAGGCCTGAGCCCCCACAGAAGTAGACAAGCCAGAGTGAACCCTGAAATCCATAGAAGCATACAGGCCAAAGGATGTGATGGAATGGGAGTAAGAAGTGAAGGGAAAGGAGGGTATAAGAAGGAGGGCAGAAGGAAGGAGAAGGGAAGGAAGCTGGGATGAATACTCAATATGCATGTAAAAGTAGAAAAAATAATCAAAAATGGGAAAATGTATATGCCTATAATCAATGTGCTGGGGAGATACAGACAAATGGATCTTGAAGCCTTGCTGGCCAATCAATGTAGCTGAATCTGTAAGTTCCAGATTCATTGACAGACCTTGTCTCAAAAAAATTGAAGTGGATACCCAATATCAACCTCCAAACGTAAACAAATACACATGTACCCAAATGTGTATGTGTGTATACATACACATGTAAAATAAAACACTTTAATAAGGAAAAAACATAAGTATTCACATCTCTAACAATTGAATAAGTGTTAAATAAATTATTATGTAACCTTTCTAAACTGTTGTGCAGATCATAAACCCTGTGATCGAATACCCTACCAAGAGCAAAGAAAAGGAGAAAGAATTTATTCTTCCTCACAGTTGTAGAGAATGCGCTCTTTCTCTCTCTTCTTCTTGACACACACACCTTTGATAGTTTTATGCTGGTGGCAGCCAAACTAAAAGGAAAACTTGTCATGCCATGTTCAGATAACATACAAATCTAGCCACAGTAAGGAACTTCTATAATTGGTATTTTTGAAATAACAACAAAATAAAAACAATTCAGCTCAACTGATTGTGCTATTATGTTTTTTTTCTTGCTTAAAGATGCATTCTGGACATCCTTGCAAACTGTTCTTCTTTCCCTGTTTCAAAGTGATATAGCATAAAAGGCATTGCCCTATAATTTCTAAGTGAGTGTTTTCCTTTCCCCTTGGTCTCCTATCTTTCACCTTGTCACCAGCATGTTGATTATAGTCCTGGAAGATTGTTTGCAACCCATTTAGTCTTCATGTCCCATTCTCAGAGCGCTGGTGACCTTTGACTTTGTTTTACCAAGGGAAAGTGCTCATTCCAGACCTTGAGGACAAACATCAAGCGATTGCAGATCAAACAACAGAAATAGGAGCAAATATCTATCTATCTACATTAACTCTGTCCTGAGGCTGCATCTTTGTCATTGTGTTTATGTGCAGAATATTAATCTGTCTTCATAGGTCTTTAACTGCCTGGCAGGGATGAAACTATTCTAAAGAAACACTTTTGCCCCTCACTCTTGGTTGTTTAGACTCTTGAAACAAGGCACCTCAGGGATTTGAAATTCTCCTTCCAGGAATTTCTTGCTGGGAGAAAGAAAGGCTGGAACCTGAAGTGCTGAAAACTTGTCAGGCCAAGGAAAGAAAAAAAATTTGTCTGGACTGGTAATGATGGGTCAATGATGGACAGGGCCATGCCTTAAGCAGGACTACTTAATTATGCATATAAATATATTTCATAGAAACCTTAACCTCATTTCAAGACCATGGGGATTTAAGATAAGACTTAAGGTGGCAGGAGGGGGAGATGAAGGGGTGGGAGGGGTCAGTGATCTATTCCTTTTCCCAATGCAACAAGATTCTCATTTTAATTACTATTATCTTATTATTAATTTGGCTTTTTTAATTATCTCATCAAAGACAGCTGACTGAATCTGACTCATTGAGACACAGCTGTTGCTTAACTCTAGGTCCAATAATAAATCCAGTACAGCCTCAGGACATCCATGGTTTAAAATTCTTTTCTCCCTCCAGCTTAAGACAGAGGTCTTTGAGATGCTAGAATGATAATCCTACTTAACATCAAATAATTTACAAATAACAAATGACGAATAGGTGTTTTAAGGCAAACTAGAGAATACCACAAGATTCAGCTGGTGTTCTTTGCAGCTCAAACCTGGCTACTGCTGAAATTTTACAATTGTATCATAAAACAAGTAGAAGAATTTTTCAATTACTGAGTATTTTTTTTCTTCCACATCACCTCAGTTATCAAAGTTCTCAATTTTTCAGGTATAGTTTGTCTGACCATACAAATGCTCCCCCCCACAAGATAATTTCCTTTAATGGTTGAACATTTCATTGGGTTATAAACCATATCCTTTTATCTCAACATCATTCCTCTTTTGAATGAATAGAATCTGAAATAGTTGATTAGGTGTTTGTGAAGTTAAAACCCCAGGAAGTTAGAACAGTAATATTTCTTACAGTCCCCTAATTCGTTAGCTAAAAGGCTTTGAATAATGTATTACTTAAAGTCACTCACTTGAGACCAATGCAGACAAAAAGCAAGAGACATAACACAGAGCTCAGGAACACAGTGAATTTCTTGATTCAAAGAAGCAGAAAATATTTTGACTAACCAAGCAAAATAGTGCTTTGTGTTCATTGAGCTAGAATATTGGCAGAGAACACAAAGATCTAATTATATCTACATAGAGCTATACACAGTTCTATGAAAAGCTGGTTCATTTAATCAAGGGACTACCACACAAGACACATCTAAGGTTTGCCTTAATTTATCTGGAAATTTAACCTTTGACCCTTTTGATATTGGAAGTCAACCATAATATCACCATGATCTAATTAATGATTTCTCTATCCTTAAAAATGAGCTCTTATGTTCCACTTAAGCAGTTGGATACTAGAGAGTAAGTGTACATTGTAACCAACTTGAATAAAACTTCACTCAGCTGTCCATTTAATTTTCTATTGAATGAAGGGTGTTTAGAGATGTGGCTATTCATCCTTGTATATGCCAACCATCCCTGGATATTATAAGGCTTGATTCTCCAACCAATACCCTGTTTTTCTAACTATATCATGTTATCCTGGCCAGCAACATCTGTGTTCATTGGGGGAATCAAGGAACTTCTGAAGACTTCTGGAACCATTTATATCACAGATGCTCATGTACACTACTTCTGAA
Organism: Typhlomys cinereus; assembly: GCA_023101885.1. Lineage (NCBI taxonomy): Eukaryota > Metazoa > Chordata > Mammalia > Rodentia > Platacanthomyidae > Typhlomys > Typhlomys cinereus. The sequence goes on from JALPQD010000124.1 coordinate 3,288,092, forward strand.
ATATTGTCAAGAAATAAACAGACCTTTTAAAACTCATTGTTTAACCTGTACTTAGAATCACTGCCAATTATGCTTTATCTTACTTAGGAAATCCCCAAGGGAAAAAAAAAAAGCAAACATGAATTTGAAAGAAACCTGAAATAAGCACAAATAGAAACCACATATTATCACAGATCATTTTAAATAAAAGAAGAGACAGTGCAGCAGATCCACTGACACCAGAGAGATCATGGGCAGGGACAGGCCCAGGCGTCTGGATCTAATGACTTATCAACCTATACTACATGCACAGAAAGGCACAAGTGCTACTGAGTGCAGGAGACCAGCAAATGGCATTTCTCTCCTCTTTGCCACAGTTCATAACTGTCATGGTTTGAAATGTGTCCCCCACAGTCTCATGTGTTTGGCAAAGTGATAGCAACTTAAGGGATGGAGCCTTGCTGGAGGAAGGCAGTCACAATGGGTGGGACTTGAGGTGGAATAGTCCCCACCCTACCTCTAGGAGAAATCTGCCTTTGCAGCAAGCAGTCTGGTAGCTCTCAGCCTCATGAATGGGAGTGACTTACACGTCTCCAGCTTGGGCCAGCCAGCCATGCCGCCTCTGATATCAGAGACTGTAGCTCCCTTCTAGAACCATAAGCTGAATAGATCTCCTTTTCTCCCTTAAGTTGCTTGACTTTGAATGCTCTCTCACAACAATAGTTAAGAGTAACTGCTGCAATGGGTCACAGGCATTAGGATATTTAGAGGCAAGGGATTAACAGCCACAATAGTGCTCCCATACTAAAGGGGAACACAGAAAAAGTACTCTAGGCAATGCTACTGAGTCCTTACACCTCATCGTAGAGGAGGACCCAGAGGGAAGATTGACATGCACACTAAAAGATGCTCTAGGGATGGGGGGAGGGACAATAGGAGAAAGAGAGGGGGGAAAGGAAGGGGAAAAGGAGGGAGGGAGCAAGGGGATCCAGGGAGGGGTGGAGGGAAGGAGGGGAATGGGGTACCTATCAAGCTTGTATGAGTGGAAAAAGTAGATAAATATTTTAAAAAAAAGAGTAACTGCTGCAATAACCAATTGCTAAGCGCATCAATGAAGCACCCACAAGACAGAAATTACATTATCTTACTACTAATACAGTTAAGGATGTGATTCTACAAGGACCTGCTGCATACTCACACCTACTATCATTTGGGAGTCCACTTTAAGAGAAGTTGGGGGCCACAAAGCAGATGTACTTAGCCATGGGCGTAGGAAGGCAGAAGGCAATGAATCCCTAACCTGCCAGTGGTAATACAGTTCTTGACTGCAAAAGTTGTCAAATGGACAGACAGAAAACCAGCCATGCTCCTCAAACCTCTTCACTCAGAAACAAAAGGACAGATGGAGAATATGTTTGTGCGTGTGTGTGTGTGTGTGTGTGTGTGTGTGTGTGTGTGTATAAATTATGCTTGTAATCCCTAGGGTTGCCACAGCTACTTATTACACCAATACACACCAGCAGTCACACCACAGTGAAGTAGTCTCACTAGTATCTACAGGTGCTATCTACCTCACATACATGTGAAACGTGCCTATGTGAGCAAGGGCAGCATGTGTACTAATCATATCAGAGATCAGAAAAACGTTATGTATTAAAAAAAACTATTAGATGTGTCTGCATGGAAGAATTACAAAGCCTGATCTTCATCACCCCACCCAAAAGAGAAAGATCAGCAGAATGCTTTCATTAAGCATGAAAATGTTAATCATCTGTGTAATCAAACAGTATTCTTCCCTGCAGGCCTCTGGGCTCTCTCCTTATGCCTAGGTTACGTGTCTAACCAAACGTTGTGGTACATGCACACTAGATTATTGCACTTGGCAGCAATATTATGGAAGTGACCTAGGAGGCAGAGTCTGTTTGCCTATAGGCAAGTAGTTAGTGCTGCATCAAACTCTCCACAGAAACCAGAGTTCTGGCCTCCCATACTTTTCTCATAAAAGTGTGGGTGTAGGAGAATGCATTTCAGCCAAGGTCAGGGTAAGATAAACCTATTGTCAATTGCATTTAAACATGAGTTTAAAACATCTCTTGCTTAACTTTTGGGACCACAGATTAAAGGCACTAATTCTTCCAAGTGACTTAAGAAAACTAACATAATAAAAAGAAATATTTAAATAATGATCCATAGATAGTACATCAGAAGAAACATTTTATATATTATTTTAAGTGTAAATTTAGTGAAACATTTATTTATTGTTAGTCCAATTTTCCAGCAAATAATTTTTTCTCCCATGTTTTATTTTTTCCCTAATCATACCAGCTCAGTAGGTACCCTGTACTGTCCCTTACACTTCCCCTCCCCTGTCATCCTCCATTGCACTCTCTCCTTCCCCCCCCCCCCCGCCTTCCATCCATCTCCCTCCCTCCCCCTCTACCAGTGCCTCCCCCTTCCTCCCTTCCTGGAGCATCCTTTTGTGAGAACACCAAACTCCTTCTGAGTCCTCTGAGGGTTCAGGACTCAGTGGCATAGCCCAGATCCCCTATGAGATCCCCATTAGTATAGTAACTCTATGACTGTTTAATCCCTTGCCTCTAAGAATCCTACTTGCCTGGAGCCTTCTCCCCTCTGATCCCTGCTAGACTTTGGAGGGGTCGTTGACATGTCAGTCATTGTGCAGGTCAGGCAAAGTCCAATGGCTGCTGCAGCCCTAACTTGTGTGAAGTATGTTGCATATCATTGGTCCTCCCCATCTTTAGGCTCTTACAATCTTGCTGTCCCCTCTTCTGCAAGGTTCCCTGAGCTTTAGGATGGGGAGAGATTTGGCTGGTCGAGGTCCAGGTGGATAATGTAGGGTCTTTGCTGTTCTGAATTATGGTTTGTTGTTGTTTTCAGTTTCAACAAATAATTTTTATTATTTTTTTTTACTTTTCCCCAATCATGCAAGATTAATAGGTACCCCGTTCCCCTCCTTCCCTCCATCCCTCCCAAGTTCCCCTTGCACCCTCCCCCCCTTTTCCCCTTCTTTTCACCTCCCACCCTCCCCTTTTCCCAGTGTCTTCTCCTTCCCTCTCCTCCCATTCCCTGGAGCATCCTTTTGTGTGAATGTCATACTTCCCTCTGAGTCCTCCATTCTAGTAAGGTATAAGGACTCATTGGCATTGCCCAGAGCCCTTTCTTGGGTCCCCTTTTGTATAGGAACACTCTTATGACTGTTAATCCCCTCAGCAAATAATTTTTTATCAAGGCTTTCCAATAGAGGAGTAAAGACATTAATGAGTATCTAGTCTGTTTGCTTAATTTGTGTATTTAAAAATCTAAGTTAAAATGTCTGTTGCAATGCTCTGATTTCACATTAGGGGTAATCTTTTTAAGATACTTCCTGCTTTTATTATTAAACTAGGAAGTGCTTATGAAAAACAATTTGAGAAATATCTTGAAAATATTAAGTAATGTTTTGCTTGTAGTCTCATGGTTTAGTTGCAACTATTGTTTAACTGGATTGACAGCATCAAACTGCTTTCTAAATATTTATGTTCATAACCATAAACAAATGCTACTCTATACTTTACTCAAAGAGACCTCTCTCAGCAGAGAAAAACAATGAATGCAGACATTCATGACTGTTCAAGGTGTTAAGAATAAGTGATGGATGTGGGTTCAATCCTAAGCAAGATTTTATACCGTCTCCTCTAAGGTTCAAGGAACACTGAAGAGGAAAGAAAGAATGTTAGAGCCAGAAGATTGAAGGACTGTGAAATCCCATCTCTTGGGAATGACGCAGTCATTGAAATCACAAACTCACAGCAGCTGCCGAAGTCTTACTGGGTCTGCCCAAGAAATGGGCACATAGACAGTTAAGCACAGATAGAGAAACAACTAGGGGAGCCCTGCACCTCACTGCTGACTATTTGCCATGGTTAGACTCAGGGAGAGCAGAAGTCTTGTTTTCAGTTGTACACTCTCTGGTGATCCCCAGAAGTGTTTCAAATTCATGTTTAAATGAAACTCCGGTGGATGGTCCCAATCCAATGGATACACAGGTGGCCCTAGTTCAATTAATGAGCCACAAAACAAAACCAAAAGTCATAACTCTGAGAGAGGGACTGTCAGGGGGATGAGGCTTGATAGGGATGGGAGAGAGAGATAACATACATGAAAATTTCAGAGAACAAACTTAATTGAAAAGAAGAATATGAGAAATATGGAAATGTTTTAGAACTCTGAAGGAAAAAAAAGTAGACAATGTTACATTTTAAAATGAAAGGAGAAAATCAAAGAATTGCTAGAGACAAGCAAGGAATGACTCACAATAGTTTAAAGGGGAGTATGCCAAATTGCTTAATCACTGAAAATCCTATAATGAATAATTCTTTGACAGCATCATGCTGAAGAGTGGAAAACCTGACCAGCAAGGGGTCCAGTAGTGAATATACAGTGGATATTATATTATTATAATGGAAAAAATTAATAAAGAACAAGGAAGGCCAAATGTGTATGTGAAAATTGAGAACTTTTCAAGCTATGAATTGTGAGTTCAAGTCTTTTGATCATTTCTCAAGTCTTTGTTTTTGTTATTGATATGAATGTTTCAGGCAGTGATTCACTGAAGATATTAAGACTGTAAGTTAGATGGAAGAATTCCAAACTGACTTCAGGACTTATTGCAAGAGTGTTCAGTAGTTGCCTGGTCTTCCTTTGCTGTAGTTCCTCATAAGTCAACAGTCGATAATAGCCATAGATAATATTTGCATCTGTTTTCATAAAAATCCCCATACAACCCTGTATAACTTTCTACCCCATTCATGAGACTCCTGACTGGGAAAGAATTCCTAGTCTAAGAGAAAAGACCTATAGACACAATACTCTCTGAAAATTTCCAACTGGCTTTAAAAATTTGTGCCCAATCAGAATCTGTAATTGAGTTCAATCTTTTTTCTCCTGTAATAACATCCTTGTTTGTAATAATTTTAATAAGAGCTCCCTTATATTTTAACAAGTGTGACATTTTGCAGGCATAAAAATGAAGAAATCATGGTATATTATTTCCAAACACAGAGTTGGGTATCAAAAAAATTGAAATGCTGAAATTCTTTTAATTGGGTAAAAAAGTCAGGGTTGGGATGAACATGGAAGAAAGACCACTTATTTAGTGATAAAATATTAAAGAACTGCTTGAGATTTATAAATTGTGACTTTGAAACTTTGATGAAATTAAAGCTAAAAGAAACCACCATCAATCATGACAAAGGGAAGAAAATGACTTTTGCATTATTATTTATTATGCCATTTGTAACTAATTTAATGATCAGAGGATAATAAAAGAAAAACATGAAAGTTAAAAAATATAATGAGTAATATTTTTCACTTATTACCATTGTTTAGTTACAAAAAACATAAATTAGAAAAAAATTTTAATAGTTTCATGAACAAATTTATCTATATACTGCATCTGCCTTTCTCATGAATCCTTGAAGTGGCTATTCTCCACTTCCTGCAGATAGAGATGTTTCCTAAAAGTGATGAATCCTAGAAACACACACACACACACATACATAGGTACCAAGAGACAGATAGGGCTTACGATCAGAGTGAATTTGTCACCTTCACAACTGGTCCAAATAATCCTTACATGGTTACACTAGGTTCTCCCCCCACTTTTCCCATGTGGGTGTAAACACCAGGCCAGCCACAGGTTCTGCCCACTGAAGGACTGCTTCAGTCTGAGAGCCTGCATCCTGGCTGCATAGAAGAAACTTCAATGGTTGTCCCTCGACCTCATATGAACAATGGGCTAAAGCTGGGATCTCATTCCAGGTGGTTGATGTAGAGTCTCTGATTTTCCGAATTATGGTTTGTTGATTTGTTTTTCAGATTTGCTGCTCCTGCACCGCCCCTGGCTCCATCTTGATGGGTATTACCCCCTGGCCAGAGATAAAATGCTGTTAAAATAGAGTCTTATTAAAAGAGTAGATTCAAAGGTAGATGGAATAAGAGTAGGATCCTAAAGCTCAGGGAAATTTGCGGAAGAGGGACAGTGAGATTGTAAGAGCCTAAAGATGGGGAGGAGCAACGATATCCAAGATACTCCATACAAGTTAGGGCCAAAGTAATCATAATAGGACTTTTTATGACCTGCGCAATTACGAACATATCATTGAACCCCCAAAGTCTAGCATGGATCACAGGCGCTAGGATTCTTAGAGGCAAGGGATTAACAGCCACAATAGTGTTCCTATACTAAAGGGGAACACAAAAAAGAGCTCCAGGCAATGCCACTGAGTCCTTACACCTCATCAAAGAAGAAAATCCAGAGGGAAGTTTGACATGCACACTAAAGGATGCTCCAGGAATGGGGAGGGGAGCACTGGGAGAAAGGGAGCACTGGGAGAAAGGGGGGGGGGAAGGAAAGGGAAAAGTGGGGAGGGAGCAAGGGGATCCAGGGATGGGTGGAGGGAGGGAAGGGAATGGGGTACTTATCAACTTTGTATGAATGAAAGAAATGAAAGAAAGAAAGAATGAAAGAAAGAAAGAAAGAAAGAAAGAAAGAAAGAAAGAAAGAAAGAAAGAAAGAAAGAAAGAAAGAAAGAAAGAAAGAAAGAAAGAAAGAAAGAAAGAAAGAAAGAAAAAGACAAACAGGTTCATTTGAGGAAGAATGGAAGATAAATACTTCACTGCATAAACCAATTTCCTCCTATACATGGGGTGGAAAATTCCAGTGATTTCTGTGGTCAAATTGTTAGGGATCATAACACGTACACAGAAAGAATGATGGAACCACTTCTGCAGCATTTCAATTTAAAAACAGCACATTGAATGATTTTTAAACAGACATTTATTATTATGTGTCTCATTTCTTAAGGAAAACTGGTATTTAGAATATATATATATATATATATATATATATATATATAATTCAGATATTCAGATTATAATCATTGTCCATCCTAGAGATCAGGCATTATTTCTGTCTCCTCCCTACCCTCTCCATCTAATGCAGCTGGCCTATGAATCATTCACCACAGCAATCTGAGGACATATAGAGTCCCAGACAGATGCAGCCACCTCACATGCTCAGTTCATTTATACAACAATGACATTTGTGGCAACGCTGAAAATAGCATCAAAGAACATCAGAGTTTGCTTCCTCCTCACACCTCACATAGTCAGCATCATTTATGTTCCTACTGTCAGCACGGCCCTCTCTGTCACGGATCTCTGTCATCTGTCTTAAATTCTCCCTCAAAAATTCAGAGGCAGGACTGGAGAAATGGCTTAACAGTTAAGACTCTGCAGGCAGAAGGACCCATGTTCAGATCTCAGGTCCCACATAAAAACGCTAGGCAGAAGTCAGACAGAAACTGTGGCAGTCTATGCTTCAGACCCTGATGGGTAGAGCCTGGAAAATCCCAGATCAAAGCAAAAGGAAATAGAAGCAATCCAGGATGATTCCTGAAATCACCCTTTGTCCTTCCAGGGACAAATACCTGTCTGATACACACAAACACACACACACACACACACACACACACACACACACACACACACACACACAAAGAAAGAAGTCTTTGAGAAAAAAAGCCAGAAACACATAGCTCCCAGGAGAATTCAACGCAAGGGCAATTTTAAATTTTCAATAGCCATATTTCACAACAGCTATCCTCAGAGATCTGGCTGGGATGAACACCTGCCTCTCCATCTCAGACCCTTAGGGCCTCACAGAGCATCGGTCAGTAGGCTGGAGGCCAGACTCTCATAACCAAATCTGCCATTATTGAGTGTCTCCTGTTCTTTATTCTGTCACACACAATAGAAGCATTTATCTGAGATGAGCAAGACATGACATTTTAAGATCATAGTTCTGAGACTGGGGTCCTTTGACAACAAGGGAACACGATTAATATAATTTCAAAGAAAATTAAAATAAAACTATAAACTCTTGGGATGTCATCTCCCTGCCTGCCTCTCCGGAAAGAACAGACTGTAATTACCTGTTATGGCCTGCACGGCTTTAATAGATGACTAAATATTTGCTCTACAAAGTAATTTCAATAAGAGCCTTGCACAGCATGAAAACCACAAACCACTTTCTATCATCATACCACTATTTTTCATTTATCCAAAAAAATTGTTGAGAAACAATCCTTACCATAGTTTACTTATTGTTCCTAACACACATTCCAAATATCAACAAAGTTCATAAAAGCAGAACCAAATGTGAGGTTAATTTGCATGTGTGATGTAAGTAAAATTTTGTATTGTCTGAACTTTACTTATATCAGCCCTTAGATGAACTATTGTCAATCCCAACACATCCTCATACCCAAACATTATTTTGTTTGTTTATTTATTCTGTTTTCTTAATGTCTGATGATTCTCTTTCTCCCCATGAGCATTAATATTCAGTCATCAAATGTTTATTATGCAGTTAATAATGTGATGAGAGGTTATGTCCAAAACTGAGTTGGGTACAATTCCTTCAAATATTTCACAGTCTACTAAGAAAGAATATGCAAAAAAGAAATTTAACTTAATCATTGTAATCATGACAATCATAGTTAGCATATAACATAGTTAACATCTATCATTTATAATGTCAATCTCTGCTACATTAGGTTCTCAAAATGATTTCATACCTAAATTGTCATTATCATTCTATGCATTAAATTTCTGAGGACTAAAGATTACCAAGGTTTTGTAATGCAAAAGCAATATATAAGCATCAGTTGTATGAACTGGCAATTAGAAATTATTATTTTTGTGTGTTGGAAATCAAATCCAGAGCCTCACACATGCTAGACAAATGCTTTACCACTGAGATATATTACAAGACCATAAATTAATTTTAAAATACCATTTACAGTGCCATCAAAAAATATGAATCAAGCTAGGGAGATGACTAAGCAGCCAAAGTGCCTGACACTAAAGCAAAAACATCAGAGTCTGGATCCCCAGATGCCACTTAAAATCTATGTCAGTGTGATGGCATGTCCGAACTCCAGCCTCAGAAGGAAAAGGCTGGTAATTCCAAGAACTAACTAGCTGGCTTAGCTATCCAAGCTAGCCAGTTTATGGGTAAGCTCTGAGTTTGTGCAGAAACCCTGTCTCAGGAGAATGATATGGAAGAGATGTGAACAGGATAGTGGTTTAAAAGATAATCTAAAAGTGGCAGTAGAGACTTCTCCATCTTCTTCCTTCCTCTTCCATCACCTTGTGACATCTGCAGCTTCCACTGTGCTATCACAAAGCAAGCAGACTTTTCCCAAATGTTAGGACCTTAGTTATAAATTTGTCAGCCTCCACAATTGTGATGAAATAAATTTTGTAACTTTACACATTACTCACTGTGGTTGTGGTAAATATATAACTGATGAACTGTTGCTAAATTTTACATAAAATTTAAAAAGAAATAAATTTTTTATTAATTAATTTATTTATTTCTGCTTATACAAACCTAATAGGTACACCGGTCCCCTCCCTCCCCTCACCCTTCCCTGGACCCCCTAGCTCCCACCCCCTTTTTCCCTTTCCTTTCCCCCCCTACCTCCCAGTGCCTCCTCTCCCTATCCCTGGAGCATCCTTTAATGTGTATGTCAAACTTTCCTCTGGGTCCTCCTCTCTGATGAGATGTAAGGACTCAGTGGCATTGCCAAGAACTCTTTCTTGTCTTCCCCTTAAGTATAGGAACACTATTGTGGCTGTTAATACCTAATTTCTAAGGATCCTAGTGCCTTTAGTCCATGCTAGACTTTGAGGAGTCAATAATGTGTTGGTCATTGCACAGGTCATGCAAAGTCTTATTATGATTGCTTCGGACCTAACTTGCATGGAGTATCTTGCATATCATTACTCCTCCCATCCTTGTACTCTTACAATCTTACGCCCCGTCTTCGGCAAAATTCCCTGACCTTCAGGATGGGGAGAGATTAGGCTGGCCTAGTTCCATGTGGTTGATATAGTCTCTGATGTTCTGAATTATGGTTTCTTGATTTTTTTTTTCAGTTTTGCTCCTCCTGCAATGCCCGTCACATCATCCTGATGGGTATTGGACCAGAGATAAAAAGATGTTAAAATAAGTCTTATTATAAGAGTATATTCAAAGGTAGATGGAATAAAAGTAGGAGACCACGGTGAGGGGGGTCAGGCTCCCATTTGCACAATGGTTACTTTCTATCTGCCAGACTACATTCCCTCCCCATTTGGTGAGATCATACCTCATCAGTTGCAAATGATCAGGAAGAAAAGTCTGAACTTCACCAGATGTCTCATTACTTACTTGCAGTCCTTGATGGTGGCCTATTTTCTCTGCTGTAACATGCTCCCCTCTCTCCTTGTTTCTGGTGTGAGCCACCTTCCCCTTCCCTCCTGTTTATAATCTTTGCAATTACTGTGAGTATTACAGAGATTTATCTTTGAGTGTGTGTCTAAGTGGGTATGGTACTAGGATCCACCTATTAGGGAGTATATACGGCACTTAATTTTCTGTGTCTGGGATACTTCACTCAATATAATTGTTTGTAATTCCATCTATTTCCGGGCAAATCTCATTAATTCCTGATTTTTGATGGCTGAGTAGTATTCAATTGTATAAATGTACCACATTTTCCTTATCCACTCATCAACTGTTGGACATTTGGGTTGATTCCATGACTTTGCTATTGCAAACAGTGCTGCTGTGAACATGGTCGTGCTTGTGCTATCGAGGTGATTTTTTGCTGTATGGGGGGTTATTCCCAAAAGTGGAATAGCAGGGTCATATGGCATTTCAATCTTTAACTTCCTTAAGAATCTCCAGACAGCTCTCCAGAGTGGTTGTATGAGCCTGCACTCCCACCATCAATGTAGGAGAGTTCCCCTCTCTCCACATCCTCTCCAGCATTTGTTGTTGTTTGTATTGTGGATTTTTGCCATCCTGACTGGGGTGAGATGGTATCTCAGGGAGTTTTTGATTTGCATTTCCCTGATGGCTAAGGTGTGGAGCATTTTTAAAGATATTTGTTAGCTCCCAGCCAGGCCTCACCATGCAGCGACCCAGGTAAGCTCGGTCCCCGCCCACACCCAGAGCCCCAGGCCAAATAATTCAGTTTAGTGAAAAACGCACAGAAATTAAAAGAAGATCTTAAGAGTTAAAACGACAATGCCAAAGTCAAAGTACAAATCCATGAGAAACAACAATCAAGTAAACAAATCTCCCACTGAAGGAATTAATCCCATAATGTTAGACTCCAACCAGAACAAACCCATGGAAAATGGCCAAGAAAGACTGACCCAGGATAACGACCTTCAAAATATGATCATTACCATGTTCAATACTATGAAAGAGGAAATCCGGGAGGAATTGAATAATCGAATCAATCGCTTTGAGGAGGAACACAGACACATGGAGGAGTTGAGAAAAACAGTGCAAGAATCAAAAACTGGCACAGAGCAGTTAAAGCAGACTCAAGCAGAGTTTAAAACTCAGCTAAAAGACAAGTTATCTTCAACCCAGAACTCCACAGAGAGTCTTATCAGCAGAACTAACTAAGCAGACAACAGAATTTCAGATCTTGAAGATAAAGTGGGAGTATTAACCAGCTCAATGGAAGATATTGTTAAAGCCAAAAAGATACTTGAGAGAAATATCCAGGAGATATGGGACACCCTGAAGAAGCCCAACATGTGTATTCATGGACTACCAGAGCAAGAATCTCAAAATACCACCCCTGAAGAAATTTTTCAAGCGATCATCAAGGAAAACTTTCCTCATCTAAAAAAAGAGAGGCCCATCCATATACAAGAGGCATTCCTCACCCCAAACAGATATGACCAAAACAGAAGCTCACCATGGCAAATAATAGTCAAAACACTCCACATTCAAGATAAAAAACTGGTGCTGAGAGCTTCAAGGGAGAAAAAACAAGTCACTTTTAAAGGTAAACCTATTAAAATAACAAATGACTTCTCAATGGAAACACTAAAAGCAAGAAGAGCTTGGAGAGACATATTTCAAGTATTGAATGAGCAAAAATGTCAACCTAGGTTGATTTACCCTGCAAAACTATCAGTCATGATCGAGGGAGAAAGAAAAATCTTCCAGCACAAAGACAACTTGAAAGGATACATGTCCACCAAACCAGGCCTTCAAAAAATGCTAGAAATGATACTCAAGCGTGAAGAAAAAAACAGGCATATCCAGGAGAGCAGAAGGCAAGTATAACACCATTAAAAGTGAAGCAAGATACTTATAAAAACTACTAAACATAATAAATGTCTGGAATCAAAAATAGTTTCACCATTATAACACTAAATGTTAATGGAATTAACTCACCGATCAAGAGACACAGATTACAAACTTGGATTAAAAATCACAATCCATCAATCTGCTGCCTGCAGGAAATCCATCTCACCACAAAAGATAGGCACGCTCTAAAAATAAAAGGCTGGTCAACAATTCTACAAGCTAATGGAAGCAGAAAAGAGGCAGGGGTAGCCATTATGATATCAGACAAAGTGGACTTTAAACCAAAGAAAATTATAAGAGACATGGATGGATACTACATTTTAGTCACAGGTACAATTCACCAGGAAGACTTCACAATACTGAACATATATGCACCCAATACGGGCCCTCCACATTCATTAAGAAAACCCTACAGCTTCTAAAGCAAGAAATCAACCCCCAAACGAAAATTCTTGGCGACTTCAACACCGCCCTCTCAACATGGGATAGATCAACAGGTCAAAAGCTTAACAGAGACACTTTAGACCTTAAAAAAACCCTTAAAGAAATGGACCTTACAGATCTCTATCGAACTTTTCACCCATGCACCAAAGAATACACATTTTTCTCAGCAGCACTGGAACTTTCTCCAAAATAGATCACATAATGGGCCACAAAACGAATCTACACATGTACAAAAAAGTTGAAATCCTAACCTGTGCCCTGTCAGACCACCATGGCCTAAAGCTGGACATCCACAGCACAACAAACAAGAGAAATACACTAACTCCTGGAAACTTAACAATATGATGCTGAATGAGAACTGGATTCAGGAAGAAATTAAGAAGGAAATTCAAGATTTCCTGAAAGTGAATGATAATGAAAATACAACTTACCAAAATCTCTGGGACACAATGAAAGCTGTTCTAAGAGGTAAGTTCATAGCTCTTAATGCCTACATCAAAAAAATGGAAACATCAGAAATAAACAACTCAACAATGCAGCTTAAAGCTTTAGAGAAACTAGAGCAATCTGATCCCAAAAGTAGTAGAAGAGAGGAGATTAGCAAAATAAGGGGAGAAATATCTGAAATCGAGACTAAGAAAACAATAGAAAAAATCAACCAGTCAAAAAGGTGGTTCTTTGAAAAAATCAATAAGATTGAAACACCCTTAGCTAAATTAACCAAAAGCAAGAGAGAGAAAACCCAAATTAACAAAATTAGAAATGAACATGGAGTTATCACTACTTATACCCAAGAAATCCAGAGAATTGTAACATCATATTTCAAAAAATTATACTCTGTGAAGTTTGACAACACAAAAGAGATGGATGAATTTCTAAGTAAACACAACTTACCTAAATTGAATCAGGAAGTTGTGAATTATTTAAATAGTCCTATAACATATAAGGAAATTGAAGAAGTAATCTCAAATCTTCCCACCAAAAAAAGTCCTGGACCAGATGGATTCAGCACAGAGTTCTACAAGACATTTAAGGAGTTAATAACACCAATACTCCTTAAACTGTTCCATCAAATAGCAAAGGAAGGAACACTACCAAATTCCTTCTATGAAGCTAATATCGTTTTAATCCCAAAACCTAATAAAGACTCACTTAAAAATGAAAACTATAGGCCGATCTCTCTGATGAACACGGACGCAAAGATTCTCAACAAAGTCTTAGCAAATCGGATTCAAAAACATATTAAAAAGATCATTCACGGGGAACAAGTAGGCTTCATCCCTGGCACACAAGGTTGGTTCAACATATGCAAATCAATAAATGTAATTCATCATGTAAACCAGTCCAAAGTCCAAGACCACATGATACTCTCAATAGATGCAGAAAAAGATTTTGACAAGATCTGACAGCCTTTTATGATCAAAACGCTAGAGACAGTAGGAATGGAAGGAACCTTTATCAATATAATAAAACCTGTATACAACAAGCCCACAGCAAGAATTATGACCAATGGGGAACAATTGGAAGCATTCCCACTTCGATCAGGAACTAGAGAAGGCTGTCCACTCTCACCACTTCTATTCAATATTGTACTTGAAGTCTTAGCTGAAGCCATAAGACAAGAAAGGGACATAATAGGGATTCAAATCGGCAAGGAAGAAGTCAAGCTATCCCTATTTGCAGATGACATGATCTTATACCTGAGTGATCCCAAAAACTCCATCAGGAAACTCCTGGAACTAATACAGAAGTTCAGCAGGGTGGCAGGATACAAAATAAATGTGCAAAAATCAGAGGCCTTCCTATATGCCCAGAATGAAAGAAGTGAAAAAGCCTTGAGAGAAACAATCCCATTTACTATAGCTCCTAAAAAAATGAAATACCTTGGTATAAACCTAACCAAGGAGGTAAAAGACCTTTACAAAGAAAACTTTAAAACCCTAAAGAAAGGCTTCCCTTCTTCGCCCCGCCCCCGCTCCGCCGGTCGGGACGCCTGCGCGAGATCCAGCCGGGCCTCAACGCGCGCTCTAGGACCCCCAGGTCAGCCCACGGGGACCCGGCTCCGACTCCCACCATCCAGCCGGAGCCGCGCGGGGGGCCGAGGGACGAGGAGCACCTCCCCCTGCGCCCGGGCCCCGCCCCAGCTGCCCTCGGGTTAAATAGCTCCACGCCGACGCGCCCATCCTCCCTTTTTCGCCCCGCCCCCGCTCCCCTGGTCGGGACGCCTGCGCGAGATCCAGCCGGGCCTCAACGCGCGCTCTAGGACCCCCAGGTCAGCCCACGGGGACCCGGCTCTGACTCCCACCATCCAGCCGGAGCCGCGCGGGGGCCGAGGGATGAGGAGGACCTCCCCCTGCGCCCGGCCCCGCCCCAGCTGCCCTCGGGTTAAATAGCTCCACGCCGACGCGCCCATCCTCCCTTTTCGCCCCACCCCGCTCCGCCGGTCAGGACACGCGCGCGGTCCACCCGGGCCTCACCCCGCGCCCTAGGTAAGTCCCCGTTCAGGCCCTGCCCACCAGTACCCCAGGCCAAATAATTCAGTTTAGTGAAATTGAGAGATCTTAAGAGTTAAAATGACAATGCCAAAGTCAAAGTGCAAATCCATGAGAAGCAACACTCAAGTAAACAAATTTCCCACTGAAGAAATTAATCCCATAATGTTAGACTCCAACAAGAACAAACCCGCGGAAAAAGGCCAAGAAAGCCCCACCCAGGATAAAGACTTTCAAAATATGATCATTACCATGTTCAATACTATGAAAGAGGAAATCCGGGAGGAATTACATAATCGAATCAATCGCTTTGAAGAGCAACACAACAGACATCTGGAGGAGTTGAGAAAAACAGTGCAAGAAACAAAAAGTGGCATAGAACAGTTAAAACAAACTCAAGCAGAGTTTAAAACTGAGCTAAAAGACAAGTTATCTTCAACCCAGAACGCCACAGAGAGTCTTATCAACAGAACTAATGAAGCAGAAAACAGAATTTCAGACCTTGAAGATAAAGTGGGAGTACTAACCAGCTCAATGGAAGAGGTTGTTAAAGCCAAAAAGATACTTGAGAGAAATATCCAAGAGATATGGGACACCCTGAAGAAGCCTAACATGCTTCATGGAATACCGGAGCAAGAATCTCAAAATACCACCCCTGAGGAAATTTTCCAAACGATCATCAAGGAAAACTTTCCTCATCTAAAAAAAGAGAGGCCCATTCATATACAAGAGGCATTCCGCACCCCAAACAGATACGACCAAAATAGAAGCACACCGCGGCAAATAATAGTTAAAACACTCCACATTCAAGATAAAGAACTGGTGATGAGAGCTTCAAGGGAGAAAAAACAAGTCACTTTTAAAGGCAAACCTATTAAAATAACTAATGACTTCTCAGTCAAAACAGTAAAAGCAAGAAGAGCTTGGAGAGACATACTTCAAGTATTGAATGAGCAAAAATGTCAACCCAGGCTGATTTACCCTGCAAAACTATCAGTCATGATCGAGGGAGAAAGAAAAATTTTCCAGCACAAAGACAACTTTAAGGGATACATGGCCACCAAACCAGGCCTTCAAAAACTGCTAGAAATGATACTCAAGCGTGAAGAAAAAAACAGGCATATCCAGGAGAACAGAAGGCAAATATAACACCATTAAAAGCGAAGCAATATACTTATAAAAGCTACTAAACATAATAAATGTCTGGAATTAACAATAGTTTCTCCATTATAACACTAAATGTTAATGGACTTAATTCACCGATCAAGAGACACAGATTACAAACTTGGATTAAAAATCACAATCCATCAATCTGTTGCCTGCAGGAAACCCATCTCACCACAAAAGATAGACACGCTCTAAAAATAAAAGGCTGGTCAACAATTCTACAAGCAAATGGAAGCAGAAAACAGGCAGGGGTAGCCATTATGCTATCAGACAAAGTGGATTTCAAACCAAAAAAAATTATAAGAGACACGGATGGATACTACATTTTAGTCAGAGGTACAATTCACCAGGAAGATTTCACAATACTGAACATATATGCACCCAATACGGGCCCCCCCACATTCATTAAGAAAACCCTACAGCGTCTAAAGCAAGAAATCAACCCCCAAACGATAATTCTTGGGGACTTCAACACCGCCCTCTCTACATGGGATAGATCAACAGGTCAAAAGCTTAACAGAGACACTTTGGAACTTAATCAAACCCTGAAAGAAATGGACCTCACAGATCTCTATCGAACTTTTCACCCACGCACCAAAGAATACACATTTTTCTCAGCAGCACATGGAACTTTCTCCAAAATAGATCACATATTGGGCCACAAAATGAATCTACACATATACAAGAAAGTTGAAATTCTAACCTGTGCCCTATCAGACCACCACGGCCTAAAGCTGGACATCCACAACACATCAAACAAGAGAAAATGCACTAACTCCTGGAAACTTAACACTATGATGCTGAATGAGAACTGGATTCAGGAAGAAATTAAAAAGGAAATTCAAGATTTCCTGAAAGTGAATGATAACGAAAATACAACTTACCAAAATCTCTGGGACACAATGAAAGCTGTTCTAAGAGGTAAGTTCATAGCTCTTAATGCCCACGTCAAAAAAATGGAAACATCAGAAATAAACAACTTAACAATGCAGCTTAAAGCTTTAGAGAAACTAGAGCAATCTGATCCTAAAAGCAGTAGAAGAGAAGAGATTAGCAAAATAAGGGGAGAAATATCTGAAATCGAGACTAAGAAAAAGATAGAAAAAATCAACCAATCAAAAAGCTGGTTCTTTGAAAAAATCAACAAGATTGATACACCCCTAGCTAAACTAACCAAAAGCAAGAGAGAGAAAACCCAAATTAACAAAATTAGAAATGAACATGGAGTTATCACTACGGATACCCAAGAAATCCAGAGAATTATAACATCATATTTCAAAAACTTATACTCTGTGAAGTTTGACAACACAAAAGAGATGGATGAATTTCTAAGTAAACACAACTTACCTAAATTGAATCAGGAAGTTGTGAATTATTTAAATAGTCCTATAACATATAAGGAAATTGAGGAAGTAATCTCGAATCTTCCCACCAAAAAATGTCCTGGACCAGATGGATTCAGCACAGAGTTCTACAAGACATTTAAGGAGTTAATAACACCAATACTCCTTAAACTGTTCCATCAAATAGCAAAGGAAGGAACACTACCAAATTCCTTCTATGAAGCTAATATCGTTTTAATCCCAAAACCTAATAAAGATTCACTTAAAAAAGAAAACTATAGGCCGATCTCCCTGATGAACACAGACGCAAAGATTCTCAACAAAGTCTTAGCAAATCGGATTCAAAAACATATTAAAAAGATCATTCATGGGGACCAAGTAGGCTTCATCCCCGGCACACAAGGTTGGTTCAACATACGCAAATCAATAAATGTAATTCATCATGTAAACCAGTCCAAAGTCCAAGACCACATGATACTCTCGATAGATGCAGAAAAAGCTTTTGACAAGATCCAACAGCCTTTTATGATCAAAACGCTAGAGACAGTAGGAATGGAAGGAACCTTTATCAATATAATAAAAGCTGTATACAACAAGCCCACAGCAAGGATTATGCTCAATGGGGAACAATTGGAAGCATTCCCACTTCGATCAGGAACAAGACAAGGCTGTCCACTCTCACCACTTCTATTCAATATTGTACTTGAAGTCTTAGCCGAAGCCATAAGACAAGAAAGGGACATAAGAGGGATTCAAATTGGCAAGGAAGAAGTCAAGCTATCTCTATTTGCAGATGACATGATCTTATACCTGAGTGATCCCAAAAACTCCACCAGGAAGCTCCTGGAACTAATTGAGAAGTTCAGCAGGGTGGCGGGTTACAAAATAAATGTGCAAAAATCAGAGGCCTTCCTATATGCCCAGAATGAAAGAAGTGAAAAAGCCTTGAGAGAAACCATGCCATTTACTATAACCCCTAAAAAAATGAAATACCTTGGTATAAACCTAACTAAGGAGGTAAAAGACCTTTACAATGAAAACTTTAAAACCCTAAAGAAAGAGGGCTGGAGAGGTGGCTCAGGGGTTAAGCCTCCGCCTTGCAGGCGGAAGGTCCCGAGTTCGGATCCCAGATCCCACGTATAGACGCCAGGCGGAAGCGGGGGCGGCCTGCGCTTCTGGTCCTGGTAGGGCGGAGCCTGTGAATCCCGGGGCAGAAGGAGGTGGAGGCGTCCATGGTGGTTCGCGAATTCGTCCGTGGTTCTACACACACATACACACACACACAGACATGCGCGCGCACATACACACAGTTGAATAAATAATAATAATAAAAAAAAAATTTAAAAAAAAAAAAAAAAAAAAAAACCCTAAAGAAAGAAATTGCAGAAGACACCAGAAGGTGGAAAGACCTCCCTTGTTCCTGGATTGGCAGAATCAACATTGTAAAAATGACCATCCTACCAAAGGCAATATACAGATTCAATGCTATACCAATCAAAATCCCAAAGCAATTCTTTAAAGAAGTTGACCAAACAATCTCAAAGTTCATTTGGAGGCACAAAAGACCCAGGATAGCAAAAACAATCCTGAGTAACAAAAACACAGCTGGAGGTATTACCATACCAAACCTAAGTCTATACTACAAATCCATAGTTATAAAGACAGCCTGGTACTGGCTCCAAAATAGACACACAGATCAATGGATAAGGATTGAAGACCCAGATATAAGCCCACAAAGTTACAGCCATTTGGTCTTTGACAAAGGGGCCCAAAGAATCCAATGGAAAAAGAACAGCATCTTCAACAAATGGTGCTGGCAAAACTGGATCTCCACATGCAGAAGATTAAAGCTGGACCCGTACTTGTCACCATGTACAAGACTTAATTCCAAATGGATCAAGGACCTTGATATCAGGCCAGAGACTTTAAAAACCATAGTTGAAAGGATAGGGAACTCCCTCGAGCTGGTTGGGCTAGGCCAACAGTTCCTAAACAGACATCCAATGGCACAGTCACTGCTACCAACTCTCAACAGTTGGGATCTTGTGAAATTAAAGAGCTTCTGTTCAGATAAAGAGATTGTAACACGAGCTCAAAGGCAACCCACAGAATGGGAGAAAATCTTCACTAACCACATATCTGACAGAGCTCTACTGTCCAGAGTGCACAAAGAACTTAGAAAATTAAACTCCAAGGAAAAAACTGACCCAATTAAAAAATGGGCCCTGGAACTTCAAAGAAACTTTACCAGGGATGAAATTAAAATGTCTAACAATTATCTTAAAAAATGCTCCACTTCCTTCGCCATCAGGGAAATGCAAATCAAAACTTCCCTGAGATATCATCTCACCCCGGTCAGGATGGCAAAAATCCACAATACAAACAACGACAAATGCTGGAGAGGATGTGGGAGAGGGGAACTCTCCTACATTGTTGGTGGGAATGCAGGCTCATACAGCCACTCTGGCGAGCCGTCTGGAGATTCTTAAAGAAATTAAAGATTGAAATGCCATATGACCCTGCTATCCCACTTTTGGGAATAACCCCCCAAGCAGCAAAGGTTCGCCTCGATAGCACAAGCTCGACCATGTTCATAGCAGCACTGTTTACAATAGCAAAGTCATGGAATCAACCTAAATGTCCAACAGTTGACGAGTGGATAAGGAAACTGTGGTACATCTATACAATGGAGTACTACTCAGCCATCAAAAATGATGAATTACTGGAATTTGCTGGGAAATGGATGTCATTAGAAAGAATTATATTAAGTGAAGTATCCCAAACCCAGAAAATTAAGCGCCGTATGTACTCCCTAATAGGTGGCTCCTAGTACCAAACTCACCCAGCCCACATTGGGACACTCAAAAGTAAACCTATGTAACACAGTAATTGCAAGGATTATGAACAAGAGAGATGGGTTAGGAGGGCCACACCAGAAACAAAGAGAGAGGAGACCATGTTACAGCAGAGAAAATAGGCCTCCATGAAGGTCTGCAAGTAAGTAATGAGAAACCTGGTTAAGTTCACAGACGTTCTTTCCTGATCTCACCAGAAGGGGAGGGCATATAGTCTAGCAGATAAAAAGTAATCATTTTGCAAATGGGTGATGGACCCCTCTCTCAGTGAGGTTTCCTACTCTTATTACATCTACCCTTGAATGTGCTATTACAACAAGACTCCAGTTTAACAGCTTTTTGTCTCTGGCCAGGGGGTGACATACAGTGCCCAGCAGAATGGAGTGAAGGGAATTGCAGGAGCAGCAAAACTGCAAAAGAAAATCAACAAACCACAATCCAGAACTTCAGAGACTCTATATCAATCACATAGAACTAGGACAGCCTAATCTCTCCCCATCCTGGAGCTCAGGGACATTTGCGGAAGAGGGGGCGGTAAGATTGTAAGAGCAAAAGGATGGGAGGAGCAACGATTTGCAAGATTCTCAACAATAGTTGGGGCCAAAGCAATCATAATGGAACTTTGCATGCCCTGCGCAATGTCCAGCGCACTGTTGCCCTCATAAAGTCTAGCATCTGATAAGGGCACCGAGACCCCTGGAGGCAAGGGATTGACAGCCATAGTAGTGATCTTATGCTTAAGGGGAACAAGAGAAAGGGCTTATGGAAATGCCACTGGGTCCTTATATGTCATCGGAGAGGAGGACACAGTGGAGAGTTAGGCACACACAATAAAGGACTCTCTGGGAATTGGGGGGGAGGCACTGGGGGAAGGGGAGGGGGAAGAGGGGGGAGGGAGGGAACTGGTAAAAAATTTTTAAAATGTATAATTAAATTTTTAATAAAAAAAAAAAATAAAAAAAAATAAAATTAATTAAAAAATGATATGAAAAAAAAAAAAAACCCTAAAGAAAGAAATTGCAGAAGACACCAGAAGGTGGAAAGACCTCCCTTGTTCCTGGATTGGCAGAATCAACATCGTAAAAATGACCATCCTACCAAGGCAATATACAGATTCAATGCTATACCAATCAAAATCCCAAAGCAATTCTTCAAAAAGTTGACCAAACAATTTCAAAGTTCATATGGAGGCACAAAAGACCCAGGATAGCAAAGACAATCCTGAGTAACAAAAACACTGCGGGAGGTATTACCATACCAAACCTAAGTCTATACTGCAAATCCATAGTTATAAAGACAGCCTGGTACTGGCTCCAAAATAAACACACAGATCAATGGATAAGGATTGAAGACCCAGATATAAGCCCACAAAATTACAGCCATTTGGTCTTTGACAAAGGGGCCCAAAAAATCCAAATGGAAAAATAACTGCATCTTCAACAAATGGTGCTGGCAAAACTGGATCTCCACATGCAGAAGATTAAAGCTGAACCAGTACTTGTCAACATGTACAAGACTTAATTCCAAATGGATATAAGACCAGAGGCTATAAAAACCATAGTTGAAAGGATAGGGAACTCTCTCGAGCTGATTAGGCTAGGCCAACATTTCCTAAAAGACATCCAATGGCACAGTCACTGCTACCAACTCTCAACAGTTGGGATCTTGTGAAATTAAAGAGCTTCTGTTCAGATAAAGAGATTGTAACACGAGCTCAGAGGCAACCCACAGAATGGGAGAAAATCTTCACTAACCACACATCTGATAGAACTCTGCTGTCCAGAGTGCACAAAGAACTTAGAAAACTAAACTCCAAGGAAACCAATGGCCCAATTAAAAAATGGGCCCTGGAACTTAAAAGAAACTTTACCAGGGATGAAATTAAAATGTCTAACAAATATCTTAAAAAATGCTCCACTTCCTTAGCCATCAGGGAAATGCAAATCAAAACTTCCCTGAGATATCATCTCACCCCAGTCAGGATGGCAAAAGTCCACAATACAAACAACAACAAATGCTGGAGAGGATGTGGAGAGAGGGGAACTCTCCTACATTGCTGGTGGGAATGCAGGCTCATACAGCCACTCTGGCGAGCCGTCTGGAGATTCTTAAAGAAATTAAAGATTGAAATGCCATATGACCCTGCTATTCCACTTTTGGGAATAACCCCCCATACAGCAGAGGTTTACCTCGATAGCACAAGCACGACCATGTTCATAGCAGCACTGTTTACAATAGCAAAGTCATGGAATCAACCCAAATGTCCAACAGTTGACGAGTGGATAAGGAAACTGTAGTACATCTATACAATGGAGTACTACTCAGCCATCAAAAATGATGAATTACTGGAATTTGCCGGGAAATGGATGTCATTAGAAACAATTATATTAAGTGAAGTATCCCAAACCCAGAAAATTAAGCACCGTATGTACTCCCTAATAGGTGGCTCCTAGTACCAAACCCACCCAGCCCACCTAGAGACAATAATTGCAAGGATTATGGACAGGAGGGATGGGGTAGGAGGGCCACACCAGAAACAAGGAGAGAAGGGACCATGTTACAGCAGAGAAAATAGGCCTCCATCAAGGACTCAAATAAGTAATGAGACATCTGATTAAGTTCCTGATTATTTACTACTAAGGGGGTATGATCTCACCAGAAGGGGAGGGCATATAGTCTGGCAGATAAAAAGTAACCATTGTGCAAATTGGTGATAGACCCCTCCCTCACTGTGGTTTCCCACTTTTATTACATCTACCTTTGAATGTGCTTTTATCACAAGACTCTAGTTTAACAGCTTTTTGTCTCTGGCCAGGGGGTAACATACAATGCCCACCAGGATGGAGTGAAGGGCATTGCAGGAGCAGCAAAACTGCAAAAGAAAATCAACAAACCACAATCCAGAACTTCAGAGACTCTATATCAACCACCTAGAACTAGGCCAGCTTAATCTCTCCCCATCCTGAAGCTCAGGGAAATTTGCAGAAGAGGGAGCGGTAAGAGTATAAGAGCAAAAGGATGCGAGGAGCAATGTAAGATACTCCATACAAGTTAGGGCTGAAGCAATCATAATTGGACTTTACATGCCCTGCGCATTGTCCAACACACTATTGACCTCACAAAGTCTAGCATCTGCTAAAGGCACCAAGATCCTTGGAGGCAAGGGATTGGCAGCCACAGCAGTGTTCCTATACCTAAGGGGAACACGGGAAAGGGTTCAGGGAAATGCCACTGGGTCCTTGTACGTCATCGGAGAGGAAGGCCCAGAGGAAAATCAGGCATGCACAAGAAAGGACTCTCTGGGAATTGGGGCGGGAGGCCACTGGGGATGAGAAGGGAGGGGGGTGGGGAGGGGCAGCAGGGAGTACAGGGGGAGTAGGATGGAGGGAGGGAACTGGTGTTACCTATTAAGTTTGTATGAGCTGAAATAATAATTAATTAAAAAAAGTATTTGTTAGACATTTTATTTCATCCTGGTAAAGTTTCTTGTTAGTTCCAGACCATTTTAATTGGCATTTGTTTCCTTGGTGTTATTTCTAAGTTCTTTGTGCACTGGATAATGAGCTCTATCAGTATTGTTTGTGAAGATTTCCCCATTCTGTGGGTTGCTTTGTGCTCAAGTTACATCCTTTCTTGAACCGAACCTTTTTAATTTCAAAGATATCTGTCGAGGTTGGTAGGACTTGCTATTAGGAAATGTTGGCTTAGTCATCACCGAGGAGTCCTACGCTTTAAATCTTTTTATGGACTCTGGTCTTATATCGAGGTCCTTGATCCATTTGGAATTAATTCTTGTACATGGTGACAAGTATGGGTCCAGCTTTAATCTTCTGCATGTGGAGATCCAGTTTTGCCAGCACCATTTGTTGAAAATTCTGTTCTTTTTCCATTGGATTTTTTTGGTGCCTTTGTCAAAGATCAAATGGCTGTAGTTGTGTGGTCTTATATCTGGGTCTTCAACCTTATCCATTGATCTGTGTATCTATTTTGGAGCCAGTACTAGGCTGTTTTACAATTATAGATTTGCAATATAGACTAAGGTTTGGTATGGTGATGCCTTGTTTTTGTTACTCAGGTTTATTTTTGCTATCCTGGGTCTTTTGTGCCTCCATATGAACTTTGAGATTATTTGGTCAACTTCTTCAAAGAATTGCTTTGGGATTTTAATTGGTATTGCATTGAATCTGCATATTGCCTTTGGTAGAATGGTCATTTTTATGATGTTGATTCTGCCAATCCAGGAACAAGGGAAGTCTTTCCACCTTCTGGTGTCTTCTGCAATTTCTTTCTTTAGAGTTTTAAAGTTTTCATTATAAGGGTCTCTTATTTCCTTGGTTAGATTCATGCCAAGGTATTTCATTTTTTTAGGGGCTATAGTAAATGGGATTGTTTCTCTCAGTGCTTTTTTACTTCTTTCATTCTGGGCATATGGGAAGGCCACTGATATTTGTACATTTATTTTGTATCCTGCCACCGTGCTGAACTTCTGTATTAGTTCCAGGAGTTTCCTGATGGAGTTTTTGGGATCACTCAGATATAAAATCATGTCATCTGCAAATATAGATAACTTGACTTTTTCCTTGCCAATTTGTATCCCTTTTATGTCCCTTTCTTGTCTTATGGCCTCAATTAAGACTTCAAGTACAATAGTGAATAGAAGTGGTGAGAGTGGACAGCCTTGTCTAGTTCCTGATCGATGTGAGAATGCTTCAAACTTTTTCCCCATTAAGTATGATCCTTGCTGTAGGCTTGTTGTGTACAGCTTTTATTATATTGATAAAGGTTCCTTCCATTACAACTTTCTTTAGGGTTTTGATCATAAAGGGCTATTGAATCTTGTCAAAAACTTTTAATGCATCTATCGAGAGTATCATGTGGTCTTGATTTTTGGGCTGGTTTATATGGTGAATTACATTTATTGATTTGCATGTGTTGAACCAAAATGTGACCCTGGGATGAAGCCTACTTGATCCCCGTGAATGATCTTTTTGATATGTTTTTGAATCCGATTTGCTAAGACTTTATTAATAATCTTTGCATCTGTGCTCATCAAAGAGATTAGTCTATAGTTTTCTTTTTTAAGTGTATCATTATTAGGTTTTGGGATTAAGATGATATTAGCTTCATAGAAAGAATTTGGTAGTATTCCTTCCTTTGCTATTTGATGGAACAGTTTAAGGAATATTGGTGTTATTAGCTCCTTAAATGTCTGGTAAACTCTGTGCTGAATCCATCTGGTCCAGGACATTTTTTGGTGGGAAGATTCAAGATTACATCATCGATTTCCTCATATGTTATAGGACTATTTAAATAATTCAAAACTTCTTGACTCAATTTAGGTAAGTTGTGTTTACTTAGAAATTCATCCATCTCTTTTGTGTTGTCAAACTTCACAGAGTATAATTTTTTGAAATATGATGTTACAATTCTCTGGATTTCTTGGGTATCAGTAGTGATAACTCCATGTTCATTTCTAATTTTGTTAATTTGGGTTTTCCTCTTTTGCTTTTGATTAATTTAGCTAGGTGTGTATCAATCTTCTTGATTTTTTCAAAGAACCAGCTTTTTGACTCGTTGATTCTCTGTATCGTTTTCCTTATCTCAATTTCAGATATTTCTCCCCTGATTTTGCTGATCTCCTCTCTTCTACTGCTTTTAGGATCATATTGCTCTAGTGTCTCTAAAGCTTGAAGATGCATTGTTAAGTTATTTATTTGTGATGTAGGCATTAAGAGCTATGAACTTACATCTTAGGACATCTTTCATTGTGTCCCAAAGATTTTGGTAAGTTGTATTTTCATTATCATTCACTTCCAGTAAATCTTGAATTTCCTTTTTAATTTCTTCCTGAATCCAGTTCTCATTCAGCATCATAGGGTTAAGTTTCCAGGAGTAAGTGTATTTTCTGTTGTTTGTTGTGTTGTGGATGTCAAGCTTTATACCATGGTGGTCTGATAGGGTACAGGCTAGAACTTCAACATTCCTGTATATGTGGCGATTCGTTTTATGGCCCCAATATGTGATCAATTTTGGAGAAAGTTCCATGTGCTGCTGAGAGAAATGTGTATTCTTTGGTGCGTGGATGAAAAGTTTTATAAAGATCTGTAACGTCCATTTCAGTAAGGGTTTGATTAAGTTCCAAAGTGTCTCTGTTAAGCTTTTTCTTTTCCTTTTTTTTATTATTTATCCAATTGTGTATGTGTGCATGTGTGTGTGTGGGTGTGTGTATGTGTGTGTGTGTAGAACCAAGGGCGAATTCAGGAACCACCATGGACCATCTCTACCTCCTCCTTGTTTACTCTGCCCCAGGATTCACCAGCTCCATCCACCCTACCAGGACCAGAAACGCAGGCTGCCCCAACTTCCGCCCGGTGTCTATATGTGGGGTCTAGGATCTGAACTCAGGACCTTCGGCCTGCAAGGCAGAGGCTTATCCCCTGAGCCACCTCTCCAGCCCATCTGTTAAGTTTTTGACTTGTTGATCTATCCCATGTTGAGAGGCGGTATTGAAATCCCCAAGAATTATCATTTTGGGGTTTATTTCTTGCTTTAGATGCTGTAGGATTTGCTTAATGAATGTGGAGGGGCCCGCATTAGGTGCATATATGTTCAGTATTGTGCCTGTCACTAAAATGTAATATTCATCTGTGCCTTTTATGATTTTTTTTTGGTTTGAAGTCCACTTTGTCCAACAGCATAATTGCTACCCCTGCCTGTTTCCTGGTTCCATTCGCTTGCAGAATTTTGGACCAGCCTTTTATTTTTAGGATGTGCCTATCTTTTGTGGTGAGATGAGTTTCCTGAAGGCAGCAGATTGATGCATTGTGATTTTTGATCCAAGTTTGTAATCTGTGTCTCTTGATTGGTGAGTTAATTCCATTGACATTTAATGTTATAATGGAGAAATTATTTTTTATTCTGGACATTTTTTATGTTTAGTGGCTTTTGTAAGTGTATTATTTGGCTTTTAGGTTTTGGTGTTATTATACTTCCCTTCTGTCCTCCTGGATATGC
The DNA here is from genome assembly GCA_023101885.1 of Typhlomys cinereus. Lineage (NCBI taxonomy): Eukaryota > Metazoa > Chordata > Mammalia > Rodentia > Platacanthomyidae > Typhlomys > Typhlomys cinereus. The sequence goes on from JALPQD010000124.1 coordinate 3,315,612, forward strand.
TTGTTTTTTTCTTCAAGCTTGAGTATCATTTGTAGCATTTTTTTTAAGTCCTGGTTTGGTAGGCATGTAAGCCTTCAAGTTGTCTTTGTGCTGGAAAACTTTTCTTTCTCCCTGGATCATGACGGACGGTCACCCTGGGTTGACATTTTTGCTCATTCAATACTTGAAGTATATCTCTCCAAGCTCTTCTTGCTTTTACTATTTCCATTGAGAAGTCATTTGTTATTTTAATAGGTTTACCTTTAAAAGTGACTTGTTTTTTTTCCCTCGAAGCTCTCAGCACCTTTTCTTTGTCTTGAATGTGGAGTGTTTTGACTATTATTTGCCGTGGCAAGTTTCTAGTTTGGTCATATCTGTTTGGGGTGCAGAATGCCTCTCATTCTTTAGATAAGGGAAGTTTTCATTTATGATCATTTGAAAAATTTCCTCAGGTGTGGTATTTTGGGATTCTTGCTCTGGTATTCCATGAATGCACATGTTAGGCTTCTTCAGGGTGTCCCATATCTCTTGAATGTTCTTCTCAAGTATCTTTTTGACTTTACCAACAATTTCCATTGAGCTGGCTAATACTCCCACTTTGTCTTCAAGATCTGAAATTCTATTTTCCGCTTTGTTAGTTCTGCTGATAAGACTCACTGTTGAGTTCTAGGCTGAAGATAACTTGTCATTTAGTTCAATTTAAACTCTGCTTGAGACTGTTTTAACTGCTCTATGCCTGTTTTTGTTTCTTGAACTGTTTTTCTCAACTCCTCCAAGTGTTGTGTTCCTGTTCAAAGTGGTTGATGCAGTTATTTAACTCCTCCCAGATTTCCTCTTTCATAGTAATGATCATGCTCTGAAAGTCGTTATCATGGGACTGACTTTCATGGTTATTTTCTGTGAATTTGTCTTGGTTTGAATCTATCATTATGGGTTACTTCTTTTGGTGGGAGATTTGTCTTCTTGGGTTTTGTTTCTCATGGATCTGCATTTTGACATGAGCATTGTTGTTCTGTGTTTTAAGACCTTTCAGTTTCTGTGTGTGTTTGACTGAACTGATTTAGTTGGTATTACTACTCTTGGGCAGTTATTACTAGTGCTTCCCTTGGAGTTGGGTACGTTTGTCTGTTGTTATTGTTATTTCCTAGATGAAGCTATTAGGCTGTTAGTACATTATTTAAGTCAGGTTAAGTAGACAGGGGGTGAATATTAGTGTGGTAGTGAACTTTTACAATTTAGTACCTTGATGATGTGTGAGGATGAGTGGTATAGTCTCTAAGTTTTATATGGTTCAGGGGTGGCTATATGGAAAAGTTAATCTACAGTGATTAATAATTGAAAGAAGCAGGATGGTAAAAAGGGGTTTACTTATCTTTGGGCTGGCTGTGAAGAATCTGTCCCATGTGATAGGATGATTTTAGTGGACTTCAGATGTATAGCGTTGGTCCCCTAGAGCTTTGCTTCAGTTTTCTTTGGATTCTGTTGGTTTCTGAGGAACAGAGTGTCCTTCCTCAGAAGCACGGTGACCTGAAGCTTCCAGGGCGGCTGGGCGGGTAGAGCAGCAAAGGGGCTGGTGGCATGATAGCTGCGCACCTCACCTGGGACCCAAGGAGTTCCAGCCAATCCCAGGCAGGCTGGATGCTGCTCAGGCTGGTGGACCAGAGGAGCTGAGACCGGCTGGTGGGGGTTACCTGAGACGCAGAGTGACCAGGAGCATCCGAGCCAGGCAGGCAGGTGGAGCAGCAAAAGGAAAAAGAAAATTTGAAAATAACAAAACTGAGAAACTAATTCTGTCTTCTATCAAGACATACATAAAAATCCAGTAACTGTAACACATGGGATAGGCATTAATGTCAACAACAGAATTTTTGCTAAAGAAATTCCTTACAGAAAAGATTATCTAATCAACAGATAGTGCTGAATATAGTTGAATATACCAAAAAAGAAAAGAAGCACTCCAATATGCTTCAGAAAATAACTCAAAAATGATTTACATGTAAAACTTTGAACCAGAAGAAATAACCATAAGAGAACATAGGAGAAGTTGTGTGACCTTGAGTTAAACAAATATATCTTTTCCATTGGACACTGAAGTATAATACATCCAAGAACACATTGAAAAATCAGACACAATTAGAACTAAAACCTCTGCTTTTTTCCTCTGCTTTGAAAAAAAAACTGTTGAGAGCATAAAAAAATTCCTCACTAGACTAAAGTGTGAAAACATTGTAATTTCATTATATTCATATATGAAACATTAAAAGAATAATAATAATAAATTAGAAAGAAAAATAAAAGACTCAACTAACTTGGAAAAAACATTCACAAATATTTTCTGATGAAGACTTGCATTCAGAATGTTAGTAGAGTCTCAAAACATAAAAAAAGTAAAACATTTTAATTGGATAAAAACTACGGACAGGTAAGTAAATCTTACCAAATAATGATACTCACGTCTGATAACTGCAAAGAAAGATGTTCAAAGTGATAAGATAGAATGGAAATGCAAATAATGTGATTCTACTATATATGAAAAATAAATAAAACTAAAAATATTGATCACATTGAGTGCTTATGATACTACAGGAGAATTTGCATGTTCATCACTGCTGTTGAGAACATAAAACAACATAGATATTTCCAAATCAATTTTGTTTTTTTAATAAAATTTTTTGGCAATCTCATATATATATATAATATACTTTGATCATATTTATCTTATTCTCCTTCCTACTCTCTCTAGACATACCCCCAGCACTAGGTTCTAGTCATATAATTTAGCTAATCCACTCCTTGGTACTTCTCCAAGAGACATGTAAAAATATGTTCATACAAGTTAGAATCAATTCTAAGAGTTAAATATTGGAAACAGTGCCAAAGGTCCATCAGCAAGTAAAAAGGTAAAGTGCTTTGTATTCATAATAGAATACAAAGAATTAACTATTGTTAAGTATACAAGATGGAAGAATTACAAAATAGCTGTGTATGTATGCAGGCTTCTTACTGGGTGATGCCATTTATGCAAAATGCTAGGTGTTATTAACTAAAGTGACAAAAGGCAGACGAATGGGTACCTGTGAACAGGGGTTGGGCAGGAGGAAGACAAAGAATGTGAGGAAGAAATTACAGACAGATTGCATGTGTGTTCATTGCCCTGACTATATATATATATAAAATCATATTTAGCTGTGTTCTTTAAATATGTGTGATTTTTTTATGTAATTATATCTCAATAGAACTAACTTTAGTGTTTCTAAAAACACTCCTGTAGTTCCCTAGCCCACTCAGAATAGCATTCAATCTGTTTTATTTGGCTCATAAAATACTACACGATCTTACCCTCAAGGCTTACCACCTTCCTCTCTTTTCTTTTCTCACTCTTTTGCAGAAATATTGTTTCTGTTTTTCAATAGAACACATTTATTTTCATCCCAGGGCTTTTTGTGTGTATGGTTTTTCATCTGTCAGAGACATTATGTATTTATCTGATTCTATTTCATTTCAGATCTCAATTGAATGTACATTTCTCAGAGAAACTTTCTTCGATTATCCAATTTAAAGTAATCTATCCCAACACTGCTTTTTATTTTTGGGGTGTGTGTGTGTGTGTGTGTGTGTGTGTGTGTGTGTGTGTGTCCACGCACAGACACAGTTAGAGGGAGGATGACTTTAAATGTCCATCTACTGGCACCTTTCACCTTTCTTGAGGCAAAGTCTCTTATTGGCCTGGAACTTCATCATGTAGTTAGATGGCCAACAAGCTTCCAGATCCCTACCTTCTCTGCTTCTGCATCCTCTCTCTCCACCCTTGATATTACAGGTACATTCCACTGTTTAATCCCTGGAACTCACATGGTAGAAGAAAAGAACTGATTTCTGAAAATCATCCTCTAATATTTTCTCTTTCTCTCTCTCTTTCTTGTTCACTCACTTGCTCTCCCTATCACACACAAACAAAGGAAGTAAAACTAATTTAAAGAAAAGAGCAGTGAACTTAACAAGGAGTCAGGAACTCCTTAGGGAGAAAGACCATGAACAGAATTATGAAGAATGCCTGCAGGGTAAAGTTCTAGGAGTAAAAAAATCATCTGCATTTGTGGAGCTGCCAATGTCCAACATAGAAAGACAATCAAGCATCAGATATTGAATCATTTAGAGCCATGCATAAGACTTGAAAGATAAGACCTCATTCAAAAAAAATTAAGTGGGATGGTGATATTAGAGAAAATTCCCTTACTTTTTCAGCAAATGTATAAACATAATTAATCAAAATCTGTCTCCTGAGAATAAATGAACTTAATTAAGCTTCTATGAAAACACAGGTATCATTCTAGCAACTAGATTTCAAGTCAACAATTAGATGACATAAACCACAAGGTCTCCTCAGACTCCAGAATACATGGACCTTATTTCACACTGCCCTGGAAGAGTTCTTCTCCAAAAGATTGAGAAGTTTGCTAAATAAAGTAAACATTTTACAATTGCAGAGGGGCTCTAGAATAAGAATGATCCTGTTTTATTCTCCTGTGCCTCTGTATTATTTTCTAACTTGTTGTTCATTTAATACAGAGCAGTTATTGCATAAGGGTTGTGTTTTCCTCTCAAACACATCATGTAATGAACTTAAGAATGCCACAGAGGTCTGCTTCATGGGAGAACATTTATAAATTACACTGAGCTTTAATGAATTAAGACTCCATTCCATGAAGTCAGAGTATTACAGAACCACAAATTAAATTTTGTATGGCCTTGAAACTTAATCATTCAGGGTAAGTTTCATGCTGCTTAATTTCTCCTGGGTTGTTAAATTATGAACTTCTAGTACATTTATAATTACTATGAATCTTAATTTGACAATGCACAAGAAACTGATTTTTTTAGATTTATTGCCACAAGATCATGGCAGACATTTTCATACATATTCATGCTTCCTGAATGTACTTTATGGTTGTTTAAATATCACATGTTCTCTACGAAGTTATATACTGCTGGCTTGTCTCAATATTCATTGTCTCACTTAGCAATCACTTAGAATACTGGTTGAGCACTAAGTATCATTGCAGATGGAAAACTAAAAACAAGGCTAGTAAGTCTATGGAAACTTGCTCAAGTGTAAAGTCAGGAGTAAAAGGACTAGGATTTGAACTCATAAACAATGCCATGAGAGTATTATCAGGCTGGATGTTCCCGTACTTCATCACGACATCCTTCACAGCTCACAGAACTACAACTAGAAAGAACTAGAAAGAGGTAAGTGTTAACACTGCCTGACCCAATAAATAATGGATAAATACTTACAAAATAAAGATATATGATAATGCATAGTGTTGAAATCCTCAGACAAACTTAGGATATACATATGTTAAGTATCAGTCCAGTTTTGTAAGTGAGAAAACCAACCTTCAAAACCCAACATAATTCAGTGTAATTTAAAGTGGAAGGTTTGAGAGTCACAGCAGGTCCCCACCAACCATTCTTTCTACACTTCACCTCCCCATCTGTCCTGCTGAGAAAGAGAAACTCATAGCGAGGCTCAGACATGCTATCACTACAGTGCTGATGAGGGCAGGCTTTGCTGTCAGCATGAATTGCAGCTCAGCCTAAATTCCCATCCCCCTTTCATTTTCATGAAAAATGAACACCAGAATTCCTTTCCTTTTTCATTGTGGAGAACATCAGATGAAACAGCATAGAAGTCTCTCAAATGCAGAGTTAGACCTCTGGTACATCATCTATCATATCACCCATTTTCTCTCTACAGAAGGACGCCTCCCACTATGGGAGGTTATGCTGCAAGACTCATTCCCTTCCCAGGTTCCACTTAATTCTTTCAAAGAAAAAGAGAAAGTCTCCACTGACTTTTTAATTTTACTTTTCTAATAAAGGAGTATCAAGTTATACTGAAGTTATTAATAGGTAGAAACAGGTTAGAATCACATTTAAGTATTCTTTTTTCATTATAGGTATTTTTAATTTACTTTATATATGAATATACACAGTAAAACTTTTGCTTTCCATCTGACTTCAGAAACATGTATGTGTTAAAGATAATTTTAAAACATTAACGAATGCTGCTTCTAAGAAAACATATTTCCCTTATTTTTCCTCCCACCTGAACTAACATGAGAACATATCACACAGAAACATGGGGAGAGTTGAATCTATAAAACACAGGAGCAAGAAGCCCCAAAACTAGAGCTGATGACACAGTACACATTTATTTTCACCTCATGCACCCAGAATTATTTTTACCTCTTCTATCCAAGCTGATACTGGAGAAGCCAGCAACTAGAAAGGTCAAGGGACTGACAAAAATATCCCCAAGAAATGACTGCTTTCAAATCAAAGGACTAGAAAAGGGACAGTCTGAAAAGATGGACATTCAGACAGTAATTACTCCATGAAGTACTTCATGAAGACACTGCTGAAAAGAGCTACAGTCCCACCTGTCCTACAGTAAAGGCCAAGAGGAGTCTTGTGCCCACAGCAACTGTAATAATGTACAGAACCAACCCTTTCCAGGGTGACACTAGAGACAGACAAGTGGGGAACTGCCACTTCTATCTCTACTAGCCTCTCCCCATCCCCACCTCACAGACAGCCACCAAGTAATGAGGTTCTCGTGCTTTCCAGACTGTGTGGAGTCCAAGGAGAACCAGTGAAAATGAGGACGATGAGCAGTAACCACCACACCCCAAGATACCAGTGGCAACCATGTAAGAGCAGGGGAGGGGCCACAGTAGCAAGGTGCTCTGTCCTCTCATGGTGATAGCAAAAGGGACCTAGTGGAAAGCTGAATCTTCAGTCCCACCCAATATCAACAAAAGGCCAGATGCCAACCAAGTCAGGGTAAAAAAAAAAAAACCTGTTTACACTCACTTGATAGTAACAAGTTAGTGTCCCAATATGAGAGTGTTATAAGGCATCCCTAGAAAGCCCATCGAACACAAGAATTGCCAATAGAAAGTCTCAATATCTGGTCAGCAACTGCACATGGCATCTTATCCCAAGTGCAGCCCTGAAGCTTTCATATAGGTTTCTTTTATACAGAAAAGCCACATCCTCTCACAGAGTTTAGAAGGTCCCTCATGGCTCTGTTTTTCAGAGAAGCAAGCCAAGTGAAACATGCGTAAACAAGGATAAAAGCATTAACTCAGCAGTAGTCAGATCACATGTAGACCTGTTGTAGATCACATGTAGACCACATCCTGGTGAGATGACCACCAGAACTTTCCCTGTACTGGGTCTAGGTGCAAATACATAGAGTCCCTTATGCCGCTCAACTTTAGGGCTTGTGACACTGGATCTCCTGCAAGATGGGACTTTCTAGGACATGTAATACCCCACTGTAGCCTGTAATTGAAGATCATTTCATCATGTCAGGAACCAGCAATTTCTTAACTGAAGAAGGCAAGCCAAAGAGAATGGAATAAAGTAAGGTAGAATAAAGTTTGAGAATTTAAAGCAAGGATTTTTTTTATTAAAAATTTAATTATACATTTTAAAATTTTTTACCAGTTCCCTCCCTCCCCCCTTCTCCCCCTCCCCTTCCCCCAGTGCCTCCCCCCCAATTCCCAGAGAGTCCTTTATTGTGTACACCTAACTCTCCTCTGGGTCCTCCTCTCTGATGACATATAAGGACCCAGTGGCATTTCCATAAGCCCTTTCTCTTGTTCCCCTTAAGCATAAGATCACTACTATGGCTGTCAATCCCTTGCCTCCAGGGGTCTCGGTGCCCTTAACAGATGCTAGACTTTATGAGGGCAACAGTGCGCTGGACATTGCGCAGGGCATGCAAAGTCCCATTATGATTGCTTTGGCCCCAACTATTGTTGAGAATCTTGCAAATCGTTGCTCCTCCCATCCTTTTGCTCTTACAATCTTACCGCCTCCTCTTCCGCAAATGTCCCTGAGCTCCAGGATGGGGAGAGATTAGGCTGTCCTAGTTCTATGTGATTGATATAGAGTCTCTGAAGTTCTGGATTGTGGTTTGTTGATTTTCTTTTGCAGTTTTGCTGCTCCTGCAATTAAAGCAAGGATTTTTTAAAAATCAGAAGAGTAGCAACAACAACCTCTAGAATCAGTGTTCCTTATAAATATTTTTTTTCCCACAGTAAGGAGCCAACTCTCTTCATGCAAGTGGAGGACAGTAATACACATAATGAGGCCCTACTTCAAAAAGATTAAAATGATACACATGAAATCTCTTCATACCTGATATAAAAATACTCTCAAGAACTATTGGAGTCACACCAGAAAGATTCAAAAGTATCTCTGATTGGTCAATGTCAGAGCAATTTGATGCAATTATGATGATGATAACTTCAATGAGCTGACACACATAAAAGTATAACAATTTATAATTTAATAGTGAAATCAACAAAACTCATTGTCATCTTTGGTAAATGCTAGAGAGGCATCCATTGTGTTTAGAAACTGCAAGAATGTATTTTTGCCTATGCAGTTTTACCTGATAGTTGAATGCAGTTTGTCTTCATAGAATTAAATTAGGTATTAACGAAAGAAAGGTAGACTTAGAATACTATGATTTTGTACTCTTTGGTGTAATAATGAAGGCAGATAGTAATTATCAATGAGTGTCACAGTGAAAGGCAAAAGTAGATGAAATTAAGGAACAGCAATTTTTAGTATTGTGTGGTCATTACATCCAAATACAGACATTTTCTCTTCAGAAAGTGAAGGCCCAATAAGTAAATGTATCTTATGAGGATTGAGACATTTCCTGAAAATGACAAAATTCACTAGTCCCATGGGTTACATAAAGAGTAACAGTAACAATGGATGGGGGAGAGAACTCTACCAGGCAATGACACCTGAAAGTTGTGGAGAAAGCTCCAAGGATGCAGTTTTCATGAGTTATCAACAAAACTGAGGTGAATTTGTCCTTGAAACAGCAGACTTTGCATCACTCATCCTCTTGCAAATAAGCCCTCACTTACACTTCCATAAATAACCACAGGAAACTCACTGGTTGGCCGAGCTAGAGTTGGATGAAATAGTTTCTTTGGTCAGTTGTCAATCCCCAACACTGAAGGAATGCATGATTGTTCAGTTCTTACCAGGAAAAGCCATACAAAATCTTGGTTACTTTTGTTTTTTACTGTGACCAAACATCTGACAGGAACAACTTAAAGGAAGAAGTGTTGCTTCAGATGGGACAGCCCATAATAGCGATGAAGACACGAAGACCTGATTGGCTTGGCACAAAACAATAGAGACATGAGGCACCAGCAACATGTTAGCAGTCTACATAGGCAGAAAGCATAAATCAGGGGCTGGAATCCGAAATGGATTTCTTCTCCAAAACCCACTTACAGGCACCTACTTATGCCAATGAGGCCTAGGCTCCAAAGGCCCTAAAACCTCACAAAATATTACCACCCATAGGTAGCAGGGGACCAAGTGTTCAAACACATGAATCTGTGAGGATATTTCCTCATTACAGATTTAAACCATAGTAACTGTCTAAGAAGAATTTTTATAGGGAAATCCAAGATATTATAAGCACTATAAGGAACTAAGAATTGCCTTTTCTGGGGGATTAGTCAGCAAAATCCAGACTGAGGGACTTGCTACAGGAAAATACTATGAATAAAAAAGAAGAGGGAATGAACAGAATAAATAACTGCAAAACAAACTAATCTGTGGCAGCGTAGAAATTCATTGATCTGGGTCCAAATAATCTGTAAAATAATTTAAAGTCTATTCTTTGAACACCAACTGAATATTTTATATAACACACAATTATAAAGATACTGCTAATCATTAAATATAATGATGTTATTGTATTTATAACATTTTAAGGATTATCTCATTTGATGATATATTCTTAATTAGTTATAGATTAAATGGTGCTTCCAAAGAATACAAAAAAAGAAGGGATATAGGAGTAGGAACATTTTTGAGATAACACAGAATTTGGCCCTAAGTTTTTGATGATTAAAACTTGGTTCAAAGTATAATGGCTTATACTGCTTTCCAAAACTACTTTTTTTCTGCTCTTATTTCAAAATATTTTATTTCATGTAAACCCATTACATTTCTTCAGGTAAATGTTCCTTCAGAGGCAAATAAATAAAATCAAGTCATACTTTGTATATTGTACACAGAAAATTTTCTTTCATAAGAACAAAATACCTGTATGTCTTTTTAAGTCATTTCCTCTGTATCATGACTTTCTCTTGAAACCTCCACCGCCTCCAACACACACACACATTCATGCCAAGGGCCAAAGTTTGAAAAAACCTAATTTCAGATTTCTATCACCACATCATAACTTTCTTAGGCAATGGAGCCAGCTGTGAACTTCATTCCAATGAAAAGAGATGAGAAAAAATAGGTAAAGGGGGAAAAAAATCACATGAATAATACAAAATCCTTGCAAATGGTTCTTTTGGTAAATTTTGACCTCAGCTAAGAATCACTTCTAATACAGGTCTCCTTCCCAAATGCATGGTCCTGAATCTGATATTTCAGGTAAAATTGCCTTATCATTATGGCTATATCTTATTCACAAAGAATGTCTTTGCATTGATATAGCTTATATGTATTGCATTGACATAGCTTATATGTATTGGTGACTTGGTCATGGCCTCTCTTTCCAACTATCCTGGGAAATCTCAGGCTTTCTCATTCTACGGAGTCCAGGCAGTAGTGAGATCCCAAACCAATTAACTATGGAAGACAATTTATCTTCTCTCCTGATAAACTTGTTTATCCAGTAAATGCTTTATCTCAGCTAACTTAACAGGATTTCCTCATAGGCAACAAAATGTTAATACCTAATAGACTACTGAAGACCTCAGAAGTCACTATTTCTTGAAGTCTGTATTTTTAAAAGCTTCTAGGAGAAAGAAGTTGTACATAAATAGAACTCAAAAAAGCACCCAGTCCATTTAACATGTCCATTACATATTCAGTTAACACAAGCATTATGCAATGCATGCTGGCCTCAATCTTAATTATGTAGCCTTGAATTCCTGACACCCTTCTGTTTTGCTTCCTGAGTGCTAGCATTGCAAGCATGCACCAAGGCTACTTCAAAAGTTTTTAAACTTAGAAAATAAACACAGAAAAGGAAGGGTGAACACGTGAAACTGAAGAAATCACATTTTTAAAGAAGGCATTTTTAAAAGCTTCCAGAAAGATATAACCTTAATGAAACAAGATCTCATCCCTCCAAAAGACTTTGAGGAGAACATCTATAAAACCATAAATTCCTCTTTCAGGGATATAAATATCCACTTCAGTAATAACATGTGGCTATACAAATAAAACCTGCCACAGAAGATAAGAAATAAGTCTACATTTAAGTACAGAGAAACCAAAAGATCATTCAAAACTGTGGTCTTATATATTTTAATAGGCATTGACTCCTTTTCCCAAAAAGAATTTAAGACAACATAGATGCCCACAAACAATCCAGCTGCTAACACAAATCAAAAATGGAAGATAGAGAAAATCAGTCTTCCAGGATACAACATGCAATGTATCCTCAGAGCAAGTGCTGGGCTCACCAGTGTTATGTTGAAACAAACATGAAAGGAAAATTCAGAAAGACCCTTGTGGATCTCAGAAATGTCATTTTGGTTGACTCCTCATCACTACAGTCAACAATGAATGCAGCCTTTTAGATTAAAGATGCTGCCCTTTGTTCTTTTCTTTGGGGAACCTTGCCCAGTACCATGGACACAATAAAGTTGGAAAAGAAGACGGGAATATGGAGAGAGAGAGAGGGGAAAGGGAAGAGAGAGAGAGAGAGAGAGACCCTTTCAGGACATTGCTGCTAGTCCTTATAGCGGAGAAATGCAAATTCACAGAAGGTACACTCAATGGATTCAGTGGGTTTTCCCTACAGTCTTTCAGTTTCTTGTTACAACCCCAGATCCTCATCTTTTCTTTTTCCTGTGACTGACTCCCAGTTGAATAACCTAGTGAGGAAAACCTATAGGAGAGCAACTAAGAACTAACATACTTACAGGTATTGTTGTGTGAGAATTTTCTAGGGGAGATGTCACATAATTACACCACAGCCAAGCTAGACTTGGTAACTTACAGGAGTGTGGATGAGGATTAATTACAGGTACATGGGTGAGCCCAGAGTAGCTACATTCCCAGAATTAATTACAGCTTTCCCATAGCAGTACAAAGTCCCATCCCCTTCCCTCAGTTAATCTATCCCAGCCTACATACTCTAGCCTATCCTGAAACCCACAATTAGGACAGAATTGAATACAGATGGTTGAAACATGCACAAGAAAGAATCCAGAATCACAGGTGAGAGTCCAATGACTATCCCCAATCTGTCTCTGAAGAAACCTCATCTGTAAACAGGTTTGATCTTAAAGGTTGATGGTTTGCCAGTAGTCACAACTGATCTAATAAAGATCATTACTATTTTGCTCGAAGGACAACTTCCTACAGCAAGTATTGACAGAAGCAAGTCAATAATCAACATCCCAGGCATTGAACACCAGTTGCTCACCAGTTCCTTCGATGGTCAGTGCTGCGATAAGGAAAGCAAGCCAAAGCTACAAGGAATGTCACCAACCACTACTTTCTGCAGACTCCTGGATCATCAAACAGACAAGAATTTCTGAATTTTTACAGGCTTTGTTGGTGACATTTAAGTGTGTTAATTTTTTCTTCTATAATCTTAAAAAATGAAATGCTCATCCTAGCATTAAAACTTCCCATCATTGTAGTCAATATATTCTTAGCACATTCAGTAACAGATTTATTCTAGATGTGGGAAAGAAGTACAGATGTTATCATATTTTAATATGCAAGTCAGCCAATCATCTGGCTATATCACAGAATCCCTATTTGAGTTACAGGCAATGAAGATACATTTTAAAATTTTTCTTACTTTTCCCTATTATGACCCAAAAAGGTCAAGAGGGAGCTATATATGATTTTCTCTGTTTATGGAAGCTAGGAAGAACAGCCCCGCTGTTGCCATAGTGATCATCAATTACAGAGCCATTCTACTGAAATCTCATTTACTTGAAAATAGAAGTCCCCAAGTGACAATAAGCTAAGAAAACTGTAATATCAGTTGGATAAAGAGTAAGTTGCCGAGTCTAAGACATAGCAAGATAGGTGGGCAAGTGAGCGCCTCAATTCAGTCTCTCAGGTGTCAGGCAGCGTGTATTCATGCTTTAATGGAATGAGATGACTTCTACAGCTGAAAAACTTACTGTTAGAAAAGTAATGAAAGATAACAAAGTCTGTCTTCCACTTATCAAGTGCTGCAACCTCTGAAAGTGGAAGCAATAAGTGTAATCTATCTGGCTGTGACATTCAATTGATAATAATCAGGCAGGGACTGTGATTATGAGGCCACGTGGCACTCTAAACAGCGCCCCCTGGAGGTCTCTCAGGAGCTGTGGACGGTTCCTAGCTACCAAGTGAATGCCAGGAACAGCCCCTGTAATTGAGGATAAGAATGGAACCCCTCAAGTGGAAAAACAGTCGTTGCTATAGCCACTTTCACAGCCCATCGAACACTTGCAGGAGCAGCAGAGATCATTCTGTAGAACAGAAATCCTGGGAGGAGGCACTGGGAGAAAGGGAGGGAGAGGGGAAAGGAAGAGGAATAGGAGGGAGGGAGCAAGGGGATACACAGAGGGGTAAAGGGAGGGAGGGGAATGGGGTACCTGTCAAATTTGTATAAAATTATTAATAACAAAAGAAAATAGCGAGGGAACAATGCACAAAATCCAACAGTCTTTGGCTGCCTGTCCTGTGGTTAACTGGGTGCAGAAGGATCCTTGCCCTTGGGGACCATAAGTCTCCCTCGTGTCCTGACACTTAATCCCCTGCCTCAATTATACCAACTGACACAATTAGACATGTTTAAATAACAAATCCTTTCTCCTTGGGGTAAAGACAGGTCTTCAGTCCTGATACCTGTAGTTTGTCAGTGTCTCCTTCTCCTCTTCTGTTTTCTTTGTCCTTAGACGATTTCCTGCATCCCCATTATTTTCTACTACCAGGTCTTATCACATAACTGATGGTATCTGTCCTATAGAATACATGATATTTCTCTTGGCATGCAGGTCTGATCTTACTTTGTCCCCTAGTGGTTATTCTTTGCGTCAGCCTCCTGCCCTCACCTCTCTTTATTCATAAAAAAAAAAAAAAAAGCTTTAGCTTTGTATTTTTATTATGTGCTATGACAGTTAGATTCAGGTATTAACTTGACAGTCAACAGATTGTTTGAAACATACCTGTGAAGAATTGACTAGGGTAAGCCCTGGAACAAGCCTGCAGGTGACTGTTTAATTAATATGGAAAATCCAGTACATAGTGGGTGGTGCTTTCCAAGGGGTGGACCAGATAACAGGAAGTGCAAGAGGGAGGGACCTTCTGTATTGAGTCCACTAAGCCTATTGACACCTTCTCCACTCCTACTGCTGTTGCAACTACTGCTGTTCTCTGCTAACATTAGAGCCCTGCCTCGTGGGCTTTGCCATTGTTCATGGCTGACCTCACCATCCAGCATCTTTGGCATTGCTGCTGTTTCTTGCTGACACTAGAGCCCAGGTTTTTGGCCTAGTCACTGTTCATCATTAAAGTCAGAGCCCAACCTTCTGTGGCCCTCCACTGTGATTGAGGTTTGAGACTTCTCAGGGGTCCTTCAGTCTTCTGAGATATTCAGCTCAAGAAATGAGAGGTTACAGGCAGCTGTTGTCAAACTACACTGATTTTATTTTGTGAGTTAATCTAATAAACTTCTTTATGTATACATCCATTCTATCTGTTCTGCTTCTCTAGGGAACCCTGACTAATATATGTGCCATGCACAATTCTGAGTAATTTGTAATAATGGATTTATTCATTCAATTATTCTCTCAATTACCTTCTGGATATGTGCTATGCCTCCCTTTTCTGCTGTTTTTTTTTTTGAGTTGTGGTCTCATGATAAAGTACTAGCTAGCCTGGAACTCTCTACATGGAACCAGTTGCTCTTGAACTCAAAATCCTCCTCTTCTCTCTCTCTCTCTCTCTCTCTCTCTCTCTCTCTCTCACACACACACACACACACACACACACACACGACTTCTTGAATGTTATGCAGGCAATTTAGCATTGAGTTGCATCCCCTGCCCATTTTATGCCTGAGAAAAGTGAAGAAATGAGGGATTAAGTAACTTTATCAACTACTTCGTATTACAAGTAAACAGAGGAACAATGATTCCTCTGCTTACAGCTTCACAGCTAAGTCCACACCCTAGCTAGCATATCCTCTCTAGAAGATTCAAGCCCACATGTGCAATGAAAGGCAATCAAGAGCATCCTCTTGAGGAAGTGATCTTTGCTCAAGGCCTTTGGAATAGAAATGGTTTACACACCTTCAACTCTTTTCATTAATCATACATACACATACACACATACACATACCTATATATCTAGTTAACACTGCAGTAGAAGAACTGATCAACTTCAAGAAGTTGTTCAATGTTTGAGTCTAGAGACCAAAACAAGCACAGTCTAGGACATAGTGTGTCAGGAGCCTATAACATGGAAGGAGCAAACTAGAAGAATTTGCCATCTGCCACCTTTAGTTGAACTACTTTCAAATGTACTAACAAGGTCAGACCTTGAATGATTAATGGAACTTAAGGATTTGTTTTTTTTTTTGCATACTATGTTTCTTTTTAATGGAGAGCCATTCCTATTCCAGAAGTCTTTTTTGCTTCCAGATAAAGGGTCATGATATTTGAACTTCATACCTACAGGAGACAAGGAAGCCTCCAGTAATGGTAAAACTGTGAATTGTGTGTGTGTGTGTGTGTGTGTGTGTGTGTGTGTGTGTGTGTGTTGTGAGTGTTACACGTGTGTATATGTATGGATATAGGAATGTGTCACTGAAACTATGTTTTGAGCTGAGATTTAGTTGGAAGACACAGCACTTGCCAGATCTGCACAAAAAGTTAAAAATAAAATAAAACTGTGTATCTGACTAAAGTTCACAGATACACGTGATAGTCTTCAGGCATACCAGATCCATAGGACTGGTAGGATTGTGCAAAGAAAAAACTGTGACTTGCAGAAGTAAACATGAAACGAAATGTGTGGGAGGGAAATCGTGATCTTGACAGAGAAGGAAAACATTTCTCCTTAGAATTCTTTCACAATAAAAATGTGTAGACATCCTCTCTTAAGGCAGTTGTGGTCATTTTCATATTGTCTACAATCTTCAAAAGAAAAACAATATTATTTACCTTCCACGGAATTATCTTATTTCTTTGGTTCTTTACCCACAGTTAAAGAAATGAAGTAAATAAAGGTTATTACTTAAACTTGGCTTTATTTTTTCTAATTTATAACTCTTTAGTGTTTGATAGGCAATAAAGCAATAATGTGAAGAGAATTTGGAAGCAAAAAGTATGATCCTAGATTTGAGTCTAACATTTTTACTTGTGTGTGAATTAGAAAGCAATTTCTTCAGGCTGCACTATTTTCCATAAACAGAGTAACAACCTTGGATTTAACTGTGTCAAACGCTTCCCTGCACCGGAATTGGCAGCTCTCTCCCCAGACATTGACTTGAACTTATTTCTGAGACAGACCATTGACTACTGTCATTAAATGCATCCCTCACAAAGCCTGTGTAGACAGTTAATCCCCAGTGCTATAGTGATAAAAGGTGGGGTCTAATTAGAGTTCTTTAGATTACAAGGCCCCCTTTTGAGAATACATTAAATCTATTATAAAAGAGCTTAAAGCAGCAAAACCCCCATCCTCTCCCCATCTGTCTCTTCCTTATGTTGTCTTCCTCTGCTATGACACAGCAAGAAGACCCTCACCACATGTCAGAGGCTTGACACTATTCTTCAGTCCTGGGAATTCAGAAAATGCTCTTCTCCCTCTATGCATTTCCCAATCAATGCTGTTTTCTTGTAATAGCAGCAAGCAGACTAGGAAAGGGGTTTTGCCATTCCCGACCTGCCTGAAAATGCCAGCTCTCCTGCATACTAGCTTGTCACTTTGAGCACCTTGACCTTGATTTCTTCTGTAGATGGCGGATAACAATGTGAGCAAGATTTAGGTAACTGTGAGAAGTATAGAGGATGGTAAGCACCTGCAAGTGCTGACCAATAGCTGTAGCACATAGGAATAAAGACAAGGAAAACAATGGTGGGAGGAGTGAATATCTGATAAGAGAAGTGGAAGGAGAATGGAACCCAGCAGAGAGGAAGGAGTGAGAATGGAGGCAGCTCCCCCTTGGAAACCAGCCATCTGCTCTTGGCTTCGCCAGCTCTCATCAGAAATCTACTCTTCCTTATTTTCAGAAATCTAAGGAGCAGTGTATCCCAAAGATAATGGTGAAAAACAAATGACTGAGTGATTCCTAAAATAAAAGTCACTCTAGAAAAATCTAGAACCACTAAACCATGAACTGCTGCTGTTTCTTGAGATATCTAACATATTGTTGTCTAGAGCTGAGGATTTCTCAGAGAGTGAAATCACCTAGAATGTTTGCTTACAATGTAGAATCTAGATTGAGAGTGTAGCTTAGTGTTAGAGCATGTGTTTTGCATGCTTGAGGCTTTGGGTTTAAATCCAGAGCAAAAATTATGCAGAATCCCAGGTTTCGCCTAGGCCTCTTAATTCAGGATTTCTAGAGTGTGTGTGAATCTACAATCTGAATCCATTTCTTAAGAGATTTTCATATGTATTACAAGAATCACTGAAAGACGGAATTAATGAGCCCCCTAATAACCTAGCAAGAACCTCCAATAGCCCTGTCACCCTGGCTCCAACACTGTTACAAGTGGGGTAATCAAAGGTATCTTCCAGTTTATTGCCTTTACAGACTTTTTCTAAGTGCAGAATACCTGAAATCTTGTATCCCTGGAAGTTTGTAGTTGTGAGTTTGCCCAAAAGAATTTAAAACATTCTCCTGATTTTTAGAGCTGAATTTGCCCTTTCTTCCAAATTAACAGATGCAGTTGTTTAAGACTCGTTGACAGAAAATCCATAAGAACATCATCATAGACAATTTCTTTTTTGCTTTATAACTCAAAAAGCCCAAACTCTGCTGGTTTTATCAGATTGTGTGGGGTTTGCAAGCAATTTTCTTTGGAAACTCAAGGAAATACTTACATGTTATAGTCCACATTCTTGTTTTCCCTGTATCACAGAAAGTTGCTGGTGCCCAACAGGCAGCAGCAGGAAGCACTGATCCTCCTCTGACAATAGGAGCAGAGTGGCAGCATTCAGCTTAAAAGGCTAATCTAAGCAGCGAGATTTTGCCCTTTGCCTTTGCCTTACCTGATTCCAGATGATTTGCAGCCCACTTCAATGCAAAGGTCCAAGTATTTACAGCAGAAAAATAGCTCTTGAGATGAAGGCAACATCTAAATCACAAGCTGTCCTCAGATGATCTGGTTTCAGCCACATGAACATCCCCAAGATCCCAGATAAGGAACAACACTATCTGGCTTCCTTTCCTAAACCCAGGTGTTGCAGTTCACCGGCATGGTTGCTGATAAATCACCGTCAAACGGCTCAAGGGAGCAAGGGACTTATTATTTTTCTTCTATGAGTCACAGTTCTCAGTCTATCTTGAGAGAAGAGCTCGCACCAACACCAGGGCCGAGGTAACTGGCAACAGCATCACCACATAACAGCTGAGAGAGGGAGGATACTTATTTGCCAGACCAGTATATCTGGCCAAGTGTACACAAGGATGCCAATTCTCTCAACCAGCTCTCTGTATTTTATTCCAGGGCATAATCCCACCCACCATGGGCTGGGCTGTCCCCATCAGCTAGACAATCTCCTATAGTTTTGCTCTGGACCTAACTCAACCATTAATTCTCTACAAATATGGTCAAACCCTCAACTGTCAGTTGATACCTGTGCCCAACTATGATACCAAGTAATCTGTGGCATCTTTAAAGGAACTTGGGGAACTTATTTATTAAGTGAATCTCCCAAGAATGAATGGAGACATCATTCTAGAAGAACCACAAAAGAGAGTGCATAAATATGGGTTGAGATTAACACTGAAACACAGGCCTAGTAGTTCTCTAATCCTCCAAAGACAAGTAACTGGGTAACGATAAGGAAAAAATTTCCAGATGGGTAGTGGCTGTGCACCCAGTTCACAGGAGTCTTGTGGGGTAGCAGGATGAAAGCCAGCTCCTCCCTCTGCATGCTACATCATCAGTGGAATTCACCCTCCAGGCTTTAAAATCAAAAACCTGCTCAGAGGGCTGGCGAGATGGATCAGTGGTTAAAGTCTTTCCCAACAAGCAAAAGGACCTGAGTTCTGATCCCCAGAGCCCAAGAAAAAAAATGCCAGCAGATGTGGAATAATTCGAGCTCTGGAAAGCAACACCTAGAAATCTCCAGAGCAAGCCATCTAATCAGACTAGCCCTAAAGGCATACTCTAGGTTTAATTATAAACACAGGCTCAAAACAAAACAATAAGGCAGAAGAGTGATCAAGGATGATTCCAGACATCAACTTTGAGCCTCCAAAGACACACACTTTACCCTCAAGTGAACGTATGGACCTACGCCCACCCACATGCAAATACATTCATGCATGTACCCCTTATACATGAAAATGGAATAAATAAGTAAAATAAAACCCTGCTCAGAGTAACTGTCATTTAAGTTCTTAAGTGCAGAAATTCCAAATAAATGCTTTTTAAGGAAATTTTAGAGAATGTAACAAATTAACTCTTGAAGGAAAACTGTAGGCTAGAAAGATGGCTCAAAGGTAAGACTGCCTCACAAGAAGAAGAACCTGAGTTCAGACCCCAAACCCCATGTAAAAATGTCAGGCAGAAGCCAGATGGAAACAACTGTGGTATACTTCTGGCCCTGGTGGGCAGGGCTTGGGAAATCCCAGAGCGAATGTAGAAGCAATCCAGATGATTCCCAAAGTCACCCTTGATCCTCCACAGGATACACAATTCTCTCTCTCTCTCTCACACACACACACACACACACACGCACACACACACACACACCTACATGAAAAATAAAATAGTTTTAAAAATTGTGATTATTTTAAGTCTATTTTAAATGTTCAAAGATTTTTATTAGTTACACCGTGCATACATTTCCCTAATCCACAAAAGAACAGATAGGATTTACATTAACTTTCAGGTGCTGAGAAGTGACTTCAAATCAAATCTTAATAATCCAATTGATTGGATACAGGTAATGACTAGGAGAATCAAAAAAGCCATGTACTTTTGTACTTAACTAGGATTATTTTAAATAAGGGAATATAATTATACAACATAATAAAAATAACTTTAAATTACATTTAAAATTCACATTGCTTAGTTAGTAAAAGAACATAATAAACAGAAATTTTCTCAAGTTAGGAGGTTTCTCATTATATGATCCAAGCATGAGTGTGGTGAAGTCACCCTTGCATACTGTCAGGATTTTGTCTGTTAAATAGCAACCTAGTTGAGAACTAATTTCCAGATTTTTTGCAAAGACAGATAAATAAAGGTGTGTGTGTGTGTGTGTGTGTGTGTGTGTGTGTGTGCGCGTGCACACGTGTGTGTGTCTGGTGTCAGTTATGTAGTAGAACAGAATTTTTATCTTAGGAACTTGAATTTGAATAACCTCTGTTGCAGTCCACCTGCATAGTTGCTGATAAATGACCATCAGGTGGCTTAAGGGAACAAGGGATTTATTCTCTTACAATTACTGGTTACAATTCATAGTCCAGTTTGATGGGAGAGCATGCACCAACACCAGGGTCAAGGGAACTCACCACACCATCTCTTTTTTTGTTTTGTTTTTTGCAAGAGAACGAGGTAAGTTTTTTTTTTTTTACCAACTCATACAAACTTAATAGGTACCATAGTCCCCTCCTTCCCTCCCCCCATTCCCAATCCCACTTGCTCCCTACCCTTTTTTCCCCTTCCTTTCACCCTCTTCCCTCTCTTTCTCTTAGTGCTCCCCTTTCCTCACCTCCCCCCCAATCCCTGGAGCATCCTTTAGTGTGAATATCAAACTTCCCTCTGCATCCTTCACTCTAATGATGTGTACGGACTCAGTAGCATTGCCTAGAGGCGTTTCTGGTGCTCCCCTTTAGTATGGGAACACTAGTCGCCACACCATCTCTATGTAATGGCTGAGAGATGAACAATCCTTACTTGCCAGCCAGCATGTCTGGCCAAGTGTACACAAGGATGCCAACTTCCTCAACCAGCTCTCTGTATTTTATTCACCTGTTCAGGACCTAGTCCTACCCACCATGGACAGGGCCTTCCCCATCAGCTAGACAACCTCTTGCAGGTTTACTCTGGGCGTAACTCAACCACTAATTCTCTACAAATGTGCCCAGAGCTCAAACCTTCAACAGTCAAGTTGACACCTGTGCCCAACCATGACAACCTCTGATTAGTACTAATAAATAAGAATTCAAGAAAAAGGTTCTGAAATAGAGAAAACATGTAGACAACCGAGTTATTGCCTCAAACAAAGAGAAAGGACCTAAAGCATGTAGCACATTTTGAATTGAGAGCAAGGATGATAAGAAGTGTGGCTTGATTAAAAACAAATGCTAGGATCTGGCGGAATCCAGATTTTTGGCTGGGGGTTGGAGAAGTCCTGCCCTTATTAAAAAAAAAAAAGTTCATGGAAAGGAAAAACTCATGATGGTGTGTCCCATCAGATGCAGATAATCATGAGGTTGTGTACTCTTGAGATCTGGATGGGGAATCTGGTAATTCTGTTAGAGTCATGGGAGAAGACAATATCCTTGCCAGGAGAGACTGCCCTGCCTTGCTATTGGAAGTTAATTACATTCAGTTTCATTGCCTTTCAGGTTCTGGCCTTCTCACCTGGGATCAAAGTAGAAGTTAGGATATAATAAATATCTCCCCACATTAAGCGATGTGCCTAAGTGAGTCTAAAAAATTTTTTTGAACTTGGAGGGATTTTTTAGTGAAGCTACCTAGTCTACTTTCTGTTTGTGACATATCGTGCATGGAAAATAGAGCATGATTCCTAATAGGATCATCCATTCCTGTGACCTACCAAAGGGGAAAAAGTCAAGCTGGAGTTTGATCATGTGATTGCATTAGGGGAAAGGAGGGAGTTTCTGTAGAAAAAAAAATGCTGAGAAAGGGTTGGTGGTAAAGGACAGATGAATCAGAGGACAGATGAGGGGAGATGTGAGCGCAGTTAGGGGAGTGGAATTGGCTGAAGTAGTACAAGCAGATTGGATGAAGATGGCCAGAGTGGTAGACGTTTGCATTGTAGGGAGGTTTTTTGATTCTTGTTTGTTGGGGGGATTTTGGTTGTTCCTGGGTCCTCCAGATAAGAATCATTGGAGGAACTGATGTGGTTTCAAGGCAAGTATGGGCAAGGAGTATTTGATATGCTGAAGTGGAGAAACATAGAGAATGACAAGAAAATAGGTAAAAGAAAGCCTGATGCTAAGGGTCTTCCAACTATTTACCATTTCACTAGAGGAAGTTACTAGATCTGGGCAGTGATAGGCATCAAATTTTCTATATTCTGGTCATCTATTTTGGCTATCTAATGGATATTCTAGTCAGATTTGAATGCAAAAGCAGATAAGTAGAGACTTTGTTATCATAAAGTAAATTTAATTGTTTCCTATTTTTTTGAGGCAGGCCAAATGACTGTACTTAAGCATGTAGGAAGAGAATTTGCCCCCATAACTTTGTGTGGGAGAGAACTGGACCTCAGAATGAGACTTTCTGTCTGTAAGGCATCCTCTTAGAGTAGAAGGAATACTGGAAAAAAATAGCATCTGGCACAGGAATTAATGGGAATCTCTCAAGTGTTCTGAAAAAGGTTAGCAAAAATGGGGACTTCTGTGTCCACACAGGATCAATCTCTTAGGGTATCACTGATAGACTGGGAGCCTTCTCCATCCCTAGTGGATGTCATAAAAATGGTGAGTGATATTTTGCAGAAATGGTAAATAGCCTTCACATAATGTGATGACAATGAGAGAGTTGACAATAATGAGAGAAGTGAGGAGTAAAAAGTGAGTTTACAACCAAGGCAATAAAAGATCAGAATGAAGCCTTGTACTGCCTTTGTAGACAGTGAGGGAGTTAAAGACTGTAACACGGGCTGGAGAGGTGGCTCAGGGGTTAAGCCTCCGCCTTGCAGGCAGAAGGTCCTGAGTTCGGATCCCAGATCCCACATATAGACGCCCGGAGCGGCCTGTGCTTCTGGTGCTGGTAGGGCGGAGCCTGTGAATCCTCGGGCAGAAGGAGGTGGAGGCATCCATGGTGGTTCGCGAATTCGTCCGTGGTTCTACACATACACAGATACACACACACACACACACACACACACACACACACACACACACAGACACGCGCGCGCACATACACACGCATATGCACACAGTTGAATAAATAATAATAATAATAATAAAATTAAAGACTGTAACACCTTTTGGAATGAGGTCTCCAAATCGGTTATGGTCCATGTTTATCCCAGTAGTGGGTTTGGAAAGATGATAGCTTTCAGCAAGACAGCCAGAGAGAGAGATCGGGGAAAGAAAGGGCCTGGTGGATGCCTCAAAGGGCTGTTGGAGGCTTGATTAAGCCCTAAAAAATGGTTTTGGTACCCACCATGGAGTAGCCCTAGCCATGACAGTTCATTCCCCCAAGTGAATCTGGAGTGCTGGACTGAGATTAGAATGGAGAATGATAAGTACAGTGTGGGAACAGAGAATATTCTCAGGTTCTAGGAACCTGAACTCAAAACAAGCTGCTACTGACCACTGCTTACTAGATTACAGAAGTATCCTCACTCCAAGTACCTGTCCCGGGTTGTTGGTAACAAATGAAAAGAAATATTAACAGAAGTTAAAGCCAGAAAATAAGGGAATATCAAACTTAACAGTCACAGAGTATACTTCTGTTCAAGCCTGGAAAGACTCCTCCAACTTGAATGTCCAGAATGATCAAAAGTTAGCATGGGGCAGCATCTAGATGGAGGTTTTGGCCAATCTTTTATATTTGGGAGGGAGGTCCTCCTGGGGACCCTCCCCACCTTGGGCAAGATCCGGGATGCATAGAAAATGGCTCTCTCTCTCTCTCTCTCTCTCTCTCTCTCTCTCTCTCTCTCGCTCTCGCTCTCACTCTTTCTTCTTTTGTTCCTCCAGTTCCAATACTACACAGACAAAATAGTTCAGCTGTTTTGACCAAATGAAAGAACATACAGAAACATTTTTCTTAATCATATAAATTCACTTTGGGGGGGGGGGTCTTCTTTTTTGCATTCTTTTGTTTCCGAAAAGCCTTTCTAAGCTCTTGAGAAGAATAGTGACTTTGTATACTGCATCCAGGCGTCTCTTCATTTGGCAATTTCCTGATTGGAAGTGCCTTCTCTCCATCAGTCAGAGTGAAACAGCTACAATGCTACTTTGGAGAATTTTGAGAGAAAAAAGTCTTGAGAGTCATTCTATGGTAAAAATGGTTTAGAGAAAAAAAATAAAGTTTATGATTATAAGTGGTGTTGCCCCCAGATTTGTTTTGTGGCACCTTTCCTCTGTGCAACCATTTTTGACTTTGCCTTAGTTAACTAAACTAAGGAGAATGATGAAACATCCCACCCTGGAAAATAAGTCTCAGTAAGTAAACAACTCATTACTCTCAGGAAGTTCTAGGGAGTGGGGCCCTGTACAGAATATGGGAAAATAGTGAACAACAGCTTGGGGAGAGGTCTCTCCTACCAGCCAAGCCAGCCAGTTTAGTTTGAAGGAAACCAGGGAACAGTCAAGAAGCTGAGAAGAGATTGCTGAACAACCAAGCAGCTTAGTTCAAAGGAGCCGCTGGAGCAGTTCAAGACAATGTGAAGGACCTGGAGCCCCAGTCTGGGAGAGACTGCTGCCCAGGCCAGTGCCCAGGCCAGTGCCCAGGCCAGCCAAGAAGTCAGAGAGCTCTTTCTTGTATGCCTCTAGGTTATTACCATCCTATATCCCAGCTGGGTCACTGGTCTCAGAGGTCCTGCCCCCAAGGCCAGAGCCTTCTTAAGAAGGGCTTTGTAGCTTGGGAATCCTTTCCTATGCCAAGGTCTGCCCCCAGACCTTCCTGCAGCTTTTGTCTCCACAACACACACACACACACACACACACATATACACACACACACAAATTAGATGGAGTCCACAGAAACCACAAAACAGGGACCAATGGACATACCTACCATACAACAGAAGACTCCCAAAACCTTACCATGCAACAGAAAAGAATCTTCACATCTAACCCTAAGATAAGTAACGCATTTTATTTTCACTTTAACCTCAAGTGACTGTCACCAAAGTTTAAGATGTCTGTACAGAATACCTAAAGCTCCATATACTCACAATTCATCCTCACATGCCTCTAAGGATCTAAAACCTGCCAAATCACATTTATCACTAACCCCTGGCTACTAAACCCATCCTATTTTATAATCTTAAAGTTTTTCTGGTACTTAATCCAAACCTTACCCTAGCAAACCTTGATGCTCAGTCTTAAACCTCTCAGTTAAACCTAGCCTAAAATTCCATCACCACCTTAACCAGAGTGGGACCTACATGTTCCTTCAACAATACAATAACCTTATACAAATAAAGCACAAATAAAGTCTCACCCCCTTAATACCCAGGCAAACAGTCACAAAAACTGTACAAGTGTGGTAATTCTGTTTAACTCAAAAAAGTAAAAAAGATACATCTAAGAAAGATACTAGAGACCAAATACAAAATGCCCAAGTTACACTGCAAATCCATGAGCTACAACAAAAAACAAGATAAAAGAAATCTCCTTCAAAAAACATTGACCTGCATAAGGATGAATTTCGACTAAAGTAACTTCTTGGATATTAGCCAAGAAGTCAACTAAGATAATTATCCTCAAAGCTGGATTATTAATATGATCAAAACAATGAAAGAGGAAATCAAAGAGGATTAAATGACCAAATAAGCAAATATGAACAGGAAAATAACAGGCACATGGATGAGATTAAAAAGTCATTTAAAGAAACAAAACTAGGCATAGAACAATTGAACAAGTTTCATGCAGAGATTAAACTTGAAATTAAAAACAAGCTAATTACAAACCAAAACTCACAAAACTCAGCAACAGAACTAATGAAGCAGAAAATAGAATATCACAATTAGAAGGAAAAAAATGGAAGAACAAATTTGCTCAATTAAAGAAATTGAAAAAGCTAAGAAAATATGCTTGAGAGAATATTCAAAAACTATGAGACTCCTTAAAGAAGCCAAACCTTCTCATTAATGGAATCTGAACACTATTGTCAATGGAAATTTCCCATATCTCCGTTCAAGTACAAAAGGCATGCCACATCAGTCAGATATGACCAAAATAGAAACTCCCCATGGCAAATAATAATCAAAACACTACAGACACAAGACAAAGAGAACCTACTGAAAGCTTTGAGAGAGAAAAACTGAGTCACATTTAAAGGTAAGCCTATTAGAATAACAGCTGATTTTTCAATGGAAAAAAATAAAAGCTGAAAGAGCTCATGGAACTTTGTGGAATAGTGGATGGTTAGATTGTAAGAGTCTAAAGATGGGGAGGTCCCCACTAGATAAGACATTCCACTTAATGCAGGGCAGCTGCATCCAGGAACTCACTGAAATAAGATTTGTCCTTACCAGACCTGCACAATGGCTGACAAATCAACATGCCCCCATAGACTAGCGAGGATCTAAGGAAAAATAAATTCAAATAGTAGGAAACTTAGGGGTTAGGCTTGACCAGAGAAGGGAAGTGTCCTTACCAGTGGATATGCCTGAGAAAGGGCCACTTGATCTGCCATAAAGACCTGAATTCAACTAGAGTATATGATCCAGTGAGAACACCAGGAATCATAGAAGCAGATGGATAGGAGGTTGGTAGGGAGGGGGGATGGATTAATGAAGGGAGGGGAAAGAGGGAGGGAAAGCGGGAAGTAGGGTAAAAGGAAAGAAAGAAAAGGGGAAAGGAGGGGTGCAGTGATTATTATTCATTGTGCTTGTAAAACTAGGAAAAAATAAAACAAATAAATAAGTTTGCAACAAAGAAAAAAAGAAGTCAGAGAGAGAACAGCCAGTGGACAGTCCAGCAGCTGGAGATGAACCTAGAGCAGCCCTGAAGCCCGGAGCAGACTCTTCAAGCAAGTCTTCAAGCATGTCCTACAGCAGAGAGCTCCAGGGTCACTTCTGAGTCGTACCTGTCCTGTGGGTGGGGGAGACATTCTGATGATGTAACTGCCTTTGAATGGTTCCTGCTCCTGTATGTAACCCTTACCCCTACTGTATGTAACCCCAGTAAACTTGGTATGTAACAGGGCTACAAACAGAAGAAAGTCCATCTTGTAAGCTGGGCTCAACTCCCACTGAGGCTCGCACTGGAAAACTTTTAATGCAGCTGTCTATGAGGGAATGCTCAAGGGAACCTGGGTCTAAAGGTCATGGTATGTAATGGCTGTTCCTGAAACTGCACTCAACAAACTCTAGATGTCTCCATGGTCCCAACTAACTTCTTATCTTGGTGTCTATGACATTCTGTTTGGCTTAGACGAGAGGGAATTTTCCATGTGATTTTTCTGTATAAAAATTAATTTGAGGGGCTGGAGAGGTGGCTCAGGGGTTAAGCCTCTGCCTTGCAGGCAGAAGGTCCTGAGTTCGGATCCTAGACCCCACGTATAGACGCCAGGCGGAAGCGGGGGCGGCCTGCGTTTCCGGTTCTGGTAGGGCGGAGCCTGTGAATCCCCGGGCAGAGTAAACAAGGAGGAGGCGGTCCGTGGTGGTTCCCGAAGTTCGTCCGTGGTTCTACACACACATATACGCATACACGCACACACACACATACATGCACACACACACACATACACGTGCACAATTGAATAAATAATAATAAAAAAAAATTTTTTTAAATTAATTTGAGAAGTGACTCAAGTGCGTGCTTTGGAATCCAAACTCCTTAGTGCATGCCCACTGGCCAGAGAATGAATCCATTAGTATAATTCATGTCTGGTGTTCATTCCTGGTTGTCACCTTGCGATAGAACTCCTATCTGGAGTGGGAAGACAGTTGTGTGCAGCATCTCCCCGGAAAAAGTCTTCTTCATACAATAGGTGGGAGTAGACAGCAGTAAGCAGAAGATCTGTGAGAAAGGATGTTCTCTCAACATTTCTTCTAATCCAAATGTGTATTCATTAACTTAACACCCAATTGAAGTCACAGGAGCTTGCCCCAACACTCCTGGGTCCCTAAGAGGTCTGAGGCTGCAGATGTCTGTGGTGAGCATGTGAAATCACAACACTTGGCAGCAAATAAGTAATGTAAAATTCTCCCATTTTACTGGCAGGAAAACAGGTCCAGGCAGGTAATTATAAAGATGATCAGAACAGATCACAGACTTTGGTTTCATCTTTATCAGAAGAATCAGAGTCCACTCCAGCCAGATCTCCACACTGCCATTAATTCAGTTCGTCAAGTTTTCACCTCCAGCTCAGCAGCAGCAAGGTAAGTGTTATTTTTTTGCTGTTAGACAAGGTAACAGCTGGGAATCACGCGCTGACCACAAAGGTCAACCAAATTCTCAAGAAATGAACTGAAACAGAACCCAGGACAGCGTACCTGCTTGCTTGACCTAATGTGCTCCCCAAAAGGCTGTCTTTTACACTGGAAAGAAGTCAAGGGTGTCAATTGGATCACAGCACCTTTCTTTGAACACTTAACACATTGTAGAAAAGATGGGCAAACAGTGAGTCACCCCAATCTGCTATGAAGCATCCTGACTTAGGGAACCAGGAGTGAAAGAAATTAAAAAATTCAAGAGGTCTTGGAAGGAAACAACTGGAAGGAAAGTTATAAACAATCAAAATGAAGAGCCAAGGGCTGGGGAGATGACTCAGTAGATAACAGTGATTGCTTTGCAAGTGGAAAGACCCAGCATCCATGTAAAAGTATTGCTGTAGGTATTGCTGCAGGTACCATTACTGTTGCCATTAGAAACACTTATACAACTATCTTAAGAAAGGAAGAGATTTATTTGGGTTACAATTCCAGAGAGGATATAATTCATTAGGGAAGCGGAAACTGTATGAAACTTGGGTTACAACAACCATCATGAAGGCAGAAAGAGCAAGCAGCAAACTCAAGAGTAAACTGCTAGTGGAAGAAGGGCAGGACTACCAACTTCAAGGCCTGCCTTATGATGTGTCTTGCTCCAGCAAGACTCCACCTCCTAAAGGTGCCATGACGTTTCCAAACATTAACACCAGCTAAACTTTTTTTTAATTTATTTTTATTACTTCCACTCATACAAACTTAACAGGTACACAAGTCCCCTCCCTTCCTCCAACCTCCCCCCTCCCCTCCCCCCTCTCTCCCTATCCCCCAGTGCCTCCCCCTCCCATCCCCGGAGAATCCTGTAATGTGCATGCCAAATTCTCCTCTGGGTCATCCTCTCAGATGAGGCGCAAGGACCCAGTGGCATTTCCCAAAACCCTTTCCTGTGTTCCTGTTAAGCATAAGAACACTACTGTGGCTGTCAATCCCTGGCCTCCAAGGATCCTAGTGCCTTTAGCAAATGCTAGACTTTGTGGGGTCAATAGTGTGTTGGACATTGCGCAGGGCATGCAAAGTCCAATTATGATTGCTTCGGCCCTAACTAGTGTGGAGTATCATTGCTCCTCCCATCTTTGTGGTCTTACAATCTTACCGCCCCCTCTTCCGCAAATTTCCCTGAGCTTCAGGATGGGGAGAGATTAGGCTGGCCTAGTTACAGGTGGTTGATATAGAGTCTCTGAAGTTCCAGATTATGGTTGGTTGATTTATTTTTTTCAGTTTTGCTGCTCCTACAATGCCCTTCACTCCATCCTGATGGGTATTGGATGTCACCCCCTGGCCGGAGATAAAAAGCTGTTAAACTAGAGTCTTGCTAAAAGAGTATATTCAAAGATAGATGTAATAAAAGTAGGAAACCACAGTGAGGGAGGGGTCAATCACCCATTTGCAAAATGGTTACTTTTTATCTGCCAGACTATATGCCCTCCCCTTCTGGTGAGATCATACCCCCTAAGTTGTAGATGATCAGGAAGGAAAGTGTGTGAACTTAACCACAGTCTCATTACTTACTTGCAGTCCTTGATGGTGGCCTATTTTCTCTCTGTAACATGGTCCCCTCTCTCCTTGTTTCTGGTGTGGCCCTCCTACCCCATCCCTCCTGTTCATAATTCTTGCAATTACTGTAGGTATTACAGAAATTTATCCTTGAGTGTCTCTAAGTGGGTTTGGTACTAGGAGCCACCTATTAGGGAGTGCATATGGCACTTAATTTTCTGGGTCTGAGATACTTCACTCAATATAATTGTTTCTAATTCCATCCATTTCCCGGAAAATTCCATTAATTCATCATTTTTGATGGTTGAGTAGTACTCCATTGTATAGATGTACCACAGTTTTCCTTATCCACTCGTCAACTGTTGGACATTGGGTTGATTCCAAGACTTTGCTATTGTAAACAGTGCTGCTATGAACATGATTGTGCTTGTGCTATCGAGGTGAATTTTTGCTGTATGCGGGGTTATTCCCAAAAGTGGAATAGCAGGGTCATATGGCATTTCAATTTTTAATTTCTTTAAGAATTTCCAGACGGGGGCTGGAGAGGTGGCTCAGGAGTTAAGCCTCTGCCTTGAAGGCAGAAGTTCCTGAGTTTGGATCCTAGACCCCATGTATAGATGCCAGGCGGAAGCAGGGGCGACCTGGGCTTCTGGTCCTGGTAGGGCAGCCCTTGTGAATCCTGGAGCAGAGTAAACAAGGAGGAGGTGGAGGTGGTCCATGGTGGTTCCCGAATTCGCATGTGGTTCTACACACACACGCGCACACACACACATATTCATGCACACACGCACATATCCACAATTGAATAAATAATAAAAAAAATTAAAAAAAAAAGAATCTCCAGACGGCCCGCCAGAGTGGCTGTATGAGCCTGCATTCCCACCAGCAATATAGGAGAGTTCCCTTCTCTCCACATCCTCTCCAGCATTTGGTATTGTTTGTATTGTGGATTTTTGGCATCCTGACCGGGATGAGATGATATCTTGGGGAAGTTTTGATTTGCATTTCCCTGATGGCTAAGGATGTGGAGCATTTTTTAAGATATTTGTTAGACATTTTAATTTCATCCCTGGTAAAGTTTCTTTGAAGTTCCAGGGCCCATTTTTTAATTGGGCCATTTGTTTCCTTGGTGTTTAGTTTTCTAAGTTCTTTGTGCACGCTGGACAGTAGAGCTATATCAGATGTGTGGTTAGTGAAGATTTTCTCCCATTCTGTGGGTTGCCTTTGTGCTCGGGTTACAATCTCTTTATCTGAACAGAAGCTCTTTAATTTCACAAGATCCCATCTGTTGAGAGTTGGTTGCAGTGACTGTGCTATTGGATGTCCATTTAGGAACTGTTGGCCTAGCCCAATCAGCTCAAGGGAGTTCCCTACCCTTTCAACTAAGGTTTCTATAGTCTCTGGCCTTATATCGAGGTCCTTGATCCATTTGGAAGTAATTCTTGTACATGGTGACAAGTACAGGACCAGTTTTAATCTTCTGCATGTGGAGATCCAGTTTTGCCAGCACCATTTGTTGAAGATACTGTTCTTTTTCCATTGGATTTTTTGGGCCCCTTTGTCAAAGATCAAATGGCTGTAGTTGTTTGGGCTTATATCTGGGTCTTCAACCCTTATCCATTAATCTGTGTGTCTATTTTGGAGCCAGTACCAAGCTGTTTTTATAACTATGGATTTGTAGTATAGACTAAGGTTTGGTATGGTGATACCTCCAGCAGTGTTTTTGTTACTCAGGATTGTCTTTGCTATCCTGGGTCTTTTGTGCCTCCATATGAATTTTGAGATTGTTTGGTCAACCTCTTTGAAGAATTGCTTTTGGGATTTTAATTGGTATAGCATTGAATTTGTATATTGCCTTTGGTAGGACGGTCATTTTTACGATGTTGATTCTGCCAATCCAGGAACATGGGAGGTCTTTCCACCTTCTGAACACCAGCTAAACTTGCAAACACATGAGGCTGTGGGGTTCACATTCAAATCATGACAGGCATAATTGCATATGTTTGCAACCCAAGTGCTAACGAGCAGGAGTAGAGTAAGCAGATCCTGACCATTCACTGACCAGTCAGTTTAGAGGAAACAGGAAACAGGAAAATTCAGATCCAGTAAATGACCCTGATTTTAAAAATTAAGATGGAGCATTTTGAGGAACACATCTGACATCAACTTTGGACATCTGCGTGCTCACCTACAGGCAAACTGCCAGGCTCTCGGCAGCTAGTGCAGAGGGAGTGCTGGTCTAGCCAGGCACTACCCGGGGCTGAGCAGGAAGATGAGTGTTGCCGGCCCTGACCCCTCTCACTACCTGGAAAAATACACCGGGCCGGGAGCTCTGTCAAAGCAGGAAAAGCTCCTTTATTCCAACAGTCAGGCCCTATATGCCCCACCCAACATCCCATAAGTCTTAGCATGAGTCTTTGCTGATTGGCCCTCTCAGCTAAGCAGTTTAACTACCACTGTAGAAGACCAGGGCTGGAGAGGTGGCTCAGGGGTTAAGCCTCTGCCTTGCAGGCAGAAGGTCCTGAGTTCGGATCCCAGATCCCACGTATAGACACCAGGCAGAAGCAGGGGCGGCCTGAGCTTCTGGTCCTGGTAGAGCGGAGCCTGTGAATCCCGGGGCAGAGTAAACAAGAAGAATGTGGAGGCGGTCCGTGGTGGTTCCCGAATTCAGTCCGTGGTTCTACACACACACAGAGACACATACACACGCGCGCACATACATACGCACACATGCATAATTGAATAAATAATAAAAAAAATTTAAAAAAAACTGTAGAAGACGTAGTCTCGTGAGATTTGTAGTCTCATGAGATTATTATGGGCTAGTGGGGAGTTACTATGGGCCAGTTGCTGTTGCTACCTAAGGCTATATTGCATCAGCCACAAGGCTGTGCTGCATTATGCTGGTGAGGCAGCTTAAACAGATCATGAAACTCTAGCCAGCTCAGGAAGTTCTAACAGGCCTTGTCCAGGGTCTTGATGAGGCCCAACAGCAAACCACCTGCACACATATACATACACCACACAGAAGAAAGAAAGAAAAAAGAACAAAAAGTAAGGCAGGGTGGGAAGATGAGACATGAAGACTGAGGAGATAGGGAGAATTGAGAGAATGAGGACTAAAGAAAGCCCTAAGGGTTCTATTGTCTATTGAGATAGTCTAAAACTGAGGCATTAAGTTGAAAACTATTGTCTTCCTTTTAAAACCTTGTAATGTTAAGTTTCCACAGCAATATGTCTCAGGAGAATAGGAAGTTGAGTCCTGGGTCACACTGCTCCCACCTGAAACACAGATCCTATCCCACCTCTACAGGCAGCACTAGAATCTGTCATTTCAACATTGTGCTCTCTCTCTCTCTCTCTCTCTCTCTCTCTCTCTCTCTCTTTCTCTCTCTCTCTCTCTCTCTCTCTCTCACGCAACCTTATGAATAATGGAAAAAAGTCCTATTTCCTTAGTTCTTAAAAATGTATATATGGCAAAAAGTATCCAAGTTCTTTTATACAAAATAAGTGATTTTTTAAAGAGTCTAAGTAAAAGTGAAATCATTTTAAAGGCTAAAAAAACTGACCAGAAGAATGAATTAGAAATGAACTGTCAGATCTTAATTAGATTCCTACAGCCAAAATAATTGGTGTGGGCAACTTTATTAGGAAATTCCATTCACACAGCTATAAGGACATATGCTAGGATCAAAAGTTACAAGTTTTTCCATCCACACTGGAATATTCTTGGGAAAACTCCGAGTACTAAGAAAGAAAGAACAGAAAAATCTGTTAGAAATAGTGTTGAGTAGGCAGATGACATTTCCCTTTGACAAGCTACTGGAGCCAAATGTCACAAGTAGGGTGGGCTGACTGAACAGCTTTCTTTGACTTTCAAGCTTTTTTCAATTGTTACAATATAGTTTTGTTGAAAGTAGTATGTGAGTAATAGATTTCACTGCAATTTTGCTTTGACACTGGGAATCACTAAGTAGTTCAGACAGGTCAAGAATTCACAACTCACCTGCTATAATCTACAGGTGTGTGCCACCACATATAGTTAGATGCAATTATTTTTTTTTTTTTTAGAAAATAGTAAGTACTGAGCCACAAATTGAACCCCAGTTGGTTTCAGTTACTTCCAAGAGCAAAGTCTATATCTGCGCTTGCACACTGAGGTCTTAGCTCTGCCCCACAATCACACTCCTCTAGGGAGCATGTCGAAAGTATTCTAAAAGCTGAGGCTTTCTGGAATATTCTTCCTTTTCTCTGCTCATCCAAATTTAATAAAGCCTGCAACCTTCAGAAATATGTCAATTTCAACTCACCTTGAATCCTTTTTCCTAAACCACTATATACACACAAATTCAAAAGGTCCTGGATACATCTCTCTTCAACAATTTATCTTTCTCTCAAAACACAAGCTTTTAAGAGGTAATGGCTTCTACTTCTTCAGTCCCTCTCACAGTATCTAGCAAGGTGCTAGGTCTTTGAGGTTTCAATAATACCCATTGATTGACAAGTAAACACGGGAAAACAAAACAGGAAAGTTTGAAAATTTCTGTTCAAAGTGGAAGTAAAAAAGTTTCCACAGAGCCAGTGAGACAGGTCAAGATACCTGCATGCAAACTCAGCAGCTGAGTTAGAACGCTGAGCTTTGTACATGCAAAGGGGGGATACACTTACCTACTTTCTCTCTCTTCCTCTCTCACTCTGTCTCTCGCTCTCTCTTTCTCTCTCTTTCTCAATTAAGTAAAAAGAATCTAAAAAGTAGCTATTACAAGTAGGAATGATAGCTTCCAAGATGTCTGCGGTGAGTTAGCCTCCTCCAGCTTTGGCCAGCCAGCCATGCCACCTCTGCTTTAAGAGACTGTCCCTTCCCTCTGGAACCGTAAGCTGAATAAACCTCCCTTTCTCCCTTAAGTTGATTGACTTTGAGTGTTCTCTTACAGCAATAATTAAGAGTAACCGTTACAGAAATTGGTACCGAGTAGTGGGATATTGCTGTGAGATTAAGAACAGCTGGTACCACAACGTGAAGTTGTTTGTGAAGCTGAGAGAAGTTGGTACCCAGAAGTATGGCCAATTCTGTGATGTGGCTAGTGTGCCTTTGGAACTGCTCGTTGGGAGAAATATGGAGAACTTTGGGACTTTGTGCTGGGAAAGTCTTTACGTCTTGGCGGTTGGGCCGAAGGGGCCTTTCTCATGAGAGCTCAGAGGAGAGCAATGCTGTGAGAGACGCAGGCAGTGGAAGCCCAGCTTGTGATGGTCCAGAGGGGAACAGAGACTGTTTGCAACTGGACGAGTGACAAATGGAGCCATGTGTTGGCCGAGAGTTTAGTGAAGTTTTGCCCTCGTCCTGAAAGCTTGCCTGAAGTTAAGCTGGAGTGCTTGGCGGAGGAAATTTCAAAGCAATGTAGTCTTGACAATGTGATATGGCTACTTTTTAGTTGTCTTCAGAGTTATGGGGAAAAAAGCAAAGAATCAGGCAGGAAGAAGCAAAAACTGTAAGATCCAATGATGAAAAATACAATGGCAAACTTAAAGAGTTGAACCACGAAGAAGCAGAGAACAAAATAGCTGTTGAAGAGATTAGCTCCGTTTGTAAATCAAAGCCTGCTCTTAATTTGAATAATAGGAGAGGCCTAGCTTGAGGGCAAGATCCTCAGGGAAGACTCCCACTCATAAGAATGCAAATCCTTTCAGAAGACTGGAGCTAAAGGGTGGAGTTCCAAAGCAAGAGTTGGTTTCTCTTACCAAGCAACTGCCCAGGAGTGAAAGAGATGGTCAACATAGAGAAGCAGAATCAGCTGTGATTCAAGGGGGCCAGTCTTGGCAAAGTCGTCTACGTGGTTCTGGTTTTAGAGGCATCAGTGATGCAAGAGGGAGGAGATCATGGAGTCCTCCTCCAAGATTTCAAAAATTGGCAGAATCCAGGCATCATGTGGCAAGAAGCCTGCAGTTTAGAGGCCCAAGAAGGGCAGTTTGTGCTGTGGAGTTAAAGCCTGGTTTGCCATTGAGAAGTAAAGATGTTAAGAGATTCCAGACACAACGTGGGACACCTGCCAAGGAGAGCTGTATACCCTGGGAGGAGTCAGCTCAAGAGAGCAACGTATTCTATGGGCAGCTGCATTGGAGGGGTGGAACCAAAGCCCTTTGGAACTGAGATGATTTCAACAAGAGGCTCACCTGTTGGACTTGGAGCTACAAGATTTGGAGTTTGTCCTGCTGGTTTTCGGTCTTGTTATGGACCGATCTTTCCTGGATATGCCCCCATTCCTTCCTTTTTTTGTTGTTGTTATTGTTGATACTTTAATTTTACCATTCCTTCCTTTTGGAATGGGAATGTTTATTCTGTGCCATTGTATGTTAGAAGTATGTAACTTGTATTTTGATTTTACAGGAGGCTTTGGACTTTGGACTTTTAAACTGTTGGGACTACCATTGTAGTTTATGAAGACTTTTAAGGTTGGACTGAGTATGTTTTGCGTAATGAGATGGCACTGAGCCTGTGGGGGTCAGGGTCATGGTTTGAAGTGTGTCCCCCACAGTCTCATGTTTTTGGCAAGGTCATGGCACCTTGAGAGGTGGAGCCTTGCTGGAGGAAGGCAGTCGCAGGGGGTGGGCCTTGAGGTGGATTAGTCCCACCCTACCTCCAGGAGAAGTCTGCTTTTGCAGCAAGCAGTCTACAGCTCTCAGCTTCCAAGATGTCTGCGGTGACTTAGCTTCCTCCAACTTTGGCCAACCAGCCATGCCACCTCTGCTTTGAGAGACTGTATCTTCCCTCTGGAACCATAAGCTGAATAAACCTCTCTTTCTCCCTTAAAAAAAAAAACCAAGTAGGAATGATATTCAGGAAAGAAAGAGAAGCCCAAAGGAAGAGACATTCAAAGCTTATGAGAGGAAATCATAAATCAGAAAGCTTAGCTTAAAACACTGGGCCTGTGGCAACTTAAGCCCAGAATCTTCATATGTTATAGCTCATTTAATCCTTACAGTAGCTCTGCAAAAATTAATGTTATCATAATGTCTCTTTTATAGATGAAACTATACTGAAACCCAGGAATGAATTGGTTTGTGTGAGAAGGAATCATGAAGAAGTATCAGAGCCACACAATTCAGCCCCAAGCATTCTAGCTTCCAGGTCTCTCCACTTTACTAAATAGGAAATGTAAGAAGGAAAAACTGTGAATGGCCTGATGATTGCTAGAGCTCAAAACAAAACTTAGAATACTTTCAGACTGTAGGTAGCTAGGTTTACAAATACAAAAATCAAATACAGTACGCTTTTCTCTTCACGTATAAGTAGAGGTCATGCAAAGCTGTATGTGCTCACCATGCTACATACACTCAGTGTGTTGCATATACAGAAGATATACATTCAATACACACAATGTGCATCACACACAACACACATGCAGTTCATACAGATGTGTAGACCACACTATACAACATACCATTGGTTAGAAAACAGATATGAGTTGCGAACTGATAGAAGGGAGTTACACAGGGGTTAAGTCCTGTTCATGTATATGCAAGCTTGATAAGCTACTGGAAAACTCTGACCCAGCCTTCAGTGTGGGGCATCAACTTAGGAAATAGCAAAATATTTTTAATCTGAGCGACAAAAGATCTTAACTAATTTGCAGCTTTGTGATCAATCATTGGGCTTCAAGGTAACACGTTACAGCAGGAAGCTGCAACTGTGTCTCTGTGGCCCTTTGTAGTGACAAATCCTGTGACTACAGATGGGTTGTTCCTGTTTCGTCACCTTGTCCTACATATGTGTACCAAAGAAGAGTCTGCATTCTCAAAAGAGCTCACCTTCACTAAAATACCATTTACATTGTGTTTTTACCCCACCCTTTTCTAAAGAATCTTAGGAAGAAATATCCTAAAAGGGAGATCTGGTCAACCATAATTTGGGAAGAAAAAGGGTCCCCTTATTCCATGAATACACTACCCATCTCATAAATATTCATGAAAACTACTTCAAAATCCACAATTCAGAACCCACTATACTATTATTCATCCTGTAGAACATATAACTCTACTGTCTTTGGAATGCTCACTTTGCCAAATAAAATTCCACTTAAACTTCCTATTTCTCTCAAGAGAATTCTCTCCTTGGGGAGGACAGGAATATAATTTCCTTTCATGAAACCACACACATTCAACACACAGCACAAACGTAGGACACATATACTCAACATATATAACAGTACATGCAAATCCACAATATACACATGCTCCATAGACACATGTACACATATACACAAGCACCCATTCATAATCCACAGTGGTTTTCCTCAGACAATGGCCCTATGGCAGAGCTTGCTGCCCAGGTGGATGCAAACAGTCCAACTAGAAGGAAACTACATATTCCTGGAACTCACAAGCAACAGGGTTCAATGGTTGTATCACCAAATATTGAATTTTACTTTGAGACATAGCCCTGGGACTATATACTTCTACTGCAGACAGGAAGGCTCCTCGGATTTCAACTCCTCTCCTAAGATCTGGCTACTGGCGAGGTTCTATTTGATCCCAGAATCCTGGACATAATCCTGAGCTCCATAGGCTGTAGTCAACCTTCAACCTTGCTCCTAGGATGGGGTTCAGGTACTCACAACTCTGTGGACCCCAGAGCTCATTCTGTGACTCCTGACCAGCCTGTACGCACAGGCTATTTTCTGACTCTACTTCCAGTGCTACTCTGGAAGGTGACCTTTTGCCCAGGTGGGAAGAAATGCACTTAGGCCCTAATCCCAGAATGTGGCCAAACCCCATGAAGGTCTGCTGAGGAGCATTCTCTGCAACAAGCCACAATCTCCAGCCCTGAGGATCCTTGAGGGGTTCACACAGTAACATTGCTCCCAATGGTCTTAATTTCTGATTCAGCTGACACTTAACCCATCTTTAGGAACTCCTGTCAGGAAACCACCACCAAGCTCCAGAGTGTCATAGTTGGACTATAGTTCTGCCTCTCAAATGCTGTGCTGGGTAGCCCTCTGCGTCTGCTATATTGACTGCAATGACTTTGGGGGGAACGATTAGCTTTTCCCAACCTGTGGGACAGCCCTTCATTTTGAGAGGATGGGTGGGAACTTCCCAAACATGCATGCCTTAGAAGAGCAAAAGGAAATAGGTTGTTTCAATTTTTGCCTGTTTTAAGACTTTTGGGTCCTCTAGCATTTGCTAAAGGCACCAAGATCCTTGGAGGCAAGGGATTGACAGCCACAGCAGTGTTCCTATGCTTAAGGGGAACACAGGAAAGGGTTCAGGGAAATGCCACTGGGTCCTTGTACGTCATCGGAGAGGAGGGCCCAGAGGAGAGTCTGGCATGTACATTAAAGGACTCTCTGGGAATTGGGGGGAGAGGCACTGGGGGATGGGGGGAAGGGGTGAGGGGAGGGAGAGCAGGGGGGTCAGGGGGAGGAGGGGGGAGGGAGGGAACCGGTGTACCCCTAAGTTTGTATGAGCGGAAATAATAATAAAAAATGTTATAAAAAAAAAAGACTTTTGGGTCCTGTTCATCCTCTCTTCTTGTGCCGAACTGTAGTTAGCAAGCATAATGCAATCTCCAATTTATATTTAATGCCTTTTGTCACATTTGAAAGGTCTTGGCCATGAAGGCTAGGTCATTGTCAGACTCCAGAGAGAGGGATAGTCTAAACCTAGGTACTAGTACCTCATTGTCTGGAGTCTCTGCAGGAGTCTTGTGGCTTTGTGGCAATCTCGGCAGTCTTAGTGGCAATAAGAACATCATGCACATATTCAGAGTGCTCTTGGCAGAACTCCAAGAGGTCTGCATTTAGGTTAAGCAAGATCAGGGAGCTTTGAATCTTTAGGCAACCTAATTATTGTCTCTCATAATCCCCTTTAGGATCAGTCCTTTTAAAGGCAGGGATGGTGTTGCAGTTTGCCTAGTTGCTGATAAATGACCATCAAATGACTTAAGGGAACAAGGGTTTATTCTCGCTTATGATTCCTGGTTACAGTTCTCAGTCCAGCTTGATGGGAGAGCACACACCAACATCAGGGCCGAGGGAACTGCCCACACCATCTCTACATAACAGCTGAGAGAGGGACGATCCTTACTTGCCAGACCAGCATGTCTTGCCAAGTGAACAGAAGGATACCAACTCTCTCAACCAGCTCTTCATGATTTATTCCAGGGCCTAGTCCCACCCACCATGGGCTGGGCCTTCCCCAGCAGCTAAACAATCTCCTCAGGTTTGCTCTGGACTTAACTCAACCATCAACTCTCTACAACTGTGCCCAGAGCTCAAACCCTCAACAGTCAAGTTAACACCTGTGCTTAACTATGACAGATGGGCTGACTAATTGGGAGCAGTGGGAAGAAAAGAAAGCCTTGTTTCCCCATTTTCCTGTCCTGGTTTTCCCATCTTGGATATAGGGAACCATCTTCCCTGCCTCTAAGTCTCGTTGTTTTTAGATTTCTATAAATCCATCATACACCTTCTGGGCAATTCTTAACAACTGAGACCTATTTAATTTCCGAATACATATATTTTTTGTAATTTTTCTCCTTATATCAGGGGCTAACTGGATGACAAAGGGAATTTTTATAACTTGCCAGTTTTCAGGTGCCTCTGGGTCTATTACCCTCAGACGTTCTGGGAACCCGGCATTCGATTTTTGAGGAATCACTTCACTTAGAGAGGCTGGTGAGTTTTCTGGCAGCTGCTTTGATCCCTCCTAACAGAATTTGGCAAAAGTTGTTTAGATCCTCCTTGCCTTTGTTTGTGTTAGGGCCCTCATTTGACATCTCGGATGAGAAGACTCACTCTAAGTAGGCAATGCCATCTGGAAGGGAAATTGTTCCTAACCCAAGAGCCAGTTTTTGCTTTCTAGCAAACAAGGTAGCCAGAAACTGTTGATAATCATCGCAAAGTGTATATAGTCTCAAGAAACCCAATGGGTGCTGGACCATTTTCAGATGCCTATGACTTGATACCTACAACCGTAAGGGTCATTGGTCCCTCTCATCTGGAATTTAGATGCCTCTAGAAAAAAAAAACAACTTACAAGCATTGTTAAATACTATTATATGTCTTTGCAACAATTTGTAAATCCTTATCTAAACCCTTATAATCTACTATCTACAGAAATCTCCTGAATGGCCAATTATCCTGGGTTCCTCCATGATTATCTTGATGTCTCTCAGTGGGGCCAGATCCCAGGGCATCTTCAGTCCTTCCCCACCATGCCTAGCTATTGAGTGATGTAGAGGAGAGGCTAGGGGGATTGATATCTTGAGGCTATAGGGAGGGGAAATCAACCTTCCACTGTCCCTTTTATTCACAAGCAGGGCAGGAGCTAAGGTGTGGCACTACCGATTCAGGGAGGCCCTAGCCCGGCTCCCAGCTAGGGACAAGCCTGGGCATGTACAGACATGCTCCAGACATGTCCCAACAGAGGACCATGCAGGCCGGATGAACAACCAATGGGAAGCAGCCATCTAACCTGCCTCTGCAAAGGACACCTAGTAAACAGTTAAATGACTGGTGGCTGTCCCCCGGAGGAGAGATGGCAACACCTGATTGGACCCCGTCCCTATATAAGCCCAAACGCCCTTAAATAAATTTGAATCTGCTACAGCTCGTCTCTGCTTGCTTCTCACCTGATTCCCGGCGTCTGGTGGTGACCCGATGCCGGTTCGCCCATTTGCCTGGACAGCCCCCTCCCCATCTCACGGCTGGCCCGGAAGGGGATATGGCAACACCAAGGAAGGGAGGACACAGTGAAGTGACCATTCCATCCCCATTTGAGGCAGGCCCCAGGAGGCACTCGCGATGAGTTCTTCTTCTTAGGAGAAACCCCAAGGGCAGCTGCCAGGAGCTGGCACTTTTGTTTATCTTGGGGGTTAGTTAATCCTTGTGTCCATTAAAAACCTTGAAAGCCAAAGAGATCTGTCTGAGAGGTATGAGGACCAAAATCTAGTCTCCTAAGCTTATTTGGGATGTTAGGAGTTATGTTAACCAAAAAGGGATGAGGTAAAGCATCCAACTTAAAAGCTGAAACCAGAAGCGGATGGGATAAAGTGTTGGACCTGGAGTGTGTAATCAGGAGAGTGGGACCAGAAGTTACATGAGAGGAGAGCCAGGTGATGGGTGGAAGCAGGGTACATGATAGAGCTGAGTTAGAGTGGGTTGGAGTCAGAGATGAAAAGGAAGGAGCAGGCGATTCTAAGGAGGGGGCAAATGGTTGGGGCAAAAGGGGAGCATCATCCACATCAGACTCTGAAAAGGAAGAGGCTGGATAAGGAAGGGGAGGGAGGGCAAAGCTGGAGCTTTCTTCAACAGGATTTGAGAGATTTGGCAGGATTCAACTAGAGAGGGGTGTTAATGGAGGGCAAAAAAAGGCTAAGATGTGGAATAGTTCAGACCACTACTTTGATGGTAACAAAATAATGAAAGTTCCTAAGAATTTGAAAATCCAGTGTGTCACCTTGTGGTGAGCGATGCTGGTGGTCCAAGGGGTAATGAGGCCAAACAGAGTTACAACAGAAAAATGATCTATGGAGATGTAATAGTCCCTTGGAAACCACGTGGCTTAAGAGATTTAAGAAGGCAGGGGAGAAGCATGGGAGGATCAAGCTTAGAGTGGAAGGAACCCATTTGAGAGGAGGTAGAGCGTACATGAACAGCAGGTTAAAGAGAGGGAGAGAGAAGAAAGGAAAACAGACCCATGGGAGCCTCTGGCTTTTTCTGCAGTGCACAGGCGTCATGGCACCACACGAGAAAAGCCAAGACCAAAAGGCAAGAGAGTCCTTTCCTCAGGATAAGAGTCTAGTCCAAAAGGATTAGAGAGAAGCAAACAGTGCGCCAGAACAACTGTTAAGATGAAAGGTGAGATAGTCACTCCAGATGGGGTGCCTGTGGGGGGAGAAAAGGGGACTCAGTGCACCTTGAAGCAAGCCAGGACCAAACAGGCTCCAGAGAGGAAAAATGGGGATCTGCCAGGATCTAGCTGGCCACACATTACCTGGTAGAAACACAACGAGTTACAAGTAAGGAATGGGGAAGGCTCTCCCATGGGAACAAAGATGTGAGAGTGAGAGAGACGGTGATGAGGGAGGTGGAGCGAAAGAGAGGAAGAGAGAGAGAGAGAAGAGAGAGAATCTGGGGACCTTAAGAAATTTGATGAACCTGGTGGTGGAAGATCATCCGATGTGTGGGGGAGGGAGGGGGTTGGAAGTGGCAGTTCGGCTTGGGCTTAAAACCAAGACAGGTCTGGAAGCCAGACAGGGGAAGCTTCTCCCAGAGAGTCTCAAGGACCCCCAGCAGAGTCATGGCGCCATAAATGTAAGATATTACATGTTCTATGTATATATTTGCACCACACCACAGACTAGATAGAGGTTTTTTATTAGAGTCTCAGAAGTGCAGGGGGCCAATCTTGGGAAAAGAGTGAAGAAGAAAAAAAGAAAAGGGGTTGACGAGGGGGACAGGTGGGTTTTAAAGCCCAGGGTTGGTAGGTGGGCTGATGAGACCGGGTCTAGGTGGAGTCCTTCCCTCTCTTGTAAGGTGATACCCCAGTTGTCTGCCCAGTCCAGTCTCTGACTTTGACCCTGTTGCCACTGAGAGCACCGGCTTAAGTGGCCACTGAGAGGAGTGACCGTCAGGCAGCTCTGCCCTGAATATGGAGGAAACCAGGTTTCTAACCGTGAATAAGAGAGCTCTGACTCCTGACTATATCTACCCAAGGGAAATGACTCACCAATTTAGGTGGTCTTCTGGGATCACTTCTCCTTCCATCTCAGCAGTCCTTCCTCCGCTCCTGGAAAAGGGAACCCCAGAGTACCACCTAGGGTACACACTTTTCTAGATTCTTGGAACTGCCAGGCCCAGAAGCTGCAGTTTTCACCAAGGGCACTGGGGGAAAGGGAGGGTTTCTTGACAGCACTATGTTGCTGACATAAATCATAAAAGGACCCTGGCCTCTCTGGCTGGAGTCCACACCTCACGCAGAGTTTGGAATGTGGAGTCTCACTGGGGGGCTTCCCATAGTGGGAAAGTAGGAACTGAGGCTGCCTCTTAAAAGGCAACATTCCTGATGTCTTATCTCTCTGATTTAACAGGAGCATACAGTGGGGCCAGGTGGAGCTCCTCAAATGGGGCTGGAAGAGTTGGCTGTGAATTCTGCCTTTTCCTAGTTGTGGATCTGGTCACAAAGACCCTAAGGACCCAGCAGAGGTTGTTACAACAGGACACGCAGACTTACAGTAAACAAACGAATGACAAGACACAACACAGGGTGACTAGCACACTCTCCCACATCCATTCACCAGATAACAGAAACCAGAGTCAGGGACATCACCCAAAACCCTTAGACACTAGATTCAATGGCATTAGGTTCAGAGGGGGCTTTTCCAGACCCCTTTCTGGAGGTGATAGACAGAAACCCACAGAATTGGGGTATCCCACCTGAAGCCCTGGGAACGCTGATTTCAACAACTTGCAACCAGTCATACCAGTTGTCCCCAGACAGTGCCTTTCCAGAAAGACCTACTTCCAGAGGCAATAGAAACTGGAACCAGACAGCTTTTTCTTTTCCAATTTAGGGTGGTGGGGAAGTCAAGATCT
The DNA here is from genome assembly GCA_023101885.1 of Typhlomys cinereus. Lineage (NCBI taxonomy): Eukaryota > Metazoa > Chordata > Mammalia > Rodentia > Platacanthomyidae > Typhlomys > Typhlomys cinereus. The sequence continues at coordinate 3,360,311 of JALPQD010000124.1, forward strand.
GGGGCACCACAGCATCCCCAGAAGGCTTCAGTTCTGGGGTCCTGGGACATCCAGGTGGCACTTCTCCTAACGGCGAATCCTTCCCTTCACCTGCCCTCAGCCGTGGTTAACAGTCAAGCCTCCCACCAGCATTGGCTGTTGTTGCATCCTCGCCATCCCTCATGAGTCCCCAAATGAAACTCCAGGCACAAAAGCTGAATTAAAAAGTCGAATTTAACACTGTGATCAGAGGGTCTTCTGGTTTACCAGTCACAACCAGTAATGAACCAAAAAGCCCCAAAAGATGGGTTATGAACTGAGGACTAAGATAATTCGATGCCATGAGAACTGCTGTTCGTCCAGGGCAGAGGCCTGGGATTTTTATCCTTTGTGAGCTTTCTCACAGCAACCTCTTATCTCAGATCCAGTGGAAGAGAGCAGAGCTATGGGCTTTTATTAATATTCCATCATATTTCACCAGGGCCTACCTCAGTGCTCTGTACACTGGTCAGAAGAGAAATCTCCCAGCCAACTTCCTCCAAATTTTGACTTCTTTTCTGGCAATAAGTGAAAATAAGAGGTTTACAAAGGTAGATTTTTATAAATTTATTCTGTTTCCAGCTTTGTGTTTCTTATAAAAGAAGTCTTTATAGACTTGACAATCGAATGAAATAGTAATATTGTCTAAAACTGAAATCAAGTCTTGGGTTTTATTTGTACCTGGTGTCAGCCTAAAGTAGCTTAAATGCTAAAACAATTTGAGCTATTATTTTCACTGAAATGTTTAACTGAAAGGGGAAAAAAGGCATTGAATTAATGTGCACAACATGTCAACTCATGAACTCCCTGTAAAATGAAACTTACTGCTTCTGTTTCACAAGCTTGGTTTCAGTAACCTGTTCTTGACTGATCTTGTGTTTTGGTCTGGCTGCCTCTTTCCACAAGCAGCCATTCTATTATCCCTGGGCAAGGAGGCAAATTCCCAGGCGACTCATTCCACACACAGTCAGGCATGCAGCACCAGGACTGGAAGCTCCAGAATCTTCTCCCTGGTGGGTGTAGTGACATTAGCAGTGATCACTAGGGGAGCATAAGTCAGAAGCAAACTCAGCAATGGAGCACTGCTGTTTGAACAGAGCTTACAAGTACTTACTTAGCAGCATAGTAACCCCTTGGTATCCTTGAGAATTAGTTCACTGTGATAGTTAAGCCTGGGTGTCAACTTGACATACCTGGTATTAACTAAGATCAGTTGAGACCACACCTGGAAGGATCAACTGAGACCACCTGAAGGGATTATACCCAATCTAGATCCCATAAGAGCCTCCCAGTAATGGACCATGTAAAAGGGACCACAGAATATAGGAGGAGAGACATTCTAGGAATGCTCAAGCCATGTGCAGGTCTGCTGTGACTTAGCCTGCCTGCCAGCCTCAGCCAGCCAGCCAGCAATGCCATCTCCGCCATGAAAGATTGTATCTGTTTCCTCTCTGGAACTGTAAGTTGAATAAATCTCCCTTTCTCCCATAAGTTTTTTGACTTTGGGTGATCTCTCACAGCAATAGTAAAGAGTAACTGTTACACCCACATAAAACCCCTCACCCCATCAACTGCTAAAATCATCAGATTTCCTTGTAGGAAAGAACATAGCAAATGCACATGTTCTCTGTATACTTTAAACCATCTCATGGTAATACCTAACCCAGTGTCCATACACCATTTCGTTGGCATAATTTCAGTATACTTCTCAGCACAGTTTTGCTTTTTCTGGAGCTTTCTGGAATGATTTTTCCAAATGCTTCCCATTCAAAATTTGTCAAATTCATAGATGAGTCCTTGTGGATGTGAAAGAATGACTACATCTGAAAGGTCTTCTAATACCTCAGCTGTTCAATCAATGTCAATACTCTCTCCTAAGAAAATCTATTTGAGAATTAGTGATTATGAAGTGCTCAGCCCTGAATAGGTCATTTTTCCTTCCCGCTCTACTCCCAAAGCTCAAGGAACACTATGCAAAAGGGGGCAGTAAAAATGTGAGAACTTGGGGGATGGAGAGGTGGCTCAGGGGTTAAGCCTCTGCCTTGCAGGCGCAAGGTCCTGAGTTCAGATCCTAGACCCCATGTATAGACGCCGGGCAGAAGCGGGGGCGGCCTGAATTTTTGGTCCTGGTAGGGCGGAGCCTGTGAATCATGGGGCAGAGTAAACGAGGAGGTGGAAGTGGTCCATGGTGGTTTCCGAATTCGCCCGTGGTTCTATACACATACATACACACATACACACACTTGCACACATGCACAATTGAATAAATAAAATAAAATAAAAATTTTAAAAATGTGAGGAAGGTGGGAAGAGGTGCAGCCAGACAGAATTTCTGGATATGACAGGGCTTCTCCAATACTTCCAAAGACTGGCACATAATTTGGCCTATCAATATTTCACCATGGAAAAATGAAAGATTGCAAGAGGTGCGCCTCTCTGAGAGAGTATTGAAGGTTAACGTAGGATGGGGGGTGGGAGTAAAGGAGTACTTTCCTCAGCGGTGTTCCTACTGATATATCATACATGTTGCAGCAAGTGCTCATATCCATGCCAGGACAGACAATAAAGATGAAACTCAGTGGGGACACACACACACACGTATACACACACATGAAAGGAAGAAGGAAACTAGTCAAGAAGGTTTACAGCAGAGTAGGAAGAGGGAAGGGATTAGGTAATAAATAGTGAAATAAATTCATTGTATGAAACACTAAAAGAATAAAAATAAATAAATATAAAATAAATAAACACCACCTCAAAACCAAAAGAAAGAAAACCCATTGGAAAGGATGCCTTCATTAATGTCATTCATTATACAAATGCAATTTCTGAATCGATGCCTCAAAGACAGTCTACTTCTTCAAAAATGCCTAATACGGTGCAAACTCACAGCAATGACTGATTTACACTATTCAGAGCCCTGGGCATCTCTAAATCAGCTCTGATCCACATAAGTTTGCCTAAGAAGGCAGCTGTCTTAGATGGAGACTGGCCTTCTTTGGATTTTACAGCCAGTACTGTGGAGAGCCTGGGCAGAGGTCATCTGGGGAACAAAGAAGGAAATGAAACCATCAGCACCTTGGCTCACCTAGCCTCTGTCTCTGGTACCTCAACTACTAAATTTTGATAGTGGATTCCCACATCTGAGATAAAAAAAAAAAAACCTTCACCCCCACCAAATGCCAAAATCCTTCAAAAATCTTGATTTAATTTAAAATGTCATCAGGGATTATTTGCTTAAGGATTCATTTTCTGTAGAACTACCTACTACAGGCCTATTCTCCCCTAGAGCTTTCTGATGATCACAAACTTTGGTCTTCCTCGGGTTCCCTCCTTAATGAAGTGGCAGAATGTATTAGAAAGTGCCTCAAACCACCCTTGCAAGTTCCTGCTATCAGACCGAATGACTCCAAATTGCTTATTTAGTTGCTCCTGGCCTTGGTGAAAAGAGAATGGAGAGAAAATAGATGCTTCCAAAGCTCATTTCCTCCTCTGAGAGTGAGCAAATTGAATAATCTGTCTAATCAGCTCATTTCACCATTTTTAAATATTGCCATTACTGACTTACAGTGAATTAGTTCTCCAGCTGGTACTTGAAAACACAAGCTAAGAAATAAACAAGCTTATCCTTTCTTTACAAATCTCTCTCTCTCTCTCTCTCTCTCTCTCTCTCTCTCTCTCTCTCTCTCTCTCTCTCTGTTTCTCTCTCTTTATTATCCATATATTAGTAATATATTTGTAGACATCCAAAAGAACTGATTACTGGTTGGCAGATTCTGGGCTTGACCCCTCTCCAGGTGGCAGCCTAGTGCGTATTTAGATTATGAAAGACTTGATGAAGCAGATAGGCAACATGGATGAGCCCAGGGCACCATCTCCACAGTGGGTTTGATACTCACGAAGATTCATACCCCCTCCCCCCATAAGAGACATGGTCATCAGCAACATGAACAATTGCTTCAAGCAACAGGAAGAAGTATAAGATCCTCCCCTGAGTCAGAGAATTCCAAACTGCCTCTTCAAACCTTAGTAATGCAGCTCTGGAAAAGTCCAAATGAAAAAGATGAGACCCCAAAGGACAAATCTCTGCAAGGTCTAGAGGCACCAGCAAGGGGCAAGGCGCCAGAGAATAAAGCTACCCTTATGCAGAAACAATGACCTACTGTTGACAAAGCCATCAGCTATACTGGCTGAAGCAGAAGGGCTCCCATAGGGTCAGAAGAGGTGTCCATAGGTCCATATGACTCAGGCTTCTGTGAAGGTCAAGAGACAATTTCAATTTTGAGGAAAAAAAACCCCAGTCCACTTGCCCCAGAGATGAGGTAGGTAATTACTATGTCCCAACTGACTTGTGGGAGGGGTCAGGCTAGTGAACATTAATCTACTTAACTATTCAAATAATTACAATATAAGGTGTGCAGCCAAAGTGCTTTCTCAGTGTCTATACCTAGAAAGTACCAAAGCACTGGAATCAAAAGTTCTCTGACCATGTAAGAGTTTCATCTGTTTATGTCTAACTCAGAATAGACAACTGCCTTTGTTTGATGTCTTAGTCTATTTCTATTGCTACAGCAAAATACCTGAGAATACATAATTTATAAAGAATGGAAGTGTATTTTGCTCATGGTTCTGGAGGGCACATCTGATTAAATCAAGCAGGGTTGCAGATTTGATTTGCTCTTTCTTCCTCTTTATATAAACCATTACCACCACCAAAGGGAACCCAACCTCAATCCCAGTAAACATGCAAATTTGAGAATCAAGTTTACAAGCATATGAATTAACAAGGGTGCAGGCAGCCACGTTCAAATCACAGCACTCAGCAAAAGTAATATTGTTTTATCTTAACAAGCATAGTGAAGTCAAAAGTATTTTTTAGTTTTTTTATTCTTTGACAGTTTCATAGATTGATACAATGAATTTAAGTCATTTTCACCTCATATTACTTGGTCCCATCCACTCCTCCTTTTGGAAACTTCCTTCTTCCCAGCTTGTCTTTTTCTGTTTGTGACCCACTGAGGTTCATTAGAGTTGCCATCATTCTCAGCGTGTTGGAACTCCTGCTGGAACATGAATGATGTATCAGCAGGTAGTGGCTCCTCTTCCCACAGCCAGCATTGACCATCAATAGTCCCTCGGGGAGGGGTAGTGCCTCAAAGGTCTTCCAGTTTTTATGATGAAATGTTGATAGACCCAATCTTATGCAGGTTTTGTGGAAATAAAGTTCATGGTACAGTGAGCTCACGGGATGGTCCAGCAGCTCTGTCATGTCCAAAAGACAATAAGCAAATGTGCATTAAATAAATTATATCAATGAATATTTCACTCAGAGGGAGGAATTTGAAGGAAATAAAATTTGGAGAAATGAAATAATGTGTAATCTCTTTGTAAAATAAAATAAAATCAAACATAACATCAGAGGAGATTGAGCCCCATGACTTTACCTCTCCTTTGCAAGGTAATTTTTAAGTTACTTTACAGATATGGCCATTTTCAAACTACTGTTGTCTTAGCTCCATATTGTGTTGTTACAATGAACACATGAACCAAATGATTTAGGAAAACAAGGGGTTTTTTTTCATGCTCACTGTTTCAGATTATATTTGATCATCAAGACAAGGAAAAGTCATATCAGCATCAGGAGCTAAGGGATCTGGCTACACCGTATCCCCAGCAAAAACAGAGGAGCAATTGCCAACCAATTTCTTCTCCATCCTGCCAGGGGGACGATCCCACCCACTATGAGCTGGATCTTTCCATATCAGTTTTGCAATTGCACAATCTTCTATAGGTTTGCCTTAACTAGAAAATTCCTCATAGGTGTACCCAGAGGAGCAGTTCTCCATTGCCACACTGACACCTAAAAGTGTCACAATGATAATCCAGTTTGTCCTAAAACTTGAGATTGAAAATGGCAGATGGGATGACAGCTGGGACAGAGAGAGGAAATTACAGCCATATAAAATTACAGGCTTATTAAACTGTAGAACTAAAATCAGATAGAGACAGCAATACCTTCAACCTCTGCTAGGTCAATTAAGGCAAAAAAAAAAAAAAAAATGAAACCTCCCTTGGTGAGCCATGGGATAAAAACAGGACTTCCTAGGAAAACAGGAGCTCAACCAAGAATCTAAAGAATCTATCTTTTCATTTCATAAAAGGACATGAACATATCCCTGGCACTTGCTGCTCAGGACTGACCCTCACAGACAGTTCCCTGGCGAGGTACAGAGCCAGGCTACCAGGACCACATTGTTCATCTCCTAATTAATGTTCCCATATCACAAAACTGCCAACACAAAAGCTGGTGCTAGTCAGCAAGAGTTTAGTGCAGAAAACACAGACAGAAAGCAGAATTCCCATTCAGGATAAGTCTACCAATCAAAGTTCAAAGCACGTGGTGAAAAAAATGGGTGAGGAAGACAGTCAACAAATACCACATCCAAGACACAAATTTAATGCTGACAACATGGAAGGAATGATCCCCAACACGAATTTAAAGTGTGCTTAATATCCACATGCAAATAATGTGAATGAAAAAGAATAAAAATATGATAAAACAGACAGTTGTAATTTTAAAACAAATGGATAGGGGAAACATCAAATTATATATTCAAGAAATAAGATTAGATTTGCTAAATAGCTCAGTAAACAAGCATACCTAGACTGTATTTAAGTAAACAGAGAAGTAAAGTGTATATAAAGACAAGTGAAAATAAAACAGCAATAGACTAAGTTATATGACTAGAAATACTGTCATAAACTCAACAAGGAATACAGCTCTGTGAATTAAAGCAGTTTTTGGAATTTCTGGAAGAATATACTTGTATCAGTCCCACATGTCTGTGGTGATTTATCTTTGTTTTCAACTTGACTGGGTTTGGAATTAATGAAGAGATAAACTGTTAGGTGCATCTGTGAAGGAGTTTCCTGATCAGGAAGATCCACCTAATCCTCTAAACGTGAGTGGAGCTTTTCTGGTCACAGCCAGATAAAAGGAAGATTGAGGAGAGAGCTTTGCTTTTTGCCTGCTTATTGTCTCTCTTCACTGTTCAATTCTCTGCTGTTGCTCCTGTGGATGCTGCTGCTGCTGCTGCTACTGCTGCTGTTGCTGCTGCTGCTGATGATGATGCTGATGCTGATGCTGATGCTGATGCTGCTATGTCTCTTAAGCCTTCTTCAGGCCCTTACATGGACCAAAGAACACGGGCTCTCCAGAAATCTTTGAGGCCTTCAGTGCCAGGTCAGGACTGCTGAAGCACTCAGCCTTGTGAACAGAATACTTAGTGTGTTCTCAGAGGGATAGCTCCCCAGGGTCAGCAAAGCTCCAGAAGTCAAAAAACCAAAAACACATGATCAATGCACCTCTATGGTCTATAGACAGCAGCCCAAACTACTCTTAGGTCTGGATATGAAATGGGCCTCATCTGGTTTCTGGGAACTTGGAGGTGGAGGGTTCCCACTCTCCTAACTAGTAAGAGTGGATAACTTAGGAGCACAGTTCTTATGTGAGGCTCACTTGGAAGACAGCTTTCCTTGGAAGCCTAGGATTCTACTGTCTACCCACAGCCTCAGCAGGATGCTGCACACCAAGCTGCTGCGGAGCTTCCCTGGCAGATAGCACTGGGAGAAGATTCAGAGGTGTGTGCCAAGTTTGCTGCTGGACTTTGCCCTGTGCATCTTCTTCCTTTGTGAGCTTATAGTGTCTTTTCACTGTAATAAACCACAGTCTTAAGTTTATGGATCTAGAAAACATAATATCAAGCAAGTTATCACAGACACAGAAAGACAAATGCCACATGTTTTCTCTTACATGTGGATGCTATCATTAAACTCTTGCCTGGAGTACTTTGGCTTGGAATTCCAATGTGATTATTGAGTTTGCTATGCACACTCAGTTTGTTATAGCTACTTAAAATGCTTGGGTCAACTGACAATTCTGTGGTGTGGGATTCTGAGGTAGAGTTGGGTATATTGGTGTGATTGCAGCAGAAATGACCAAGGATTTGGTTGAGGATGATAATGAGTATATCTAAGTGATAAGTTGTGCCTACTGTATTTGAAGATTTATGTACCAGTGTGATCCTCATAGCCAGTGGGGATTTGGTTGGGTTTTTATAACTGGTGTGGTCCCTTTGAATTTCTGTCTTTATGGGCTGTAGAATGCACTGTGATGCTGCATTTCTGTTTATGGCTTGGGATGTTTGTTTTCTATACAATGTTGAGAAGTCTACTTCTATTTTAAATTTTTCTTTGTAATATTAAAGGCACAGCTTTGAGTATCACTGCATGTTTAATGAGTTTCCTCCAAGTAAACCACAAATTCTGGGCATGATCTCGGGCATCAACACAGCCTATCTCTTCACCTGTAAATATAAATAATCAACATATTTGCTCATGTTTTTGGCTCTGAAATGAGGTTTTTTAAAAGTAACATTAACCACCATCCCATTTTTTACATCTGGGCCCAGGAATGTATCTAGGTTGCCATTGATAATTTCCAGAGAGACTTGTGTCATCTCACTATCAGTTCTAAAAGGTCCCAGACCCCTAGGAAGGTAAGTGAAATAATAACAGCAGATCACTTAGGAAATGTATAGAAAACAATAAACATGCATATCCATCAGGCACTCCTCGGGAAGCAGAACCAATGGCATGTATACATCAAGAAACATTTCAAGAAACTGGTTCTTGCAGTGCAGGACTGTGGTTCAATCCAAGGGCAGCCCAGCAGAGACCCAGAAAAAGCCAATGTGGCAGCTCAAGTTTAACAGTCACAGAAAAAAGCATTCTGCTTCCTTGGGGACCATCATTTCTTACAGTTTCCAACTGATTGAATGAGGCATAAAAACATCATCATATTATGCTACTCTGTTTTTCTCAAATTATGATAACTTAAATATTAATCACATTAAAAATGCATTCACAGTAACACCTACACTGATATTTGACCAAAATCTGTTAATATAAAACCAACCACTGCATTGCGATATATAGTAAACAGTTGTGATGATTCCCATGGGCTTCCTTGGACAAAGTTTTGTTGTGGGTCTTAAAAGTCCTGAATTGTGTATTTTTAACTCCAGTTTGCAGGGATCCCCTCCCTGCAAGATCTATCTATTGGACCCCAACTCTGCAACAAATAAACTCTAATAAGTTCATTATCTATGGCTCTCACCTTGTCCTTTCTCCATCAATCCCTTGTTAAGTTGTTCCTGCTTGTGCTTCAGGGCCCCATGCAACTCCCAATGGGTATAGAGGACTTCCTGGCCTTTCTCTGTCCTCATTCTTCTCCCAGGTTGGGGTTCCTCTTCCCCTAATGCAAAGCAAAACTTTGTATCTTGTTAATGTCCTACCATTTAGCTCTTCCACCTCCTCTTTCTATCCCAAAATTTGGGACAGGAACTTCAGCAATTTCCCCAAGCCAGTTTACCACATCATCCTGGACAGAGGGAGTATAAGAAATCCATCTAGCTGGCTCCTCAGGACTCTAACCTCCATTGCCTGTGTGCTTTGCCACCTCGCATTCCTGGAAAGTCTGAGAACTGCCATGCCTCAGGAGTGTCCTATGACACCCCAAATGGAGGCAAACCTGCTTCTCACTAGGTGTGGTCTCATCAATGTATCCAGGACATCTACTTTCTCTCCTCACTGCAATCTCCAGCCTTGGCCCTTTTGACTCCATTCACTCTGCTGATGTTTCCTTTGTCTCTCCATCTTCTTATTTCCATATTCTCAATTCACGCTTTCTGCTGTCACTCAGCCCTCTTCATTCATTCCTGCCTTTACCCCCACTATGTCTGCTGGATGAAAACAACAGCTGCCTCCCTTTACAGTGACCAAACCTTAGTTCACATCTGCCTGGGAGATGCTGGGCTCTCTTCGTCTCATAGACTCTTTCCTTTGGCTATTTTCTCATTTTAAGAAGTTTTTTTTATCTGTTCATCACAGTTTGTTGTTTCTTGAAATTTAGTCAATGTTATAGAAACAAGTGTGATTCACTCAAGGTTGACAATTGCATAACATTTAAAGACTTTGTTATATATTAATTGTGGAAATTTATGAGATCCATCAGACAATAAAATGGCATTGTGACATTTTTCTGTGGTCTGAGCATAGACTTGACCAGTGAGCACTTTCTCTGGTTGACTCTATAGTTGGGAAAATAAAGTTGGCCATAGAAGTTAGGGAGATAAGCAAGCATAAAGTATTCCTAAGCTACAAGCAAATGTGGAAGTTGTCAAGCAGCCCAGAGCCTGGCCATGGTTCTGACATTGTCCCCTTATCCTCACTGAAGAAAGGATTAATTTTGAAAGCACCTATAATCCCCATGAAAGACAAAGTAGCTCATCATTGACATATTGGGACCATAAGAATGTTTGAAGATATATAGCTTAAAGACTATTGAACTTAGTAATCAAAAGAAAACACATATCTTCAAGATGGCAGACCTATCCTCTGCACTTTAAAGGCATTAAAAATACCAGCTAAAGTATTTTAACAGATGTTTCAGTCAGGAATTATATCAGCTTCATTCAGAAGCCAGTAATTCTGCATGCAGAGTCTACATGCTGATGAAATGGATGCAATGTGTGCTGTCGGGGGAAGAGGTGCTAGGTCCTAATCAAGCAGAGTCAAGAAGATGAAACAGTTCTCATTCTGTTGGCTAATCAGAGGCCAGACTCCTGTCTGTACATTTCAGTCATAAGCTGTTCCCACTGACCTAGTCTGTCTGTCCCATGAACTCTGATATGGATCACCCAGCTACCTTTTATTGGCTCACAGTTTGATCTCTACAGATAAATACTCCCTTCACCAATGTACCAGACACTATGAAAGCAAGTTCAATATCTCGTGAGCAACTTTCAGACCCACTTTCATTTGACCTGAATCAGTTGTAAATTATAATAATAAACTCTGGTAATTCACAAGGAATTAGGCAGAGGACATTGAGATGTTCAGAGTATCTCCCCTGACCCTCACCCTCCTCCGCCCCCCAGGGCCTAGAAAACCAGCAACTAGACCAAGCAAAAGAACTAAAATGACGTCACATGATACTGCACTGAAACCTCAGCAGAACCACTGGTTTTCAGCTGTCATCCCTTACGTTGGGCTCAGGACCCATCACTAGAAGCCATACTTACCAAACGTGCTTTGGAAAAACTGCATACTGCCATCCATCCTCATCCTGAAAGAAGTCTCTGTAGCACCTGCTCCTTTAAGGCACAGGTTCCATAGGCTGGCTTGGGTAGTTCTGATGTAAAGAACCTAAATACATGATAGAACAGACTTGGTTTATTCTGTGTATCAACTTGGCTAAGCTGGAGAACCTTTTGTTTGGACAGATACAAGTCTAGATGCAGCTCTGAAGCTATTTTTAGATGTGACTAACATTGAAGACAGCAGACTTTGAGGAAAGCTGGTTGACCTCCACAATATTGTCAGACCATTTAAATGAAGTGAGTCCTTAAAAACAAAGACTGAGGCCTTGGAACAAGTAGAGATTATGTCATCAGACCACAACTCAGATAATCTTGCCTGACTTCACAGCCTTCAAACTCAAGGCCACACATTTACCTCCTATCTGTATTTTCAGCCTGATATTTCACATTCCCAATCATATGGACAATTCCTTCAAATCTCTTTCTCCTGCATATATGTGCATGTATATTCTTAATAGATACACATATGTATATTTGTATAAAAATACAAACAATTGGAGTAACTTCTATCTAAAATTCATGGAATCAGAAGTGTTTGGATTTTCTTCTTTTAATTTGGGGAAATTTGTACATAATAATGAATTATCTTGGGAATAAAACCAAAGTCTAAATGTGAAATTCATATTTTTCACATACCTCATACACATACTCTGGAGATAATTTCACACCATATATTCAATAATGTATGGTTATTGGAAATACAAAAATTTCCTTATGTACAACAGAGTTTCATGGGGTGTCATTTTTCTCTTGAGACATCCTGTTGGTGTATTTCAGGTTTGTGGTTTTCAGATTAAGAATGTTCAGTCTATATGTCATAGTGACTCTATTCTCCACAGGCTGACTTCTCTAAGATGACAAACTGGCCTCTCACCAAGCTTGAAAATAGCCAGAGAGAATAGCAAACCATACCACTTTTATTCTCACATCAATTTCTTCTGTACAGACAAACAAATGTCCATAGCTTTTTCCCTTGAACACTCCACAACTGCAGCTACAGCTACAAATACTTTCTGTGGTGCCAAAAATGAAACATTACCCTGTTTCTTGAGGCATGGTGTGAGTCTGCAGGAGACGCTGGGAAGTTGGAGGACTCACTCAGTGGATCTCCCGTGTGTCTGGTGTTGTCAGCAAATTGCCAGAATCAGGAGCTCCTGTGAAGGCAGATTTAGTTTCTTCATGTAAAGGCCTCAAGACAAAGCCAGCTGTTGTTTGCTTAAAGCAAGGATAAGGGTCAGAAGAGAGTTGACTCACAGTCTGGAGCCACTTTGAAAAACAAAGAAAATAAGAAAAAAGTCACTATCTATTCTAGAAGGATGGGAAAACAGAATTATTTAAACTATTTCGAAAAGTCCACAGGTCAAAAAAAAAAAAAAAAAGCCCACTTACCAATGAAAAAGTAGAATGTGAAGAGGTCATGAGGTGCCAATGTAAAGAAACATGCAACTGTCAGTTGAGGTGTAATGATCTTGAGGAACAAGTGTTCAGAAATGCCATGTGTCAGTCAGCTGTGCAGCACCCTAACCATTACCCAAGATGATCCACCTATAAAGAGAAAAGGTCTATTTTGTCTCATGGTTTTGGAAGCCCTAGTTCATGAGTAGGAGGTTTTACTGCTTTTAGGTCTCTACTGAGTTGCCAAGTAGCCATGGCAGGGAGCAGAGGGTAGAGGAAAAAAGAGATGCCCAGCTTACAGCCAAGAAACAAAAGATACAGAGGAAGATCTCATATCCCCTTCAAGAGCATACCCAGAACGATCTTAAGTCTTCCTACCAGTGCCTATATCTCAAGGTTAGCGATAATACCAAGCTGGAAACCAACCTTTAATGCACTAGCATTCAGGGGACAGACAAGAGCCAAACTACAGACAAGAAATTGACAAAAATGTTAATCATAACATCAGTATTCCAAGCACATCGTCAGCTTCTTAGGTTTATCTCTAAGCCTCCTGGCAAATAGGAGGCACCTGTTGCTGCCATCACCAGTAGCATCAGTTCCCACGAGGGAGATGAAGTCAGAGAAGCTTCAGACTTCCAAGCCTAAGGGTCTAGTTAATGGAAGAGTCTGGATTTAAACATTTGAGCCTCATAACACATCTTAAACTGTATCCAATGTTAATCACAACCAGCTTTTGGGAGCAGCTTTCAGTTTGTTTCCTTTTCCCTCTGTCTTAAGTACAACTGATTAATCATTATTGTACAAGTTAATTATGGACCCGAAGCCATCTGTACTTTATGGCCCACTCCTCTACATATTTTGTTCTTTGACAACTTATTTATGTATATAGTGCATTCTAATCACTCTGCTCCCAAAACTTCATCCATTTATGTATCCAGGCTGGTATAGTACCCTGAAGAAACTTTATGTTTGTTCCCAGAGGGACCATTTATAGTGTTTTGTTCATATGAGTATAAATTTTTCTTGAATTTTGATGAAATAATCCAAATGCATTCTGTCTATGGTGATTAAAAGACAAAATAAATTACAGTATAGGTACACTGTGACTTTCTAGGAAGAATTTGAGGTTCCCACTAGGAGACATTGATTCAGGGTATTTGTGATCCTAGTGTTTGGGGGGAGGGAAGACTTGACTGAGGAGGCACAGTTCCACATCTTAGCCTTCTACTGTGGTTCGGCTGTGGCTTGTCTCCAATGGGGTTGGTTCCAGTGTGTAAATATTAAGGTGCTGGAAGTTAAGATAATTGGAAGCCGTTCTTAGAAGGAATTAAAGTAAATCTCAGGGGACCATGAAATAGAGGGTTATGATAAAGGAGCAAGCTAGCATGTTACTCTTTTCTGCTGTCTGCCACACTATGTGACCCTCCCTCCCACATGCTATATTCCCCAAGGCCCTCGTCAGAACCAAGGTGGTTCTAGAGCCATTATTCCCTTGAAAATCATAGCTATGAGCTATCTAAACCTCAATTCTTTGCAATATTTGCTTCAGGCATTGCACTACAGTGATGAAAATTTAGCTAATATCTCTCCATGAACTCAAAGGTATAAGTCAGCAACATAGCAGAGGCTGAGGGAGGGAAAGGAGAAGTTGGGACATTGCTGGTATGGGTAGTGGCTCTGAGGGCAAAGACACAAGCCGACTTCTGTTCAGCATCATAAGTCATCTCCCAGCCTTCACATCAGCCGTGTGTTTTGTCCTTCTGCTTTGTGGACTAGAACAATGAGTCCATTTCAGCATTTTAGGGCAAAGTGAAATGTATTAGAGAAAACTGCAGTAACAGGTAGAGATAGAAACATGGTATATGGTCAGTAATGACAGCCACAAGCAATGTGATGACACTGTAGCAAGAGGGAACAAACAGCACCGAGAGGGAAAAAACTAAGCATAATCAGGGATATCAGGAAGGGGATCAGCTTGCAATAGTCATATGGCACAAGTAAGTACTCAGCTGTTATTGTTTAGATATTGAAGGGAAGGTGATTCCAAAAGGCTGGAAAGGTCAAGAATATAGTCACTAAGAAACAGATGGTGAAGGTTCTAGAGAAGAAGCTGAAAGCAGTAATAATTAAAAGTTAATAACCAACTCCTGAAAATGAAGTGATAAGTCTAAGCACATTTCCAGATGTGTGAGAAGAAAATGAAATTTCTAGAATAAATTTTCTCTAAAGTAATAATACTACTGCAAAATGCACTGTGGTAACAAAATTCCCATAAGTTATTGCTTATTAAGCATAATGTCATATCCCTGAGGAACTCCACAATGGGATTATATCTGAAATATTTACTTAGTCCTCATTTTCATTTAGCATTAATGACTAAAGCTATGAGACAGATACACTATAACTTGAAAAAAATTATGTTACTCTCCATTGTTTTATTAAGATGTCAAGACACTATGTGCAAATGAGAAAATGACTAACATTGGTCTTATCCTCTTTAACTTCAGAACACCCTAAGTACAGGGTCTGTGATTTAGGGAAGACAGTTTTAATAACAAGCACTTCAGTCCCAATGTCCTTTTAAAGCAAGAGGCACAGCAGTTTCTAAAGCATGAAGGAAAAAAAGAAGAGAAAAGAGAAACAATTAAAAGAAGCTTTATTTTCAGAGGGCAAAATGCGCACTGAGCAAAATCTCTGATGCTGTGGCTTCGCAGTCATCTGGAAAGTTCCATGACTTTTCAAAATGAATCGAATCTTCATGTGTACAAATGTTTGACACATGAACATTCAAAGGTATTAGAGGAGGAGTGTTGCAGATTCCAGATATTATAAGAGACTATGAATCTGTCCATTTGCTGCTAAGACATTGTTGCTGAGGTCTTTTTGTTTGAACCTTGTTCAATTTAAGTCAACCATGGTCATTAATTCTTTGTTTGAGCACTTGAGTCAAAACATCCTCCAAGTCTTGGTCCACCAAGTCTTTTTCTTCTATGTCAGTATTCTCTAATATACTCCTCTCCAATGTAGCTGTCAAGGTGGAAGACAAGGGGCTGGCAGGCTCATTTCTCAGACTATGTAGAGTAGCTTTTATAAGTCACACATCATTTTTGCTCTAAACAGGGCATTTCTGTTAGAAGGTTTAACATACTTTGATGTGATCCCTTTAGTTCATAGATCCAGCAAAAAGCAGAGTTAGGCAACTCTACAAGACAGATTTCTTTAACAGATATAATGTTTTCACTTCTCCTTTCACTCTCATTAGGGATTATTATATATTAATGAGTCAGGTAGTCCTGAAAATGAAAAGGAAGGCTGAATTCATCCAAACTGTTGGCTTCCTATCACTATGTTTGGGCTTCTGGTATCACACCCCATTCCCAGTGAGGTTACAGACTGCCTGGCATCTGTATATATGCAGTAATCATACCCAAAGACAACAAGAAACAAAAATTGGTGAACAGGAATTGGTGACTCCATGTTTATCTAAATCTCTCAATGTCATTCAGAATGGCCTTTGACTCATGTTCTTCTAGCTGTGTGTGCCACCATGTCCAGATAATTTTGGTTCTGATCACTTCTTTCCTAGACTCTATACAATTTCTTGAAGACATCATTCACTAACTATACTTGAGTTTGATTTTACCTCTCTGCTGTTGGCAGGATAACATCTTTTTTCCTGTTTTCTCTGATCTGAGAAATCAGTGCTTCTAAATCTTTTCTGTCTAAATGTAAGAAACTTAGAGATTTAGAAGAAGGAACAATTAGGCTATTTACCAAGAGTTCATTTTTAATTTCTTGGAATGTTTTTGAAATGATAAAAAGTGTTTTCCTATGCAGTGTCAACAGGTAATAGTTACAAACTTTTAAAAAGGAAAAAAACTCAAAGCAAAGAGGTTTAGCAATTTACAAGACAGTCTAGAAATTTTTATTTTATAAAATATTATATCAGGTTCTACTACATGACTATTTTTAAATCCTTTTATTTAGTATAGAGTTATTGCTTGAAATGTAAAGTGCTTAGGAACATTTTATTATTTTTACCCAAGAACAATAATCAAAAAATAATTAGGAACATATGAAAAAGGAAATCAGAAGTAATGATCACAGTAATGATTTATTTTTTAAATTAATATAGGTTTTCACTTTTGAAGCTAAAATTTAGACTCTTTAAAGTTTTATACCTTTTACAAGATTAGAAAATTGTATCAGTGATCATAAATAGTCTTACTACTTGATGCAAAAGTACATCTAACATATATTACATATTTATTTAACCAAAACACTAAGGTGCTCACTTAAGATCCAACTCTAGTGATTCTTATCTCTGTTTAAAAGTCTAGCAAAATGATCACAAGACAAAGTAATTGTTTTGATTTTTAAAAGACTACAATTTTTCTTTAAATTTAATTCTTTTTCAACTTTTCTATTAAGAGTGAATCAATATTTTAAGAAACTAGACTGCCCTTTCCCTAGCTAGAACCTACTGCCACCACAGCCCCGCCTCACAACCCTCATGTTGGTAGCTTCCATTTCCCACCTAACCTCACCCAGCCTCCTCACTACCTAACTATACTAAATTTTCATCCAGTCTCCCAACCCCTACTAATCATTAAAAATATACTACAAGGAAAAATGATATAATCAACCAAGCATAGTACTGGTTCTTTGAAAAAGCTAAAAGATTGATAAACCTTTAGCCAATTAACCAACGCCAAAAGAGAAAAACTCTAAATTAATAAAATTAGAGATGAAAAGGGAGCTATTACAACTGATACCAAGGAAACTTGAAGAATCATAAAGTCATATTTCAAAAACTTACACTCCACAAAATCAGAAAGAAATGTATAAATTTCTAAGTATACAGAATTTACCAAAACTGAATCAGGATGAATTGAATTATTTAAACTGTCTTATATCAAGTAATGAGGTTAAAGAGGTAATTACAAATTTTCCTACCAAAAAAAGCCCAGGACTGATGGATTCAGTGCAAAATTTCACCAGACATTTAAAGAACAACTAACACTACTACTCCTTACACTATAACATAAAATACCAAAGGAAGGAACACTTCCAAACACTTTCTACAAAGCTAGTATTACACTGATCCAAAAACCAAATACAGATACAATTAAAAAAGAAAACTATAGACCAATCTCATTCATTAACACTGATGCAAACTGCAAAAGAAAATCAACAAACCACAATCCAGAACATCAGAGACTCTATATCAAACACCTAGAACTAGGCCAGACTAATCTCTCCCCATCCTGAAGCTCAGGGACATTTGCGGAAGAGGGGGCGGTAAGATTGTAAGAGCAAAAGGATGGGAGGAACAATGATATGCAAGATATTCCACACAAGTTAGGGCCAAAGCAATCATAAATGGACTTTGCCTGCCCTGCG
Organism: Typhlomys cinereus; assembly: GCA_023101885.1. Classification (NCBI taxonomy): domain Eukaryota; kingdom Metazoa; phylum Chordata; class Mammalia; order Rodentia; family Platacanthomyidae; genus Typhlomys; species Typhlomys cinereus. Next base: position 3,378,352 of record JALPQD010000124.1, read on the forward strand.
CAATGTCCAACACACTATTGACCTCACAAAATCTAGCATCTGCTAAAGGCACCAAGATCCTTGGAGGCAAGGGATTGACAGCCACAGTAGTGTTCCTATGCTTAAGGGGAATACGGGAAAGGATTCAGGGAAAGGCCACTGGGTCCTTGTACGTCATCGGAGAGGAGGACCCAGAGAAGAGTCAGGCATGCACAATAAAGGACTCTCTTGGAATTGGGGGGGGAGGCACTGGGGAATGGGGAGAGAGGGGTGAGGGGAGGGGGAGCAGGGGGTTCAGGGGGAGGAGGAGGGAGGGAGGGAACTGGTATGCCTATTAAGTTTGTATGAATGGAAATAATAATAAAAAATGTATTAAAAAAAACACTGATGCAAAGATCCCCAACAAAATTTTAGCAAACCACATTCAAAAACATATCAAAAAGATCATTCACTATGATCAAGTAGGATTTATTTCAAGCACATTATTGGTTCAACATATGCAAGACAATAAATGTAATTCATCATATTAACAAATCCAAGGACCAAAACCAGGTGATTTTCTCCATACATGCAGAAAGAGCTTTTGACAAGATCCAACATCCCTTTATGATAAAACTTCTAGAGACAATAAGGATGGAAGGAACTTGCACCAACTTAATAAAGTCCACACACAAAAAGCCTATGGCAAGGATCATCTTGAATCATTCCCAGTTGGATCAGGAACTAGGCAAGGCTGTCCACTCTCACCAATTCTATCTATACAATCTCTATCAATATTATATTTAAGTCTCAGCTAGAGCCATAAGGGATAGACATAAAAGGGACACAAATATGAAAAGAAGAAGTCACAATGTCCACATTTGTAGATGACATGATTCTATGCCTTAGAGAAGGTCCTGAAACTAATACATAAATTCAGCAAAGTGGCAGGTTACAAAATCAATGTTCAAAAAATCAGTGACTTTCTTACACACCAAGGATTAAAAAAAAAGTGAGAAAATCCTAAGAGAAACAATTACAGTTATTATACCTTTAAAATATGAAATACCAGGTGTATGAGATTGCTCAGGGGTTAAGACTTGGCCTTGAAAGCAAAAGGTACTGAGTTCAGATCCTAGGTCTCATGTAAAAATTCCAGGAGGACACGGTGGCCTGAACTTCCAGTCCTGGTGGGTAGAACCTGGGAAATTCCAGAGCGAAAAGGAGGTAAAAGCAATACAAGATGATTCCCAAAGTCACCCTTGGTCTTCCACAGGGACACACAGTGTCCTCTGATACACACACACACACACACACACACACACACACACACACACACAGATTCGATAGATAGATAGATAGATAGATAGATAGATAGATAGATAGATAGATAGATAGATAGATAGATAGATAAAGTTGTTTTTAAAAAATATGAAATACCCTGGTGTAAATCTAATCAAAGATGTGAGAGACCTGTAAAGTGGAAACTAAAGAAACTAAAGAAAGAAATTTCAGAAGACATCAGAAGGTGGAAACATTTCCCATGCTCCTGGATTGATAGAATTAACAATATCAAAATGATCATCCTACCAAAAGCAATATACAGATTCAATGCAATGTCAATCAAACCTCCAAGGCAATTCTTTACAGAAATTGACAAAACAATCTCAAAACTCACATGGAAACACAAAAGGCCAAGAATAGCAAAAACAATCCTGAGTAATAAAAACTCTGCTGGAGATATGACCATACCAGACCTTAATCTATACTACAAGTCCATAGTAATAAAGATAGCATATTACTAGCTCCAACATAGACACATAGATCAATGAGTAAGGGTTGAAGACTCAAACTTATATTGACGAATCTAGTTATATGATTTTTATATAAGTGCTGAAAAAAAAACACCATTGGAAGAAAAAACACAGCACCTTCAACAAATGTTGCTGACAAAACTGGAAAACTACATGCAGAAGATTGAAACCAGACCTTTACCTATAATTATGTTCAAAAATCAACTCAAAATGACCTTAATATTAGACCATAGGCTATAAAATCCCTAGAAGAAAGAATAGGGAATTCCCTCAAACTGACTGACCCAGTCTGACATTTTCTAAATAGTATCCTAATTGTATAGGAAATAGAACCAACATTCAACAAGTGGAATTTCATTAAAGAGCTTCTGTTCAGCAAAAGATATTGTTAAATAAGCAAAAAGACAACCCACAGAATGGGATAAAATCTTCATTAACCACATATCTGATAGAGAACTAATATTCAGAGTACACGAAGAACTCAAAAAATTGAACACCAAGGATATAAACAGACTAATTAAAAAATGGGCCTTGAAACTTGAAAGAAACTTTTCCCAGAACAAAATTAAAATGTCTACAAATACCCATCGCTTCTCGGCCTTTTGGCTAAGATCAAGTGAAAATGTCTACAAATACCTTAAAAATATTCCACCTTCCTAGTCATTGCAGAAATGCAAATCAAAATCAGCCTGAGATATCATCTCGCCCTGGTCAGATTAGCTGAAATACAAAACATATACAACAAATGTTGGAGAGCATACAGGGAGAAGGGACAGCTCATACATTGCTGGTTGGGATGCAGCTCAGGAGATCAATATGGTGGTTTCTAAAAAAGTTAAATATTGAAATTCCATATGACCCTGTTATACCACTATTTAGAATATTCCCAAAAAATGTTTCATCTTACTATAGAAACACATGTACATCCATGTTCATTGCAGCATTATTCACAAAAACAGTCACGGAATCAACCTAAATGCCCAACAGTTGATGAACGGATTATGAAAATGTGGTACACATGCACAATGAAATACTACATGGTTACCAAAAAATGAATTAACAAAATTTGCTGGTAAATGCACAGAGTTGGAAGAAGTTACATTGAGCCAAGTTACTTAGTACTAGGTTCCTTACAAGCCTACATAATGATGTACTCAAGGGGAAATTGTTATATTATCCATTATAACTGTAAATAAATATAAGTTGGGGAGACTCCCAAATGAGTGGAGACAAAGTAACACAGTTAAATGATAAGCAATGCCACAATTAAGGCATTCTTTTCCCATGAGGGAAAGGAAGTAAGGAAAGATCTTAAGGAGTAAGGAGGGGGAAAAAAGATGCAAGTGGCTCAGGGAAAATAGAAAAATCAAGGGCCCTATTCTAAAAATGAACACTGCAAGCCACTATAACTCTGGTAAGAAGAATCTACAGGCTATGTAAGATCCATGGGAAAGCAATTACTCGCTGACTGGGTTCTAATGCCTTTAATGGCAGGGTAAACATACCTGACACTGCAAATTTATCCAAATAACAGTAGAAGCAGGATAAATAGACAGGAACAGATATCTCAGTGTCTACTATAAAAGATTGATAATATAACAGCATCTAAATACTACTCCTTTTAACCCTTAGATAAGAAAAGCTTCAGAGCTCAATCAAGTTACTCCCTATTACAACTGAAGTCATGTGAGACAGAAAATCACATTAAGCCAGAATACAGAAATATCACCAAACCTGGAATGCTCAACCCGATGAGCCCATCAAAATCCTATCCCACACTAAGGCTTTGGGAACCTTGCAGAAGAGGTGGCAATGAGAATTTAAGAGTCTAAAGGTGGGATGAAATACTCCTGACTCACACATTCCACCCAAGACAAGGCTCCTGTACCCAGAAAGTCACTGTGATGAGAAATTCTACCACCATATCTACTCAATGGCCAACTTATCAGCATTCCCCCAAGAATTAATTAGGATCTTAGAAGAAACAACTGCTCTCAGGGTGTCGCAAGGGCAGATTCTGTATAGGAACCTTCTTTCTTACAACTTTGCCCACTGAAAAGCCACATAAAATTCAACAGAAATCTGATTGCCATATCAACACATACACCCCAAACTGAGTCTTGTGATACACACAAGCAGAGGGACAGGAAGGGGGTGGTGGGACAAGGAAAGATTGATGAAGGAAGGGGAGGGTGGGAGAAGGGTGTGGGGATGAGGAAGGTGGAAGAGGAGGAAAGTGAGGAGGAGGGGTTCAGGACAAAGACATAAATCCAGGTTTTTTATAAATAATTGGGAAAAAATTAAAAATAAATAAAAATGGTATAAAGTCCAAAAAAATGTTCACCTTCCTTATTCATCAGGGAAATGCAAGTTAAAACTATTCTGAGATTTCATTTACCCCAGTCAGAATGGTTGAGATCAAAGACACAAATGACAACAAATGCTAGTGAGGCTGTGAGGAGAAGGGGATCCATTTTTGGAGTATAAACTTGTACAGTCTCTTCAGAAATCAATGTGAGGGTCTCTACCATCTGACCTAGCTATATCACTTCTGAGCATTTTCTCCAAGGACTTTATATCTTGCTACAAGGCACTTGCATAACCATGTTTATTACAGTTCTATTCATAATAGTAAAAAAAATGGAATCAGCCTAGGTGACCAGTAGTTGATTAATGTATAGTGAAAATGTAATACATATACACAATGAATTTTATTCAGCTGTCAAGAAAAATAGAATTGTGAAATTTGGTGTAAATGAAATCAAAAAATAAAGTGAAGTTTCCCAAACACAGAAAGACAAACATCAAATGTTTTCTTTTATATGTAGATGCTAGCATTGAGTCTTCTTAATTAGATACTCTTATAACAGCCATAAACCAGAATGGAAGATAAGCTTAACATTACTTGATAGTAAATTGCCATCTAAACATTTCTCATTATACCCATAGATTAGAGAAGTTCACAGCACTCAACTAAAAAATTTCCTCTTTCAATGGAAGTTCTTTAATGCAGAGAATCACAACTGGCTTAAGTACAGAGAATAAATGACTATGGAGTGCTCAGTTCTAAACAGGACATCAGAATCACCCCTCATTCTAGTCTCAGGGAACCTTTTGGAAAAGGAGGGGTAGTGAGAGTGTAAGATCCTGAGGGTAGGAAGGGTTGCTGCCAGACAGCATCCTCTAGTCATAACAGGATTGCCCCACCCAAGAACTCATTGCAGTGATGTCCCTTCCACAAAACCAGCATAATAGTTGGCCTATCAACACTTTACATGGATAAAGGATGATCTAAAGAAATAATATACCTCCCTGAGAGACTAATGAAGATTAATGTTAGAGAGGAGAAGGGGAGCCTCTTTACTCAATGATTTACCCACAGATGTGTCATCCAAGCCCCAGGAGGTGTTCAGTCAATTTCCAGTGCAGAAATCCCAGATGAAATCCAGTAGTCATACATGCAAATAAACTCTAGGGACTTCAAAGCCCAGGGCTCCTCAGCAGCCCGTTTCCTTCCCTCCTGCTCACTTCATGTCACAGGAAAGTGAAAAACTGAGTGATGAAGATAGTATGAGAAACTGTAGGTCCCCTCATCCCAGCACCCTGTGGGCTCTACTGCCTCTCAGCTCTCATTCTGCTGCTGGTGAGACCCTGAACTTTTGAGGCTAGGGTGACTCTTCCGGCTTTGACTGGCTTCAAGTCTTTTGTCATTTGCCTTTGTTAACTGCTGAGCCTGCCTCTAAAGGGAGCTCCTTTAAGAGCTGCTTAGAGCAAAGGAAAAAGAAAAAAAAGGGGGGGAAAAAGAATTCAGTGTTGCTTAGCAGCCCAGATTCAAAACAAGTCAGTCCAATTAGAATAAATTATCATGGAAGGAAGCGAGAATCACTCCCTTGGGATCAACCAGGCAAATTACTGATTTGAAATGGTCTATGGGCAAATGGAACTGAAAAGAAGGACAGAATAACATGAATGATGGAAAGGCAGCCTAGATTCTGAGGCTGCCTGAAACAAGAACACAGTTTTATCCCCTGTCTGAAATCAGATCTTAAACCCTGATCACTGGCTTTCCTCTGTTCTGGAAGTGGAAGTTGTATTTGATGAAGCAGTAAGTGTGATTCTACCTCAAACAGTCCAAAACTGCAGGACTAACAGGCACTGATGAGTAGGATTTATTTAACACTTCCACAGATAAACATCTTTATTCTAAGATCATATAAACATTCTCTTATGTATTTCTAAGAACTATTTAACGAGATAAGTACTCTTGTTATTGCCATCCTATAGAAGCTCGAGCAATGGCTCGAGAAGTTATTTGTCCAAGATCACAAGGTAAGTGACAGGAATTCCGCCCAACTGGCCAGATTCCAAGACCCACGTATTTATCCTGTCAATTTAGCAAAAAACACAAAGTGTGATGATACTCAGTGGATAATGGGCAGGAAGATGGGTCTTCTGGGCAGTACCAGTGGATTATGCATGCTACAAAGGCCTGCATTGGCCAAGCAAAGGGCCATGTACTACTGGATGATGGGGCATTTTGTATTAGATGATAGCCCCTGTAACTGTGCCTTGCAGAAACCAAGATTCACCCTCACACTCCCAAGCGACTTCTAGATGCTTCCTCCCCCCATGTGCAACCTCTTTCTCCCCCTCCCAAGGTTAGTATCTACCTAACCCCTGGCATGCCTATGTCATGTGATTCAAAACTTACTTGCCATACTGCTGCCTGTAGTCATAGTGGTTAACACCCTACTTTAAGCTAATATTTCTATCCAAATACTCTCCTGTAATAGGCTAACATGGCCCCCATTGTTGTCTATTCTAATAAATATTCCTGTTATCATGGATCTCTGAATTTCCTTTTTCTAACATTTTGGAGAAGACTTCGGTCTCACAACTCACTTGTGTATGCTGCCAAATGGTGATATTACAGAAACCCTTCCAAGAGCAAACACATCCAACCCTGATGCTTTGAATATAGAATTCTCTTTCTTGAAGCTGCCTTAATCTGAGAAGGACCCCAGCACCATCCTGGCCTATTAAGCATGACTACCTTCACTCAAATCCACAGCAGCATCCATAATCCACACCCAGCCTCTTCTTACTGATTTTAAATTTTCTGTGCATGTTTTCTTGAGCATTTATTCCAAAGATCCATTTAGACTCCATTTCCTAGCTTTTGTGATCTTTGTTACTATTAGTCCTTTTCCATTACCAGCTCCCCAACACACATATATACACCTTTACCTAATCCCCTCATCGAAGTGGGGAAAACCAGATATGAAGCATCATTTCTCAACTGTAATGCTGTCTGTGAGCAGCTTGGGTTTATCTACAACCATCAAAAAAGCAGATGAAGCAGGAAAAGATGACAATACCAGAGACAGTCATTTTCCATAAATACCCCATAGCTCAAAGTTTGAGAATGATAGGCCTTGGATTTTACTTTGATTTTAGAAATTATTTTTTAAAATATAACATGTGCTTAAACATATTGCTTGTACTTTATGGATTTTTGGCTTATTTGTGAGACTGATGTCCCAGGAGTTGAAGAACATGAGCCAAGAATTGCAAATCTCAATAAGCAGAAAGCCCCCATTTTTACTCATTCCTTATCCCCACACTTTCACACAAGAATCTGCAGGGAGTATGGACATGACTCAACTACACACAGTTCTTTTGTCTGCTTGCCTTGGTGTTCTGCTCATAGTTTTCCTTTCTCTATGATAAAGACTGACTTTGACAATCAAATGATATTCATCTTCAATGTATCTTCGAAAATTGTAAATGTTGCTCTCCACTCTACTTTCAATTTGTCCAGATGTGCATATAAAAGCAAGCAAGCACAAGCACAGAATCCCACTGGCAATGTTTCCTCCACTAAAAGGAGAAGGACACACTTCACTTGTGGGTCAAGGTTCTGGAAGAAAAACAAACCCATTATTGAAAATGACATTTCATGATCTCCACCCACAAATGAGTGACCAAAACAAGGCCAAAATACTCAACACCAGAAACCCATTTACATTCATGGAAAATTCTAAAAGAATTTGTGCTTTGTTCACCTAAATTAGTGTGTCAATGATAATTAGTAAATGGTATTCAAAAAGCTGATATTGGCAGGTAACTAGAAAAACAACCGTTCGATTTGGAAATTTAGGTCATGAGAGAGTGTAGACAATTACAAAATAGGAAGTTCTTCATGATTATGGCTCCCAAATTTGGTTGTAATCCTGAATCTAATATATTCATGGAGTGTCATATAATTTTTAGAATTCCTAGCCTGCCCTATATATGGAAATGGCACCACTAAGCTTACTCTTGATTGGCTATTGGAGTAATTGAATACCAACACTAAATCAATACCAATAATAAACCCTTACTTGCCAGACTGAAAGTCTAATAAACTATACCAAAGTCTGTCAAACTACTAAATCAGCTCTCTCCATCTTATCCATTTACATATATGATTTCATTTCATCTTCAAAACCAAGTATCAGACAATCATTATTAACAATATTTATTATGGAAAAACTGTATCTCTGGCTTATCTCATGGCCTTTCAGAACCTACTGCCATGTGCACTGTTGAAAAAAAAAATCAAACAACTGACTCCCTATTTCTTAGTTTCTTATAAAAGAGGAAGATTTATTCCCTATTCCTTGTTATGCCATTTTACAATGAGTCAACCACATCTCCTCTCAAATACCTAAAAATCAAATGTGTATCATGGGCAAAATTTATTTTGTGCATGCCATTATTAGACTACTATGGGGGTGGCAAAACAGGCCTGGCTCCATAACAGATCCTGGTAGAGCAGGTGCTGAAGGAATATGTGATGGTGAGATACAGGTTTCAACTTGACAATCGCAAATAGCTCTGGGAGCATATGTGAAGAATTAGTAGATTAAACAAGCTCTAAACAAGTTCTTCAGGGGAGGATCTAATTGTTATAGGAAAACCCAGCTAATAGTGTGTGGGACCATTTCCTGAGCAGGTGGATAAGATGAAGAAAATAAATTCAGTAGTTTGACATACTTGGAACTGTTTGTTAGACTTTCAGTCTGAAAAGTAAGAAGTATTCCCCTCTCTTGACAATTCTGTGGCTATGGTACGATATGTTCCCTCAGCTCCTGCCAAACTGGACTATAGTCTATAACTAGAATTAAAGTAAAAATAACACCTCTTGTTCTCTTAAGTTGTTTTGTAGGGAATTTATCAACAATATGTAGACAGACTGCAACAGAGTCTAATCAAGCAGTGATTCAAGATCCCTTAAGGCTGCTCTCGTTGGGCTAGGGGCCTGTGCAGGGTACGGGCTCATGGCTGACCCTTGGTCACATCCCAAGGCTCTGGAACAACAGCAGGCTCTGGTGGACTGGATTTCCCCTGTCATGGGGACCTGTGCAAGACACTCAGTCTCAGAAGCATTAAACAACACTCCCCCCAACAACCAATAATAAAACCTCCTAGATTTTAACAGAGTCCACAGGAACCAAAAACCTGTGATCAGTGTATCAACACCTGCTTATTAAGGACACTAAACCTACACCCATAAAACAGAAGGGAATCTTCACATGCAACCCTAAAATAAGTAAGCTTTTTTACTTTTCTTCTCATCTGAATTGACAGTCACTTCTGCTTTAGACCTCTATATAGCACACCAACCCCCCCACACCCCCCTTAAGGCATTAATCATTCACCTGGAAGAAACTAATAGTTCTCATAACACACTAATCTCTAGTTACTGGCTACTAAACCCACCCTATTTCATAATATAAAGGTGAGCTAATATTTAACTAAAACCACACACCAACGCTTGACACACAATCCCAAACATCCAGGCAAACGGAGACCTAAATCTGTCACTCCCAGAACCAGAGTAGGGTTTCTACACTTTTTTTTGGTACAATAATCACCTTACGTACAAAATAACAGCAAGGAAGCCTAGATTGAGACTTTAAATACCTAGGTGCACCAATTCTGTCTGACTCACAACACTTATAAACACACACCAAGAAAGATGCTAGAAATCAAACACAAAATGAACAGGTCACACCATAAATCCACAAGAAACAAGAAAAACACAACGACAACTCCCTTATAAAAAAGCATTAACCTGTTAAGATCCAGGGCCCATTTTTTAATTGGGCCATTGGTTTTCTTGGCGTTTAGTTTTTGAAGTTCTTTGTGCACTCTGGATAATAGAGCTCTATCAGATATGTGGGTAGTGAAGATTTTCTCCCATTCTGTGGGTTGCCTTTGAGCTATGGTTACAATCTCTTTATCTGAATAGAAGCTCTTTAATTGCACAAGATCCCATCTGTTGAGAGTTGGTTGTAGTGGCTGTGCTATTGGATGTCCATTTAGGAACTGTTGGCCTAGCCCAATCAGCTCGAGGGAGTTCCCTACCCTTTCAACTATGGTTTTTATAGTCCCTGGCCTTATATAGAGGTCCTTGATCCATCTGGAATTAATTCTTGTACATGGTGACAAATACAGGTCCAGTTTTAATCTTCTGCATGTGGAGATCCAGTTTTGCCAGCACCATTTGTTGAAGATGCTGTTCTTTTTCCATTGGATTTCCTTAGGCCCCTTTTTCAAAGATCAAATGGCTGTAGTTGTGGGGGCTTATATCTGGGTCTTCAATCCTTATCCATTGATCTGTGTGTCTATTTTGGAGCCAGTACCAGGCTGTTTTTATAACCATGGATTTGTAATATAAACTAAGGTTCGGTATGGTAATACCTCCAGCAGTGTTTTTGTTACTCAGGATTGTCTTTGCTATCCTGGGTCTTTTGTGCCTCCATATGAATTTTGAGATTGTTTGATCAACTTCTTTAAAGAATTGCTTTGGGATTTTAATTGGTATAGCATTGAATTTGTACATTACCTTTGATAGGATGGTCATTTTTACGATGTTGATTCTGCCAATCCAGGAACATGGGAGGTCTTTCCACCTTCTGGTGTCTTCTGCAATTTCATTCTTTGGCTTTAGCAGGGATGAAATTAATGTGTCTAACAAATATCTTCAAAAATGCTCCACTTCCTTAGCCATCAGGGAAATGCAAATCAAAACTTCCCTGAGATATCATCTCACCCCAGTCAAGATGGCAAAAATCCACTAAACAACAAATGCTGGAGAGGATGTGGAGAGAGGGGAACTCTCCTACATTGCTGGTGGGAATGCAGGCTCATACAACCATTCTGGCGAGCCATCTGGAGATTCTTAAAGAAATTAATTATTGAAATGCCATATGACCTTGCTATTCCACTTTTGGGAATACCCCCCCATACAGCAAAAATTCACCTCGATAGCACAAGCACAATGTTCATAGCAGCACTGTTTACAATAGCAAGGTCATGGAATCAACCCAAATGTCCAACAGTTGACGAGTGGATAAGGAAATTGTGGTATATCTATATAATGGAGTACTACTCAGACATCAAAAATGATGAATTAATGGAATTTTCAGGGAAATGGATGGAATTAGAAACAATCATATTGAGTGAAGTATCCCAGACACAGAAAATTAAGCACTGTATGTACTCTCTAATAGGTGGATTCTAGTACCAAACCCACTTAGAGACACTCAAGAATAAATCTCTGTAATACTTACAGTAATTACAAAGATTATGAACAGGAGGGATGGGGAAGGAGGGCCACACCAGAAACAAGAAGAGGGGACCATATTATAGCAGAGAAAATAGGCCACCATCAAGGACTGCAAGTAAGTTATGAGACATCTGGTTCAATTCACAGACTTTCCTTCCTGATCATTTGCAACTGATGGGGTATGATCTTACCAGAAGAGGAGGGCATATAGTCTGGCAGATAGAAAGTAACCATTTTGCAAATGGGTGATTCACCCCTATCTCACTGCGGTTTCCTACTTTTATTTCATCTACCTTTGAATATACTCTTATAACAAGACTCTAGTTTAACAGGTTTTTATCTCTGGCCAGGGGGTGATATCCAATACCCATCAGGATGGAGTGAAGGGCATTTCAGGAGCAACGAAACTGAAAAAAAAATCAACAAATCATAATCCAGAACATCAGAGACTCTATATCAAACACCTGGAACTAGGCCAGCCTAATCTCTCCCCATCCTGAAGCTCAGGGAAATTTGTGGAAGAGGGACGGTAAGATTGTAAGAGCACAAGGATGAGAGGAGTAATGATATGCAAGATACTCCACACAAGTTAGGGCCGAAGCAACCATAATTGGACTTTGCATGGCCTGCCCAATGTCCAACACATTATTGACCCCACAAAGTCTAGCATGGACTAAAGGCACTAGGATCCTTGGAGGCTAGGGATTGACAGCCACAGTAGTGTTCCTATGCTTAAGGGGAACACAGGAAAGGATTCAGGGAAATGCCACTGGGTCCTTGTACATCATCGGAGAGGAGGACCCAGAGGAGAGTCAGGCATACACAAGGACTCTGTGGGAATTGGGGCGGGAGGCACTGGGGGATCGGGAGGGAGGGGAGATGGAAGAGGGACACAGGGGGGTGAAGGAGTGAAGAGAGGGAGGGGACTGGTGTACCTGTTAAGTTTGTATGAGTGGAAATAAAAATAAATAAATTAATTAATTAATTAAAAAAACATTAACCCCATAACAATGGATTCATATCAGAATAACTCCTCAGATATTAGTCAAGAATAAAATAACAAAGACAGTAAACTAATGGAAAAAGGAAATAAGCAGGAGTAGCAATTCTGATATCTGACAAAATAGACTTTAAACCAAAAGAAATCATAAGACACACAGAAGAAAGCTACATATTAATCAAAAGAATAATTTATCAGGAAGACTTCACAATACTGAATATAAGCATACCTAATATAAGCTCAAGCACATACATTAAACTAACATTGTATTTAAAACAAAAAATTAACCCAAACACAATACAAGTAGGGGATTTCAACACCCCAATCTCGCCATTGGGTAGGTCAACAGGCTAAAAACTGAACAGAGCTATATACTGGAGCTTATCAAACCATGATCCAAAAAGACCTGACCAACCTCTATCAAACCTTCCATCCAAACAATAAGCAATACACATTCTTTTAAATAGCCAATATAAGCTTCTCTAAAATAGACCACATACTGGGACACAAAGCACAGGAAAGTGGAAATAATATCCTATTCCTTGGGGGCTGGAGAGGTGGCTCAGGGGTTAAGCCTCTGCCTTGCAGGAGGAAGGTCCTGAGTTCGGATCCCAGATCCCAAGTATAGACCCCATGCGGAAGTGGGGGGCGGCCTGGGTTTCTGGTCCTGGTAGGGCGGAGCCTGTGAATCCCAGGGCAGAGTAAACAAGAAGGAGGTGGAGACGGTCCATGGTAGTTCCCGAATTCGCCCGTGGTTCTACACACACACACACACAGACACACACCCACGCGCACACATACACGCGCACACATACATATGCACACATGCACAATTGAATAAATAATAAAAAAATTTTAAAAAATGGAAACATCACAAGTAAAGCTTTAGAGAAACAAGAACAATCCAATCCCAAAAGCAGTAAATGACCAGAAATCAATAAAATCTGGAGAGAACTACCCGAAATTGAGATAAGGAAAACAATACAAAAAATTGACCAAAGAGTGGGTTCAATGAAAAATATCAATAAGGTTGGCAAAAAAACCAAAGTCAAAAAGAGAAAAAACTCTAATTAATAAAATTAGAGATGAAAATGGAGTCATTACATCTGACACCAAGGAAATTCAGAGAAACATAAGGTCATACTCCAAACATTTATACTCTACAAAGTTTGACAATCAGAAAAAAAGGGATGAATTTCTTGGTTTGTGCATTTAATTAAATTGAGTCAGGATGAATTCAATTATTTAAAAAGTTCTACAATGAGTGATCAAATTTAAAGAAGTAATTACAAATCTTCCCACACACAAAAAAATCCACCAGATAGATTCAGGGCAGAATTATACCAAACATTCAAACAACTAACAACACTACTCCTTAAGCTATCCATAAAATATGCAAGAGAAGGAATACTCCCAAATTCTTTCTACAAAGCTAATATTCTACAAACCTAATATAATAATGCTAATTCCAAAAATATAAAAATACAAAGAAAAAAGGAAAGTAGAGACCAATGTATTCAATGAACACAGATACAACATTCCTAAACAAAATTTTAGCAAACTGGATTCAAAAACATACAAAAAAAAAATCACCCTTTCTGTTCTGGGCCCCAGTGGGCAGTAAGGCTGGAAAGGTCCCTAGGCCACGCCCAAGGCCCTAGGTCATCTGCAGGTCCCACTAGCAAGTTGGCTCCTTCTGCTCTGGGCCCCAGAGAGCCCCCTGTTCTGGCTGGCTCCCCACTTCTCGCAAACTTGAAAGTTTTCAAGAATTCAATGGAGTCCAGAGAAAACCTAACGAATGGTACAGGAGACCAACACCATACATCTGAGGACTTCTAAAATCATCCCATCAAAGAAAAGAGAATCTTCACTCCTAGCTCTAGGATAAGTAAACCCTTTTTTACTGTTACTCTCAACTGTATCCCATACAATTTCAGGAACTACACCATTCATCCTCACATAATGTCAAGGAATTAAACCTGAAACATATACTACAGTACTAATCTTCAATTCCTGTCTACTAAAACCAACTGAATTGATGTACTAACAGTTCAATAACTTCATTTAATAAACAACACCTGACAGGCATATCCAACTCTAAGGTAAAGACTAGCAATAACTGCTCAAGTATAGCAATACTGTCTAATTCAGTTCAGCCAAAAAAAAACACACATCAAGAAGGACATAAGTGTGAGATACTCCACACAATTTAGGGCTGAAGCAACCATAATTGGACTTTGCATGACCTGCACAATGTCCAACATACTATTGACCCCACAAAGTCTAGCAAGGGCTAAAGACACTAGGATCCTTGGAGGCAAGAGATTGATAGCCACAGTAGTGTTCTTATGCTTAAAGAGAACACAGGAAAGGGTTCTGGGAAATGCCATTGGGTCCTTGCACCTCATTGGAGAGGAGGACCCAGAGGAGAGTTTGGCATGCACATTAAAGGATGCTCCAGGGATGGGAGGGGGAGGCACTGGAGGATGGGGAAGGAGGGGAGAGGGGAGGGGGGCATAAGGAGGTGGAGGGGGTGGAGGGAGAGGGGAGACTGGTGTACCTGTTAAGTTTGTATGAGTGGAAATTTTTTTTTTAAAAAAAGACAAAAAAAAGGACATAGGTGATAAAACAAAAAAGCCCAAGTCACAATGCAAATCCATGATAAATAAAAACAAAGACGAGAAATGTCCTACAAAAAATATCAACCCCATAATGATGGAATCCAATCAGAGCAAACTCACAGAAAATAGCCAAGAAAGATAGACCCAAGATAATGATTTTTCAAAGCCTGATCTTTACTATGATCAAAACAATGAAAGTGAAAATTCAGGAAGAATTAAATAACTACATAAACAAATTTGAACAGGAATACAACAGTACAGCAGTTGAAATAAAAATAGGCATAGAGCAGTTAAAACAATCTCAAATAGACATTACACTCAAACTAAAAGCTATCTTTAAACCAGAATGCAACAGAGTCTTATCAGCAGAACAAACAAAGCAGAAAATAGAATGTCAGATCTTGAAGACAAAATGGAAGGACAAACCAGTTCAATCAAAGAGGTTGTTAAAGCCAAAAAGATAACTGAGAGTAATATTCAAAAGTTATGAGACAACTTGAAGAAGTCTAACCTGCACATTCGTGGAATACAAGAACAGGATTCCCAAAAGACCACACCTGAGGAAATTTTTCAAATTAGCATAAAGGAAAAATTTTGACATCTAAAGAAAGAGAGGCCTGTCTGAATGTAAAAGGTATTCTGCACCCCAAACATATATGACCAAAATAATAGTCAAAACATTCCACATACAAGACAAAGAAAATATTCTAAGAGAAAAAAAACCAAGCCACCTTTAAAATAATAAATGATTTCTAAACAGAGACAGTAAAAGCCAGAAGAGCTTGGAGAATGTACTTTAAGTATTGAATGAGCATAAATGTCAATCCAGGCTAAAGTACCCATCAAAATTATCAGTCATGATCAAGGATGAAAGAAAAATTTTCTACCATGAAAATGAGTTGAAGGCTTACAGGACCATTGTAGCATTCAAAAAATGCTAGAAAAGATATTCAAGTTTGAAGAAAAGAACAACCATATCCAGGAGGACAAAATGGAAGTATAATGCCATCACAACCTAGAAGCTAAATAATACACATATGAAAGTCACGAACCACAAAAAATGTCAGGAATCAAAAGTAATTTTTTCATTATAAACCTAAATGTCAATGGAATTAACTCACAAATCAAAAGACACAGGTTGCAAACATGGATTAGAAATCAAAACCCAACCATCAATGCCTTCAGGAAACACATCTCACCACAAAAGATAGGCACATTCTAAAAATAAAAGGCTGGTCAAAAATTCTGCAAGCTAATGGAACCAGGAAACAAGCAGGGGTAGCAATTATGCTATCCAACAAAGTGGACTTCAAACCAAAGAAAATCATAAGAGATATAGAAAGGTACTACATTTTAGTCACAGGAACAATTCACCAGGACGACTTCATAACATTGAACATATATGCACCTAATATGGGCTTGTCCGCATTCATTAAACAAACATTACATGTCTAAAACAAGAAATCAATCCAAAAAAGATAATAGTTGGGGATTTTAATACCCTACTCTCAACAAGGGATAGAACAACAGGCCAAAAACTCAACAGAAACACAATGAAACTGAATCAAAACCTTACCGAAATGCACCTAACATATCTCTACTGAACTTTTCATCCAAGCACCAAGGAATACACATTCTTCTCAGCAGCTCATGGCAGTTTCTCCAAAATAGACCACATATTGGGCCATAAAAGTAATCTCATGTATATAGGGAAGTTGAAATTATAGCTTGTACCTTATCAGACCACCATGGTATAAAGCTTGACATCCACAACACAACAAGTAACAAAAAATACACTAAATCTTAGAAATTAAACATCATGATGCTAATTGAGAAATGGGTTCAGAAAAAAATCAAAAGGGAAATTCAAGATTTCCTAGAAGCAAATGATAATGAAATCACAACATATCAAAATCTCTGGGACACAATGAGAGCTGTCCTAAGAGGTAAGTTTATAGCACCTAACGCCTATATCAAAAAATGGAAACATAACAAATAAATAACAGCAATGCAGCTCAAAGCTTTAGAGACACAAGAGCAATCCAATCCCAAAAGCAGTAGAAGAGAGATTAGCAAAATCAGTGGAGAAATATCTGAAACTGAGATATGAAAACGATACAAAAAAATCAACCAGAAAAAAAAGCAAAGACAGATTCTCTGTCTCTGAGGTCCAGGGCAGACACAAGGACAGCTGCCCAGGAACAGTGGGCAACCCAACTACAGGGGCATGGTCAGAAGACAACTTCTGGTATTCGTTTCCTAGGAGCCTGGCAGAGAGGCATTAGCTTTGCATCACTCTTCCAAAGGCATGCTGGACGAGGAGGAAATCTGAAAGCCTGATACAGTGAAAGAAAATACAATGATACTTGCTCCAGACTCCTTCTTTCCTTCCCAGGATCATTTCTCATAAAAAAAATAATAATCAGTATCTTGTGCTTCAAATTCTGTCTCAGTGGCCACTTGCCAGCAATCCAATCTGCAACAAGTGAAAGATTAGATCCAGATGGTGCAAGAGGCACTCAGGCCATGGGCAAGGAAAAAAAGGTAGGAAAGAGGGAGAAAAAGAAATGAAGAGGAAAAGAGAAAGATCAGAAAGATAGAGAGGGGAAGGAAAGGGAGAGAAGGGAAAACACAGGAAGAGAGGTGTCTTACTTCCTTCATGAAAGGCAACTATAACTTCACAGAGCAAGTGCCCAGGTAACTCAGTACATAGCAGTTAGAGTTCATCTATCTGACTAGGTATCTGGTTACTTCCATCTTGAGACAAGGTAGCATACATTAGTTAGTGTGCCTTGTGACAAGTGCTGAAACTTAATGTCCTCCAGGTGCAGCTCACTGAGTATAGCCTGGATAAGTATCTCTCCTCCTCGGGCCTTGTTTTTTTTTTTTTTTTCTTCAAAATGAAGCATTAGAAACTATCCCATTGTTTTTGTTCTAATATCTATGAACTTAAAATTTTTCAGTTATACATTTTTAATCCTAAATATCCTTCATATTTTGGAAATAATGCAGTTTCTGTCAGGTGCATTATCAAAACCAACAGTCAGCATCAAGGGTGTGAAATCCTAAGCTTCAGAAAAGACCACAAGTCCCCAGAAATTATATATGTGTGTGTGTGTGTGTGTGTGTGTGTGTGTGTGTGTGTGTTTCATTTGTCTTTCTTGGTAAAGAATCCATGAAACTTACTATGCATTTTAATTATTTTTTATTCTTTGACACTTTCCATACATAAATGCAATGAATTTATGTGTTTTCACCCTTACTACTCAATCCCATTCCCAGTCCACTTCTTACCTTAATGTACTTTTTATGTGTGGCCTGCTGTGTTTCATCTGGGATGCCCATAGTAGCAGGTGCCTGAGTACTTGCTAGGTGCCGGGAGTAAATCATTGCGTAAAGAATCTCCCCTTCTGTCTGGCATTAGCCTTAAATAATCTCCCACAGAGGTGTAATGCTTCTTGAGATCTTCCCTTATGGATGATGAAATATGAGTAGTCTGGTTATTGTGCAGTCTAGTGGAGCTGGAAATCTCTACAGTGAGTTTTTGGGCATGGCAGCCTTGTCTTGACCAGAGGATACTGATTGGCAGCATCTCTCCCCAGCTCACCCTCAAACTCTTACATTCATACCACCACGCTCTCTTCCACAAGGTTCCCTGATATTTGGAATGGAGGATGACTTCAATGTTCTGTTTAGCACTGAATACTTCATAGTCACTTATTCTTTGTACTTTTGCCAATTGTGATTCTCTGTATTGAACACCTTCCATTACAAAAGGGTGCTTCTTGATTGAGTGCTGAAAGTGTCTCTAATCTAAGGATATAATGATATGTGTCTAAATGGCAGCCTACTCTCAAATTCTTATAACTAAAGCTTAGTAGTTTGTGCCCATCTATGACTTCTAATCTCCCCTTCCACAGATACTTAACTAGATTAACAGTAGCAGGCATATGTACCCAGCCGAAAAGTGGCTCTTAAATACAAACCAAAAGCAGTTGGCTGCCCCCATATGTTGCATGACACTATTTTACCTCTTACCAGAGTAGTTTTTTTAGCTTGCAGCATTCATAGCTGCATGAAGCTAGTTGACTGTATCTTAGTTGCTTTTCTCCCCTGGTATCCCACATCATACCTTCTGACAGTATGAAGGCTGGCCAGCAAGAAGAAAACTTCCAGATCCATTGCAGCTTGTTTTCTCCATGTCTTGTGATCTTTGTATATAGTGTCTTCAGCAGTAAAGTCTTACTATCAGGTTCTGGAGAGCAACCAAAAACAATAGCAAGTACCTATATTGTTTGGGGGCCTTTGCAGACTCTCTATCAACCATCCATTAAGAAGTACCACATAACTATAACTAGGAGGTTTATTTTATCATACATAGCTTCTGATAGGAGTTTGTCAACATAGTTTATGGGAATTTTTTTTCCTTTTCTTTCCCTCCCTGTGTTCCTCTGCATAGGGTGTATCAGTTAACACTTTTTTTAAAATTATATTTTTATAAATTTTTATAATGTTTCTAGTTGACTGTATCTTATAACTTTACTGCTAATTCTTACTTTCCCACCCGCTGTACTCTTATCTCCTTATTTCCCTCCACCATTGAAGCTTCTGTCCCAATCACCTTTTCATCTTCTGTTGCAGTCAGCCTGCATGGTTACTGGTAAATGACCATCAAATGGCTTAAAAAAACAAAGAATTTATTTTCTTACAATAGTTTGGTTACAGTTCATAGTCCAGTTTGATGGGAGAGCATGCACCAACACCAGGGCTTAGGGAACTGACCACACCATGTCTATGTAATGGCTGAAAGAGGGACTATCCTTACTTACCAGACCAGCATATCTGGCCAAGTGTACACAAAGATGCCAACTCTCTCAACCAGCTCTCTGTATTTTATTCTAGGTCTTAATCCCACCCACCATGGGCTGGGCCTTCCCCATCAGCTAGACAATCTCTTGCAGGTTTGCTCTGGGCTTAACTCAACCATTAATTCTCTACAAACGTGCCCAAAGCTCAAACCCTCAACAAGCAAATTGACATCTGTGCCTAACTATGACACCTTTTTACCAAAATATACGCAATTCTTTTTCGTCCTCGACATCACAAAATGTTAAAAATCCCTATTTAAATGACACATGTTATATCTTTAATAAATTAGGCTATTTGCCTGAAATACAGTGGCAGAAAAACAACAGATTTCAGCAGCAGTGATGAAGAAACAAATCAAGCTTAGAAAACAATTCAGAGAGGAAGGTAGGAACTGAGGTGCTAATTGTGACCATAAAGAGGTGTCTATTTCATACCTCTCTGTGCCCATACAAGACTCAGAAGAAAGAATGAGACCACTCTTGCAGATCTGAAGGATCCATACAGGTGAGGTTGAGTAGTGGGCAAAGTTTGTGAAGGTTCAATTGCTTCCTGCAGCAGAATCTGGGCTACTCAGCCTGCTCTGTGCAGGAGAGTCTGAATGGTGTTCCATGTTCCCAACCCAAGCTTTGGTAAAATACCTAGGTTTTCCTCAAACTACTCTCTGGCCCCTGAGAAGGGGAATTCCTTACTCAACAAATCATATTTGAGACACGTTATGTACAAAGCAATGAAAGAAGTAGTCACCAACCAGTATAGGACTTCCCCATGAGTGTCAAGCTGAGATGGCCTTATTGTGAACACAAAGAGTAGCTATGGGCTGCTGAGCAAACTAGGAATTCCTGCTGGGTCCACTTGATATATATGATTGCAGACAGAAAGAGATCTCTGGGGAGAAAGAGGGAACCTGAACCAACCCTGGAAGGCCTAAAATGACTGATTGATATGATAGATGTTCTGCCACTGGAAGATGGAGGTGTCAGAACAAAACTGAAAGTCTTTAATTTTTTATTTTACTCTTTGGAGGTTTTGCACATGAATACAACAAATTTCTATAATTTTTGTCACTTCATATGCAAGCCCATCCATATTTCTTTTCCTATTACAAACCTTCTTCGCAACCAGTCTCACTCCAACATGTCTTTTTGATTGTGTGGCACCCTGAGTTCCATCTGAGTTGCTAGCACTGACATGTGCTTGAGCCCTTGCTGGAGCATAGATATCAGTGGATGTACCATAAAAACAGTAGTTCATCATCCTTCATTTATTTGTAATTCTCAGAAGTCTCTTGGGAGGTATGGTGCGTCTTAAAATCTTATACCTATCATAATGAAATGCTACCAGGATAAATCTTGTGCAGGTCTTGTGTAAGTAGACACAGCCAAAGTGAGCTCATGGATGCAGGTACCTTGTCATGTCCAAAAACTTCAGTCTAGAAGTACCCCTCCCCACTCTCTGGCTCTTACATTCTTTCTCTCCCCTTTTCTGTGCTGATTTTTGCATGTTTGCCAGTTTTCTGAATTTTTCTGTATTAACCATTTTCCATTACAAAAGGAAGCTTTTTCATTGAGGGCTTGGAGCTGCACTAATTTATGGATATAATGATGCATTTGTATGACAATTTGATATTTGTCCCTAGAATTAAACTTTAGTAGTCTGTTCCTCCCTAGGGCCTAGCTCCCTCACTTTCACAGGTTCTTGATCTGATTTCCAGTGCCAGGAATATATTACCTTATGAAACACAAGCTTTAATCCAACTGGAAAGCAGTTGGCACACACATAATATTCATGCCACTATTTTAGTAATGGTTACAACTTGCCAAGGTTTTTGTTATTGTAGCTTACAGCATTTGTAGGTGGTTCTTTTCCTAGAACTGGCTAGCAAGAAAGAAGCTTCCAAATTAGTTCCACCTTATTTTTCCCATGTCCTGTGATAAATGTGTGAGATTTCCTCAGCAATAGGGTCTTACTATCAAGTTCAAGTTTGCCAAGAACAATGGCAAAAGCTTATATTGTTTGAGAGGCATTTGAGACCTCTCTGACCAACAATTCATTTGGAGGTATCACATACTAGGATTGGGGATTTTGTTTAATCTCCTTTGCTTCTGGTAGGAGTGTCTTAGGGTAATATCTGTTGTCTTATTACTTTCTCCTCTTTGTGTTCCCCTGTGTGGGTTATAACTGTTCACACTTTTTAAAATAATATTTTTATAAAAATATAGAAGGTTACCATTTGGCTATATCTTAAATCCTTGGTGATAATTATTTCTCCCCAATGATTTCCTTTACTACTCTCACAGCATTGTCTCCCATAAACTCCCTTCCCCATTATTCCCATCACCACTTTTTCAATATCTGTTTTCTTTTACTTCTAAGGTTCTCTTCCCTTCCCTAAACCCTGTCTAATGGTCCCTTTCAAAATTTCAATTTCTCCTAATTAAATACATAAATCTGAATGTCCAATGTTAACATCTGCATGTAAGAAAAAGCATGTAGCACTTTTCTGCATCCAGGATAGCTCATTCTGTATTATATTTTCTAGTTCTTTCATTTGCCAGCAAATTTCATTTTTAATGATAGCTGAATAATATCCTACTATGTACAAGAACCACATTTAATAGCCATTCACCATTGATCAACATCTAGGCTGATTTTATTTCTTTACTATTGAAAGTAGAGCCTCCATGAATATGGCTGTGCATATGTCTCTACAATAAGATGTAGAGTCCTTTAAGAATATATCAAGGAATGGTATAGACAGCTTATATGGTAGCTCAATTTTTAATTTTTAAGAAATCTCCATGCTGATTTCCAAAGAGATTGCAACAGTTGGCACTCCTAATAATAATTGGATTCCATTTTCCCTCATCCTTACTAGGATTTGTTTTTTTATTTGTGACTTTGAACTTGACCATTCTGACTGGCGTAAAATGAAATCTCAGAGTAGTTTTAATTTTCATTCCCTGGTGGTAAACTGAATGCTATTTAGATGTCTATTAGGCATTTTAAATTCTTTTCTTGAAAAATCATTTTTTATTTCCAAAGCCCATTTGAACTGGGTTGCTGGCTTTCTTAATGATTAATATTTTAAGTTCTTTGTATACTCTTCACACAGATCTGCCATCAGATAAATAACTAGCAAAGATATTCTTCCATTCCATGAATTGCTTTTTACCTCAATAACAGTTTCTTTTGCAGACCAGAGGCTTTTTAATTTCACAAAGTTCCACTGGTTGATTGTTGGCCTGATTTTCTGTTAAATGGGGGCCTATTCAGAAAGTCCATACCAAGACCCATCACTTCAAGTATACTCCTTAAATTCTATTCCATGTGTCTCTTTTTGTACCAATACTTTGCTGTTTTTATTACTATATCTCTGTAGTATAACTTGAAGTCAGATATGGCAATATTTCTTTTTTTTTACATTATATTGAGCTTTTTTATTTATTTTTTATTATTTATTCAATTGTGCATGTATGCATGTGTGAGCATGTGTGTATGTGTTTGTAGAACCACGGACGAATTCGGGAACCACCATGGATGCCTTCACCTCCTCCTTGTTTACTCTGCCCCGGGATTCACAGGCTTCTCCCTACCAGGACCGGAAACTCAGGCCGCCCCTGCTTCCGCCCGGTGTCTATACATGGGGTCTAGGATCCGAACTCAGGACCTTCTGCCTGCAAGGCAGAGGCTTAACCCTTGAGCCACCTCTCCAGCCCCTGAGATACCTCTCCAGCCCCTGAGATATGGCAATATTTCTATCAATATTTTCATTACAAAGAATTTCTTTGATTACCCAAGGCTTCCAAATGAATTTTGACATTTCTTTCGATTTCTGTGGGGGATTGCATTGGAATTTTGGTTGGGATTGCACTGAATGTGTATATTTCCTTTGGTAAGATGGTCTTTTGCACAATATCAATTCTAATAGTCCAGAAGCATGGGAGGTCTTTCCACCTACTGGTATCCTTTTTCATTTCTTAAATTTTTGAAGTTTCTTTGTAGAGGCCTTTCACTCCCTTAGCTATATTAATTCCAATGTATTTAATTTTTTCTTAAATATGGAATGCTTCAAGAATTTGCATGACATCCTTGCATAGGGGCCATGCTAATCATCTCTACATTACTCTAATTTTAGTATATATGCTGCTGAAGTGAGGTATTTACAATTTTTGAAGCTGTGGTGAATGAATTGTTTCCTTAACTTCTTTCTCACTTTTTCAGTCTACAGGAAGGCTATTGGTTTTTATATATCAGTTTTTTAACCTGTCACTTTACTCAGCATGTTTATTAATTGTAAGAGTTCTTTGGAGTCTCTCAAATATAGAATCATATCACTTGCAAGTAGATGTTGCAGTTAACTGGCATGGTTGTCAATAAATTCATGACAAAAGGGCTTAAAGGAACAGTAAGTTTTATTTTCTCTTACAACTTTTTGATTACAGCTCCTTGTCCTGCTTTGCAGGAGCTCACACCAATACCAGGAGCCTACAGAACTGATCACGCCACATCCACAGAACTGCCAAGCATGTCTGGCCAAGTATACAGAAGGATGCTAACTTCATCCAGCTTCCTCCATTTTATTCATCTGCCTACAGAGTATCCCCACTGACCATGAGCTGGGCCTTCCCATCAGCTAGATAAATCTTCTTCAAGCTTGCTCGGGACCTAACTCAACCACCGATTCTTTATAAATATGCCCAAAACTTGAATCCTCAAATGTCAAGTTCACATCTATATATAACTATAGCTTAGTTTCTTATTTTCCTATTTGTTATCAGTTTTATCTCCCTGTCTTATCTTGTAACTCTAGCTAAAACTTGAATCACAATATTAAACAGGAGTAGTAAGTATGGCCAGCCTTATCTTGTTCCTGATATAAATGGAAACACTCAAAGTTTTTCAGCATTTAAAATCATATTTAACATTGGCCTGTCATATATAGCTTTTATAATGAAGGACTGTTGAATTTCATCAAAAGCCTTTTCAGTGTCTATTGACAAGATAATGGGATTTCTGTCTTTGAGTTCATTTCTATCATGAATTACATGTACTGGTTTTTGTGGGTTGAACCATTCTTGCATTTCTGGAATTATCCCAGTTTGGTCATTTTGAATGTTCTTTTGTGGCATGTTTTTGGTTTCAGTTTGCAAGTGTTTTTTGAGGATTTGAGCATCTGTATGCATCGATGAGATTGGCCTATAATTCCCTTTTATAAATGTGTCTTAGTTTTATTTTAGGATCAAAGTGATACTGACTTCAAAAAGTTTGGAAGTATTCCTTCTTTTTCTATTTCACTAAATAATTTGAGAGTAATGGTGCTAGTTCTTTTTTAAATGTCCTGTAGAATTCTGTGCTGAAATCATCTGGTCCAGGGCTTTACTTGGGAGATTTATAATTGAGGTTTCAATTTTATTGTTTGTTATAGGTATGTTTAAAGTATTCATTTCATCTTGTAACTTTAGTAAGTATGCCTACTTAGAAATGTATAAATTTCTTCTGGATTGTTCAAATTAATGGACTATAAAATTTTAAATATGTCCTCATAATTTTCTGAATTTCCTTGTAATCTGTTGCAATATCTCCATTTTCAACTCTAATTTTATTAATTGGATCTGCTCTCATTTTCCTTTGATTAATTTGGGTAAACTTTTTTGATCTTGCTTATCTTTTCACAGAAAAATTCTTTGCTTCATTGATTTTTTGCATTTTTTCACTTCTACTTTATTGATTTTTTGCTCTGATTTTGATTATTTCTTCCTGATTATTTAGATTGATTTGTAATTATTTTCCCAAAGCTTGAAGATATACCATTAAGTGATTTCTTTGTGATCGCTTTTTTATGTAGACATTTAAAACTGTGAACTTTCCTCTTGGGACAGCATTCATTGGCTTCATGTGGTATGTTTTTATTTTCATTGGATCTGGAATTCTTTCATTTCCTTCTTAATTTCTTTCCTAATCCATTTTTCATTCTATAGCATGTCTCCATGAGTTATGTTTTCTGTTGTTTCTCTTGCTATAGATATCTACCTTTATTTGTACTGATCAGATAGAATATGTCATTTCAATTTTCCTGTATTTGTGAAGGATTACTTTGTGTTCTAGTACATGGTTCAATTTGAGAAAGTTCCATGGGCTTCTGAGAAACTTTGTGTTCTTTAGTGTTTGGGGAGAGTGATCTATAGATATCTGTCAGGTTCATTGGATTTCTGGTTTCATTAGTTCCAATGAGTCTCTGTTTAGTTTTTGACCAGTTGACCTGTCTAATGGTAAAAGTAGAGTATTGAAGTTTACTACTAATACTGTGTTCACGTTTATTAGTTGTTTTACATGTAGTAATATTTGTTCAATGACTTTGGATGAGCCTGTCTTTGGTGCATATATGTTTACAATTGTAATGTCCTCTTAATGGATCATTTCCTTAACTGGTAATATCCATTTTAGTAGTTTACTCATACCTGGGGACTGTGGTATCACCTTCCAAGAGTATTTAACTAGGTTTATAGTGCCAGGCTTGTTTTCCCTGTTGTAAAATGGACTTTAATGCCAATAAGAAAGCAATTGGTAGCCCAGCCCTGCCCTACCACCTCGGAGCCCCACGTGTCCCGGCGGTGAGCACCCAGGCCAACTCCGGCTGGGCCTGCGCCGCGGCCCGGACGACCCCAGCCCCCTCCACGCCGCACCACCCCCGCCCCGCCAGCTGCCCAGGGAGAGTGAGAGAGAGAGAGAGAGAGCCCAGCCCAGCCCCGCCCCCCACCCGGGAGCCTCCCGGCCAGCAGCACCTCACACCACGGCCCCTGGCTTTGCCCCCAGGGCCCGCCCCCCCTCCGCGCCGACCTTCCCAGGTTGCAGGTGAAGAATTCTGCCATCAACATCAGACCCTCTGCCTCTCTGGCCCACCGGGGACCTAAGCACGTGGTCCACGGAAGACACACTGCTACTCAGAATTCAATAGAGCCCAAAGGAAACTCAAGCAAAATTCTAAGGAACAAAGGGAACACAGGCCATACATCTGGACTCCACTACAATCAGTATATCACATGGGCGAGATTCTTCTCATCCAACCCAAAGATAAGTAAACTTTTTCTTTTCACCTATTGATCCTTTAAAGTATCAATGCTGTAGATCAACTTTCTCATACAGACACCCCACAACATACAACTCCAGGGAGTACACCACTCACCCCCACATTTCACCAAGATACTAAATCGTAAAAGTGCACTACCAAACTAATATTCAACCCCTGGTAACATAACCTGACTTAACTGACGTACTAACGGCCTAGTAGCCTCATCTAGGATATAACGATAACAATACACAAACATACCCAATCCAAGGCAAGCACTAGTAATAACTGGCAAGTGTAACAATACCAACTAGGTGGATTCAGTGAAAAACACACAGAAACTGAAAGGTCCTAAAAAACAAAACAACAATGTACAAGTCAAAGTGCAGATCCACGAGAAACAAAACCCAAGAAGACCAATCTCCTGCCAAAAGAATCAATCCCATAATGAGGGATTCTGACCAGAACAAATCCACAGAAAATAGCCATGAAAGCCAGACCCAGCATAACGACTTTCAGAGTATGATCATTACCATGATTAATACTATGAAAGAGGAAATCCGAGAAGAGTTAAACAACCGTATCAACCACTTCGAATAGGAACACAACAGGCACTTGGAGGAGTTGAGAAAAACAGTGCAAGAAACAAAAATAGGTATAGAGCAATTAAAACAGTCTCAGGCAGAGTTTAAAATTGAACTAAAAGACAAGTTACCTTCAACCCAAAACTCAACAGAGAGTCTTATCAGCAGAACAAATGAGGCAGAAAATAGATTTCAGATCTTGAAGATAAAGTGGGAGAATTAACCAGCTCAATGGAAGAGATTGTTAAAGCCAAAAAGATACTGGAGAGGAACATTCAAGAGATATGGGACACCCTGAAGAAGCCTAACATGCGCATTCATGGAATACCAGAACAAGAATCCCAAAATACCACACCGGAGGAAATATTTCAATTCATCATAAATGAAAACTTCCCACAATTAAGAATGAGAGGCCTATCCAAATACAAGAAGCATTTCGCACTCCAAACAGATATGACCAAAACAGAAAATCACCACGGCAAATAATAGTCAAAACACTCCACATTCAAGACAAAGAAAAGGTGCGGAGAGCTTCAAGAGAAAAAAAGCAACTCACTTTTAAAGGTAAACCTATTAGAATAACAAATGACTGACTACTCAATGGAAACAGTAAAAGCAAGAAAAGCTTGGAGAGACATACTTCAAGTATTAAATGAGCAAAAATGCTAACCCAGACTGACATACCCGGCAAAACTATCTGTCATGATTGAGGGAGAAAGAAAAGTTTTCCAGCACAAAGACAACTTGAAGGGATACATGTCTACCAAACCAGGCCTCCAAAAAATCCTAGAAATGATACTCAAGCTTGAAGAAAAGAACAAGCATATCCAGGAGGACAGAGGGGAAGTATAATACCACCAAAATATAAATATTAAAAAACATGCTTACAAAGTCTACTAAACATAAAAAATGTCCAGAATTAAAAATAATTTCTCCATTATAACATTAAATGTCAATGGTATTAACTTGCCGATTAAGAGACACAGATTACAAACTTGGATTAAAAACCACAATCCAACAATCTGCTGCCTTCAAGAAACTCATCTCACCACAGAAGATAGGCACATCCTAAGAATGAAAGGCTGGTCCAAAATCTTGCAAGCTAATGGAACCAGGAAACAGGCAGGAGTAGCAATTATGCTTTCAGACAAAGTGGGCTTCAAACCAAAGAAAATCATAAGAGACATAGATGGATACTACATTTTAGTCATAGGTACAATTCACCAGGAAGACTTCATAATACTAAACATTTATGCATCCAATACGGGCTCCTCCACATTCATTAAGAAAACCCTACAGCACCTAAAGCAAGAAATTAACCCCCAAACGATAATTCTTGGGGACTTCAACACCGCCCTCTCAACATGGGATAGATCAACAGGTTAAAAGCTAACAGAGACACTTTGGACCTTAATCAAACCCTGAAAGAAATGGACCTTACGGAACTTTATCAAACTTTTCACCCATGCACCAAAGAATACACATTTTTCTCAGCAGCACACAGAACTTTCTCCAAAATAGATCACATATTGGGCCACAAAAGGAATCTACACATATACAAAAAAGTTGAAATTCTAACCTGTGCCCTATCAGACCACCACGGTCTAAAGCTGGACATCCACAACACAACAAACAACAGAAAATACACTAACTCCTGGAAACTTAATAATATGATGCTGAATGAGAACTGGATTCAGGAAGAAATTAAAAAGGAAATTCAAGATTTCCTGAAAGTGAATGATAATGAAAATACAACTTACCAAAATCTCTGGGACACAATGAAAGCTGTTCTAAGAGGTAAGTTCATAGCTCTTAATGCCTACATCAAAAAAATGGAAACATCAGAAATAAATAACTTAACAATTCAGCTTAAGGCTTTAGAGAAACTTGAGCAATCTGATTGCAAAAGTAGTAGAAGAGAGGAGATTAGCAAATAAGGGGAGAAGTATCTGAAATTGAGACTAAGAAAACAATAGAAAAAATCAACCAATCAAAAAGATGGTTCTTTGAAAAAATCAATAAGATTGATACACTCCTAGCTAAATTAACCAAAAGCAAGAGAGAGAAAACCCAAATTAACAAAATTAGAAATGAACATGGAGTTATCACTACTGATACCCAAGAAATCCAGAGAATTATAACATCATATTTCAAAAACTTATACTCAGTGAAGTTTGAAAACACACAAGAGATGGATTAATTTCTAAGTAAACACAACCTACCTAAATTGAATCAGGAAGTTGTGAATTACTTAAATAGCCCTATAATATATAAGGAAATTGAAGAAGTAATCTCAAATCTTCCCACCAAAAAATGTCCTGGACCAGATGGATTCAGCACAGAAGTCTCCCAGACATTTAAGGAGTTAATAACACCAATACTCCTTAAAATGTTCCATCAAATAGCAAAGGAAGGAACACTACCAAATTCCTTCTATGAAGCTAATATCGTCTTAATCCCAAAACCTAATACAGATACACTTAAAAAAGAAAACTATAGGCCGATCTCTCTGATGAACACAGACGCAAAGATTCTCAACAAAGTCTTAGCAAATCGGATTCAAAAACATATCAAAAAGATCATTCACAGGGACCAAGTAGGCTTCATCCCCGGCACACAAGGTTGGTTCAACATACGCAAATCAATAAATGTAATTCATCATGTAAACCAGTCCAAAGTCCAAGACCACATGATACTCTCGATAGATGCAGAAAAAGCCTTTGACAAGATCCAACAGCCTTTCATGATCAAAACGCTAGAGACAGTAGGAATGGAAGGAACCTTTATCAATATAATAAAAGCTATATACAACAAGCCCACAGCAAGGATTATGCTCAATGGGGAACAATTAGAATCATTCCCACTTCGATCAGGAACTAGACAAGGCTGTCCACTCTCACCACTTCTATTCAATATTGTACTTGAAGTCTTAGCCGAAGCCATAAGACAAGAAAGGGACATAAGAGGGATTCAAATCGGCAAGGAAGAAGTCAAGCTATCCCTATTTGCAGATGACATGATCTTATACCTGAGTGATCCCAAAACTCCACCAGGAAGCTCCTGGAACTAATTGAGAAGTTCAGCAGGGTGGCAGGATACAAAATAAATGTGCAAAAATCAGAGGCCTTCCTATATGCCCAGAATGAAAGAAGTGAAAAAGCCTTGAGAGAAACAATCCCATCTACTGTAGCCCCTAAAAAAAATGAAATACCTTGGTATAAACCTAACCAGGGAGGTAAAAGACCTTTACAATGAAAACTTTAAAACCCTGAAGAAAGAAATTGCAGAAGACACCAGAAGGTGGAAAGACCTCCCATGTTCCTGGATTGGCAGAATCAACATTGTAAAAATGACCATCCTACCAAAGGCAATATACAGATTCAATGCTATACCAATTAAAATCCCAAAGAAATTCTTTAAAGAAGTTGACCAAATAATCTCAAAATTCATATGGAGGCACAAAAGACCCAGGATAGCAAAGACAATCCTGAGTAACAAAAACACTGCTGGAGGTATTACCATACCAAACCTTAATCTATACTACAAATCCATAGTTATAAAAACAGCCTGGTACTGGCTCCAAAATAGACACACAGATCAATGGATAAGGGTTGAAGTTCCAGATATAAGCCCACAAAAATACAGCCATTTGATCTTTGACAAAGGGGCCCAAAGAATCCAATGGAAAAAGAACAGCATCTTCAACAAATGGTGCTGGCAAAACTGGATCTCCACATGCAGAAGATTAAAGCTGGACCCGTACTTTTCACCATGTACAAGACTTAATTCCAAATGGATCAAGGACCTTGATATCAGGCCAGAGACTATAAAAACCATAGTTGAAAGGATAGGGAACTCCCTCGAGCTGATTGGGCTAGGCCAACAGTTCCTAAACAGACATCCAACGGCACAGTCACTGCTACCAACTCTGAACAGTTGGGATCTTGTGAAAATAAAGAGCTTCTGTTCAGATAAAGAGATTGTAACACGAGCTCAAAGGCAACCCACAGAATGGGAGAAAATCTTCACTAACCACACATCTGATAGAACTCTGCTGTCCAGAGTGCACAAAGAACTTAGAAAACTAAACACCAAGGAAACCAATGGCCCAATTAAAAAATGGGCCCTGGAACTTAAAAGAAACTTTACCAGGGATGAAATTAAAATGTTTAACAAATATCTTAAAAAATGCTCCACTTCCTTCGCCATCAGGGAAATGCAAATCAAAACTTCCCTGAGATATCATCTCACCCCGGTCAGGATGGCAAAAATCCACAATACAAACAACTAATGCTGTAGAGGATGTGGAGAGAGGGGAACTCTACTACATTGCTGGTGGGAATGCAGGCTCATACAGGCACTCTGGCGAGCCGTCTGGAGATTCTTAAAGAAATTAAAGATTGAAATGCCATATGACCCTGCTATTCCACTTTTGGGAATAACTCCCCATACAGCAGAGGTTCACCTCGATAGCACAAGCACGACCATGTTCATAGCAGCACTGTTTACAATAGCAAAGACATGGAATCAACCCAAATGTCCAACAGTTGATGAGTGGATAATGAAACTCCATCTATATAATGGAGTACTACTCAGCCATCAAAAATGATGAATTACTGGAATTTGCCGGGAAATGGATGTCATTAGAAATAATTATATTAAGTGAAGTATCCCAAACCCAGAAAATTAAGCGCCGTATGTACTCCCTAATAGGTAGCTCCTAGTACCAAACCCACCCAGCCCACCTTGAGACACTCATAGGTAAATCTATGTATTACCTACAGTAATTCCAAGGATTATGAACAGGAGGGATGGGGTTGGAGGGCCACACCAGAAACAAGGAGAGAGGAGACCATGTTACAGTAGAGAAAATAGGCCTCCATCAAGGACTGCAAGTAAGTTATTTGACACCTGGTTAAGTTCACAGATGTTGGTTCCTGATCATTTACAACTAAGGGGGTACGATCTCACCAGAAGGGGAGGGCATATAGTCTGGCAGATAAAAAGTAACCATTTTGCAAATGGGTGATTGACCCCTCCCTCACTGAGGTTTCCTACTTTTATTACATCTACCCTTGAATGTGCTTTTATCACAAGACTCTAGTTTAACAGCTTTTTGTCTCTGGCCAGGGGTGACATACAGTGCCCAGCAGGATGGAGTGAAGGCATTTCAGGAGCAGCAAAACTGCAAAAGAAAACCAACAAACCACAATCCAGAACTTCAGAGACTCTATATCAACCACCTAGAACTAGGCCAGACTAATCTCTTTCAATCCTGAAGCTCAGGGACATTTGCGGAAGAGGGGGCGGTAAGAGTGTAAGAGCAAAAGGATGGGAGGAGCAATGATTTGCAAGATACTCCACACAAATTAGGGCCGAAGCAATCATAATTGGACTTTGCATGCCCTGAACAATGTCCAACACACTATTGACCTCACAAAGTCTAGCATCTGCTAAAGGCACCAAGATCCTTGGAGGCAAGGAATTGATAGCCACAGTAGTGTTCCTATGCTTAAGGGGAACACGGGAAAGGGTTCAGGGAAATGCCACTGGGTCCTTGTACGTCATCGGAGAGGAGGGCCCAGAGGAGAGTCAGGGATGCACATTAAAGGACTCTGTAGGAATTAGGGCGGGAGGCACTAGGGGATCAGGAGGGAGGGAAGGGGGAACAGGGGGTTCAGGGGGAGGAGGAGGAAGGGAGGGAACTGGTCTACCTATTAAGTTTGTATGAGCGGAAATAATAATAAAAAATGTTAAAAAAAGTAAAATAAAAAATAAAAACACAAACTTATGCCACAAAAAGCAGTGCTAGAGGGAAATTTACAACTATAAACACATTCAATGAAAACAGTCAAACTTATCAGATTAACAACTTAACTTGGGGTTGAGTTGGAGTACGAATTGGATGTAGACTGAAAACATAATGACCAGAACAGCAGTAAATCAGACATGTGCAAAAACAACCCTGAAAGTCAAGAAAATCAAAAGTTAATTCTCAGCATTCATGAGTTCCATTAAAACAGTCTACATTAAAGTGTGGGAAACTATTTCTGGTGGTACAACCTTGAGCCAAGATTATACAAGTCCCAAATGCATGAATATTATTTAGATTATTTCTCCCTCTAGTGATCAAGATTTGGGATCAAGGGTCCTTCTTGGTTTCCTATTTATTCATCACTCTCTGAGGCTCCAAAGAGAAAGTTGGGCATCAGCTCAGTAATATACACTATTGATTAAAGTCTCTAAGATGTGAGAAAGAGGAATGCACATGCAGAAGGGATCCTCAGAGCCTGCTATTAGGAGAAACAAACATCGTCATCATTAGATTCATTAAATCTAAACGTCTGAGAACAGTGCCAACGACATTATATTTTCAAAAGTTCCATGGATTTTTTTGAACAACTACAGTAATTATCAAGTCATAAGGAGTCAATGCTGCTATCATTTTTCCATCATATATCAATTTGTTTTTTATGATTCAAATTCCTTTAGATAAAACATGTGCCTCTAAATATCATCAGTTCTTCCTTTTTATTTTCATGTTTATAGGAAGATAAATGAATGCATGTATGCATGTTTACATGTGTATGGGCTCTCATTTGGGAATGCATGTGAGTTGGCAGATGCACATGTACATATGTACATGTACGTGTGTGTGTGAAGGTCCCAGGTTGATATAAGAAATCATTATCAATTATTCTTTCACCATATTCTTTTCAAGACAGGGTCTTTAATGAAATCCACAGTCCACCAATAGGGCTACCCATCACAAGCAGGCAGTCACGCCAGCCTGGATTTCCCATAAGATCCAAACTTGGGTCATTTTTTTTGCACAGCAAGTTCTTTAACCACTGGGCCTCCTCCCCAATCCCAACTTAAACTTTTAAATTAAAAGAACACTTTCTGGTTTTCTCCACAAATTATTTTATTTGCACAGTGACATGAAAACTATGTGAAAAACTTGATCCTAATCTAGACACAATACTGATAGGAAAAGTTATGGTCATGACTATTAAAGACAAAAAATGGAAATGCACAGTAAACCAAACAAAGTAAACATGCTTCTTAGTTGGTCATTGATGAAGAGCATGCTCCTGGGATGGAGCGACTGCTCATTGGTTACTGTGCTTGCCACACAAGCCAAAGAACCAGAGTTTGGATCACCAGATCACATGTAAAATTCTGGGAGGATGTGGTGGCCCACCTATAGCTCCAGCCCCAAGATGGCAGAGTCTGGGAATCCCCAGAGCAACCTGGTTAGCAGACTAGCCCTATAGGATTACTTAGAGATCCAGCCTCAAAACAATAAGATACGGAAGAAATTGGAGCTAATTCCAAATATCAGTAAGGACCTCCACAAACACATATACACGCATGCTCACGAAACTGTACACACACATGCCCAAACACATACATTCATGCATATACACACATGCACACATGGGGGGAAAGAAGCATGCTTCTATTCTTATGAAACATGTGTATATTTTAACTTTTAAATCATGTTGCATATAATTCTCCATTATAGGGTTCAGAAAAAGGTGGGGTAAAGGGAAAGCTGGATGTGCTTTACCAGTATGAAACCAGCATAGGCTATATAGCAAGTTCCAAGCTTACCTATTTCCCTGGGCAAGATCCTATCCTAAAATATGAAATGGTTTAAAAAGTGAATCATTGTATAAATTTGGTACTATTTTTCTTTCTTTAACTTTTTGTAAACTTGAAATTGCTTCTAGAAGTGAAGGAAAAACAGTTACCCATTGATCATTAGCAGCTTTCCACCTCAGTCAATCCCTCCACCCTGAATCTACTCACATACTTTAGAAGTCTTCTGCACATTAAAAGGGTGAATGGACCACCAAAGTCTGTGAACTGCACCTTCATAAGCTGAACACCTGAGGTTACCAAGCAACTCAGGCACCTGGTTCTATTTAAAGACTGTCAAGTCAGATTTTTCCTTTTGAAACTATATAAATAGAACCCAACTATTTTCTGTGCTTCTTTTTTCTTATTTTCAAATCTTCCAAGTTTGACACACATTTCATCTCAACCATCATCTACCAAGAAACAACTCCAAGAAGGAGCTTGCAATAGGTGCAGTAAACAGGAGGACACTCCACAGTCAGATGTGCTCAGATTGCCTGCATGCTGGCTATAACAATCACACATAAAGGGGCAGGGATAAGTATGCATGTGCTGGAACACACAAACATAGACACATCACCATTACATTCTTCATCACAATACAGTAAACGTATATAAGGCTTGAAAGATCACCTGTCCTTTCATTTAATAAGAATCCTAGAAATGGGCTGGTGAGATCGCTCAAGGGCTAAAGTTGCTGCCATCCTTCACTGACATCTTTGGCCAGTTTCTTTAGACTTAAAATGTAGACTGAAGACTGACTCTGAAGGATCCTCCAGACCTTCAGGATTGCATGTGTCAATGCATCCACTACCATGGATTGAAAAGCTACTGGGCTTTCAGCCTCAGAGCACAAAGAGCCATAATTTGACTCCCCAGTCCATATCATGTTTTTCACTATCACATCATAATTTCACTGCCCCAATCTAATAAATTCCCTTCTAATATATATTCATTCTATCAGTTCTGTTCCTCTAGAGAATGCTGGCTAATGCTGGAATACAGATGGTCTGGTTAGTTATTAAAATTTCTGGGCTTCATCCAGTGAAAAATGGAAATCAGAGCTAGATCAGTAAGGGGGACACTCCTTTCTGTGTCATTTCTTAACTCATTATTTTGCCTCTGACCTCCTTTTTGTCGGTTGGGCTATGTGTGGATTCTTATGCCAGTGCTGAGCCCTCTAATAAAATTCTACAGGGTCCCTGACTTGGTTTGTATTGGAGACTACTTACTGCTTTATTTGAACTTTGTGAAAAATGTATTTGGCAAATGGGTGAAGTGAACCTCCTCCAAAAAAAAAAAAAAAAAAAACAAAACTGCTTGTCACAGACAAGACCAAATAAGCATGCATGCTAAAACAGAGTCTTAAAGCAGTGTTCTTTATATATTTTAAAATTAAGGAATCTTCCAAACTTCTGACTAATATCAAAATCAGTGACTTTAAAATAGTCACAAAGTACCTTAGATAATTTTGAGATAACCAAAGAAGTGATTTGCCAAAGCTTGTACCTCATCCTGCACCCTGTTTTTGCAGTGTGAATTAAAGCTTGCTGGAAGTCGATCCCGTACCAACACCTCTGCTTTGAAGGCTAGGCAGAGAGACTGTGTGTTGTGTGTATGTTATAGCTTATCACCATCATTTCAGACCCTGCAAACACACTACTATGCTGGATGCTGGAGGTTCACACTGCCAAAATTGCTATGCTTCTTCTTGGTTCCTTGTTCTGACATACGTTTTATGATTGGCTTATCGGTTTCTTCTGAATATCTAAATAACAACCCTCTCTTGTTCCTTGGGAAAAGAATGCCAACATGATGTCTCAAGCAAACTGTTTCTTCAACTCCTTTTTGTTTATAGCCCTGGCAAATCCAGGAGCCAGCAACCCATATTACTGCTTCCTCCAGCTTATCCTAAACTTTTCTACTGCTTCCTCCAGCTTATCCTAAACTTTTCTACTACCACAAATGCCTGGCACAATAAATCCCCCTATTTCACAAACAAGCAAAATTCCCAGTTATCAGATGTCTAAAAATTGCTGAACTGAGAATCTCAGCAGATGATACAGGAAAGCTTTATCACCAAGCCACAAGTACACACCTGTAGGTGCCCACACCTACAGAAGAAGCACCAATCCACTGATACCACCAGAGAGCACAATGAACTCCATGTTTTGTCTGAAGTCAGAAGAGTCAACAACTGAAAAGATAAGTACTTTTTTGTTACTCTTTTTGCGTACCTTTCTCCCTTTTTTTCCAAGACTTTTTCTTCCTTTTTGCCTTTTTTGTTTCATTATCCTACTTAATTTTACATTCTCAGAGATTTTAAGAGATATGGACTTCTGGATTAAATATTACTGAATTATAATTCAGTATTGTAACATACAATTCTCTGCCCAGGTTATTACAACTCATTCCTCACCATTATTGTTCACTCACATCTCCTGTAACTCCCTCCACTGAGACCTACTGCAACCATTCCTATATCTCGTACTTGACATCTTTAACTTCTCAAGTTGTAACAAATTCTGAGATTAGTTGACTCCCAAAGCATTGTAGCTGTCCAACACCAGTCCTTTATTCATTATGTAAGATAACACTATGCCAATCATTAACCTTCTCACTTCTCTACCATTTCTATTATTGTTAACCAAAAAAAAAAAAAACATAGACATTATAAATATCACCTGAGCACTGAAGTTTAACATCCCAGGTTGAACACAGGCATCATAACCAAAAATTATCATCCAGGGGCACCAATTTGAACTTCAATCAACATCTACCTATCTAAGAACCAGTGAAAGAAAGTAGAATCTCTAAATCAACACTAGAAATAGGTGAACTAGAAATATAAATTGAAGAAAATAATCAACAATCTAACTTCAGATGCCTATATCTTATAATAAAAACAGAAACAACACAAGAAGTCATGAAAATATGTTTCTTCCAAAATCAGCAGCTCCATGGCATTACCTCCCAAAAATGGTAACTCATCAGGTGGCAATCAAAATAGTAACAATCAAGACAATTAATTTCAAATATAAATTATAAATATGATAAAGGAGTTACAGGAGAACACAGATAAATGATTAAGCAAATATAAAAATGGACACAATAAATTCAGGAAAGAAGACCAAGAAAACAATCAAACAGCTACACACTATTAGAAAGACAGTTGAAGATCTGAAAACAAACTTAGAAACACTAAAAAGAAACCAAAAAAATGGAAACACTGGAAAAATATAAACTGAAATAAAACTGGAAATCAAAAATTCAAACAATCCAATTAAGAATTCAGTAGGAAGTCTCAAAGACAGAACTGTCCACATGGAAGACAAAATATCAAAGCTGGAAAACAAAATGGGATAATTTGTAAGTCAATCAACCAAACTGATAAGCTGAAAAAGATGCATGAACATACACGAGTTTGGGGAAGCTATCAAAAAAGTCAACTTATAAATATGAGGTATTGAAGAAGCAGGTTCCCAGGAGAAAGATACAAAAGACACATTCAATCAGACTATACAGGAAAACACTGTTAATCTAAGGAAACAAATGCACACTAAAATTAATTTTGAGAAATTAATTAAGAGAAATGCAGAACACCAAATAGACAGAACCAGAAAAAAAGTTTCTCAGGACACATGATAATCAGAACATTAAATGTGCAGATGTTAAAAGGGGGGAGGAGGGATTTTAAGGAATGCAAGGCAGAAAGTCCAAGTGATACACAAAGGAAAGCTTATCAAAACAACACCTCATTTTCCAATGCAAACTATACAATCCTGAAGGATTGGAGAGACATGCTACAAGGTATGAATGAGCAAAAATGTCAACCTAGGTTATTATATCCAGAAAAATTATCAATCATAATAAAAATGGAAAAATATTCCATGATAAAAGCAGGTTAAAAAACTATGTGGCTAACAAGCCAAGTATACAGCAAAAATTGTATACCCAAGACCCCAGATTCCTGGTTCCTCAGGTAAGGCCCCTAGAGTGTGCCCCAGACTACAGGTCATCTGTGTACCCCACTACTCTGCCTTTCTGACCCAGACCCCAGATTCAGTAGACTCCCTGCTCCTCAGAATGCAACAGAGACCAGAGAAAACCCAAACAACAGGATAGGGCACAAATACCATACATCTGAGGTCTTCTAAAATCATTGTATCATACTGAAGAGAATCTTCCCATCCAGCTCTAAGATAAGCAAACCCTTTTTACCATCCTGTTACTCTCAATTATTAGTCACCATAGTTTAACATTTCCATATAGCCATCAAAAAACCCATGCAACATCGGGGACTATACCATTCACCCTCACATATTGCCAAGGAAGTAAACCTAAAAATAGCACTACAGTATTAATCTTCAATTGCTCTCTACTAACCCCACCTTAATTGATGTACTAATAGTCCAATAGCCTCATCTAGGAAATAACACAAACACCAGATAAGCATACACAACTCCAAGGCAAACACTAGCAATAACTGCTCAAGTGTAGTACTACTGTCTAATTCACTTCAGCCAAAAACACACAAAAACAAAAAGGACATAAGAGATAAAAACAAAAATGCCCAGTCATAATGCAAATCCATGAAAAACAAAAACCAAGACAACAAATCTCCTACAAAAAGAATCAACCCCTAATGATGGAATCCAACCAGAACAAACTCACAGAAAATAGCCAAGAAAGCCATACCCAAGATAATTATTTTCAAAGCCTGATTTTACTATAATCAAAACAATGAAAGGAAATCCGGGAGGAATTCATTAACTACATCAATCATTTTGAACAGGAACACAACAGTTGTTGGGAGAAGATGAGAAAAGCAGTCAAAGAAACAAAATAAGCACAGAGCAGTTAAAACAACTCAAGCATGGATTAAAGTCAAACTAAAAGTCAAGCTATCTTTAACCCAGAACACAACAGACAGTCTTATCAGAACTAACTAAGCAGAAAATAGAATATCACATCTTGAAGACGAAGTGGAAAAAGAAACCAGTAAAATTGAAGAGGATTTTAAAGCCAAAAAGATACTTAAGTGGAATATTCAAGAGTTATGGCACACCTTGAAGAAACCTAATATGTGCATTCATGGAATACCAGGACAAGAATCCCAAAATACCACACCTACGGAAATTTTTCAAATTATCATAAAGGAAAACTTTCCACATCTAAAGAAAGAGAGGCCCATCTAAACACAAGAAGCATTTTGCACCCCAAACAGATATAACCTAAATAGAAATTCACCATGGCAAATAATACTTAAAACACCACACATGCAAGACAAAGAGAATTTGCTGAGAACTTCAAGAGAAAAAAAAAGTTACTTTTAAAAGTAAACCTATTAAAATGACAAATGATTTTTCAATGGAAACAGTAAAAGCCAGAGAAGCTTGAGAGAAGTACTTCAATTATTGAATGAGCACAAATGTCAGCCCAGGCTGACATACCCATCAAAACTATCAGTCATGATTGAGGCTGAAGGAAAAATTTTCCACCATAAAGATAACTTGAAGGCTTATATGCTTACCAAAGAAGGTCTTCAAAAAATGCTAGAAAAGATATTCAAGCTTGCAGAAAAGAACAACTGTATCCAGGAGGTCAGAATGGAAGTTTAATACCACCACAACCTACAAGCGAAATAATACATGTATGAAAGCCCCTAAACACTAAAAATATCAGGAATCAAAAGTAATTTCTCCATTATAACCATAAATATTAATGGAATTAACTCAGCAATCAAAAGACAGGTTACAAACATGGATTGGAAATCAAAACCCATCCATCTGCTGCCTTCAGGAAACATACCTCACCACAAGAGATAGGCACATTCTAAAAGTAAAAGGCTAGTCAAAAATATTTTAAGCTAATACAACAAGGAAACAAGAAGGGAGAGCGATTATAGTATCTGACAAAGTGGAATTCAAACCAAAGAAAATCATAAGAGATACAGAAAGGTACCACATTTTAATCACAGAACAACTTACCAGAACAATTTCAAAATACTTAATATATACGTACTTAATATGGGCTCCTCCACACTCATTAAGCAAACACAAAACATTAAAAACAAGAAATCAATCCAAAAACGATAATAGGTGAGGATTTCAATACCCCATTCTCAACATGGAATAGATCAACAGGCCAAGAACTCAATGAGACATATTGGAACTAAATCAGACCCTTACTGAAATGGAACTAACAGATCTTTACCGAACCTTCCATCCAAGCACCAAGGAATACACATTCTTCTCATAAACCCATGGAAATTTCTCCAAAATAGACCACATATTGGGCCACAAAACAAATCTCCAAATATACAGGAAAGTTGAAATAATGGCCTGTACCCTATCAGACCACCATGATCTAAAGCTTGACATCCACAACACAATAGCAGCAAATACACTAACTCGTGGAAATTAAACACTATGATGCTAAATGAGAAAGGAGTTCAGAAAGAAATCCAAAAAGAAATCCTAGAAGCAAACAATAATGAAAATACAACACATCAGAATCTCTGGGACACAATGAAAGCTATCCTAAGAGGTAAGTTTATACCTCTTAATGCCTCTATCAAAAAAAAAAATGGAAATGTCACAAGTAAATAACTTAGCAATGCAGCTTAAATCTTTTGAGTCACAAGAACAATACAATCCCAAAATCAGAAGAAGAGAGATTAGCGAAATCAGGAAGAAATATCCAAAACTCAGATAAGGAAAATGATACAAAAAGAATCAACCAGAAAAAAAAATCTGGTTCTTTGAAAAAAATCAATAAGATTAATACGCTCCTAGCTAAATTAACCAAACCAAGACAGAGAAAACCTAAATTAACAAAATTAGAAATGAAAATGGAATTATGACAACTGGTACCCAAGAAATTCAGAGAATTACAAGGTCATATTTCAAAAACTTACACTCTGCAAAATTTGATAACCCAAAAGAAATAGATGAATTTCTGAGTAAGTGCAACTTATCTAAATTGAATCAGGAAGTTGTGAATTATTTAAATAGTCATATAACAAATGAGGAAATTGATGAAGTAATTTCAAATATTCCCACCAAAAACTTTCCTGGACCAGATGGATTCAACACAGAATTCTACCAGACATTTAAAGAACAACTACCACTACTGCTCCTTAAACTATTCCATGAAATAGTAAAGAAAGAAGAACTTCCAAATTCTTTGTATGAAGCTAATAGCATACTAATCTGAAAACCTAATAAAGGTACACTTAAAAAAGAAAACTATAAGCCAATCTCTTTGATGAATACAGACACAAATATTCTGAACAAAATCTTAACAAATTGTATTCTAAAACATATCAAAAACATCATACACTCTGATCAAGTAAGTTTTATCCCAGGCACACAAGGTTGTTTCAACATATATAAATCAATATATATAATCGGTCATATAAACCAATCTAAAGTCCAAGACCACATGATACTCTTGATAGAAGCAGAAAAAGTTTTTGACAAGATCCAACATCTTTTTGGGATCTAAATCCTAGAGATAGTTAGAATGGAAGGAACTTACATCAACATAATAAAAGCTGTATATAACAAGCAAACAGCAAGGAATATACTAAACTGGGGAAAAACGTGAAGCATTCCCACTTTGATCAGAAATTAGACAAGGCTGTCCACTCTCACCACTTCTATTCAATATTGTACTTGAAGTCTTAGCTGAAGCCATAAGACAAGAAAGGGAGATAAAAGGGATTCCAATTGGCAAGGAAGAAGTCAAGATATCTCTGTTTGCAGTGACATGATTGTATTCCTGAGTGATCCTAAAAACTCTACCAGGAAATTCCTGGAACTAATATATAAGTTCAGCAGAGTAGTAGGTTACAAAATAAACGTGCAAAAAATCAGTGGCCTTCCTATACACCAAGGACAAAATAAGGAAAACAATACTAAGAGAAACAATACCATTTACTATAGCCCCTAAAAAAAAAATGAAATACCTTGGTATAAATCTTTTTTAATTATTATTTATTCAATTGTGCGTGTGTGTATGTATGTGGGGTGTGTGTGTGTAGAACCACAGGCGAATTCCGGAACCACCATGGACGGCCTTCACAAGCTCCACCTTACCAGGACCAGAAATGCAGGCTGCTCCCGCTTCCTCTTCTGCCCAGCATCTATACATGGGATCTAGGATCCAAACGCAGGAGCTTCCGCCTACAAGACAGAGGCTTAACCCCTGAGCCACCTCTCCAGCCCCACCTTGGTATAAATCTAACCAAAGAAATGAGAGACTTTTATAAGGAAAACTTTAAAACCCTAACGAAAGAAATTACAGAAGACACCAGAAGGTAGAAAGACCTCCCATGCTCCTGGATTGGCAGAATCAACATTATAAAAAAGACCATCCTACCAAAAGCAATATACAGATTCAATGCTATACCAGTCAAATTCCCAAAGCAATTCTTTAAAGAAATTGACCAAACAATCTCAAAATTCACACAAAAG
This sequence comes from Typhlomys cinereus, assembly GCA_023101885.1. Taxonomy (NCBI): domain Eukaryota; kingdom Metazoa; phylum Chordata; class Mammalia; order Rodentia; family Platacanthomyidae; genus Typhlomys; species Typhlomys cinereus. Next base: position 3,422,004 of record JALPQD010000124.1, read on the forward strand.
GCCCAGGATAGCAAGAACAATCCTGAGTAATAAAAACACTGCTGGAGGTATCACCATACCAAACCTTAATCTATACTACAAATCCATACTAATAAAAACATGCTGGTACTGGCTCCAAAATAGACATGTAGATCAATGGATAAGGGTTGAAGACCCAGATATAAGCCCACACAATTACAGCCATTTGATCTTTGACAAAGGGGCCCAAAAAAATCAATGGAAAAAGAACAGCATCTTTAACAAATGGTGCTGGCAAAACTGGACATCCACATGCAGAAGATTAAAACTGTTCCCATACTTGTCACCATGCACAAAAATTAATTCCAAATGGATCAAGGACCTTAATATTAGGCCACAGACTGTAAAAACCCTAGTTGAAAGAGTAGGGAACTACCTGGAGCTGATTGGGCTAGGACAACTGTTCCTAAACAGAAATCCAATACCACAGTCACTAGAACCAGCACTCAACAAAGGGATCTTATGAAATTAAAGAGCTTCTGTTCAGATAAAGAGATTGTAAACCTAGAAAAAAAGCAACCCACAGAACGGGAGAAAATCTCCACTAACCACATATCTGATAGAGCTCTATTATCGAGAGTGCCCAAAGAACTTGGAAAAATTAACACCAAGGAAACAAATGGCCCAATTAAAAAAATGGGCCTGGGAACTCAAAAAAAAAATTTTTCCAGGGATGAAATTAAAATGACTAACAAATATCTTTTAAAAATGCTCCACATCCTTAGCCATCAGGGAAATGCAAATCAAAACCTCCCTGAGATATCACCTCACCCCAGTCAGGATGGCAAAAATCCACAATACAAACACTATCAAATGCTGGAGAGGATGTGAAGAGAAGGGAACTATCATACATTTCTGGTGAATGTGGGCTTATACAACTACTCTGGGATCAGTGTGGCGATTTCTAAGAAAGTTAAATGCCTTGTGACCCTACTATACCACTTCTGGGAAGAGTTCCCTACAATGCAAAAATTCAGTACAGTGACACAAACACAACCATGTTCATAGCAGCATGGAATCAACCCAAATGCCCAGCAGTTGACGAATGGATAAGGAAAATGTAGTACATTTATACAATTTATACTACTCAGCCATCAAAAAAGATGAATTAATGAAATTTCCTGGGAAATGGATGAATTGGAACTCCCAGTGCAAGCAAGAAGGAGGTAGAAGCAATCCAGGATTATTCCCAAAGTCACCCTTGGTCCTCCACAAGAACACTTGTGCTCTCTGATATACTTACACTCAAATTAATTAATTAATTAAAAATTTTAAAAATAAATTGTCTATTACTTCTTGCATTAATTTATTAAATCATATGTGTTTAGAAATTTATCCATTTCTTTCAGTTTGTCCAATTTAGTGGGGTATAAATTTTTTTGGAGTGTAAATATTTAAAATGTCTTCATGATTTTCTGGAATTCTCATGTACTTTTGTAATATACCCTTTTTCATTTTATTGCTTTAGTTATTCTCTCTATCTATCTCTCTCTCGTTATACATATATAATATATATTATATATATATATATATCTCTTAATAACTCCAGGGTTTTGTCAATCTTATTTATCTCTTTGAAAAACTCCACTCTTCATATTTTTGATTCCTGTTTTTTTCTTCAGTTCAATTCCTGATTTCTGCACAGATCGTTGGCATTTGTTCCTATGTCCTGCTTTTAGGGTTGGTTTGCTCTTGTTTTTCCAAAGCCTTCAGGTGCAACATTAAGTCATTTATTTGTGATTTATTTTTATGAAGGTACTTAGTGTTATTAACTTTCCTCTTATGAAAGGTTTCGCTGTGTCCCATAAATTTTGCTATGTTGTATCTTCATTTTCGTTGGACTCCATGAAGTTTTAAATTTTCTATCTTATTTCTGCCTTGAACTATTCCCTATCCAAGAATGTGTTGTTTAGTTTCTATGAGCTTGTGTGCTGTTGTTTCCTTTGTTGTAGCTTTATTCTATGGTGGTCAGGTAGTGTACAGCATGTAATTTCAACTTTCCTATATTTGTGGAGGCTTGCTTTGTGTTCTAGTATATGTTCTATTTTTTGAGAAATTTCCATGGGCTATTGAGAAGAATGTGTATTATTTAGTGTTTGCATGAAACGTTCTGTAGATGCCTGTTAGGTCCATTTAATTTGTGACTTCATTTACCTCCAGTGTGTCTCTGTTTATTTTTTGACCAGGTAATCTATTGATGAGAGTTGATTATTGAAGTCTTCTGTGTTTGAGTTGATTAGTTGTTTTACATTCAGTAGTATTTGTTTGAATTTTGGTGAACCTCTGTTTGGTGAATATATATTTTGAATTGTGGTATCCTCTTGGTAAATTACTCCCTCAAGTAGTAGGTAGTAACCATTTTTATCTCTTTTAAGGTTTGCTTTTGTTTGAAACCTATTTTTTCTGACAGTAGGATAGCAGCTCCTACTTGTTTCCATTTGCTTATGTTACCTTTGGCAAACCTTTTACCCTAAAGCAGAGGATTGATTGGTCATGACTTTTCATCCAAATTATAAACCTGTATCTCTTGATTAGGGAATTAAACCCCATTGATATTTAAAGTTATTATTGAAAGGTGTTTATCAGTTCCTGTCATTTTATTGATTTTAGGGTGCCTGCATTTGTAGTCCTTCATTCTGCCCTTGTACTCATATTATTTATTCCTAGTAACCCCTTTTGTGTGTTTATCCTTCTCTTCAAGCTCTGAATATTCTTTCCAGTAGTCTCTAAATAATTGGTTTAGTAGTCATATAGTCCATTAGTCTCCTTTTGTCATGGAATATACCCACCAAGTAAAGAACAGCCCACCTTGGCCCCAAACAAGACTTGAGAAATTAGAGAAGAGAAAGGTGGGGCGCTGGGATCCAATGGGAACATATCAAGTGGACAGCAGTCTTACCTCTATTCTGAGCAAGACGCAGGAGGAGAGAAGAGAACAATGGGCCCTGTTCTTGTTTTCCCAACGCCTTCAGGTATAACACAGGCCTGGCAAGTGGAAGGTCACTATGATAGTTTTTCATCATTTATGGGTTTATTTTGAATACTTTTTTCTTAGAAAGGAATTTTTGTGATCTTTGCATACTAGACATAATGCTTCTAGACTGAATAGAATGAGTTGACACCAGATTATTTAAAAGTTATGATCCTTGTTTTCAAGCTTGTTAGGGCTTAGGAACTGTAAGTCAAGAACTAATTTATCCCCACAAATAAGATGGAACACTTCTGAGAACTGTGATTTTCCAGGTGTTGTGATATTTCTACACTTCACAGGGAGAACATAGACTTTTTCTGTCCTGTGTGAATTCTGGGGACTAGTCAACCTTGTGGAAATTTTCTCCAGGCTTGTACAACTTAGTATTCAAGATCCGAAAAGAGTCCTTTTGCAGTCTCAAGAGTTTGCTCAACATAGATCTGTGTCTCCAGAGTCTTCCCACAAATTCAATTTGTTTGGGTCTCTACCACCATCCTGCTTCTATCACATGACTCTGTGCACTATGGCCGGGATACCACCTCTCAGCTATCATTTTGGATGGTGATAAAATTTATCTCACTTCATTTTCTCAAGGATTGTACTCTTGTACCACCTGTGCCCAGTGTCTGAAAGCTGTTCTTTTTGTAATTTTTTTCTCTCATGCATGTTGGTGTATGTACATGAGATCACTTTAGTGTGTATGCCTCTGGGGGTCCAAGGGTGACACTGGGAGTAACCTTTCATCACTCTTCCACCTTATTTTTGTGAGCCTGAGTCTCTAATTAAACACATAGCCTCAGGGATACTCTGACTAGCCAGTTTGCTCTGGGGATTCCAGACTCTGCCTTCCACAGCTATAATTACAAGCCAGCCACCACAGCCATCATTTGTACATGGGATTTGGGGATCAAAACTTAGATGGGCTTACAAGGGAAAGGTTTTAACCCCTAAGCCATCTCCCTAGACACTGTAATTTTTTAGAGACAGACAGAGAGAGGGAAAGTGAGAATGAGAGAGAATATTATAAAGCATAGCAGACGCCAATGGAAGTTGTGTGAATTTCTGTGGATTGAAATGAGGTTGCCAGGTTAGTAGTACTCAGGCATCTGACTAGGGGAGCCATCTTGCTAAATTCATGGGTTTTTTTCCTTTATCTTAATTAATCTATTACTTATTTGAGAGAGTGAAAATATCTCAGGGTGTATGCATGGAGATCAAGAGGACAACTTCAGATCATTTCTCTCCTTCAGCCACATGGACATTTGGGGATCTTGCTCTCTAGTTTTGTGTATAGGTGCCTTACCTGCTGAGCCAGCTGCCAGATCCCTGAGAATATTTTAAGTATTTTGCTTGACCTTACAGTTGACTATGGTTGGAAAACAATTTGATGAAATCACATTGAATGTAGGTGAGATCCAGAACTTCCATCTGAGATACAGAATTATATGATAATGTGTGATGACATTTCAGGAGCAATGATATTTTCTCTCCCTAGATGACTAAAGAAACAAGCTCTCATGTGAGCTGCTGTCTGCAGAAGCAGAGATAGTGTAAGCCTATTTTATATTATTGACTCTCCCTCTCTCCTGTCCTCACACTTCATCACATAGGTTTAAGTCAAAAGTCTACAAGAAATAGAACCATTCAAGCTAGCAGTTGACAAGAAATGACTCTTCTAGCAACAGTGGATTCCAACTCAAACCTTGATCAGATCAGTATATTGGATAATATCATTAGCTTTAAAACCAAATGAAGACAGGCTGGGGTGCTTCATTACACTCAGACAAGAGGACAAGAAGACTAGACTTTGGTCAATGACTTCAGCCTCCAGCACTTTTGGCCTATGTAATTCACAGCTAATCCTGTATTCATTTGTTCTATCACAGTCCAACTTCCTCCCATTAAATGCCCTTAATTCTTTACTTTTCCGTCCCTTTTAATTATTTAAACAACCCGGATAACCTGTTAGTCTCACATTTAAATCTATAGTCCTTTGGTATAAAGCTTCAGTTAGATAATAAGATTCACTGTGATGTTAAGCAGCATGGTGACCACAGCTAAAAAATAATGTGTTGTATGCTTCAACTTGCTAATCATTCTTGTCATAAAACTAGTGAGGTGACCAACATGTTAATTAGTTTGGTTTAATCTTTTTACAATGTTCATACATCAAAGCAACACATTTTTACCTTATAAATAGAAAGAATTATAACTTGTGAATAAAAAATAATGAGTAAATGAGTAATAATTTCTTTAAGTGACTCCCTTCTCTGCCACTCTCTATGGCACAGTAGAAGAGACATTCTTCTTGACCTCTCACAAGAGCACAAGCTTCCAACTGCCCGTTCCTTTGATGCTGGAAAGAAGGAAAAAAAGAAAAATATTCTTTCCCTTAATGATTTTGTTCATGTTGTATCTACCTATTTACTTATAACTATCAACTTATTACAGAAACATGTGTGTGTGTGTGCACGCGTGCACGTGTGTGCACGCGTGCACGTGTGTGTGTGTGTATCATAACTGTCTGGAATTGGCTGCTTTTCAACAAGAGCCACTAGAAACTGAATCCCAAGCAGCCCTTTCATGGATGAACGGTGCTTTACAGGATGCAGGTGCTTCTCTAAGCCATTTACCACCCCAGAGCATCCTGTAAAATCTCTCAGATGTGTTCATACAATCATATTTTTCCATACAAACCTGCAGCTCCTACTTTCATCTGCTTCCCTAGTCCAGGGAAAGCTTGCTCCCCCTTACTCTGGAGGATCACTTTCTAAAGTAGGGCTTGATTTCTGACATTCTAGAACGCATCTAGACCTCTTGCTGGGATTCAAGAAATGTATGTTCACTTTGTTTCACATAATTTTACCCCGTTTAGGAACACATGTGTCTTACTCACCTCTGTTTGCTTGTAATTTTCTTCATAAGGAAGATGTTCAGTGCCCTAAAAAGTAAATTCCATTCCATCTTCCAATGATGAGAAGAATCAAGTGTCCACTTGAGTGGAGGTTAGGACTCAGCAAAGTGGGAAGCCAAAAAGAGTAGATATAAGAAATCCAGAGCAATGAAAGGGACAAGCAAAACATTGATAGTGGGTGTAACAGTTACTCTTAACTATTGCTGTGTGAGAACATTCAAAGTCGATCAACTTAAGGGAGAAAGGAAGGTTTATTCAGCTTACGGTTCCAGACGGAAGGTACAGTCTCTCAAAGCAGAGGCGGCATGGCTGGCTGGCCAAAGCTGGAGGAGGCTAAGTCACCGCAGACATCTTGGAAGCTGAGAGCTGCAGACTGCTTGCAGCAAAGGCAGACTTCTCCTAGAGGTAGGGTGGGACTAATCTACCTCAAGGCCCACCCCTTGTGACTGCCTTCCTCCAGCAAGGCTAGCCAGCCATGCTACCTCTGCTTTGAGAGACTGTACCTTCCCTCTGGAACCGTAAGCTGAATAAACTTCCTTTTCTCCCTTAAGATGATCGACTTTGGGTGTTCTCTCACAGCAATAATTAAGAATAACTGTTACAGAAATTGGTACTGGGAGTGGGGTATTGCTGTGAGATTAAGAACCGTTGGTACCTACAATGTGAGGTTGTTTGTAAAGTTAAGAGAAGTTGTACCCAGAAGCATGGCCAATGCTGTGATGTGACTAGTGTGCCTTTGGAACTGTTTGTTGGGAGAAATATGAAGAACTTTGGGACTTTGTGCTGGGAAAGTCTTTGTGTCTTGGCAAGAGGGCCATATGGGCCTTTCTCGTGAGAGCTCAGTGGAGAGTAATGCTGTAAGAGATGCAGGCAGTAGAAGCCCAGCTTGTGATGGTCCAGAGGGGAACAGAGACTGTTTGCAACTGGACAAGTGACACATGGAGCCATGTGTTGGAGGAGAGTTTAGTGAAGTTTGCTCTTGTCCTGAAAGCTTGCCTGAAGTTAAACTGGAGTGCTTGGCAGAGGAAATTTCAAAGCAGTGTAGTCTTGACAATATGATATGGCTACTTTTTAGTTGTCTTCAAAATTATGAAAAAGCAAAGAATCAGGCTGGAAGAAGCAAAAACTGTAAGATCTAATGATGAAAAATACAATGCCAAACTTAAAGAGTTGAACCAGGAAGAAGCAGGGAACAAAATAGCTGTTAAAGAGATTAGCTCCATTTGTAAATCAAAGCCTACTCTCAATTTGGATAATAGGAGAGGCCTTAGTTTGAGGGCAAGATCCTCAAAGAAGGCTCCCACTCATAAGAATGCAAATCCTTTCAGAAGACTGGAACTAAAGGGTGGAGTTCCAAAGCAAGAGTTGGTTTCTCTTACCAAGCAACTGCCCAGAAGTGAAAGAGATGGTCAACATAGAGAAGCAGAATCAGCTGTGATTCAAGGGGGCCAGTCTTGGCAAAGTCATCCACGTGGTTCTGGTTTTAGAGGCATCAGTGATGCAAGAGGGAGGAGATCATGGAGTCCTCTTCCAAGATTTCAAAAATTGGCATAATCCAGGCATCCTGAGGCAAGAAGCCTGCAGTTTAGAGGCCCAAGACGGACAGTTTGTGCTGTGGAATTAAAGCCTGGTTTGCTGTTGAGAGGTAAAAGATGTTAGAAATGCCAGAGACAATATGGGACACCTGCCAAGGAGAGCTGTATACCCTAGGAGGAGTCAGATCAAGAGACCAACATATTCTATGGGCAGTTGCATTGGAGGGATGGAACCAAAGCCCTTCAGAACTGAGATGATTTCAACAAGAGGCTCACCTGTTGGACTTGGAGCTACAAGATTTGTCCTGCTGGTTTTCGGTCTTGTTATGGACCAATCTTTCCTGGATATGCCCCCATTCCTTCCTTTTGGAATGGGAATGTTTATTCTGTGCCATTGTTTGTTGGAAGTATGTAACTTGTCTTTTGATTTTACAGGAGGCTTTGGACTTTGGACTTTTGGACTGTGTTGGGACTACTAATGCAGTCTATGAAGACTTTTAAAATTGGACTGAGTATGGTTTGCATAATGAGATGGCAATGAGCCTGGGGGGCCAGGGGTGGAGTGTCATGGTTTGAAATGTGTCCCCCACAGTTTCATGTGTTTGACAAGGTCATGGTACTTTGAGAGGTGGAGCCTTGCTGGAGCAAGGCAGTCACAAGGGGTGGGCCTTGAGGTGGATTAGTCCTACCCTACCTCTAAGAGAAGTCTGCCTTTGCTGCAAGCAATCTTGTAGCTCTCAGCTTCCAAGATGTCTGCGGTGACTTAGCCTCCTCCAGCTTTGGCCAGCCAGCCATGCTGCCTCTGCTTTGAGAGACTGTACCTTCCCTCTGGAACCGTAAACTGAATAAACCTCCTTTTCTCCCTTAAGTTGATTGACTTTGGGTGTTCTCTCATGGCAATAGTTAAGAGTAACTGTTACACCAAGCTAATCCAGGAAATGGTGTAATGGTTAATGTAATTTCAAATAATAGTATCTCTGCCCTTATTTGGGAGATCTGGCCAGGAACCTAATTTCCTGGATGAGTTAGGCCTGCATGTTTGCCTTGAGTTCTCTCAGAACAGAAGCAAGGATCATTTAAGTGTACAGATAAAATAAGTGCTGGACTAAGGAGATGGTTCAGAGTTTAAGTCTTTGCCTCAAAAGGATCTGTGTTCAGCTCTCCAGATCCCACATAAAAATGTCAGACAGACATGGTAGTGAGCTGCAATTCCAGCCTTGAAAAGCAGAGTCCAAGTAACTCCAGAGCAAAGCAACAAGGAGGTAGAGCAATCCAGAATGATTCCTGATGTCACTTCCTGCAACTCCACAGACACACACACACACACACACACACACACACACACACACACACACAGGAGAGAACAGATGCTTACATTTTTATGCCATTTATCCTTCTGAAGACAAGGAAAGTGATCAAACCTCCCTCTGTGGCAGAAAGCAGATGGACAAAAGCAGCTGATCACAGCTTCACTGGCAAGTTCCTCACTCTACCAGACATGGTTTAGACTGAATAATGTATGACTTCTAATACAAACTGTCATACACTCTCCCTCCTCCCATGTGATAAAGGGTGAAAAAAAACAGATCATAACGTTAAACCTCACAAACTTTCTAGATATATCAAGGTCTGAATTAAAGAAATAAATAAATGCCATGGTATGTCTTTGTAGGGTAAACAATAGCAAACCGAGGGCCTCGGTACTACTGTGCTCACTGAGCAGCCAGGAGAAAAGAAAGAACAGGAGCTAGGCGTTCATTTCCTGAACCCCAATATCTGCCTGGGGTTATGTAAGAACAGTGATGCAGCAGTCAGACTCAGGACATTTCAATCATTCTTCAGATGCTCTCTGTATGGCTATATCCAGGTTCACTTTACAGCGTCCTTTCCAAAGCCTAAAGTGAGCACCTCACTCCCTGATGACTAGGCTCCCTGGACAAGCTACGAAGACAAAAAGAGGTAACAAGCCAGGACTAGAAAGAGAGCTCGTGGATAAAGCACTGGCCTTGCAAGCATGAGGACTTGACTTGTTCCCCAGAATCCATACGTGCAAAGGGGGCGGGGGGGGGGGACTGGGAAGACTAAGTGAGAGTCCTCAATGGATCCTAATCCTGGGCCCTGAAAGAGTTTCCAAAGGGGCCCAGTCACCTCTGGGCAAATGAAGTTCTTGGAGGCTGGGATTCGTGTGGGGAGAGCGCTGTTGGAACCTATTACAGCCTTGTATACGGTGAGACATTGGGACTGAAGAGTTGAGACGTAGATGATACTTTCTCAGCTCCCTAAAAAAGATGGGACAATTGTCCTGTGTCCTCAAAGCATTCAGGAATCAGAAGCAATAAAATAGCCCTGTAGGACCATCTAGATGGAGGACAAGGGAATGGAGGGTGTGGTAGATACAGGTGTCCTCTGGGCAACTGAAGGCTGAGCTCTGGGTACATGTGTCAAGAATTAGCAGTTGAGTTAAACCCTGAGCAAGCGTGAAAGAGATTGTCTGATTGATGAGTGAAATGCAACCCATGGTGGGCAGAGCTAGTCCCTAGGCAGGTGGGTAAAATGGAGGAACCTGATTATGTAAGTTGATATATTTTGGCACACTTGGGAAGACATGCTGTCTGGCAGAGTTTGTCCCTCTCTCAGCAGTTCTGTGGATATGGTGGCCACTTCTGTGTTGGTGTGAACTCTCCTGCCAAGCTTGATTAAGAACAGTGACTGGACAATCATAAGCAAAGTAAAATCTCTTGTTCCCATAAACCCTTTTGTCATGAACTTATCAGCAGCATGTAGTAACCTGTGACAGGTACAGAGAGCTCGAAAAGATGCATTGACAAGGAAATACACCTATCTTGATGGCTTAGAAGGACTGTAAAATCTTTCTACTATGATCTTGTGACGTTCTCTCATCTTCAAAACCAATCTGATCTTCCATCCCTACTTATCCCAAGTCTGGTATTCTCAAGACAAGGTGCCCAACTTCCATCTCGCAAATCTGACTGTAGTGCCTTCTCGTATGCCCAGTGTGCCCCAGATCACACAGAGGCACACTCTGTTGCATTTCAGTGTGTTTCAGGATCCTTGCCAATGGAAAGCTCAAAGGAACCCAGTCAGTGAGAATACGTAACAACACCCCAAGAAACCAGGAAGGCAAGAGAGGGTCCTACATGAACAGCCAGTCCTTAGAAGAGGCCTGTGCCACAGTGGTTCACACCAGCTCTTGTCTGTGGAACAAACCACTGGCTTTACACTAGGCTTATGACTCTGTCTTTCTACCCGTTACCTCCCACATTGTCACCCAGCACCCCCTCTCTGCTTTATTGCTTTCCTCTGTAGTTTCTACTGCCTCTTTCTCTCTCTCTTCTCTTCCATCAGCCTTGCTGATGTTGCAGTAGTTAGTTTTTGCTAGCTCCCTGCATCTCAGGCTATAACCCAGAGGTACTAGTGCAGAGAGTTATAGAGCTGCCAGAACAAGATCTTAGCCCAGATGTTAGACAAGGCTTCTTGGGCAATCAAAGCTGACCCACACATTCTGTGGTGGTCTTATGACAGACACCTTGCTTAAAACTTCATTTATCACACAATTTCTAGGGATTGTGGAAGAAGGGTCACAACCACATGGTCTGATTGACATCACATGACACCGATATGGCTCACGTTTATATCTCAAAATTCAACCTAAACCTTTTAGCATTGAAGCAGAAACATTTAAAATTACAAAAATTACTAATGTTTTAGAAGTAATGTTTAAAAAGAAAACAGAACCTTAAGTGTCGTGGCCAGATTCTGGGGTTCCAAAAATCAATAAGGAGCCAATACCGCTGCAATTTGCATGAGGGCTATATTTGCAGGTTCGAAACTGGGCTCACGCCTGATCGGCACCGGGTGAAGGTTTTATGGCTTACAGGCAAGGGGAGGGGGCTTCCAACTCAGTAGTTACATGACTGGCTGACAGCCAACAGTTTTGGCGCGCAGGGATTGGTTCCCTTTCCATGAGCAGTTTGAATTGCAATCTGTTTTACCCACAACACCTGGTTGCTGGCCTCTGATTGGCCCACGCCCAGGCCCGCGCTGCCCCGGAACAGCCCATGGACCTCTAGGTAAGGGGAGGAGCAGAGGGTGGGCAACTCCAGTGGAGCAGAAACATTTTTCTTTGCAGGCATTCAGCTAGGCACGTGGGGCCGCATTGCGAGCTCCCAGCCTGTCTATAGTTAAAGCTAATGGCTGTGCTCCGACTGGGCTATATTAAGAAAGCTATATACTAGGATCCTTGGAGGCTAGGGACTGACAGTCACAGTAGTGTTCCTAAACTTAAGGGGAACACAGGAAAGGGTTCTGGGAAATGCCCCTGGGTCCTTGCACCTCATCGGAGAGGACCAGAGGAGAGTTTGGCATGCACATTAAAGGATGCTCCGGGGATTGGGGGGGGGGAGGCACTGGGGGATGGAGGGGGAGGGAAGAGGGGAGGGGGGAGCAGGGGGGTCGGGGGAGGTAGAGGGAGGGGATCGGTGTACCTGTTAAGTTTGTATGAGTGGAAATAATAATAATAATAAATAATAATAATAATAATAAAAAAGAAAAGAAAAAATCAAAATCAGGTTCTAGGTCTCCTCATAAGAATAAAACTTGTTTTAGGTTATCCCTAAGATAGATTTGAGCCCCCAAATTCAAAGCAACTTACACCAGATCCAAGGAAGGAACTTTGTAACCAGAACTGTTGTCAATAAAACAAAGTGTCAACCACAACACCAGGAAGACATGTGTCCTTCTATCCCTATAGGAAATAAACATGAGATCCACATCACATATTAGTTGTTAGTTTTCCACCTGTCAACACATGCTAACTTTAATTCTCCCGGCTCCATTCTAAGTCTTATTAGAATTTACAGAATTTAAATTCTTTCCAACTCTGAATACATACACTCTGTATATACGCTCAGTGTTCCCAAATTAATGTAGGCTTTGTGTAACTCAGACCTAGCATGTCAACACCGAACAAAAATACCACTTTTGACACGTTCAGTGGAAACCTGGTGAACTGAACACACACCAATTTCTTCTTCCTCCAAAACTTTACCTGAAAGGTTTTGGAAGGGACTTTTAAAGAAACTAAATAAAATGGCAGCAATAATGATACCAAATTCTATAGGAAAACTGGAAGTTAGAGATTGTGGACCGTGAAAAACAGGTTCCTTGTTTTCCCACTCTATTTTATACCTTTAATACTAATTCTGGGAACTGGAAGGGGTGGATTTCTTGGCGGTGACTCCACTCAAACAGCCACAATTCTGGGTGTGTGAGGACAGCCTGAACCCCTAGAGCTGCTGTAGCTGATACCATTGGGTCTACAGCTTGCTTTTTGTGACTCTCTTTTTGTTCTCTTGCCATGAGTATTTTCAAGCATTCCATTCTCTCCATTGGTGGCTCTTTAGCCTTACACCCTAGCTTCAATTTATTGTGCTAGTAAGTTAGTTGGAAAAGACTGTATTTTTATGTGTATTTTTAGTTGTTACTCAGACTGACATACACATGTGATTTCATCACGCTTTACATTAATGCTATATCATGTCATGTCTAACTTAAAGTACCTAATGAAAAAACAACTTATTGCACCTCTAGCCTTTGTGTCATGTTCATGTTAATAAATGCTGCATTGTTATTCAGAGCTCTTCACACACTGGTCTTTTCGAACAAGTCTCCTGACAGTTCTTTATTCCTCAGAGATAGAAAAAAGCCCCAAACTGTAAAGTATAGAAGTCTGATCAGTTACTACTTCCATCCATGAAAGGGTTCCTTCCACTTTCACCCTATTTTGGAAGAGTAATTGATATTCAAAAGCTGAAAGACACTGTGGCCTTGGTGGCATATTTACATACAAATATGAAGGCACATAAAAATACAGTCTTTTCCAACTAACTTACTCATTGGAAACTTGTTTAGGAAATTAAAAGAGCTACACTATTTAATCAGAACAGAACATTCTGTTCAGCAAAACAGGAAAGAAATCCCAAACTAAAAAGCAATTTTATGACATAGCTCAGATTTGGAAAGTAACTTTGATACCTACCAACTTTGAGTGACTTCAAAATTTAGTCTAAAATATTCTATTATCAAAGGCAAACATGAGAACAGAGAAGCCTTTAAGCAATTTTCACATAGATCCAAAGCATTAAAATTGGCACGGTGCTTACCAAGATTTGACAGCTAGAAGCTAAAAATTATTTAAAATTTAATTACATGACAATTAAAACTAATAGCTCAGATGTGGACAAACAGAAGGAAAATGGGTGCTTTTAATTGGAGACCTTCTATAATCTGGTATTATAACTAGCTAGATACAAAGCAAAAGGAGAAGGTTTCACTTCCAATGAAAAGACCACTATATGCATTTTTAAATTAGTTAAGGTCAAGAAATCCCAGAGAGCTTAGAAAGCAAGATATGATTTCATTTCCCCCCCCTTAAATTCTTACAATCAGAAGTTTTCAGGAATAATTTTACTATATAATAGATATCCTTTTAAAAATTGGTTTAGTTTGGTCTTCTGTGAAACTTTTAAGAACCTGTAATGCACTCAACAAGAAAGCAAATAAAATACCTAAATTCTATACTGGCTTTTTTCCAGTTGAGAACAGATTGATGGTCAGAGAAATATAGAGGGATTTTAAATGAAGGGAAGCACAGGCATACAGCTCTTCATGGTTTGCATGCTCTGAGTTAACCTTCCTTCAGTTTAGATGCCATCAAATGAACCCCTCAGGAGGAATGTAAGGTTCACTGACCCTGGAGTTTGAGAAACCTCCTTTAATGCCAACAGGCACCTTGAGGACAAAAACATCAACACCCAAACTCCCAAGAGATAAGACAACCATCTGACCACAGGACAAGACTAAACTATGGAATGATTGACTGTTTGCCAAAGATGAGATGGCTTTAAAACATTTTTAGGATTTATCCAGTCTTCTTAGATTTCACACTAAATAAAACAATTTTAAAGATTGAATTCCTAGTTTAGTCTGTGCGTTAGATAGAACTAGTCAGTGCTTATGCTAGCAGAGGAAACACTTAATCCATAGCAGATTATGGAGATGACCAAAGCCTAAGAATTTGGATTTTTGTACACTAAGTTTCAAAATGGGGAAATGCATCTACTAATTAGAACTTAACTGCAAAGTATGGATTTTAAAAACTCATTCAAAGAAAAAATGTCTTACCACAAAAAAAGTGTACCCTATCAGTGGCTACATTGCCCTTGCCAGACCCAGAGACTCCTAATTCCAGGGTTTATAGCATTGCTTTCAGTTTTACCATAGATACTTGGTTTTTATCTGATTGCTGCTGACCTGAAATGCTAGATGAGAACATAGGAAAACAGAGAAGAAGCAAATGTGCTCCCTGCTGGGCAGGAGGTTAAAAGGTTAAACACCTTCCTTTAAATTTGTTTTGATTACTTTCTTCAAAGATACTTTCCAAAGAACACCAGAAGGGACTAGTGTAAACCAGCCAAAGCCACCCTAAGTCTTCTAAAGCAACCTAAATTCTACTCATTATAATGCCATCATTTGTTTCCTCTTCATCATGATGTTCCCCAACCAAGAGGCGTTCTTGTCCTCCATGTTTAAAACTTCAAGTGGTCACATTGAATAAGCACATAACTGCAGATAGACACGATGTACCCCCCCTACATGTGACAATGATCTCTCCAGTATGAGCATGCATTCTTCCCTATAAGAACCCTGGCTTCCTCTTCATAGACACTGCTCAGCAAGTAAACCCCAAGCTTCTATACTCTATGCAGTAACAAACCACTCTTCATGTAGTTACTTTGTGGTTGTGCTTGGAATCTTTGTACTCGCTGAGTAGTGAAGCCATTGTGTTCAGTTACACAAGTACAGAGAAAATATAACTATCGATCCTGTATTATTTTGTATAAGCTGTTTATATAAATATAATATAGTGATTAGATATTTTAATGCATAGAATTTGCTATTACTTATATACTCAATCAGGTTCACAAACCATTTAGTACTGAGATTTGTGTGTTCTACATATGTACCCTGGTCAGTTGAACATGTAAGTGAAAGACTTAATTACTGAATATTAAAAACATTTAGCAAGTAAAAGTAAGAGTTACTGTTTGAAGAATTTTTTTTTAAAAAGATGCCCTAAGAAAGTTAAGTCTAAAATTTAGATAATAATCACAGTACAGTGGCAACAGAAGTATTGCTTTCCATGTATAAAAGGAATCCTAGAAATCAAAGTACTAAAAATTTCCACCAGGATGTCTGGCACAGATTTCTAGTTTGAAATTTAAGGCTGTGTAAAAGGAAACTAAAATCAGTGACATTAAAGAATCAATGTGTTCCAAAAAATCCTAATAACTTCACAGACCATTACACCATTAATGTGAAAACTGATCTACTGGTAATGTAGACTAAGTAGCACTGAGAAAAACTATCAAGTATTTGTCCATATTTCTATAAGTGTAACTATGTAGGTCAAGCAATTTTATGCTTTCAGTATTTTATATATATAGAGAGAGGGAGAAAGAGAAAGTTTAGATCAGACTACCCATATTCTAGGAAACAGAAAGTAAAGTCCATACATGAAAAAATCAGTGAATCACACAAAACCACTAAATAGTCACTATTTTAACAAGCTTCTCAACAGCATTTGGTTCCTAAAAAGAGAATGAGTGTCTTCCACAGCAGACAATAAATTTAGCAAAAATTACTTATTAGTTTTAGCATGTACCCAAAAACAGCATTCAAAAAACAATCAGATAAGGTTAAAAAACAAAAGACTCAGGTTGGAGAGATGGCTCTGGAGTTAAGATTCTGCCTCCCAAGCAGAAGGTCCTGAGTAGGATCCCAGGTCCCACATAAAAATGACAGACTGGGACCCAAAAAATTCAATGGAAAAAGAACAGCATCTTTAACAAATGGTGCTGGCAAAACTGGATATCACATGCAGAAGATTAAAACTGGACCCATACTTGTCACCATACACAAAAATTAATTCCAAATGAATCAAGGACTTAAAACATAGGCCAGAGACTATAAAAACCCTAGTTGAAAGAGTAGGGAACTACCTGGAGCTGATTGGGGTAGGCCAACAGTTCCTAAAAAGAAATCCAATAGCACAGGCACTAGAACCTACACCCAACAAATGGGATCTTATGAAATTAAAGAGCTTCTGTTCAGATAAAAAGATTGTAACCTGAGCAAAAAGGCAACCCACAGAATTGGAGAAAATCTTCACTAACCACATATCTGATAGAGCTCTATTATCCAGACTGCACAAAGAACTTAGAAAACTAAACACCAAGGAGATAAATGCCCCAATTAAAAAATGGGCCTGGGAACTCAAAAGAAACTTTTCCAGGGATTAAATTGAAATGACTAACAAAAATCTTAAAAAATACTCTGCATCCTTAGCCATCAGGGAAATGCAAATCAAAACTTCCCTGAGATATCATCTCACCCCAGTCAGGATGGCAAAAATTCACAATACAAACACCACCAAATTCTGGAGAGGATGTGAAGAGAAGGATCCTGTCCTTCCTTGCTCCTACATTGCTGGTGGGAATGCAGGCTTATACAACCACTCTGGCGATCAGTTTGGCGATTTCTAAAAAAGTTAAAGATTGAAATGCCATATGACCCTGCTATACCACTTCTGGGAATAATCCTCCACAATGCAAATTCACTAGTGACACAAGCACAACCATGTTCATTGCAGCACTATTTACAATAGCAAAGTCATGGAATCAACCCAACAGTTGACAAGTGGATAAGGAAAATGTGGTACACTTATACTATGGAATACTATTCAGCCATCAAAAAAGATGAATTAATGAGATTTGCTGGGAAATGGATGGAATTAGAAACAATTTATATTGAATAAAGTATCCCAGACACAGAAAATTAGATAAAGTGACTTGTAAACAAACATGGGAACACTGAAAAAAGCCCAGAGTGAAATACAACTGGAACTAAAAAATTTAAACAGTGCAGTAAGAAATTCAATAGTTTCAAAAACAATAGATCATGAAGAAGACAGAGCACAGATAGATAAGAGAGGTTCATAATTCAATCAGAGAAACTGAGAAGCACATTTGAACAGAACATATAGGGACTCTGATACATCTTCAAAAGGCCCAACATACAAATCATGGATATTCCAGAAACAGACACAAAGAAAATATACCATGCATATGTAATGAGATAATAGAGAAAAATTACCATGACTGAAAAAAAGAGATACACAACCTGATTCAAAAGGCATTAAAACAACAAATACCAGGAAGAAAAAGAAAAAAGAAACATCCCACAAGAAATAATAGGTTTCACCCTAAATATGCACATTAAAGACAAGATCTTAAGAGCTGCCAGACAGAAGGAACAAGTCATGTACTAAAAAATGCAAGCACCACAAGATCAACAAAATGTTATGAGCCATTAAACACCTTTCAATAGTAATATTAAATGTCAATGGGCTCAACTCCCCAATCAAAACACAGGCTTATAACTTGGATCAAACATCATGACACATCAATTCTCTACCTCCAAGAAACATACCTCACCATGAAAGATAGACACTTTCTCAGGGTGAAAGGATGGTCGAAAGTATTCCAGGAAAATAGAAAGTAGAAACAAGCAGGAGTTGCCATCTTAATACTAGACAGAATAGACTTCAAACTAAAGGAAAATATAAGAGATAAAAATGGATATTAGTCTTAGTTGAGGGAACATTCCGGCAGGAGGATCTTACAATCCTAAACAGATTGCACCAAACACAGGACTACCCACATTCATCAAACAAATACTACAAGAGGGAAAACAATTCATCAACCCAAACACAGTGATAGTAGGATACTTCAATGCCTCACTCATGCCAAAGGACGGGTCAACAGGTAAACTAGCAGAAATGCATTAAAGTTAAATGAAACCATAAATCAAATGGACTTTACAGATATCTACAGAACATAAATACTAAACAATACACATCATCCTCAGCAGCCCATGGAACATTCTTGAAAATAGACCATGTGCTAGTCACAAATCAAGCTTCCATAAATAAAGAAAAATTGAAATAAAAAATCCTAAGATTGTGGGACGTAACCCCATAGGAATCTCATATTATTGTCAACAAAAACACATTTTGTTTAAAAAAGCAACAAGAATGGACAGTCCCTGTGCAGAATGAGGAAAACAGGGCAAAACAAAATAAACAAATACACTGAGATGCTCCATTTAGAAGCCAACAACAATTAAAACTATACTTCAAGTAGCAGGAATGTGACACTTTATGATAAGTTGGTGGTCAGAGAGGCCTCAGAGGCCCCCAAACATTATAGGTTTTTGCCATTGCGCTTTGGTTGCTCTCCAAAAAACTGACAGTAAGACCCTATTACTGAAGACCCAACACATATGGATCATATGACATAGGCAAAATACACCAACTGGAACTGGTTTGAAAGCTTTCTCTTTGCTGAGGAGCTTCCATAGTACCAAAGAATACTGTAGAAGCTACTGAGGGTGAATAATTAAAGGCCTCATCAACCTGTGATATCTTCAGGTTGTAATAAAAATCATCATGGTCACCAGTGTAATAGTGGCATGAATATTAAGGAGACAACCAGTAGCTTACTGACTGGACTCGAGTCCCTCTTGTCAGAATGGCACATATCCCTGTTATTAAAAGAGTAAGAACCTACAAAAGGGAAGGAAATAGATCACTAGGAAAGAAGAGACTATGAACGTATAGGCAGAAGGATACTATACTGAACTACTCTGTCAATACCTACCATTATACCCATAGACTGGAAGAGCACTCAGCACTCAACCTAGAAGACTTCTACTACAACAGAAGTAGAGAATCTCAACACCCAGAGAGGATGCAGCCTAATGCAGTGGAAGAGCAGCAAAATAGACAACAGCCAACCAGAATGCATTATACCTGCCACCTTGCACTGCTCACCAGGAATCAGGGCAATTAAATCTCTCCCCATCCTAAAGCTTAGGGAATCTTAATGGAAAAGGGGACAGATGATTGTAAGAGCCTAAAGATGGAAAGTCCACCAATAAACAAAACATTCCACACAAGGCAGGGCTGCTACATCAGGAACTCACTGTAATAGGACTTGTCCTTACCAGACCTGCATAATGACTGACAAACCATCATGTACCTATAAACTAGTAGGATCTCAGGAGAAAATTACATGCAGTGGAAACCTTAGAGGATAGGGCTAGACAGATGAAAGAGAATGCCCGGATCAGTGGGTCTGCCCAAGTAAGGACCACTTGGTTTGCTGGAGGCCTAAACTCCTACTAGAGCAGACGATCCAAAGGGAACCCTGAGACCCACAGAAACAGACAGGAAGATGGAAGTGGGATGGATTGATGAAGGGAGGGGAGGAAGGGAAATGAGGAAAGAAAGGGAAGTGGGAAAGGAGGAGAATAGGGAAAATTATTCAATATGCTTGTAAAATTAGGAAACAATTTAAAAATTAAAAATTTTAGAAACTCTTGGGCTAGAGAGATGGCTCAGGGCTTAAGACTGTCACAAGCAGACAGTCTTGAGTTCATATCCCAGGCACCATATAAAAACGCCAGGCAGAAAGGGTGGCAGCCTGCATATCTGGCCCTGTCGGGGGAGCTTGGGAAATTCCAAAAAGGAATTCCAAAAGGGAGGTAGAAACAATCCAGATGATTCCTAAAGTCACCCGATCCTCCAGAGGGACACATAGTGCCCTTTGATACACACAACACACACACACACACACACACACGACACATAGTTTTTTAAAACATATAAAAGTAAACCAAAAGTCTCATGGTTAAAGGGGCGGGACTGCAGAAATAAAAGAGGGGGAAATAAAATAGTTGCAAGAAATTTTTTAATTTATTAAAAGGAACTTGTATTAAAATTGTACTAAACTTGTACAAAAATTATAGTAAATCAATGGAATATATTTAACCAAAAAATAAAATTTTCTATTATGTATGGCAAACAAGAGTTTTGGGATGGAGAGCTAATGGTTTACCTGCATATTCATGATGAGCACCTCACGAAACAAGGTTGCATTCTTCTTAGGATTCCTGGTTACAGTGCAACGAGGTGATGAGCAAAAGGACATCCATCTTGTCAACTGGGCTCACTCCACAAGGCCTAGATGAAAAATTTCTACCTGGCCATTTAGGAGAAGAGGTGTGGGTTTACCTAAAGATCTTGAGGTAATGACTGTTCTCAACAAACACTAAAGGTCCCCATGATATGGACTAATGCTTTATCTTGCTATCTGTTACATTAACATTGTTTGACCTAGATCTGAGGGGACTTTCCATGATTAGAGAGGGACAAACCTCACTTGCCAGGCAGCAAGGCTCCTGAAGTTACTAAAGAATGCCAAAATACTCACTAGCATCCTTAGAAGCAAGGGATTAGCAGTCACAACAGTGTTCCTATACTTAACGGCAACACAAGAAAGAGTTCTAGGAAATGCCACTGAGTCCTTACACCTCATCAGAGAGGAGGACCCAGAGGAAAGTTTGATATACACATTAAAGGACACTTCAGTGATGCGGGGAGGGGCACTGGGAGAGAGGGAGGGAGGGGGGAAAGGAAGGGGAAAAGGGAGCAGGGAGCTCCAGAGAGGGGTGGAGGGAGGGAGGGGACAGGGGTACCTATTACATTTGTATGAGCAGAAAAATAAATTTTAAAAAAATGCCAAAATATTGAACTAGGTCCTTCCCTCTTACCTGTCTACCCAGGAAATGAGCCCACCTATTATGGGCTGGGTCTTTCCACATCAATAAGGCAGGCTTGCTCAGGGCTTGCCTTGACTATTAATTCTTCACAAATGTATCCAACGTTCAGCCTTCAATTGGCAGCTGGTACCTATGTATCTAATTAGCACAAGGTCTATGATAAGAAAATTTAAGCTTCTAAAATTCTATAATATAATCATCACTACGCAGCAATGCCAGCACTAGTAGATTACATACATGATGATACTTCTGTAAGAGCTAAAAATTTCTAGTCAACACTGTCACTTTCATGACACTAAGGTGTTCCCACCTGTGTGGTAATGCTGCTTAACAAGCCTATCATATAAATGTGAGTATCCTAGTGGATAGTTATGGTAACTATTCTACTTTGCTGCTATTTTAGAGTGTTCTTATTGTTTTAAAAAAAGTTTACTATGCAATAGTCTCTCACGTAGGTCCAGAAATAACTTCATCTGCCTTGTTTCTTGTGACTCTTCCTTGTATTAAGTGCAAAGGTATTGATCAGGAGTATGCAGGTCTCAGTAAGTTTATTCTAAGATGTTCACATGCTGACAGAACATCTGAAGTATGCACTTCTCAGAACACATACCATTAAGTGACACAATACTGGACTTCTTGCAGCTGCTCCTGTATATGTATAACATAGTGAGAATCAATAATTTCAAAATGTCTGTCAGATATTACTTTGGAATAATTCTCTTAATTTGGTTTGAAATGGAAAAATAGGTGACTTTTGTTTAAAGACAAAGCAAGAAACAAGAGAAAGTATATATATGGAGTGAGAATCCTTTAATAATTATATTCATTTCCAGAGAAACAATAAATACAGAAATCATAAGTAGCATATGTAACAGTAATAGTTTCCTTACACAAAAACAGCACCTACTTCTTTACAACTTAACAAGCAAACACTTTTTCAGAAATTAGCACTGGGTAAAGCTATACAACAGAAGAAAAATTACAGTTAAATTATTATTTTCTTAATTTTGACCAGAAAGACTGAGATTCCCACTCTGGTAGTCCTTCCATGGGATACAAAATGCTGCAGAGGTCAGCTCAACTGCGAGCAGCAGCAGTCTGAGGCTGCTCTGATTGGAGCTGTTTGCCAAGATATTCCCTAGAAAGCAAGAACAAGAACAGAAAGCAAATTAGAATTACTTTCAAGATCAAAACTTACAATGAAATAGCCCTACAAACTATTCCAACTTTCAAAAGCACCTGTACTATAGTAACACTACTCATTACTATACATAAGCAAGTTTGTCCCACATAAGCTAGTAATTCTGCACCGAAAAGTGATCACAAAGTTACCGTAGTGGCGAATGTCTCCTTCCCTGTTCACTCAAACTATTTACTGCTGTTACTTCTACAATCTAAGTTCAGAAATCACCTTAATGATGATAGCCAAGTGGTCTCATACTTACTTATGTTAGAGAATACACATCTATAGCATGAGATAAATATAAGGGCATATGAAAATAAAAAACTAACAGTAAAATCAAGATTCAGAATATGGGTTGGTGAGATGGCTCAATGGGTAAAGGACCTAACAAATAAGAAAGGAGAAACTTACTCCAGCAAGTTGTCCACTAACCTCTACACTGAGTGGCCTGGTGTACCCTCACTCAAATACCCATATAAAAAATAAATAAGAGCAATGATTTTCTAAAAATAACCGAACACGAATAGGAGCTTCTGTTAGAGACACTCACTATGTACTGGCAGTCCCAAGACCACAGTGAAGACCAAAGTATCAAATCCACAACTATCACAAAAACTAAGAGGCAGCATCATCTGTCCACAGATAGGCTGACAGGCTGAGAGCAGAAGGCATGAAACAATTTAGATCTCTTTCTCTTTCTTTTTCTTTTTAGGAAACAAACTGACAAGCTGGTCATGGCGACACAAGCTTGCTACTCCAGCACTTAGGAGGCTGAGGCAAGAGCACCATGAGTTCGAGGCCAGCAACAGTAAGTTCTTGGCTACGTAATTAGCACAGAAATTGAACATACACCTGCAATACAGATATATCAAAGGGGAAACAGAGAACAGAAACCACTACTAATTCCAGGACAGATCTTTTTCCCTGTCTTCCCAAACTTCCGTTTTACAACTAACAAAGACAACAAAAAATGGTGTTTTGTTTTAAGACTATTAAAAGACTCCTTCCAATAAAAAGAATAAAATATGAGGGATGGAAAGATGGCTTGCAAGCCAAAGGACCCTTAGAATTCAGATCCCAAATTCCACATAAAAGGGCAGAAATGGCAGGATTCTGCAATTCTGGCCCTTGAAGGCAAAAGAAGAAGAAGGTAGAGCAATCCAAAATGATTCCTAGTGTCACCTTTGGCCCTTCACAGACACATATGCTCAAGTGCCTCTTGAACATGCATAAACAAAAAAAGAAAAAAGGAAGGAGGGAGGGAGGGAGGAAGGAAGGGAAGAAAAGGGGGAAGAGAGAGAGAGGGAAGAGAAGAGGGAGGGAGGGAGGGGGAGAGAGAGACGGGGGGAGAGAGAGAGAGAGAGAGAATAAACGAGTTGGGATAGCAAATTAGGTCAGCACATCCCCCTCCCTGCCATTACAATTATTTTGGCCCATGTTAGACACAACACTCCTGCAAAGGCTAAAGCACAAAAGCCAGGTCGCTGAGAAACAGGCCCACAGTCTGTGCCATCCTCTTCCTACTGCATCAGCTGGTCACTCAAGCTCTCCTTACATAAGCACCACATGCAACAATCTTTGGGTGCTTTTGGCTTCTTACAATAAATGAGATTCTGCCTTCCCCGACAGAGGTGCCGAAAGGAGAAGGAGACAATGTACTGTTCCACATGCCCAGTGTCTTCTGTGCTATCACAGTCTCACCAGAGGGGCAAAAATGGTATGGGCATGGGCAAGACACACACTGCTACTGGCTGCAAAAAGCAAGGGAAAGGGACGCTATGTTCTGTTGGAGGTGCCATGAACTCCTAAGGACTAAAGGAGATAAACCACTTCACATGCTGACTGACCAACATTTCTCATGACACAACAGATGAGGCTCTTATTTCCAACAAAAAGCAGTCAAGTCTAATTTATGTTTAAGCCAAAAGAGAATTCACCTATAAAATTTATTAGACAAAAGAAGCACACACCATCATGCCTACTCCAAATGCTGTTACTTTGGGACAGCCTGCAACTACAGAGTTAGTAGCCACACAGGTTGGTTTTCTTGGGAAAGGAGGGGGTCATAAAATTTCCAAATCACTCAAATGTAAGTGTGTGTGTGTGTGTGTGTGTGTGTGTGTGTGTGTGTGCGCGCGTGCGCGCACATGCATGCATGCGCACGTGTATTCCTACACATACCTAAGGGATTTAAGCCTAAAATTAAATATGCTTCATTTTAAGTCTTCAAATACTCCAGTTTTATATATTGAAAAGTCCTCTGAAAATACAGTAAAAATGAACTAAAACACAGCATGCTACCTTCAATCACCACAGACTGTACTTGTTTCAGTTATTGAAACAACTGTCAATGGCCTCATATTAAATACCACTTCAGGACAGATGGAAAGAGCACACATGACAAAGCCCACAGGAGCTCAGAGCAGATAGCCATGTAAGGTCTTCATGGATTCTGTCGCAGAGGCTCCCAACTGCTCTATCTCCTTCAGGCTGACCAACTACCTAGGGGACAAAAGTAGTTTGATCCTTGAATATGGGTAAGATAAATATTTGACAGAAGAAAGAGGACCAAAGTGACACAGATTATGTGGACCCACCTCTTCCTGGGATATTCGGAAGGCGCTGAGTATTATTTAACATTGTGAGATCTCTTAATGATAAAAGCATATTATAACCATTACTTTTGAAGTCTTAATTTTCTTTTTTGTAATTTTAACTTTAGAAAGAGAAACACACAGAGAAAGAAAGAAAGGAGAGAGAGAGAGAGAGAGAGAGAGAGAGAAAGTATAACAGAGGGCACTGTGTGTCCCTGTGGAGGCCCAAGAGTAACTTCAGGAATCATCCTGGATTGCTTCTACCTCCATTTTGCTTTACTCTGGGATTTCCCAGGCTCAGCCCACCTGGGCCGGAAGTGCAGACTGACACCCTTTCTGCCTGGCATTTTTATGTGGAACCTAGGATTTGAACTCAGGACCTTCTGCTTTTGAGGCAGAGTCTTAACCCCTGAACCATCCCCTGATGTCTAAATTTTCAGGTAAAAAAAACTAAGATGTTAGAGAACTGGGTAATTTAACTCCCTAAATAACAGGTGTTAGACTGCTCCTCGAGGAGCAGGCTGCCTTCAGTAACAGACTATATCAGTCAAGAAGACATTTGGAATGCTCCATGTCAGCACCAGGATCCTAAGGATTACATGGCAACCCCAGTTCCCAGCGCCAAACCAGAACTCAAACTCCTTCATGAAGTCATGACTTGCAAACAAGCTATGCTAGAGTCTAGTACAATATAGATGACTCTATAATCACTCTGCCCAGGCCAGGTATGTGATGACCCACTAGAGAGGCTACTGTGACTGGCATACACAAAGAACAATGCCATAATTCACAGGAACAGTCTTTGTTTTATTTGTATGAAGGTCTGTTGTGACTGATGAAAAACACCTTTTTCTGGCTGCAAAGGAAATCAATTTAGCTTGCTCGAACACACTTCCTGAATTGTTCAGGTGTTACAACACTGAGCCAAATAAGATCTGTCTCTCAGGTGAGAAATTTCTTGCCTACTTTTGATCCGATCACTAGAATATAAGCATAATCCATGATACAATGAAAATGAAGTAGCAATGGCAGAAGTGTTTGGACTATAAACTTTTTGGAATTCAATGCTCCTAAAATTTTATTTTGTTTAGGATTTAAAATCATTATAAACGATGAAAAAAATCACTTAATTCATGATTAAGTCATAACACATTCATAAGACTGTCTAATCGTTTATAATTTATTTTCCCTTTACTAAAAAATCTGCACCATGTAAATATGTAAAATTTTTGTTATCTAAAGCAAATTGTTTTAATGCAGTCAAAGAATGTCTAATTAAAGTTCATTATTTTTACAAAAATAGAACAGTGTTTTCGCCCCTATTGCTTTTTTAAAAATTTTTTAAAATTTATTTATTTATACAAGTGTGCGTGTGTGTGTGTGTGTGTGTGTGTATGTGTGTGCGTGTGTGTGTGTGTAGAACCACGGGCAAACTCGGGAACCACCATGGACGCCTCCACCTCCTCCTTGTTTACTCTGCCCAGGATTCACAGGCTCCACCTATCAGGACCAGAAACACAGGCCGCCCCCCTTCCGCGCGCGCTCCCCCCCCCCCCCCCCCCGTCTATATATGGGGTCTAGGATCTGAATTCAGGACCTTCCGCCTGCAAGGCAGGGCTTAACCCTTGAGCCACCTCTCCAGTCCCCCCCCCACTGCTTCTTAAAGGAGCATCTCAGGGCAGTTTCTGGTATCCCTTATCTTCCTCTCTGTGTTCCCCCACGTATGGTCTGTCTGCTCTTTTGTCTTTGAAAAGTTATGTTTTTTGATAAACTTACAATATAAAAGGTTTCTCACTATATCTGACACTCTCAGTACTATCTGTTACTGCAACACCCATTCTTTTTTTATTGTATTTTATCTAATTATTTTTGTGTATCATACATGAATATGCTGAACTTACAATATTTTCACACCCTTAATCCCCAATCACATCCCCTTCCCCTCCCCATTAAAACTCTTCTTCTCCCCTGCCAGACTTCCCTCTATTTTCAAGTCTTTTCACATTTGTGGACCACTGGGTTTCACCTAGTTTGCCTTTTGATAATCACATGCACGAATACTTGATGGATCATGAATTTTAAATTAGTGGGCAAGTTAGCATATGGTAAGATAATCACCACATAAATATGACCTTGTTATAGTGACAATAATTTAAGACCATGAAAAGTAATAGCATATTGAGTTCCATATACACTAATATTTTGCTTTTGAAAACTGCATAATTGGAAAACAGGAGAAAAATAATACAAAAATGACAGTAATAGTCAATTTTCTAGAGTTCAATACAAACAAGGCAAAATGTAACATGATGAATTTTTGTGTTTTCATTAATGGATCTTTTCTGGCCCTAGGATCTATCCTTAAGCTTTTGAAAAAGTGGAAAGTTGCATTTCCCCTATTTTGTTTTTAAAAGAACAAATCCTAAGCCTTAAAAATAGCTTGTACTGAACTTTTACATTTGAATTAAAGACTATTAAACATGAAAAAAAATGTATGAAAATGACATAATAAAAGCCATTACTTAGTACTCAAGAAAATTAACAAAAATGAATTTTAATAAGAACAAATTATACAAAATTCCTATTTTTTCCTGCCACAATTCCATAGCAAATTTTTTAAAGCTAACTATAACATCTAATTATCCCTCCCTATATTCTGAGTTTCTTTAATTGTGTTCAAGAAAAGACTCTTTTTACCATACCTACAAGTTGTATGACTTGGTCAGTACTGCCTTAAATAGTCATAACTTTCTTACTACACTTATGACATATAACATCTTGAGTCATTTGAGGCATCAGAGTTGGTAGCAAACACTTTTCTTCTTTAAAAATGCTGGTCCTAAACAGGAGGTACAACAAAAAGTAGGTAGAGCTTGTCCTAAACGGATCACATAACACAGACAAATGTGCAGTGGATGGAGTGGGCTGGTGTGTCACAATGGTCCACAATTAACAGTTGTCATAGTCTCTCATTTCTTGGATTATATTTTAGAATGAAAGAGTAAGAACGAATGGAGAAAGTATCTGGTTTATTTTCTGGTATGCAGATCACCCACCATGAATTAAAATCTCAATAACTACCCAATGTAAAGAGTTAGAGGAGTATTAGGTCAAAAGCAGAGCAAGAGACCAACACTTGTAAGACTCTGGATTCCACCCACAGCACTACAAAAAAAAGAAAAGCACACAGGGACTTTCAACCCTGAAGGAAAAAAAAAAAAGAAATAGTAATCTGTTTCTAAAAGAAACAGTCCAAAGAATCAGTAGACAGGCATCAATTTAACACACAAGTACTCTGGGATCTAAACTTGCATATTGAAGCAGAAGTGCTCAAGCAAAAGGTTAAGAAAAAATTTAATTAGCCTTCATTTCTAAACAAGAAAAAGAAAAATTCAAGTCAATATTTTAGAAGCGTTTGTTGTATTAAAGACATACAATGGAGAATTAAATCAGCTATACAAATTAAGCTTTATACAATGTCCCAGTATACAAAATTACTCTAGTTACTCTTTAGAGAACTACTTCCCTACCAGATATATAAAGACTAAAATAAATCCAAGAATGCAGGCTAGTTGTATCTTCAGGATGGATCATGACTACCTTCAGTGAGCTTCAGAATAATGTAAGAATAAAGAAGCTCTATAAAAGTACCAAGGAATACTGTAGAAGATATGGGGGAGAAAAATAATCAAAGGGCTTATCAACATGTGAGATCTGCTGCTTGCCCGACCTGAACAGTACTCCCTCTAGGTCCTCCATCCCAGGTGAGTTACCCAGCCCCCAAGTCTCTCCTTGTCCCAGCTCTTCCCACCATCAGCCCAGGCAACACCCAGGCAGCCTCCAGGTTGCCTGGCCCACACCCGGGACCCCCAAAATATATACAACTCCAGGGATTATACCACTCACCTTCACATATCACCAAGATACTAATTCATAAAAGTGTACTACCATACTAATACTCACTACTTGTTTACTTAAGCTGACTTAATTGATGTACTAAAACAGCCTAATAGCCTCACCTAGAAAATAATACTAACAACAGACAAACGTACCAAACTACAAGGCAAGCACTAGTGATAACAGCCCGAGAATAGTAATACCAACTAAATCAGTTTATTCAAAAACACATAAAAACTGAAAGGTCTTAAGAGACAAAACAACAATGCCCAAGTCAAAGTGCAAATCCATGAGAAACAAAACCTAATTAAGACAAATCTCCTACCGGAATTAATCCCATAATGATGGATTCCAACAAAAACAAATTCACAGATAATAGCCAAGAAAGTCAGATCCAAGATAATGACTTTCAAAGTATGATCATTACCATGATTAATACTATGAAAGAGGAAATCCAGGAGGAGTTAAACAACCGCATCAACCACTTTGAACAGGAACACAACAGACACTTGGAGGAGTTGAGAAAACAGTTCAAGAAAAAAAAAATAGACATAGAGCAGTTAAAACAGTCTCAGGCAGAGTTTAAATTCGAACTAAAAGACAAGTTATATTCAACCCAAAACTCTAATAAAGCAGAAAATAGAATTTCAAAACTTGAAGACAAAGGGGGAGAATTAACCAACTCAATGGAAGAGGTTCTTAAAGCCAAAAAGATACTTGAGAGGAATATTCAAGAGATATGGGACACCCTCAAGAAGCCCAACATGCACATTCATGGAATACCAGAGCAAGAATCCCAAAATAATCACACCTGAGGAAATTTTTTAAATTATCATAAATGAAAACTTCCCTCATCTAAAGAATGAGAGGCCCATCCTAATACAAGAGGCATTCTGCACCCCAAACAGATATGAAAAAAACAGAAAATCGCCACGGCAAATAATAGTAAAAACACTCCACATTCAAGCCAAAGAAAAGGTGCTGAGACCTCGATAGCACAAGCACGACCATGTTCATAGCAGCACTGTTTACAATAGCAAAGTCATGGAATCAGCCCAAATGTCCAACAGTTGACGAGTGGATAAGGAAACTGTGGTACATCTATACAATGGAGTACTACTCAGCCATCAAAAATGATGAATTACTGGAATTTGCCGGGAAATGGATGTCATTAGAAACAATTATATTAAGCGAAGTATTCCAGACCCAGAAAATTAAGCGCTGTATGTACTCCCTAATAGGTGGCTCCTAGTACCAAACCCACCCACCCCACCTAGAGACAGTAATTCCAAGGATTATGAACAGGAGGGATGGGGTAGGAGGGCTACACCAGAAACAAGGAGAGAAGGGACCATGTTACAGCAGGGAAAATAGGCCTCCACCAAGGACCCAAATAAGTAATGAGACATCTGATTAAGTTCACAGACTTTTGTTCCTGATCATTTACTACTGAGGGGGAGTGATCTCACCAGAAGAGGAGGGCATATAGTCTGGCAGATACAAAGTAACCATTTTGCAAATGGGTGATAGACCCCCTCCCTTAGTATGGTTTCCCACTTTTATTACATCTACCTTTGAATGTGCTTTTATCACAAGACTCTAACAGCTTTTTGTCTCTGGCCAGGGGGTAACATACAATGCCCACCAGGATGGAGTGAAGGGCATTGCAGGAGCAGCAAAACTGCAAAAGAAAATCAACAAACCACAATCCAGAACTTCAGAGATTCTATATCAACCACCTAGAACTAGGCCAGCTTAGTCTCTCCCCATCTTGAAGCTCAGGGAAATTTGCGGAAGAGGGGGCGGTAAGAATGTAAGAGCAAAAGGATGGGAGGAGCAATGATATATAAGATACTCTATACTAGTTAGGGCTGAAGCAATCATAATTGGACTTTGCATGCCCTGCGCATTGTCCAACACACTGTTGACCTCACAAAGTCTAGCATCTGCTAAAGGCACCAAGAGCCTTGGAGGTAAAGGATTGGCAGCCACAGCAGTGTTCCTATACCTAAGGGGAACATGGGAAAGCGTTCAGGGAAAGGCCACTGGGTCCTTGTACGTCATCGGAGAGGAGGGCCCAGAGGAAAATCAGACATGCACAAGAAAGGACTCTCTGGGAATTGGGGCGGGAGGCACTGGGGGATGGGGAGGGAGAAGGGTGGGGAGGAGGAACAGGGGGTACGGGGGGAGGAGGAGGAAGGGAGGGAACTGGTGTACCTAATAAGTTTGTATGAGCTGAAATAAAAAAAGAAAGAAAGAAAGAAAGAAAAGGTGCTGAGAGTTTCAAGGGAAAAAAAAAAAGTCACTTTTAAAGGTAAACCTATGAAAATAACAAATGACTTCTCAATGGAAACAGCAAAAGCAAGAAGAGCTTGGAGAGACGTACTTCAAGTATTAAATGAGCAAAAATGCCAACCCAGACTGATATACCTGGCAAAACTATCCGTCATGATCCAGGGAGAAAGAAACATTTTCCAGCACAAAGACAACTTGAAGGCTTGTATGTCTACCAAACCAGGCCTTTAAAAAATGCTAGAAATGATACTCAAGCTTGAAGAAAAAAACAAGCATATCCAGGAGGACAGAACAGAAGTATAATACCACCAATACCTAAATGTCAAAAAATACACTTGAAAAAGCCACTAACATAAAAAATGTCCAGAATTAAAAATAATTTCTCCATTATAACATTAAATGTCAATGGTATTAACTCACTGATCAAGAGACACAGATTACAAACTTGGATTAAAAACCACAATCCAACAATCTGCTGACTTCAGAAAACTCATCTCACCACAAAAGATAGGCACATCCTAAAAATAAAAGGCAGGTCCAAAATCTTGCAAGCTAATGAAACCAGGAAACAGGCAGGGGTAACCATTATGCTGTCGGACAAAGTGGACTTCAAACCAAAAAAAATCATAAGAGACACAGATGGATACTACATTTTAGTCACAGGTACAATTCACCAGGAAGACTTCACAATAATAAACATATATGCACCTAATAGGGGGCCCCTCCACATTCGTTAAGAAAACCCTACTGCATCTAAAGCAAAAAATCAACCCCCAAACAATAATTCTTGGGGATTTCAACACCGCCCTCTCAACATGGGATAGATCAACAGGTCAAAAGCTTAACAGAGACACTTTGGAACTCAATCAAACCCTTAAAGAAATGGACCTTACAAATCTCTGTTGAAGTTTTCATCCACACAACAAAGAATACACATTTTTCTCAGCAGCACATGGAACTTTCTCCAAAATAGATCACATATTAGGCCACAAAACGAATCTACACATGTACAAAAAGGTTGAAATTCTAGCCTGTACCGTATCAGACCACCATGGTATAAAGCTTGACATCCACAACACAATAAGCAACAGAAAATACTAACTCCTGGAAACTTAACACTACGATGCTGAAGGAGAATTGGATTCAGGAAGAAATTAAAAAGGAAATTCAAGATTTCCTGAAAGTGAGCGATAATGAAATACAACTTATCAAAATATTTGAGACATAATGAAAACTGTCCTAACAGGTAAGTTCATAGCTCTTAATGCCTATATCAAAAAAAAAAAGGAAACATCACAAATAAATAACTTAACAATGCAATTTAAAGCTTTAGAGATACTAGAGCAATCTGATCCCAAAAGCAGTAGAAGAGAGGAGATTATCAAAATAATGATAGAAATATCCAAAATGGAGATTAGGAACATGATACAGAGAATCAACCAGTCAAAAAGCTGGTTCTTTGAAAAAAAATCAATAAGATTGATATACCCTTAGCTAAATTAACCAAAAGCAAGAGAGAAAAAACACAAATTAACAAAATTAGAAATGAAAATGGAGTTATCACTACTGATACCCAAGAAATTCACAGTATTATAACATCATATTTTAAAAACTTATACTCTGTGAAATTTGACAACACGAAAGAAATGGATGAATTCCTAAGTAAGCACAACTTATCGAAATTGAATCAGGAAGTTGTGAATTATTTAAATAGTCCTATAACATATGAGGAAATTGAGGAAGTAATCTCAAATCTTCCCACCAAGAAATGTCCTGGACCAGATGGATTCAGCACAGAGTTCTACCAGACATTTAGGGAGCTAACAACACCAATACTCTTTAAACTGTTCCGTCAAATAGCAAAGGAAGGAACACTACCAGTATTTTTTTTTCTACAAAGCTAATATCGTCTTAATCCCAAAACCTAATAAAGATCCACTTAAAAAAGAAAACTATAAGCCAATCTCTTTTATGAACACAGATGCAAAGATTCCCAACAAAGTCTTAGCAGATCAGATTGAAAAACATATCAAAAAGATCATTCACAGGGATCAAGTAGGCTTTATCCCAGGCAACAAGGTTGGTTCAACATACGCAAATCAATAAACGTAATCCACCATATAAACCAGTCTAAAATCCAAGACCACATGATACTCTCGATAGATGCAGAAACAGCTTTTGACAAGATCCAACAGCCTTTTATGATCAAAATCCTACAGACAGTTGGAATGGAAGGAACCTTTCTCAATATAATAACAGCTGTATACAACAAGCTAACAGTAAGGCTTATGCTCAATGGGGACAAACTTGAAGCATTCTCGCTTCAATTAGGAAGCTGTCCACTCTCACCACTTCTATTCAATATTGTACTTGAACTCTTAGCTGAAGCCATAAGACAAGAAAGGGAGATTAAAGGGATTCAAATCGGCAAGGAAGAAGTCAAGTTATCTCTATTTGCAGATGACATGATCTTATACCTGAGTGATCCCAAAAACTCCACCAGGAAACTCCTGGAACTAATACAGAAGTTCAGCAGGGTGGCAGGATAAAAAATAAACATACCAAAATCAGTGGGCTTCCTATATACACGGAATGAAAAAAAAAATCCTATATTAAATATAGCCCTTAAAAAAATGAAATACCTCGGTATAAACCTAACCAAGGAAGTAAGTGACCTTTACAGTGAAAACTTTAAAACCCTAAAGAAAGAAATTACAGAAGACACCAGAAGGTGGAAAGACCAGCCATGTTCCTGGACTGGCAGAATCAACATCATAAAAATGACCATCTTACCAAAGGCAATATACAGATTCAATGCTATACCAATCAAAATCCCAAAGCAATTCTTTAAAGAAGTTGACCAAACAATCTCAAAATTCATATGGAGGCACAAAAGACCCAGGATAGCAAAAACAATCCTGAGTAATAAAAACACTGCTGGAGGTATCACCATACCAAACCTTAGTCTATACTACAAATCCATAGTTACAAAAACAGCCTCGTACTGGCTCCAAAATAGACACACAGATCAATGGATAAGGGTTGAAGACCCAGATATAAGCCCAAACAACTACAGCCATTTGATCTTTGACAAAGGGGCCCAAAGAATCCAATGGAAAAAGAACAGCATCTTCAACAAATGGTGCTGGCAAAACTGGATCTCCACATGCAGAAGATTTAAACTGGACCCATACTTGTCACCATGTACAAGAATTAATTCCAAATGGATCAAGACTTTCAATATAAGGCCACAGACTATAAAAAACTTTAGTTGAAAGGGTAGGGAACTCCCTGGAGCTGATTGGACTAGGTCAACAGTTTCCAATCAGAAATCCAATAGCAGAGTTAATACAACCAACACTCAACAGATGGGATCTTATGAAATTAAAGAGCTTCTGTTCAGATAAAGATACTGTATGTAACTCGAGCACAAAGGCAACCCACAGAATGGGAGAAAATCTTCACTAACCATATATCTGATAGAACTCCATTATACAGAGTGCACAAAGAACTTAGAAAACTAAACACCAAGGAAACAAATGGCCCAATTAAAAAATGAGACTTGGAACTTAAAAGAAACATTACCAAGGACAAAATTAAAATGTCTAACAAATATCTTAAAAAATGCTCCACATCCTTAGCCATCAGGGAAATGCAAATCAAAACATTCCTGAGATATCATCTCACCCTGGTCAGGATGACAAAAATCCACAATACAAACACCACCAAATGCTGGAGAGGATGTGGAGAGAGGGGAACTCTCCTACATTGCTGGTGGGAATGCAGGCTCATACAACCACTCTGGCCAGCCATCTGGCAATTCTTAAAGAAGTTAGAGATTGAAATGCCATATGACCCAGCTATTCCACTTTTGGGAATAACCTCTCATACAGCAAAAATTCACCTCGATAGCACAAGCATGACCATGTTCATAGCAGCACTGTTTACAATAGCAAAGTCATGGAATCACCCCAACGCCCAACAGTTGACGAGTAGATAAGGAAAATGTGGTACATTTATACAATGGAATACTACTCAGCCATCAAAAATGATGAATTAATGAGATTTGCCGGGAAATGGTTGGAATTAGAAACAATTATATTGAGTGAAGTATCCCAGACACAGAAAATTAAGTGCCGTATGTACTCCCTAATAGGTGGCTCCTAGTACCAAACCCACCTAGAGACACACTCAAAGATAAATCTCTGTAATACCTACAGTAATTGCAAAGACTATAAACTGGAGAGAAAGGGAAGGAGGGTCCCGCCAGAAACAAGGAGAGAAGGGATCATGCTACAGCAGAGATAATAGGCCACTATCAAGGAATGCAAGTAAATAATGAGACATCTGGTTAAGCTCACGGACTGTCCTTCCTGGTCACTTGCAACTGATGGGGTATGATCTTACCAGAAAGGGAAGGTATACAGTCTGGCAGAAAGAAGGTAACCAGTTTGCAACTGGAGACTGATCCACCCCACACCACAGTCTCCTACTCTTATTCCATCTACCTTTGAATCTATTCTTATAATAAGACTCCATTTTAATAGTTTTTTATCTCTGTCCAGGGGGTGACATCCAATACCCATCAGGATGGAGCCAAGGGCATTGCAGGAACAGCAAAACTGAAAAAAAAAAATGAACAAACCATAATTCAGAACATCAGAGACTCTATATCAACCATGTGGAATCAGGCCTGCCTAATCTCTCCCCATCCTGAAGCCAAGTAGAGGAGCTCAACACCCAGACAGGATGCAAGCTAGTTTAGTGGAAAAGCAATGAAATAGAAAACAACACTCAACCAGAATGCAGCGTACTGGCGGCCCTGCAATCAGGCCAACCAAATCTCTCCATTCTAAGGCTCAGGAAAACTTGCAGAAGAGCAGGCAGTAAGAGCACAAGGATGGGAGAAGTCATGATATGCAAGATACTTCACACAAGTTATGGCTGAAGCAATTATAATAGGACTCTGCATGATCTGCGCAATGACCAACATATCATTAACCCCTCAGAGTCTAGCATGGACTAAAGCACTAGGATCCTTAGAAGCAAGGGATTAGCAGTCACAATAGTGTTCCTATACTTAACGGCAACACAAGAAAGAGTTCTAGGAAATTCCACTGAGTCCTTACACCTCATCAGAGAGGAGGACCCAGAGGAAAGCTGACATACATATTAAAGGATGCTTCAGTGATGGGGGGAGGGGGCACTGGGAGAAAGGGAGGGAGGGGAGAAAGGAAGTGGAAAAGGGGGAGGGAGCTGGGAGGTCCAGGGAGGGGTGGAGGGAGGGAGGGATACCTATTACGTTTGTATGAGCAGAAAAATAAATAAATAAATAAATAAAAACGTGTGAGATCTGCAAGTTACAATAAAAATTATGGGGCCAGAGAGATGACTCAGGGGTTAAATCTCGGCCTTGCAAGCAGAAGGTCCTGAGTTCAGATCCCAGATACCAGGTAAAAATTCCAGGAGGAAATGTCAGTGTCTGTACTTTAAATCCTGAAAGGCAGAGCCTGGGAAACTCCAGAGCAAAGCAAAGAGAAGGTAGATCAATCCAGGGTGATTTCCAACATCATCCCTGGGCTTACACACCCGCACAAACACACACACTAAATAAATCTTTTTAAAATCTTTTTAAAAACCACCATGGCAACAGGTGACCATCAGTGTAATAGTGGTATGAGTTATCAAGGAGACAACCGAGATCTTTCTAACTGAACTTAAGGCCCACATGTCAGAATAGGAAACATTCCTATTATTGTTAACTAGAACAAGAACCTACAAAAGGGAAGGAAGTAGATGACTATGGAAAAATCCTATGAATCTATAGTTAGGAAGACAACACCAAACTGTTCTGTAAATACCTGTTATTATATCCATAAATTAGAAGAATACTCAGCATTCAACCTAGAAACCTCCTTCTACAACGGAAGTAGAGGAGCTCAACACCCAGACAGGATGCAAGCTAGTTTAGTGGAAAAGCAATGAAATAGAAAACAACACTCAACTAGAATGCAGCGTACTGGCAGCCCTGCAATGGGGCCAACCAAATCTCTCCCCATCCTAAGGCTCAGGAAAACTTGCAGAAGAGCAGGCAGTAAGATTATAAGAACCTAAAGATGGGTAGATCCACCACAGGACAAGACATTCCATTCAAGGCAGGACTGCATGAACTCACAGCAATGAGACTTGTCGTTACCAATCTACACAATGACTGACATACCAACATGCCTTCATAGATTAGCAAGAAACTCAGAAGAAATAATTACATGCAGTGGGAACCTTAGAGGCTAGACAGGTGAAGGGGAGTGCCCACCAGTTGGGTCTACCCAAGAAAGGGCCACTACCACAAAGGCCTGGACTCCCCCTCTACCACTAGAGCAGATGATCCAGAGAGAACTCCGAGACCCATAAAAACAGTCAGAAGGGTGGGAAGAAGTGTAATGATTGATGAAGTGAAGAGAGAAATGGAAGGGGGGAAGGAGGAAAGGGTGAAGTAGGGGCAGAGATTACTACTAAATATGCTTGTAAAACTAGGAAAAAAATTTTAAATTACAAAAAAAAAAAAAAAAAAAAAGAATAAAGAAACCCATGCAGTATGGTATACATCCTATAAGGTAAAAGGTTTGGTTTGTCTGATTGGTTGGCTAAAAGACTAGTGAATGGGAGTTGTGCTTTTTTCCCTCTCACACCCAAATAATCTCCAGGTTTTATAAAATCTGTTCTCACCCTATTTGCTTTAACCCTCAAGGTGTCTTAATTAGCTAATATAATTTTAGTCCACAGATTGGACAGAATTACAGCCCCCTGACTAGAAATAATTTTTCCCTCTATTCCTTCTTCCAATCTAGCAACTCTACTTTTCCTAAAGTGGTTTTGTTAAAATGAGAGATCTTATTTTTACTATAACTTTCCCACTGCCTTCATTTGCATTGTGGAGAGGATATGTGATTACACATATCTACAACTTCATTTTCAGCTTAATAACTACACCAGCTACTCATAATGACTGGTAACTCAAAAACTAGTTTGGGCTACCTCAGTGTGTTTGTGTACAGACCTCTCTCCCTGAGCCTCCTTGTTTCCCCAGCTCTTCTTCCCCCTTCACCACTTCCATTTCCTCTCTGCCCAAAGGCTTCCTGGGCCTAGACAAAGCCTACTTTTAGGAGGCCACACAGCCCTTTCCCAGGGAACCAGTGTTTGTGTAGTTGCTACTTCTGCTTTAGGGAGAACAACCCAGCTTTCCTCCCAAAAACTTGTTTAAATTGGAAAGTCATATATCAACCCAAAAAAATTGCTTGATAAATGGGCCTAGCAAATAGTAACCTTGCTGGTGAAAAACCAGCTTAATTTTCCTTAAATAAAATATGCAATTAATTTTTAATTAAATACTATATATTCATAACATATAATTAAATACTAATGCATTAAAACAAAATTTTGTCATAATAATTACCAACAATAAATTTCAAGGTATACAAGTGATTTCTGTATAGCTCCTAGAAAGAAGAAGGGGCTTCAAAGATCATGGACTTACACACACAACTACAGAACTGTTGATCTCTCTAGTAAAGTATGTTCCCCAAACCTGAAACTCAAAATTACATGGATAACAAGTTTTACATATAACACTAATTTCTGAAAAAAAGATGCCAGTTGTGCTCCCCTGTCATTTCCTCTCCTTCCTCCCACTAACAGAACCCTTAGACTTCAACAAGGTACAATACAAGGCCTACCTAAACAAAGGCTTTACTTTAAAGTTCCTTTCCAGCTAGCTTATATGCCTGTCCTAGCCATTCAGGTTTAAACAGGTCTGCGTGTGATAGGTGGTGCTTCTAAGAGTCTTCCCACTGCCTGGAACATCAAACACCAGTCATAGTCATGAGGAGAAGGCCGTATACTAGGGATTGCTTCAAGAATTCTGGGCCTCTGAACACACAATTCTGTACTGCCTATTCCTACACTTTGACTGAACATAAAAATAAGCACTCACCTTATTTAAGTTATTTTTCTTTTGTGTTTGTATTATTAGTTGAACTACCCTTAGGTTATAATTAATACAAATTGTATAACTAGTTTTCTTGACTCTATAGTTAAGCAGCATGATAAACACATAATTTAATGAGCTAGAGATCACCCTTATGACTTAAAAGCCAAGATACTCCAAAGTTTTATGTAATTTATTCTGTAGATTTTTTTGAAGGTACACAAACAGCTATATATACTTGTTTAAGTTACTATTAACTTACTGTGTCTACTCCTAAAAAGATTTGGAAGGTACTTGCTGAGTAGACTTGTGAAGTTCCACTTTGCTCAGAAGTTATTTTCAGACCACAGACAAAACCAGATCATTATACTGAACCAAAAGTCACCTACAGGTAATAGGAATGGAAAAGCATCTCTTTCCATCAACAGACAGTAGCAGCAAGCAGCAACTAAATGAGTCAAAAAGAAGAGAAAGGCCAGCTATCAACCCACGAGGGATGACCCATTTGTCCCCATTAGCTCTCAGGTCTTGGAAAAGGAGCTGATTGCAGAACAAGACCACACAGCCAGCCTTCTGGCACATTAGCCAGGGGAGGGAGGGAGCACTGATAACAGCTCAGCACACTGCAGGCATGAGATGTGATGAGAGAGAAACGACAAGGACTGGAGAAGAAGGAGCAATGATCAAAGCAGCAAGCAACAGACACCACTGAGGAAAACAGGAGAGAAGAGGCAAGAGGGCCAGCTCCACAGCAGCATCAGCTGTGAAGAGAGCAAAGTCTGAAAATCATCTTATCTGGGGAGAATGTGGGTTGGGAAAGGATAAACAGCAGCACATGCCCTATGAAGAGCACGATGAAGTGACGGCAAGCCTGGACTTCGAGATATACACACATCGGTTCAAATCTGAGAGTGGGAGAATGAAGTAACCGCCTAACTATCCTTAGGCATTCCCTGGGTTCTCATCCAAGAATGTGAGAACAGGGACAGTGAAAGGAAGTATAAATGTGACCTGCATTCCACCTATGTGTCCATTGATGCCCCATTAGTGCTAATCTCTTCGCTTCTGGGATCTGGACCAGGGAAGCCCACCCCCCCCCATCCTGAAGAAATTCATAAACACAGAACACTCTGAACAATTCATAAAAAAAAAAAAAAATCAATGCTTTCTACCTATTACTTAATTCTACAGGTTAGAACACAACAAGTTTATGCTTTTTGCTTAATTATAAAGAAAACACTATCCACTGTGAATTGGAAATACTTTTCCACTCACCTCAATTTACCGAATACATTCCAATAAACATTTACCTGCTGAAAGTTACTCCAGACAACAGATATCTAATCTCACTATTAAAGGTACTGGGTATAGAAACCTGTCTGCTCATTTACCTGATTTCCCTACCTGGAGAGCAATCCCACATGTCTCACCTGAGCTTTTCTCCACTAACAGACAGGCCCTTGAATCTCCCACTCTGATTCCCTCCACGCAGCATTTGAACATCTTACACTTTCATAACAAATGATAACAATGGATCCAATATCCACCACAGACTTATTCTACTAAGCCTGGGCATCCCATCCTTTATTAATGAGGATTCTAGAAGATGCTCACATCAGCTGTCTCAACTGTGTCGCCACCCTCACTTACTGCAGTCATGGCCACCAAGAACCCTGGTCTAAAGCCCAGCAGCACTGCTGCTTCTATATCCAACTCAGCTTTTTTCTTACACTGATTGCTCCTCACATTTAAGTACTTCTTAAAATACACTTCTTATTTTGCTTCTCTAACATCGTTACTGGTTTTCCTCCAAATTTCTAGTTACTTCTTTTTAGAGCCATCGTTCTCCTTACCTACCCTCTCTGTGTAGTATTTACTCTTCTATAAGTCCTTTACATGCTTTCATCTTTCTGTAACAGTGATCTTAACCTTTTGTGCATGATAGTCTTTTAAGATTACAGGAAGAAAGAGAGGTCCTTCCCCCATTATAGACAATTTTGAATGAGGTTCATATTTTAGCAATGAAGAGCTTAGTTTTTGAGTACTTTGAATTTGTTTCACATCCAAAGAAAAACTTTAAGAATGGACAGAAGCATGATATGACTAGAGAAATAAGAGTAAGAGCTGATGAGGCCAACTCAGTTATAAGCTTTGTTTTCTTCAGTATAATTATAAGTAGAGAAAAACACAATCCACATTTCAGGAAACAAGAAAGTATGAATCAGGACAAAGGCAGTAGGAACATGGTTAAGCTATATGAAACAGATTTAGTGGTTAGAGATAGGAAGGAAAGAACATTAAAAGTCCGGGATTTATGAGCGGAAATAATAATAAAAAATGTTATTAAAAAAAAAGTCCAGGATTTGTGTCAAGCATGTCTCCAAGGTATAGGGAAGCTGTTTGCGGCATAATTAGTTGTATTTGTACATGTTCCATAGCTAAGGGACCCCAGAAAATAATCCACTATCCTAGATTTTATACTCTAGTCAATCACCAGAATGGCCAAACTGGAAGGAAAGGAGTACCCTCACCCAGGAGTTTGGAGGACAAACCCAAAAAGAGCCAACTAAAGATGGAAAG
Source organism: Typhlomys cinereus (assembly GCA_023101885.1). Classification (NCBI taxonomy): domain Eukaryota; kingdom Metazoa; phylum Chordata; class Mammalia; order Rodentia; family Platacanthomyidae; genus Typhlomys; species Typhlomys cinereus. The sequence goes on from JALPQD010000124.1 coordinate 3,463,736, forward strand.
CTGAGCTAAAAAATCACTAAGATACTAGAGTCTATTAATCTGCTGTTTTGGAGCAAAAAAAGATAGCTCGGTCACTAGGTGCTTGCTTGAAAGTGTGAGGACCTAGTAAAAAACTAGGCATAGCAATGTACATTTGTAATCCTAATGCTGGGGAGGCAGAGACAGGCAGATCATTGGCCAGCCAGTCTGACTGAATCGGTGAGCTCCAGGTTTAGTGAGAGACCCTGTCTCAAAAAATAAGATGAAAAACAACTGAAAACCTTTGGCTTACACACCCATACACACACAAGAAGTACTTATGCCTTTACATACACATACACCTTTCTTTATAGGGACATAACAAAATTAGACAAATGAATTAGGTATGATAGCTCACACTGCAATCTCAATATTCATGAAACAGAGGTAGAAGGACTGCCATATGTTTAAGGCTAGTTAAGACATATACTAAATTCCAGGCCAGATTGGGCTACAGTGTAGGTCCCTGTCCTAAACCAAACCAAAGAAATGAAAATTATACTCAATGTTTTTTACTAGCATCACCAAAATACTAGTTATAAATATGAATCTTATCGAATAATACATCCCTCCCTTCCATTTGTATCTAAAAACTTAAAAAAGCAAAAGTTTTTAAATAGTTTCAGGAAAAAAGTCAACTCATTTCTGTTATTCATTTTTTTTAAATCTATAAAGATGTAACACCTGAGTGACTTAAGTAAAAATAAACTAAGAAAATAATTCCAACAGCTAAATTCATTAATATACAGTTTGCTTAATTTTAACATGTTTAACTTGTACTAAAATTTATTTAAAACACACATATACACATACAAATACTTGCGCACACACGCGCACGCACACACTCCAAAATGTATGAAATGAAATGTGCCAAGTGACCACACATGTTAACAGTCACACAACCAAAGAGAAAAGGTAACATTGAAAAGCAAAGGCAGTTATGTTTTTCTACTTCTTTCTAGACAAGGCTTTTTTGTCTAAGCTTTAATAAGGAATTCATTTGATTAAGAAGCTGATTCTAAGCAAAACCAAAATATGAACTGCTTTCACAGATTCTTTCTTCCTACTTTGTTATGTGCACCTATATATGAAATCTGTATTTGATTTCATATTTAATTATAAAATGCACAGGCTCCATTACCCTTCAGGGTTTTATTTTTGCAACTGCCAAAATGCTCAAGACAGCTCTTCCATTACAGGAACTAGTTATTTTGCAACAATCTAAAATTTATATTATACTGGCAGTGCCAAATGAATTGTAATTTTAAAAATTACAGAAATCCAGAAAAACAAACAGTACAACTTCCAGAACATCTGTAACTTGCACAGATTGACTACAACTACTCCGTTGACAAGAGACAACATCTAAAAAGGATTCCAGGTTACTGAATAGGTCACAGTGAGTACAGTGGAGCAAGAAAGCAAAAAGGAGCCATGAGAGGAAAGGCGTGGGGGGACTGAGGAAGGTCTGGTAAACCATGTAACATGGAAATAGATGGGGTCAACATAAAGATGGAAAGATTTAAGTGAGAGTAAGACAGGAGAATAGGGAAAAGATGGGGAGAGGAAGGAGGGTCAATGAAAACTAAGGCTGAACTGAAAAGCCATGAAGGACTCTACTATTTTGGTGCATTTTATAATGCAATACGCTAAGGTAACTGGGAGGAAAAAAAAAAAAAGCATGAATAGAGCTATCCTGCAAGGGTGGACAATGCTGTACCCAGAAATCACAAGTTAATAAGCCAAAACCCCAGTGCCAGGTGTGGGCTACCTTTCTATGAGCTATTTGTTATGGAGTTCCCAGAAACTTCCCAAAATAGCACAGGTTAATGCAACTGCTTTTGGCTGCCCACCAGAACTAGACTGTCAGACCCTACTGCTAAAGATGTCATCCACTCTGTGTACAAGACACAATGCAATCAAGCTGGAACCGAACTGGAAGCTTATTTCCTGCTGATGAACATGGACAGTGCCAGCAGGTGCTAGATAAGCTGTTGAGGGAGAAAAGATATTAATGATCTAACCCAGCGGTGGACTCTGTGGGCTACAATACCGACCTGCCAGACAAGATATGCCCACTGGTGGGCTAATGACATGAGTGTTCCAGGGGTAACGAAATGCTTCCTGATTGGATCTGAGGCCTGCTCCATGAGAGGGAATACATGCCTGGTACTGTAAACCTGGTTACTCATACTCAGTGATCCATTATTCCATATAATACAGATGTCAAATGGAAGGAGAGAAATAATGACTTTCTAAGACCTGAAAATTCAAGGAAATAATTTTGAAATCAATCAAAAAATTAAGTATTTTCATATGGTATATAATTTTATATCCTATGAATATAAACTCAAATCTATCAAGAAACTTTAACTTCTTAAAGCAGAATCAAAAATCAAAATCCATGGCTATCCTGTCCTATGATTTCTTATTCCTTAAGTATCTATTTAAATTTTAAATGGAAAAATTTTGAAATTATACTGAATTCTTTTAATTTCCTTCACAAATAAGTTAACTTTACTAGTAGTAGTAGAAGAAGAAGAAGAAGAAGAAGAAGAAGAAGAAGAAGAAGAAGAAGAAGAAGAAAAAGAAGAAGAAGAAAAAGAAGAAGAAAAAGAAGAAGCAGCAGCAGCAGCAGCAGCAGCAGCAGCAAACAAAAAACTACAAACCCCTGTGAGGTAAGTAGAAAGGCCATCTTTACAAGCATAGTTACGACGTAACTTGGTTACATATCAAATCATAGATCCAAACCCACTTTTACATTTGGGGATATGTAAAACTCATTATCTATGCACTTTTCAGTCTTTTCTGTCTTATTTATGAGAGAAATAAACTGTTGTCATTGTCATTTGTCATTCTCTGGCAAAAAAAAGTAATGAAAATGTAAAAGTCAAAACGAAAATGTAAAAGTTCCAGTTGAATTCTAATCTTCCTATGAATATTTCTTTATAAAGTTAGTACAGAAAAAATGACACTAAGCTCCTATATTCACTGCCAAGATTTACAATTTAAAAGATTATCACAATTAAAACATCAAAGTTAGCATATGTTAGGGAGGGAGAAAAGGACACTCTAGTCAGCTAGTCAAAGATGAAGAAATAAACCAGTGTATGTCTACAGACACACACATAACTAGGCACAGAAAACATACTATGAAACTAAGGTTCCTCAGTTTGAGAGAGAAAAATCTGAATCTTAATTCATCTTCAATTCACAATCATTTAACAACAAAAACCTCTCAACCAAAACTTTTCTTAGTAAATAAACATCAAACATCCTATTTTTCTCACTCATACACAAACACATGTATCTTTTGTTTTGTATCAGAATAAAATAAAAAATACTAAGCCAAATAACGAATTCTTTAAAAGATACTAAAATAAAGTACTAAATAAGAACTGTACTTTCACACCTCAATTTCAAAAGAAGGGAAAAATTAAACTGTTACTTTCATGGAAACTATAGAAAAACATCTACAGATTATAGCTCACTGGCCATAATACTTTCTAACTGTACTAAATGCCAACACTTTTCAAATTAACCTCATGATAAAGACAAACAAGTCATATGATATTAAATCACCAAGTTATTCATTTATGTTGAAATCGAGAGAGAGACAGAGAGAGAGAGACAGAGACAGACAGTGACGGCCTGTTTTAAAGACACTTAGAGCTTTATTTTCCTGATAATTCTAAAAGTCATTTTGGAATACCTCTCATTGCACCAAAAACAGGAAGTAGAAGCACTCAGCTCTACAAAAGCTACCCCAAGTCTGTCTATTTTTTAGCTCAAATTTGACTATCTACCCAAGACTACCATGAGACCCACCCTAGTCTCACCTTCAGATTTATCACTGTTCAAGACCATTCTCCACAAATGAGCCAATATGATCATTCATTTTTTTCAAAACATAAATCAATTCCTAATTTAAAAAAAAAAAAAAAAACTGAAATGGCTTTCAATTTATCTCCTGAACGTTAAAGGATCCTTTACATAGACCTCTATGGGTGCATCTTTCCCCCCTTCTCCTGACTACACCCTGCATTCCGTACTTATGCAATTCCTTAGAGTTAGTTACTCGATCTCAACACAGACATATAGATAGGGCAAGACAATTCTTCATTGTGGCATTTGCCTGTGCACTGAAGAATGGGTATCAGCATCCCTGGTCTCCAGCCATACATACCCCTAAGTATTATCAACAAATGTCTCCTGCTCTGCGTTATACTAACCAAGCTCATTCTCACTTCCTGATCTTTCCTCTCTAATTACATCTAGCTGAATGCTTACTAGCCTCAATAACTGAGCTGTATGGCTAACTCCTGATCACTGTCATTTCAACTTGTTATTCAAGCCTATTCACGGATTCTTTCTTTAATTAACCCATGTAAAGTTGCATCCTGTTTTATGCTATCTATAATCTAGCACTTTCAAGGTGAATGCAAATACTCGGAAAGCCATTGTTGTCAGAATGCATAAATATCATTACTTAAGAGAAAAATGTCTCCTAACAGGACCATAAAATTTAAAATGAAGGCACAGGGGCACATACACCATTAATTCCTTCCTTTGGAAATATTGGTTGCATTTCTGTCAATTACAAGCAATGTATATCTTTTCCTTCCACCTTAACAAAAACAGTCCAAAACTAGAGTACACTTCAATAGCATGAATATATGCAATCTGTTCAAAGTGCTCAACAGCTATGCCAAAGGGAATCCTCATTTGTTCTATCCAGTTATAGCCAACCAATTCTTTTAAGGGAATACAAAAAATAAATAAATAAATAAATAATCCCAGTTTTCATAATGGACAAGAACAAAGAATAACTTTGGCTTCTTTAATAGCAAAATGCTTTTCAATATGGCAGTGGAATCTGAGTTATCAGTCAGCTTTGCAGTCAGATTAACCTTATGCCAAACAGTAAACCTTGCAAAACCCCAGAGAAACCAATCATTCATGTGGACTTTATTTGACTCCAAGAAATTTTCATTCACCTTTGCAATAATGACCCTTTCCACTACTGCTGGAGTAATTTTTGATTTGTACTTTAAATGTATCCCTTAGGATCACTAGTGCAGATCATTTTTTAAAAAATATCAAGTCCTTGCTCTAAATAAGCATAATACATTTCTGGACTATTATCTAAAAATTACTAATCTTAGCAATTATTTATCAAAAAAGGTTAAGTTAAAAATTCCTTGGTGTCTACACTTACAAATTCTTTGGTTTCTGGATTGTTAAAAATCTAAAAATCATTGATCTTAATCATTTTTCCAGGATTCACTTAAAAACTTTCAGCATAAGCAGATGAGAACTAGCAGAGCAAAGCATGGGTGTGAGAAGTTAAGGCATACCAGTTGTGCACCATGAGTTTCTGCACGGCCAGCAAAGCATTGTAGCGGACCTGCTGGTCTTCATGGTGCATGTGGTTCATTACCAGCTGCTTTCCACCAAGCTGCTCAATAACTCTGTGGAACAGAAAAAATTTGGTGAATATGTCAAATTTTTTCAGTTGATATTGGTTATAAAGTTCAACCAAAATGCCAAAAGGATTTCCAAAACTAATGTTACAATTACAGCATTCTCTCTGAACTACAAAGTTTCATGATTTGAATATTTGAGTTGCTAGTCACTTGCTACTCCTACTTCTGAATATAGGAAAATATTATCTACCTGGCAATATCACAGTACTCTAGGTACCATAGCACACTTCAAGGAAAATCAACATTAAATTTCATTCAACCATTATAATAATATCAATGTTTAGTCTACTGATTACTATACTACATAGCAGACACAGGTTTAGATACAGATCGTAAGATACAGATAGACTAAGGAGCACCCATGTTAATTTCCTGGGAAGATCTAATTTTAAGATATCTACTGTTTTCTTATAATGTTAGGATATCACTGACTGCAAGGAAGAGAAAATCAAGTCTTTGAGAATGCTAAAATGGATGGAAACACACTGTTTTCTAAAACTATGTCCCCTGAAAGTCAGCCTGATACAGACACAAGACTAAGTGAAAATGGCTATTTGCTCCCTGAATCTGACCTCTGCAAATTGTGTGCTTACAAATAGAGCTGTGGAGTCTCTTTAACACCAGTCAAGAGTGTGAACTTTACTGTTCATTCTTTTTGCATCAGAACTTTCTGGTAGGTTTTGCCTGCTATTTGTCAGTATCAAATGACAACTTAATGCAATAAGTATTTATTTAGTGGTTTACAACAATCTTGCAGGACAATAAGGCCTCTAGAAACAAGCAGGAATGGGTGGGTGGGGTCCAAAGGTAAGAGGGATGTGTTTCTTTGTACATCTTTTCATATTTTAAGAATCTTTTTTAGGGGCTGGAGAGGTGGCTCAGGGGTTAAGCCTCCGCCTTGCAGGCGGAAGGTCCTGAGTTCGGATCCCAGATCCCACGTATAGACGCCAGGCGGAAGCGGGGGCGGCCTGCGCTTCTGGTCCTAGTAGGGCGGAGCCTGTGAATCCCGGGAAAGAAGGAGGTGGAGGCGTCCATGGTGGTTCGCGAATTCGTCCGTGGTTCTACACATACACAGACACACACACATACGCGCGCGCACAGACACACGCATATGCACACAGTTGAATAAATAATTTAAAAAAAAAAAAGAATCTTTTTTAAAAATGTATTCGGGGCTAGAGAGGTGGCTCAGGGGTTAAGCCTCTGCTTTACAGGCAGAAGGTCCTGAGTTCGGATCCCAGATCCCACGTATAGACGCCAGGCAGAAGCGGGGGCGGCCTGCGTTTCTGGTCCTGGTAGGGTGGAGCCTGTGAATCCCGGGGCAGAGTGAACAAGGAGGAGGTAGAGGCGGTCCATGGTGGTTCCCGAATTCGTCCGTGGTTCTACACACACACACACACATGCACACACGCATACACGCACAATTGAATAAATAATAATTAAAATGTATTCAACTGTGTGTGTAGAAGGAGTACAAGCAAATCAAACACTGCATACTTATTATGTGCCAAGCAGTGTGCTCTGGAATGCTACCTATAAGGCCAGATACACAGTTAATCAGATAGTAATATCTTTTTTTGTGTGTGTGTGTGTGTGTGTGTGTGTGTGTGTGTGTGTGTGTGTGTGGTCATTGTACAAAACAGACCATATTTATCATCTCCTGTTTCTTTGAAACCAAATAAACTGACAAGTATTATTCTGTCTCTCTAATAATTAGGGAGAATGCCATTATGTTTTTAAAAAACAAAACAATCATTTAGAACAATACAAATTTCTAAATGAGCAGCTTTTTCTGAGCATGAGAGCAGCAGGAACTATATCTCATGCAGGTTTTCCAGGAGGTGCTCTCCACAGGGCAAGAATCACAATGTTGCAAGACACAGCAGATGCTCAATAAACCATCAACAACTGAATAGTGGTTATTATAACTGAAACTGATGCCTGATTAAAAGAATTGCAGCCAGAATGATTTATGAAAGTATAATGTAACATAATAATTTCAACATCTGACATAAGTCAACAGCAAATTTTAAAAATGTTTAAATTAAGTGTGACAGCAAATATTCTTCATAAACCATGTTAAGTAGCCAAAATATAGGTAAAAATGACAGGTGTATTTTCTTCTAAAGGAGGTTAAGAAGAAACATTAAACACTTAGTGCTGATGGCATAGTCATGAAAATGATGTTCTCATAGACTATTAGTTGGATACTATTATGCATTTAAATAATGTTAAAATATCAAAAGTGGACTGGGAAGAGAGTTTGTGGTTAAAAGCTTTTTACCTTGCAGGCAAAAGAATCTGAGTTAAGATCCCCAGATACCACATAAAACTGCTAGGCTGCCACATCTGCCTCCTTTTAGGCCCTGGGAAGATAAAGCTTGAGAATCACCAGAGCAAACTGACAAACTAAATGGTATGCTCCATGCTTAACTAGAGACCTAGGTTCACAGCAATGAGATGGAAGAGTCACAGACTCAAGTGTATTCATGCGCATACACTTACACACAAATGTACACCCACCCACATGAAAACACACACACACACACACACACCATACACCAAAGAAAACAATGTCAAAGGTAATCATTTACTTTTGCTCATTATGTCTATTTCAGGAATAACAGAAAGGAATCAAAATGTAAAAGTGTTTAGTCTGCTTGATAATAAAGAAAAATTAGAAACAAAACCAAATATCCAGAAAACAGGCAAGAAAAAAAAAATAAAATGAAAGCCACCACATGATCATAGTTTCAGAAGAAAATACTGTTTGTTATGCTTTTTACATGAATTTATAATATAGGTTATTGAATACTGGGGAGATGGCTCAAGGACTAAGCCTCTGCCTCACAAGCAAAAGGACCTGAGTTTGTATCCCCAGATCCTGCACAAAAATGGTAGGTGGAAATAGTGATGTCCTCCAATTCTGGTCTTGGGAGGCAGAGCCTGGAAAATCCCAGAGGAAAGCAATAAGGAGGTAGAGCAATCCAGGATGATTGCTGGTACCCCCTCCCGCTTGAGCCTACACACACACGCACACACACACACACGCACATTTAAGTGTCAGAAAAAAGGGAGGGAGGGTTAGAAGGCTGGAAAGAAGGAAGGTCTAGAGGTCAGAAAGTCAGAAGGTTCAGGCTAGGAATGGTGGCACATGTCTATAGTCCCAGTACTCAGGAAGCTGTCAGGAATGTGACTTCAAAATCAGTCTGAACCATATACCACAGTGCTGTAAATAAATGAAATAATTAAATAAAAGAATTATTTTGATATACTTAATGGTTTCTTCATTGATATACCACTCACCTCTTGGTTTTCTACTTTTCTAAATAAACATATCCATTGCTTTGCTGTCAGTGTACTAAGTACATTTAGTTGTATGAGCATACTTTAAGAGACATAATTACATTATTAAACATCTACTGTCACTTTTCTTCAGTTTCTGTATATACTTTTATACTTTAAATTTAAAGTTAGTAACAATGTCTAATTAGGTCTCTGAAAGTTGTAGTAGAAATCTAAACAACATTCACAAAAAGAATTTACACAAATCAAAGAAAATTTCTGATGCAAAATGTCTAATGTGGTCTCTATTCACAACTGCACGAAAGTGGTAATATCAGTGTATTTATGTTTTCATTCCACTCATTTTTAATGGGTTGTCATAATTCCAATTTGGGCTAATCCAAATTTTATTTACTCTATTAGTTTCTGTACTAAATTACTGATTTTGGTAAGAATATTACTTTGGATTTTACAATGATGATTTCAAGACACTTAAATAATACTAATGGTGTTTCTTTTACCGTTTGCCCCGTGGATAATGTCGCACATATTCTCCAACATCATGCGCTGCAACAGCTAAGACTTGTGGATCATCTGACACCTCCAGAAGTTTTGTCAAGATTCTGAAATAAATGTAATCAAGAAAAATCAAATTCTGCATTTTTCAACCAAGCAAAATATAGCATAGGTATAATATGTTTGATTCCTCAAAACAGATGTATAGAATAGTTTCTAAAGATGTCATTCATATTGCATACACAGTTAGCATTTTACAACCATCGCATGTATCTAACAAGCTTCCTACAGTGTACAACCAAATTTTACATCACAATTCCTAAAATACCAGGACTTCCTGTCCCTTTCTCTAGTGTACCCCTTTAGAAGGTATACATGCCCTTAAGTGTAAAGTTGTGGGGAGGTGGGAGGGACACTATTCAGAATCCAAGCTGAGAAAGGGCATTAATTATGTCACTAACTCATAGTTAAGCACAGATGTTAACTTGACAGTTGAGGGTTTGCATTCTGGGCACATTTATAGATAATTAATAGTTGACATAAGCCCAGAGCAAATCTACAGGACATTGTCTAGTTGATGGGGAAGGCCCAACCATGGTGGGTAGAACTATAGGCCCCAGACAGGTGGATAAAATACAGAAAGATGTATTGAGGTTGAGGAAGTTGGCATCCTTATGTACTCTTGGCCAGACACGCTGGTCTGGCAAGTAAGGATCGTCTCTCTCTCATCTGTTATGTAGAGATGGTGCAGCCAGTTCCCTCGGTCCTGATGTTAGCGTGAACGTTCCTGAAAAGCTGGACTAAGAACTGTAACCAGACTATCATAACAAATAAAATTCTTGTTCCCTAAGTAGTCTTGTCATGATTTTATCAGCAACCATGTAGGTTAACTGCAACACTAACTGAAAATTCTTTCTTAAATGTTATTCTTTGAATACAAGACAGGCAATGTTATTTACATTGCACAAGGGCCCAGTGGAAAACTCCCAACTCATTCACAAATATGATAATCATCAGAATGAGCAATTTTACAATCAACATGAAAACAATGGTTTTGCAGTATACCAGCAACAGTCACTCATTTGTAAATGTACAATAAATAAGTGTCTCCAAGACAGCTCAGTGAGCAAAGCACCTAATTACAAACCTAATGACCTGAGAGTTCAGACTCTTGAACCATATGGTAGATGGAGAGAACTGACTTCTGAGTCATCTCTAACTTCCACCCTTTGAGCCATGTTATATAACTGCATGGTCTCTCGGTCTCTTGGTCTCTCTCTCTCTCTCTCTCTCTCTCTCTCTCCAAATAAACATGATATAAATAAAACTGAAAAATAAATAAAACCAACAAATAAAAAAATGAACTCAACAGAATACCAAGAGAACAGAATTTATTCATTCCTCAGCTCGAAAGTCCCTGCTTGTCTAAGAGATCACCATCCTAAAAGATGATACTCTATCATTCTCTTCCCACTTCTGTTTTCTTCACATTTACTAATCAGCACTTACAATGATAACCTCTACTTTTTTTACTACTTGTTTAGTCTTTCTCTTAGAAATCAATGTCAACTTAATGAGAATGATCTGATTTGCCATTGTATCTGTAATGCCTAGAACAGCACTAGTCATACAGCTCAGCTAACAAATAACGTGTCAAATTGCTGATAACAACTGGGAAAAAACAAATTTGATAGCTCCTGATAGAACTTTAAATACACAGACACTTGGACCCACCAATTCTCCATGAATCTTTTTTAGAAAACACTTTTACATCTCCACAAACACAAACTCTTTTAAAATGAGAGAAAGTTCAATTGCTAAAGTGTTTGCCCTAAAAGCATCTGGGTTGCACCTCCAGAACTCGTGGGGAGAAATAGTGCATGGTGGCACAAGGAAAGGGAAAAGAGGAGGTTGAGGAGATGAGAGAGGATGGAAGTGGAGGGGATGGAAAGGGAAGAGATAGAAGAGGGGATGGGTGCATGAGGCAGGAAGAGAGAAGAAAGGAAAGGGAAAGGAAAATGAGAAAAAGAAAAAAGGAAAATAAGAGGAAAAGAAAGAAAAATAGAGGAAGGAGAGTGAAGAAAGGGAAAAGGAAAAACCACAGGGTGGTGGGCTCCCATGAAATGAGACCCAAAGATGACCTCCACATGCACATGCATTCCCACAAAAACAAACATGTACTTCATGCCACTATTGCATGCACATTGTAGCAATGAGGACTTCTTGCCAGGATGGATGTCAAGTCAAAATCTTACTTTTTCCAGAACAGTATAATGCAATCAAATGCAATAACATCATGGGGGGGGGAGACATGTACACACAAACATACTAAAGCTGACATGGTGCTGTACATCTTTAATCTCGGTATTCTGGAGTCAGAGGTACAAGAATCTTAAATTCAAAGCCAACTCAGTCACACAGATGCTGTCAAAAAGACAAGATCGGAATGTGGCTCAATGACAGAGTACTTGCATATCATGTGCAAAGCCCTAAGTTGGATCCTTAACACTGGAGGAAAAAAAAATATGACATTCATTTTAAAGTGACTGTAAGTCAATAAATTGATACACTCAGCATGATGAATTGTATATACGGACATAGGTGAGGATTGTTCATGTTCACACACAAACCACACTCAACTCTTTAAGCTGTTGACTTTGGCTCCCAAGGAGTAGTCTGAAATACAGCAAAATATAAGTATCCTTCACATTAGGTTTCTGCACACCTTCGAGAATGTCTGAAAGACTTCAAGCAGGGTACTTAATATAAATTGAAATTCAGGGGCTGGAGAGGTGGCTCAGGGGTTAAGTCTCTGCCTTGCAGGCGGAAGGTCCTGAGTTCGGATCCTGGACCCCACGTATAGACCAGGCGGAAGTGGGGGGCGGCCTGCGTTTCTGGCCCTGGTAGGGCAGAGCCTGTGAATCCCGAGACAGAGTAAACGAGGAGGTGGTGGAGGCGTCCATGGTGGTTCCCGAATTCGTGCGTGATTCTACACACACACACATACATATACATGCACACACATACATACACATGCACAATTGAATAAATAATAAAAAAATTTGAAATTCAAAGACTTAAAGAGTAATTTTTCCAAAATGCTCAAGGTAAAATTGTTACTTAAAATATTTAAGAGAAAACAGGGCTGAAGAAGTGGCTCAGGGGTTAAGCCTCTCTGCCTTGCAGGTGGAAGGTCCTGAGTTCAGATTCTAGACCCCACATATAGACGCCGGGCGGAACTGGGGGCAGCCTGCGTTTCTGTCCTCGTAGGGCGGAGCCTGTGAATCCCGGGGCAGAGTGAACAAGGAGGAGGTGGAGGCGGTCCACGGTGGTTCCAGAATTCGCCCGTGGTTCTAACACACACACACATACATACACACACACACACACACACACACACACACACGGGCGCACGCACATACATACACACACAACTGAATAAATAACAAAAAAAATAATAAATATTTAGGAGAAAACAATTGAAGCCATGTAATTGTCTGCATATAAAATACTCATTTATGCCTTTTCCCCTGCCTGCCCGCCCAGGGACGCCGGCACTCCAGCGAGGAGACACTGCGCCTCAGGGGGTGACATCCAATACCCATCAGGATGGAGCCAAAGGCAGTACAGGAACAGCAAAACTGAAAAAAAAAAAAAATCAACAAACCATAATTCAGAAAATCAGAAACTCTTCATCAATCACCTGGAACCAAATCAGCCTAATCTCTCCCCATCCTAAAGCTCAGGAAAATTTGCGGAAGAGGGGGCAGTAAGAATGTAAGAGGCTAAAGATGGGGAGGAGCAACAATATGCAAGATACTCCATACAAGTTAGGGTCGAAGTAATCAAAATAGGACTTTGCATGACCTGCACAATGACCAACATATCATTGAACCCCCAAAGTCTAGCATGGATCACAGGCACTAGTATCCTTAGAGGCAAGGGATTAACAGCCACAATAGTGTTCCTATACTAAAGGGGAACACAAAAAAGAGCTATAGGCAATGCTACTGAGTCCTTACACCTCTTCAGAGAAGAGGACCCAGGGGGAAGTTTGACAGACACATTAAAGGATGCTCCTTTGGGGGGGAGGGGATGGCGGCGCAGTGGGAGAAGGGAAGGGAGGGAGGAAAAGAAGGGAAAAGCAGGGGAGGGAATCTAGGGAGGGGAGAAGGGAGAAAGGGGAATGGGCTACTTACCAACTTTGTATGAGCGGAAAAATAAAATAAAATATGTAGATTTTGAGAAGGAACAGGGGAACTTTTTAGGTGAGAAAATATCTATGGGTCCTTGCACCTCATCGGAGAGGAGGACCCAGAGGAGAGTTTGGCATGCACATTAAAGGATGCTCCGGGGATGGGAGGGGGAGGCACTGGGGGATGGGGAGGGAGGGAGTGGGGGGGTGGAGGGAGGGAGGGGACAGCTGTATCTGTTAAGTTTGTATGAGTGGAAATAATAAAAATAAATTTAAAAAAACAAAAACAAAAATATATTTATAAAACAGAAGTATTCTTAAAATCTTTACTAGGAAACAAATCACAGTAGTCTCTGGTTACATTATCCTCTTTAAAGGAAATATTTAAGAGTGATAAAGTTATATCCTCACTTTGCTATAAAAAATTTGTTTGACTCTAGGCATACACAATAAAGGACTCTCTTGGAATTGGGGGGAGGCACTGGGGGATGGGGAGATGGGAAGGGAGGGAAGGGGGAGCAGGGGGTTTGGGGGGAGGAGGAGGGAGGGAGGGAACTGGTCTACCTATTAAGTTTGTATAAGCGGAAATAATAAAAAATGTATAAAAAAAGAAAAAAAATGATTGCTAAAAAAGAATTCAAAACTTTCTCAAAAAATGAAAACAATCAAAAATATTGAATAAATCTATAAACTTTGCTTACTTTATAAATCCTATTTCTTTGATATTTCTAACACCGAGACTTATAGTCTGGCCATCAATCTTTTCTTAGCTCATCAACTAGCTGAAACCTATAAATAAGAAGCACCACCAATAATCTTTGTCATATTTCATCATGAAATAACCACATACTTTTTATCTCTGGATTAACTGGGAAATCATGATCCACCAACTTAGGAAAAGAAATGGTACGTTGTTATACATATTTGTGTTTCTATATTCTATGCAAATACATTCTTTACAACAATCCATTAATGATGAAATGAGACTCAGAAGTCGGGCAGTGCTTCAGGACACACCAAGTGTTTAAACTAAAATATAATTCTTATCTGATGTTGACAAGTCATACATCACACTCAACACTATGATGATAGCCCTTTATTACAAGCACATGGATATTTGTAAGATTAAAAAAAATACATTTGGTTTTCCATGTATTTATATGTGAACACTCCACACTACATATGCTTCTTTATTCCATTTTCAAGTATATATGGTGGTTGCATACATTGTGTGTGTTCACATGTATGTTGGTACATGTCGGAGGTGCATATAAATGCATGCATGTGGAGGGTGATATGAGGAGTCATATTCAATTGTTCTTCCATTTCATTCTCTTTTGAGACAAGGACACTGATCAAACCCAGAGCCTACCAATAGGGCTGATCTAGCCACCCAGCTTGCTCTGGGGATGCCAGTCTCCACCTTATTAGGCTGGAATTATAGATAGGGAGTCACTTCCACTGTGCCTTCATGAGGGTTCTGGGATCTGACACTTCTCTTGTTTGAATCTGAATAGCAGACACTACAACCACTAAGCCATCTCCCTGGCCTCACATGTTCTTTTTAAGCTTAATTAAGTTCAGATAAAATTTTTTAATCATTTCAAAAGATTAGCCTGGCTCTTATTTAAAAAAAAATTATTTCATGAAAGCACATGAAAATGCCACTAATCTTAAATTCCTTAAAAGCATAAAATAATATTCATTCTGGGTAAGTCAAGCCAGAGGTCTGAAGATTGGAGCTCCAATACACATGTGACTGCTATGTGTTCATAATCAAATAAAACTATACTAAAATGTGACAATGATCATTATTTTATTTATTTTCTATAGCAGCTTTGGCATCAAAATGGCAAGGCTAAATAATCAAAAAATAAACTAAATGACTCACCATCTCCCAGTCACTTAAACCATTCTTTTTATGGCTGAGACCCTCAATATCCAAATGATAGTATGTGAAACAGCAGCCATTTACCACAGGTGTCTCCTAGAAATGTTATAAAGCAATTCTAGGCCTTTTGAATGAGATCAAGTGATACAATAAATAATATTCTTATGTCATGCCTTCAGTTACCTTTCTTTTAACAAAGTTCTCAGTATACAAGAATCTCCTAGCTTCAACTATATAATCAACCTACAAAACCCAGGAACTGATTTTAAGATTATTCTTTAATGCCATGTATTTCAATGAAGAAATTCAACAATGAAAACATCTTGAGTTATTTTTAAGCCTACTGAAACTATTTCAATTTCTACAGAAATAATCAATAAAAATGTTCAAAAGAACAGTTTTGTAAAAAAATTTCATAGTAAACAAAAAGAGCTTCTTCTATGTCATCTTTGGATGTAGTAAATCAACAAGAGGTTCATCGGTTATAATCCAAGTCCCTAGCAACACATTACCCACCAGTCAGGTGTTATGGCTTGAATGTGAATTATCCCCTACAGGATCATATGTTTGAATCCTTAGTTGATATTAATGTCTAGGAAGGTTGTTGCAACCTTTAAGAGTGGAGCCTTGTTGGCAGGAGTTGGGCCTTGTTGGATGAAGGTACCTCAAAAGGTAGGTGAGTTTTGAGGTATGGTGGGCCCAGTTTCCTCTTTATTTTTCTGCCTCCATGATGTCTAAGATGACAGGAAATAGCCTCCTGTTTCTTTCTGCAAGTCATATTTTCAGGTATGCTATGCTCACCATAAATGGACAGTAACCTCTGTGGAACTGCATGCCAAATAATTTCCCTTTCTCCTTTATGTTACATTTGAGTGCTAACAGCAGCAGATGGTGACTGCAACATTAGGCTTCCATCAAATAATCTAGTAACATTGCAACATAGATTTGCAACTGCAAATACTACAGTTTTGAAGTTAGGCTGAGCAAGTATTCTGACTAAGAAGTGACAGAAATGCAGTCTTGTGGCAGGATGCTCAGAGAGACCCCTCCAAGGAGACAGAAGAATAGGATGAATGAGGACAAAGGAAACACAGTAAAGCTTCTCTTTCTCTTAGCCAGAGCTATCTCTTCCAGCCCTCAACGCACTTGTTCCTATCTTTTTCACAATGTTTTCTCCTAGTTTTATAAACTTGTTTCTTTTCTCACCTTTGCTTTTCTCTTAGCTATCATCTCTGTAGTTTCTGGATGTCACTCTATCTTTTTCAAAGTGCATACTTATTTCAAGTTTCTAACATACAGGCTGCAAGATATTTTTGAATACTTGCTACTGAATTGAAAAGTGATGGGGCAAACTGTTCAGAATTACTTGAAAATAGGTCACAGGCTGATGTGAGTGAGCTTCTTCAGACAAAAGAAGACCAGAGTGCAGTGTGTCTTTAAACAGCAGAATAAATATGGCCAGAATCTGCATCTATTTCACCAACTAACTTGCAGAATACCACTAGTCTCTCTTCCTGTCAGTCATCCCATATGGCTAATTTATAGTAATAATACTATGACTTAAATCTCTCATCACCAAATAAACCACATAAAAGAAAATCACAATAACATACATCATTGTTTGTGATTATTCACTAAAGACACATCAAACATAAGGGAGAAACCTGAAAAGTCATAAAAATTAAAAACCTCATGCCAAAAAAACAGAATATAAACTTCAAAGAGATACTATATCACTTAAAGTTATACAAAATACTTTAATAATTTGTAAACGTATTTATAAATATTTGTAAAATATCTCTCCATTACATTCAACCTTCCAAAAGAATAGGTTTTAAATTTTAATGCTTCCCACACTCTTTGCTGTCACTGCTAAAAACTCAAAGTAGAAAGGCAATGCAATTTGCTAAGCCAGTCTTTCTACTTCCTGTCCTCCTCAATGCCAGCATCTTTCACTCACTTTAGTAAAATTAAGAAAATTTATCATTTTCACTAATATCTAGAAAACAATTTTAAACAGGTTTAAACATAAACCTGAAAAGAAAGACAAACTATGAAATAAGATAAAAACAACAAAATATTAAAGTGTGAAGTCAAAGGAACAAATAATTTTTAAACACTAAATTTTCAATGAAGAGAACTGGATATCAGCCTGATTTATACAACAGAACCAGATTCAAGCCATGCAGTTCAACATAAGAGCCAGTAGAAACATGCATCCAATTACAGTAATTAAACTGTAGAAGTCACTTCTTAGTCACATCAACATGTCAAATGTTCTTTAGCTACAAATCATTGTACTCAGTAGAATTAATACAGGTTACTGCTAGCATCAGAAAAAGTTCCATCATACCAGAAAATAAAAAATTTTAACAAGTACCTAAAGAACATCGAAGTTTCACATGTAAAGGAATAACTTGAATGAAACAACAGCAAGATAATCACATTATCAGAAAGTAATTCTGCATAAATGAAGAGTATATCATGAACACAGATTGGACAGTTTTCTCTCTCAGCACATTTCTTAAAGTATAAATCCTTTGTGAAAGAAATTGTACATATTTGGTTACTTATAATGTTGATTCTAAAGTGCATATAGAAATGTAGGAGGTATCTTCAAAGAATAATAAACTTAGAGTGTTCATACTATTAGATACCAAGACTTACTATAAAATATAGCATTTAATATAACATAGTAATGGAATAAGAATAAATAAAATGATGGAATAAAGTAAAGAATTTAGAAAAACAATTGTATGCTGAAGGATCTAGCCAAAGCAAATAGGCAAGAAATAGAAATAAAATATTTCTAGGATTAAAAATAGGGCTTGTTCTTCTAGGCAATTGCTCTACTACTGAGCTATACCCCAGTCCAATTAAGTTCTTACCAAATTAGAAATAGATACAAACTTTCTCAACCTGATAAAGAATATGAGAAAAAAAATCTACAACTAACATCACACTAAATGCTGAAAAAATAAATGCATGCTTTGTAAGATTAGGAACAAGGCAAGAATGTCTCCTCTCACATTAAAGTCAGTATCATACAAGTACTAACTCATATAAGATCAAAAAAAAATGAAATGAAGGAACTAATTAACACTAGCAAAGTTGCAGGATTTAAAAATAGACAACAATTATTTCCTGTACGTTGTTAATAACTGAATTTGAAGCTATAAAGATAACACTATTTATGTTACAACTACTAAAACAGAAAGTTACAAATAAATACAAAAAAATATAAAAGATTATGAGGGAAAAAAATCAAATATCAGAAACTCTTTAAGAAAATGGAGGTCTGAAGATACAGCTAAGTTGCTAGAACAATGGCCCAGCATACACAAATCAAGCTCAATCTGCTGCACCTCATGAACTGGGTATAGCAGTGCACGTCTAGGACCCACCCACTTGGGAAATGGAGAAGAGAGTCAAGAGTATGTCTGTATTATTTCTTGAAATGCCTCCTCCTTCCCCTAAGGGAAAATTTTGGGTTACTTCCATAACCTCAGTTTAGCAATGGATTCTCTGATATGCTACTAAAGGTACAAAACAAATTAATTAAACTTAATTTTTTGCTTCAAAAAACACTGTCCAAAAAAATAAGACAATATACAAAAAAGTGGGAGGGGGAGCTGGAAATACACCTCAGTTGGTCCAGCATTTGGCATGCATGAGGTTCTAGGGTAAATCCCTGGTACGAGAGAGAGAGAGAAAGGGGAGAGGGGAGAGAGAGATACAGACAGACAGAGACAGAGAGACGGAGACAGAACAAAAATAAATATAAAGATATATTCATGTTCTTAGGCAGGCCAAATGTTAACTGAGATCCAGAACAGCATTAGCCATACAAGTAAATATGATATAGACTATAATTAAAATTTAGAGCTGTGTTCATGAGGACACAGCAAAAGTAAAATGGCATGAAACAAAGAGAGGCAAGGCAGTCTCCATGAGCATATGGGAAAAAATTTGATACGTTCAACATATCACATTCTCATACATTAGGAGAAAGCCAGCAGGTTGAGCAAAGACTTCCTAGAATACACAACAGTGAAATGACGAAAAACATACTAAAAGATATTCAACCCTATTATTCAACCAGAAAACATAAACCATAGACTACATAAAGTTTAAAGAGTAACAAAGCCAAACTTTGGCCAGGATGTGGAAGAACAGGTATTAGACTGCAGAGTGGAAGTGAAACTTACTTCAAGAGCTCGTAGTTCTTCTCATTTAACCTCACAGCGTTCTCTCTCCAAAATTTCTCAGATTTGTGTACAGGACTCCATTCCAACCTTCCAGATTTAAGTTCTGAACTGTATTCATCAAATGAACTATAAAAATTTTTAAAGAACTCAAAGTTTATAAGAATCCAAGACATAGTCCAAAATTAAGCAAAACAAAGTATCTTTACTGATGAATTAATTATAAAGACTGACTATTCTCTATTAACTCCACTGAATGCTTAAGTAGTTAAATTAATCTTTAACAACTCAAAGGGAATTTCATTCAGTACCCAGATAAAATACTTTCAAAATTGAATCTTTGATATAAAACATTGAAATGGTTATCTGTTCTCAAAATGCAAACCACATAAGCATGTATCAGGGACCTGATAATCAGAATGTCCTCTATAACACTTGAAACTATCCATTATAACACTTGAAACTATGTGCACTAAAAATATCACTGGGTATATTAGTGCAAACACATACAAAAGCAGAGTACCTTAACATAAAATAGATGTCTAGTAATTATTTTATAAATTTCATAAACCATCAAATAAAAATCACAAATGGTGTAATATTTTAAAATGTGATTATCAATAATGTATAGATGATTTATTAGTTTTAATAATCTCCATACAAATATCTATATAACATCTGTACATATAACAAACTACAATGCACTTCAATTCAAAAAAACTTTAGTGGCTTAGAGACTCCACACAAGTTAGGGCCGATACTCCACACAAGTTAGGGCCGAAGCAATCATAATTGGACTTTGCATGCCCTGCGCAATGTCCAACACAATATTGACCTCACAAAGTCTAGCATCTGCTAAAGGCACCAAGATCCTTGGAGGCAAGGGATTGGCAGCCACAGCAGTGTTCCTATGCTTAAGGGGAAAACGGGAGGGGGTTCAGGGAGATGCCACTGGGTCCTTGTGCGTCATCAGAAAGGAGGGCCCAGAGGAGAGTCAGGCATGCACAAGAAACGACTCTCTGGGAATTGGGGCGGGAGGCACTGGGGGATGGGGAAGGAGGGGTGAGGGGAGGGGGAGGAGGGGGTTCAGGGGGAGGAGGAGGGAGGGAGGGAACTGGTGTACCTATTAAGTTTGTATGAGCTGAAATAATAATAAAAAATGTATTAAATTAAAAAAAAAACTCTAAGAATGTGGAAGGCAACCAGACAGGACCCTCCTGTGACATAATATATCAAAAATATTTTCCATTTAAAAAAAGGGGGGGGGGACAGAGACAAGAAGATAGGCCAAAACAAAAAATAAACAAACAAATAAATAAATGAATGAATGAATGAATGTCCTAAGATACTATACCTAGAGAACCCAGAGATAATTAAACAATGCTAGAAGTACAGCATGTGATACTTCCAATATAAGTTATTGGTCAGAGAGGTCTCAAAACGCTCCCCCCTCCCAAAAAAAAACAGTATAGCTTTTGCCATTGATCTTGGTTGCCCTCCAGAAACTGACAGGAAGACCCTACTGCTGAAGATACAACACACATGGGCCATAGAATATGGACAAATAAACACCCTAGAACTGGTCTGGAAGCTTCTTCCTTGCTGGATAGCTTACATAGCACCAGAGGGAAGAAACAACAAAGGCCTCATTAATCTGTGAAATCTTCATGTTGCAATAACAAGCAACATGGCAACAGGAGGCAATCAACAGCTTCTCAACATTTAAAGCCCACTTGTCAGAATGGAACATATTCCTGTTACTGTAAACTAGAATAAAAGGACATAGGTCCCAAGAAAAGAACAGGCTATAAAAGTTTTAGCTATAAAGATTCTATATCAAATTGCTTTTTAAACACCTGTTACTATATCATGGGTTGAAAGAGCACTCAGCCCTAGAAGCCTCATTCTGCAACAGAAAACCATACAAGCCTCACCCAGCTCCCACCCCAAGGTTCAGTGAACATCATGGAAGAGGGGAGTGGTAAGACCCTGAAATGGGGAAATGGTGGGCCAGACATTATCTCCTGGAAAGGACAGAGCTGTAGTATATATGATTTCAAGGCAGATATGTATACTTTCACAAGAATTACACAGGAACTGCTCTAACGACATTGCCCATGAAAAGGGAAAAATCAAGAAGCTCCACAGGTCCCTGAGAGTCTCATAAGGACTAATGCTGATAGAGAAGAAAAGTAAGATTCATTCCTTAATGGTATATCCATTGATCTCTGATACTTGCTGGAGCATGAATCATATCAGGCATATGTAACATCAAAGATACGATGAAATACAGCAGGCTACACAAATGAAATGATTTAAAAATTAGGAGACCAAGGGATTGACAGCCACAGTAGTGTTCCTATGCTTAAGGGGAACACAGGAAAGGGTTCAGGGAAATGCCCCTGGGTCCTTGCACCTCATTGGAGAGACGGACCCAGAGGAGAGTTTGGCAAGCACATTAAAGGATGCTTCAGGGATGGGAGGGGGAGGCACTGGGGGATGGGGAGGGAAGGGGGAGAGGATGGGGGTATTAAAGGGGTGGGGGGCTAGAGGGAAGGAGGGAACCGGTGTACCTGTTAAGTTTGTATGAGTGGAAATAAAAAAATAAATAAATAATAAAGAAATAAAGAAATAAATGACCATAAAAATAAATAAATAAGAATTAGGAAGCAATCTTACAGGGTAGATAAAGGGTTTTAAGGGGAAAAGGAGGGGGGTGGGACTAGGGATTAAGGGGTGAAACTACAATAAAATCACAATATTCATGTATGTAACATTAAAAATTCAATAAATTATAAAAATAAAAGATAACAAGGAAACATTAGTTATGTATACAATAAGGACTTCTTTATTCGAAGTTTCATATCAGTTCATTTTCAATTGTGGCTAATCAAGAAAAAAATTAAGATATGCAATTATGTTGAATGGTAATTCAATATAACCAGGATGTATTAGGTAAGATGACCAGAGTGTCCTACTTGAATATTTATACCTTAATGGCAGACCAATCAATACAAGTAGACTAGCACATTTTTAACAATCATATCCTAATTCTTTTAAGTACAAAAACAAAGATTAGTCAACTGCACCCATCACCATACTAACTTTATGTTAAAAAAGAAATTATGGGAATCTCCACACGTAAGAAAACACACTGCTACTAACCAACTGTTGCAAATGAAAGAATGATGTCACAGCAAAAGACATAGCCTATTTTAGGTGAATCTGACTTTCACAGTTTGCCTACAGACTGAGGAAGATGAGGCAAGATCCCGTGAGCCCAGAGCTCAAAGTCACAAAGTTCAACAGACTCAGTACATAGTAATATAAAAAAATAATAATAATACATACCTAAGATCCTGGACACTCTCACCAAGTTTTTCCAAAAGAAATTTGATATCTTCACTGATATCTTCATCGTCATACTTCTGCTGTTCCAAGTTCTCCAACTGTTTCAGAACTTTGCACTGAATCATAGCCAGAGCATATTCTTGTCGAGTTTCTCGTTCAGTTGATTTTTCTAAAAAGTTCTGGGTCAAAGAGACAAAGGGAAAATATTTATAGACATCTCTCCTTTGAGTCTCAGATTTAAATACCATTTTTAAGTGGATGACTTCATTTAAAATTCTTACTTCTGTTCTTTGTGTCCCCCACCCCCATCAGAGGCCTACATTTTAACATACTGGTCTAGTTGGAACCTCAACCTCCAAAGACCTGTGTGGTAAAACCTCTGTCTTCAGCCTCTGGCATTACTGAGAGGTGGCAGAACCTTTAAGAGAAGGACCCTAATTGAAGGAAGTCAGATCACTGTGGACAAGAATCTGAAAGGGATATCTGGATCCCTTTGTACTTCACATGCTGCCTCAGAGATAAGCTCAGAGGTCATGAAACAACCACAAACTGAAACCCTCTGAAATCATGAGCCAAAATATACCTTCCCTCCTTGTAAGTTGATTATCTCAAGTAATTTTTTATAGAAATAGACTAACACACGAAGTAGTTTACTGAACACCTTTAATTATTGGCCCACATGAGCCTCACAACACAGATAGTATTTAACACTAAATCCATTCTCATAGCCTTGCTCCTGAACACAAAAGGTAGAAGCTCCACTGTTGCCACCTAGAGCTCTTAGAACACTAAGAACATTCCTTCAAGTAACTCTCTAGTCTCCGGCTCATCACACACACCTAATCCACATGTAAATGCACAAAGAACAACACTTTTAATTTTTCTTGAACACTTATCCAAAAAAAGTTTTAAGATATGCAGGTAAATTCCCTAATTTTTTTTTCCTGTGCTTTTGTGTTTTTTTTCTCAGTGCTAGGGACTAAACCCAGAGTCTCATCACTGCTTAGCAATCACTGTATCACTGAGTTAAATTCCTAGCCCCATTTGTGTGCACATGAATGTGTGTGTGTTGGGTGTGTGCTTGTGTAGTTGTGTGTGTACATATGTTCCGGTGCGCACTGGCATGCAGGACTGCACACCCATGTATGCACCTGTGGAGTTAGAGACTGACATCAGGATGTCTTTCTCGATTGTTCTCCATCTTCTTTTTGGAGACTAGATCACCTTCACAGACCTAAAACTCACCACTCTGTCTCTGATGACCAGTGAGCTCCAGGGATTTGGCTGTCACTACCCCTCACGCACTGGGATTACAGATGCTTTTATCCATGTCCAGCTTTTCACAAGAATGTTGGAGATGATCCAAACTCAGATCTGCATGTTTACATATCAAGTTCACAGAACCTACCTATTTCCCTATGCTTTTCTCTTTTTAAGAGTACTCTCCATTCCCTTTTTTTCCTTCTTAAGAATACTTATGAAAATAGAAAAAAAAGGAGCCAAAAAGATGGCTCAGCAGGTAAAAGTTGCATGCCACCAAGTCTGACAACCTGAGTTTGGTCCCAAGAGCCTATGAAATGATAAAAGGAGAGAACCTAAACTCACGAGCTGTCCTCTAACTTCCATAAGTACACCATGGAATGTGTGTATCATACACATAAACATACACAACAGATAGACAGGCAGACAGACCGGCAGACAGACAGATAGAGATAGATGGATGGATGGATAGATGATTAGATAGATAGATAGATAGGTAGGTAGATAGATAGATAGATAGATAGATAGATAGATAGATAGATAGATAGACAAATAAATAAATAGTAAATAAATAAATAAATGAATAAATACAAAAAAATTCAAGGACATAGCAAT
Organism: Typhlomys cinereus; assembly: GCA_023101885.1. Classification (NCBI taxonomy): domain Eukaryota; kingdom Metazoa; phylum Chordata; class Mammalia; order Rodentia; family Platacanthomyidae; genus Typhlomys; species Typhlomys cinereus. The sequence continues at coordinate 3,488,558 of JALPQD010000124.1, forward strand.
TTTTCCTTTGCTGGTATGTTCCCGTTACTCCTACAACAGGCAGCTGCTCCAAAAGTCCAGCACTACATAACTCTGTCACAGCCTCTGCTCCTTCCTCAAAGGCAAGTATTTGGAACTCATTCTTACAACACTGATCACAAGCTTCCCTCTGGATGGAAAAGTAATACCACTGCTAGTGTCATGAGGAAAACACGCACATGCAAAAACTGGAAGACACAAAGAGTTGGGCCACAGAGAGGACCAGGTACGTGTTCTGACACAAACCCTAGGAAAGGTGGCAGGGAGAACAGCCCTGAATGTGACCCTCTCCCTTTTCCAATAGTAACCAATCATGCTGGCATTCTGGCCCAAGCGGACATTCATCCCAGTTGTTTCTATAGCAGGTGAGAGAAAAGCTACAACCACATCATACTTCAATTTAGGAGAAGTCTGTGGAATCAAAATAAATGGAGAGATCTCTCTAGTCAGTCTGAAAAGACTGGATGGCTTAGACCACCCATTCAATCTCCCACTTACAGGTGTCAGACAGAGTTCCTGGAGATGCTGCCTAATAGGGAGAAGAACTCCTTGCCCTAACAGACACAGGAAAAGTGTATTTTTGATGGGAAAAAATAACTGTCAAATGAAAGTAGTAATCTAGGGGAATAAAGGATACTGACAGGAAAGGGGGAGTGAGAAAAAGAGGTGGCAAGGAGATCTGAGAGAGGAGGAATACGCTCAAAGTGTCTTATATACCTAGATGAAAAATACATGAATATACACCAATGGAAAAAAATTAAGTAATTATCAAATATTACAGTGATCAAAAGAATCAGCTCCAAAAAAACATAAGACTTAAAATTCTGAACAAATAAGATTTTTTTTTTAAAGAAAAAGAGGAACCATTTGTCATGATTTGAAATGTGTCCCCCACAGTTTCATGTGTTTGGGAAAGTCATGGAACCTTTTGCTGGAGAAAGGTGGTCACAAGGGGGTGGGCCTTGAGGTGGATTAGTCCCACCCTACCTCAGGGAGAAGTCTGCTTTGCAGCAAGCAGTCTTGCAGCTCTCAGCCTCCAAGATGTTTGCAGTGACCTAGCCTCCTCCAGCTTCTGTGGGCCAGTCATACCTCATCTGCCATGAAAGACTGTATCTCCCCCTCTGGAGTAAGCGAATTATTCAGTAAGCTGAATAAATCTCCCTTTCTTCCTTAGGTTGCTTGACTTTGGGTGTTAACGCACAGCAACAGAAAAGAGTAACAAATATATCACTGATAAAACACCTAACTGCTACGAACTCATTCATAAAGGCACTATAACATGCAAAGGGCTGCCAAAGGAAGACTAACAAAATGTGTGCTCTTTGGAACTTTCATGGCAATCTGAGCATAGGCAAACACAAAAGCCTTCTGAGTTAGTCAAGCATTCAGAGACCCCAAGGTAGTCAACATTGTTCTTGCTTTGGCCTGAGCTCTTCACAACAATCTGCATCACAGAATGCATTCTTTGTATTCCTAGAACTTCTTTCACTGCTAGACTTTCTCCAATTAAGTTTCTACTATAATGGGAGACCTCCCTCTTGGCTCCTCTACTCCCTATTCTTTCAGGGGGGGAAAAAAAAAAACAAAAACACCCAACAGTGATTCAAGGTAATCCAGGAGTTGGAAAGCCAGAAAAAAAGTGTGGGCAGAAAAGAGATACTCTCTAGGATACCTGAGACCTGGTGGCAGAGGATTTCCAGGAATGTTTTAAATTTAATTCTCAAGGAAATGTTTTAAACTGGGGCCTTAATTTAAGGTATTATAATCTCTGCCCACAAGAGCCAAATATGAGAGAACTACTTCTTGAAACTATTAGAGGACTCTTGCTCATTTCTTCTTGGAATCCTGTGTGCTGCTTGACTTCTTAGGCCTCCATCCTTCTGGAGTCAGATGACCTAGCATCTTTGATGAAAGATGTGGCTGCATAAATTGTAAAGCAGTTCCTGTGAAATATATCACCTCACTGTAAGCAGTGATAGTTGGGTGAAGCATTTTTTCTGAATAAGGAACAAAGCCCTACCTAAAAGCACAAGGACAACAGAAGCAAAAAGGCGTCTATACTAAACAACAAACTACAGCCAGAAAAAATCCAGGTTAAAAAACCATAAACTAAAGTCTTACTACTGAAACTGGTCTGAGAGCTTCGTCCCTGCCGGATAGGTTACACAGTACCAAGAAATACTGTAGAAGCTGTTGGGAGAGAAAAATAATCAAAGACCTCATCAACTTATAAGATCTGCAAGTTGAAATAAAAATCACCAAGGCAACAGGTGACCACCAGTGCAATAGTAGTATGAGTATCAAGGAGACAATCAATCAGCTATCTGACTGAACTCAAGGCTCACTAGTCAGAATGGAACACATTCCTACTACTGTTAACTAGAGTAAGAACTTATAAAAAAGAAAATAGATCACTAGGGAAGAACAGCCTGTGAAGCTATAGGTAGGAAGACAGAACACCAAACTGCTCTGTAAATAAATATCTGTCATTATACCCATCGATAGGAAGAGCACTCAGCACTCAACTTAGAAGTCTCCTTCTAGAACAGATGCAGAGGATCTCAACACACTGACAGGATGGAGCCTAGAAGAGCAGTGAAATGAGCAAAAATGGCCAGCCAGAATGAAGAGTACCAGCGACCCTGCAATGCTAACCCAGAATCGGGCCAACCTAATCTCTCCCAATCCTAAGGCCCAGGGAACTTTGCAAAAGAGGGGCCAGTAAGATTGTAAGAGCCTACAGATGGGAAGGTTCATCACTGGACAAGACATTCCATTCAAGGCATAACTGTTGCATCCAGGAACCCACTGCAATGAGACTTGGCCTTACCAAATCTCCATAAAGACTGACATACCAACATGCTCCCATAGACTAGTGAGGATCTCAAGAGAGATAACTGCATGCAGTGGAAACCTTAGGGACTAGAAATGGATGAGTGAAGGGAAATAATCCTATTGGTAGGGCAACTCGAGGAAGGGCCACATGGTATGCCTCAAAGACCTGAACCCCACAAGAGCAGACAAGCCAAAGGAAACCCTGAGGTTCATAGAAGCGACAGGCAGAATGGTGGGAGGGAATGGGATGGACTGATGAAGGCAGGGGAAGGAGTATAGAAAGGAGGAGGTACGGAGTAAAGCAGGAATAAGTACTCAATAGGTTTGTAAAACTAGGAACAAATTTTAAAAATTATTAAAAACTCAAGTCTTGGTGACATGAATAGTGATTAGTTCAGAGTGACCAGTCTCTATAAAGTAAGGATGAATTCACAGAGAAAGGAGCCCCAAATTCTGCAAAATTAACTAAACTAAATTTTCTTATCATGCCTGCAGGGGTACACTGCTAACATGCCAGTCAAACTAAAAGGAACTGAACAGAGATGCCACATGCTGTCCAAGGAAGATGGAGCGTTGAGTGAGTCAAGTCAGGGTAACTACCTGCAAAACAAATAAGCAACAAAAATCCCAACCTCAACACCCAGTAATAACATGTAACGTATCATGTAAAGACTTTGGGTAACATTCTCAAGTTAGGAGGTATAAGACGAAATAGGGGCTGGGGAGATGTGTCATAGATTAAGCTTCTGCCTTACAAACAGAAGGATCTGAGTTTAGATCCTAGATCCCACCTGAAAAATCCAGGCAAAACTGGCAACACCTACACTTTCTGTCCTAGAAGGAAGAACCTGGGAACACCAGAATAAAAGCAAAAAAGATGTATAGTCATTCAGATGATTCCCAAAGTCACTCTTGGGCCTTCATGCGGACACACAGTGCCCTCTGATACAGATAAATACATAGCCAGACAAACATGTGTGCACAATTTTAAAAAAGGAGGAAAGAGGAGAAATGATCCCTTTGCAGAGAAAACTCACAAAAGTTCAATACTGAGGTCCATTCAATGATAGGCATAGCAGAAAAAAACTTAAAGCAATAATTAAAATTGTGTTCAAAAAATATAATTGAAATGAAAGAAAACAGATGGCAATTCAAGAAATGAAAAATAGAACTGTCACCAATCAGCTGACTAAGAGTTGTTTTTCTCTATCTGGGCAGAAAATACAGGTAGGTAAAAAATTTCAAATGCTTTGGCTTCCTTTGTACTCAGCAGCAGCCAAGTAGTGACAGCAAGAGGGCTGAGAAAGTGGCAAATGACAACCCCTAATGCCACACAGTTCCTTTGCAGGCCTTAGGAATCAAGACCTATAGCCCTACAAGCATGTCTGTTCCCATATTGTCACTAGGCATTGGGACCATTGGCCCTTGGCAGCAGCTAATATTGAAGCTCTCAGCTGAGTGTGAAATTCTTGGCCCTGAAAACTCTGACAACACCTGAGAACCTTGGTAACCAGAGCCTGTAAACTCTTCCCTGGTTCCTAGAAGTCTTTTCAGCTCTCTGCTCTCTTCTCACTGTTCTCCTCCCAGCCGTGGCTGCTCTAAAACTGTTCAGCTGCTTCTTCAGTGGCTATTGCTGGGACAGATAGAATGTCTGCCTCTGTAGGGAAGTGGAAATGCGGGAATCCCTGAGACCAGCTGATACAGGCTCACAGGCTAGTTTCTTAAACATAATGGAAAAGTTGAAGATTTTATTGTGACACATTCTAGAAAATCAAATAAAACAATATTAAACAACTTCTATGAAATTAAATACTAGGAAAGGAAACAGTTAAAAGTTGATAGAAAAACTAAAATCTTTTAACAATGATTTAATTAACCTAAGAGATGATAAAACTTAAAGACAAAAGAACAACTAAAACATAGATGAATAAACAAAAAAGAATAAAATGCTTTAAATAATAACTAATTTTAAATCCAATCATACCGATAATTCCCTTAAATACCACCAACTAAACAATCAAGTTGATAGGCAGAGATTGTTAGGATATATCAATATTCAAGATACAAAATGCTGCCTAAAGGAAGCAAATTTTAAACATAAAGTCATAAATAGATTGAAAATAAAATATGGCAAAAATTGTACTATACAAACCACAAACATAAGAAAGGTATCTAGTATTAATTTAAAACAAAGTGCACATAAACACAAAGAGTATCATCAGTGATAAAGGACATTTCACAAAGGTCTTAGGAACCCATTCATGGGCTGGAGAGGTAGCTCAGAGAATAAGATTCTGGCTCTCAAACAGAAGGTTCTGAATTCAGATCCCAGGTTCCATGTAAAGACATCATGTAGAAACTCAGAGGCCTACATTTCCAGCCCTGGTGGGCGGAGCCTGAGAAATCCAGGCAGGTCAAGGCAAAAAGAAAGTAGAAGGCAATCCAGGATGATTCCCAAAATCACCTTTGGTCCTCCATGAGGACACACAGTGTGCGCTCTCTCTCTCTTCCCCTCCCCCCTCTCTCACATAAACACACATAACTGAAGGAAAAAAAGAACCCATTCATGAAAAATGAAACACGCAGCAGTCTCAGACTGAAGGCAGCCAGAGCTGTTTGTGAAGATGAGGTTTCTGCTACTTCTCATGGTGGCAGCATGGGCAGTGGGTGGTCCACAGCAAGGCCTCTGCCAACCTTGGCAGTGTGCCCAGCAAGAGATGAAAGATGCAGTATGCCACAAGGCCACTGCTCAGGTTCTAGATTTGTGCATAATGAGGTTACAGGCAGGTGTTTGAGGAGTATATGCAGGTTATCAGCCAGCAGTGTCCAGACATCCACATAGGAGAGAATTATCACCCTCGATCATTTATAGGCACATAGCATCTTTCTTGCCGATCTTCAAACTAGTATTAACAGGCTTAATCATTATTGGCAAGGATCCTTTTGGTATTTTTTGGAATGTAAGCTCCTGGCATGTGACAGGGACCAGGAAAATAAGGTCTATGCATGTATGATGATTTTCTTCTTGAGCAACATGACTGAAAACCAGTGTATGTCAACAGATGCATTTGAAATAATCTTAAATGATGTACCTGTATGGTTTAAACTGGAATCTGGTCATCTTCCATCCAAGCAACATCTATCCATGCCCCATCTATCAGCACTGAAAACTCTCTTACATTAAGGGATTTGCAAGAGCAATGTGATTACATTATGAAGGCCTGTACTGAAGACAGCAAGCTACTGATACAGACTGGATGCTTTTTTTTGCAGGTTCGTTGTACTTCTTGGATTGTGCACATTTGTGAAACCACTTGGTTTCTCCAGGTCACCCAGTTAATGGTTTCTTCTTTTTACATGTCACTGCTATTTATAACCTCTTTCTTAGTCTTGTTCAAGAAAGTAGAACTTCAGTTATAACTTGAATTTTTCTTCCAAGATGTATCTTGTTTGCTGTTGGACTTTTATATGAATTTTCACTTTAATTTAAAGTTGATTTCCTTCGGATTATAGCTGAAGTTTCCCTAATACAATATCTGTGATTTGCCCAAGTTCAGTTCACATACTTTTAAAATGCTGCATTATTGCAAAAAGTACATCGCACAAGATTATGGGAAGGAGCCAGTGTTCAGAATGTCAACCAATGTGTGTGTGTGACGAGCAGAGAACTACTACAAAACTATTCTCTTTTTAAAATCCTGTTGTGCATTTCAAACGTCTAGCCTGGATCAATCTAATGAGTTAACTAATTCATATTAACAACTAAGCACAGGTCCATTGAAAGAAGTTTGTTTATTGCTCAGTGTATCTGTTAACATTATCTAGTTTTTGTTTTTGATTTACAGATAGTCTCATAAGGGACACACATCAGATTCTACACATAAGTAACAGGCTCACTTACCACTTTGAGAATGGTTGAAACTCACCTCACTAAATAAAAATTCAGTTGAACCTCCTTACAAAATTGGTATTAGGTAAGCATAGATGACTTGTTCAGTAAATTGTCTAGCACCACTATTTGTTGTATTTGAATAACAAAAATGTCAATTCATAGTTTTTGTATGTTGATCCAGAGTTCTAAAAGAAACTTAAAGTTGATAAAGACTTGAAGACTGATTAATAAAGACTTGAAGACTGACTGATAAAGACTTGAAGACTTGAAGACAGAGAAACAGAACCTTACTTAGAAAGACAGTTACATGGCAGCAGGTCTTGATCTGAGGACTGCCTGCCTCACTTACTGAATGTATATACCACATTTAGCCTTTCATAAGATTGGTTTTACTTTGTTGCGTTTTTTTTTTTTAGGTTGTTGTTTTGTTTTGTTTTGTTTTGTTTTCCTCTGAAATAGGATCTCATGTAACCGGGCTGCCTGAAACGCATTATGCAGTTAGAGACCGCCCTGTCTCTAACTCTCAAGTGTTGGGATTACATATGTGCACCACCAATCTCAGCTTAAGTAAGATTTTTGTATCTTGCTAAGTGTTAGCAAAATTCATGCTATCTCTCATAAATCAAAACAACACTGTGTCTTTTTTTTGACTCTAACACTAATAGCAAGAATCTAACATGAAAGGAACAGAAAAATTTCAGAGGCAACTGCTACAATTTTATATAGAGAAAAAGCCAGGAAAAAACAGCACTCCACTAGTCAGTCATGTCACAGAACCTTTACTCACTCCTGAAGTTAACCACTACTATTCATCCTTCACCAAGAAGGAAACCAGCTCTGACAGTTCAAGCTAGTGTCTCTTTCCCAAAAACTGGAAATGTTAGAATTGACATTTACATCCATCCCAAGACTCCCAAAAGGACTCTTGTCTAACTTTCTGCTATGGTATACCACAAGGGAATGTGGGAAAAACTACACTATTCTATTTCTCAAATCTCAATGATCATTTATCCAGTAAGTTCCCAAGTCATGCCAAAATAAAAAAAAAAGAATTAATGTCTAATCATCTAGTTCTTATGACTTTTTGAGCCTTGTATATTGTAAACAGGGGTGTCTTCCTCAAGTTACCTTACCCTCAAAAAATTTAGCAAACTACCAAAGCCTTAAGGATAAGTACACTGTCTTACTTCCTACTGTTTTCACTTATCTGACTTTCCATAAACAACCACATTAACAGGCAGGTTAACAAAGTCACAATGACAGAAAAGAAAATGAAGAAAAAAAAAAAGACAATCACTCTTCTTTTGCCTATGAAGCTACAACTTCAAATAGTCATTTAGCTTTAGATAATAATGATCCAGGAAAATGGAAAAAGAACAGCATCTTCAACAAATGGTGCTGGCAAAACTGGATCTCCACATGCAGAAGATTAAAGCTGGACCCGTACTTGTCACCATGTACAAGACTTAATTCCAAATGGATCAAGGACCTTGATATCTGGCCAGAGACTATAAAAATCATAACTGAACGGATAGGGAACTCCCTTAAGCTGATTGGGCTAGGCCAACATTTCCTAAACAGACATCCAATGGCACAGTCACTGCTACCAACTCTCAACAGTTGGGATCTTGTGAAATTAAAGAGCTTCTGTTCAGATAAAGAGATTGTAACACAAGCTCAAAGGCAACCCACAGAATGGGAGAAAATCTTCACTAACCACATGTCTGATAGAGCTCTACTGTCCAGAGTGCACAAAGAACTTAGAAAATTAAACACCAAGGAAACCAATGGCCCAATTAAAAAATGGGCCCTGGAACTTAAAAGAAATTTTACCAGAGATGAAATTAAAATGTCTAACAAATATCTTTAAAAATGCTCCACTTCTTTAGCCATCAGGGAAATGCAAATCAAAACCTCCCTGAGATATCATCTCACCCCAGTCAGGATGGCAAAAATCCACAATACAAACAACAACAAGTGCTGGAGAGGATGTGGAGAGAGGGGAACTCTCCTACATTGCTAGTGGGAATGCAGGCTCATACAGCCACTCTGGCGAGCTGTCTGGAGATTCTTAAAGAAATTAAAGATTGAAATGCCATATGACCCTGCTATTCCACTTTTGGGAATAACCCCCCATGCAGCAGAGGTTCGCCTCGATAGCACAAGCACGACCATGTTCATAGCAGCACTGTTTACAATAGCAAAGTCATGGAATCAACCTAAATGTCCAACAGTTGACAAGTGGATAAGGAAACTGTGGTACATCTATACAATGGAGTACTACTCAGCCATCAAAAATGATGAATTACTGGAATTTGCTGGGAAATGGATGTCATTAGAAACAATTATATTAAGCGAAGTATCCCAAACCCAGAAAGTTAAGCACCATATGTACTCCCTAATAGGTGGCTCCTAGTACCAAACTCACCCAGCCCACATTGAGACACTCAAGGGTAAACCTATGTAATATGGTAATTGCAAGGATTGTGAACAGGAGGGATGGGGTTCGAGGGCCACACCAGACACAAGGAGAGAGGGGACCATGTTACAGCAGAGAAAATCGGCCTCCAAGGAATGCAAGTAAGTAATGTGACACCTGGTTAAGTTCACAGACGTTCGTTCCTGATCATGTACAACTGAGGGGGTATGATCTCACCAGAAGGGGAGGACATATAGTCTGGCAGATGAAAAATGATCATTTTGCAAATGAGTGACTGACCCCTCCCTCACCGAGGTTTCCTGCTTTTATTACATCTACCCTTGAATGTGCTATTATAACAAGACTCCAGTTTAACAGTTTTTTTGTCTCTGACTAGGGGGTGACATACAGTGCCCATCACGATGGAGTGAAGGGCATTGCAGGAGCAGCAAAACTGCAAAAGAACATCAACAAACCACAATCCAGAACTTCAGAGACTCTATATCATCCACATAGAACTAAGCCAGCCTAATTTTCCCCCATCCTGAAGCTCAGGGACATTTGCGGAAGAGGGGGCAGTAAGATTTTAAGAGCAAAAGGATGGGGGGAGCAATGATTTGAAGAGTCTCCACACTAGTTAGGGCTGAAGCAATCATAATAGGACTTTGCATGCCCTGCGCCATGTCCATCACACTATTGACCTCACAAAGTCTAACATCGGCTAAAGGCACCAAGATCCTTGGAGGCAAGGGATTGACAGCCACAGTAGTGTTCCTATGCTTAAGGGGAACACGAGAAAGGGTTCAGGGAAATACCACTGGGTCCTTGTACGTCATCGGAAAGGAGGACCAAGAGGAGAGTTAGGCATACACAATAAAGGACTCTCTGGGAATTGGGGGGGAGGCACTGGGAGATGGGGAGGGAGGGAGGGGGAGCAAGGGGTTTGGGGGGAAGAAGAGGGGGGGAGGGAACTGGTCTACCTATTAAGTTTGTATGAGCGGGAATAATAATAAAAAATGTAAAAATAAATAAATAAATAATGATCCAGGAAAAAAAAAAAAAACAATGAGAGGAGGAACTATTAAAAACACTGCAGTGAAGTGGTCACTAAGTAACGTTTAAAGCCAAAGCCTAGATGTTAAATCTTATCCCATTACTACAAAGTATTATTATCTGATTTTTTCCCTAGAAACTCATAGCCCTTAAAAATGGTAATAACAGGGGCTGGAAAGGTGGCTCAGGGGTTAAGCCTCCGCCTTGCAGGTGGAAGGTCCCGAGTTCGGATCCCAGATCCCACGTATAGACGCCAGGCGGAAGTGGGGGCGGCCTGCGTTTCTGGTCCTGGTAGGGCGGAGCCTGTGAATCCCGGGCAGAGTAAACAAGGAGGTTCCATGGTGGTTCGCGAATCCGTCCGTGGTTCTACACATACACACACACACACACACAGGGGTTAAGCCTCCGCCTTGCAGGTGGAAGGTCCCGAGTTCGGATCCCAGATCCCACGTATAGACGCCAGGCAGAAGTGGGGGCGGCCTGCGTTTCTGGTCCTGGTAGGGCGGAGCCTGTGAATCCCGGGCAGAGTAAACAAGGAGGTTCCATGGTGGTTCGCGAATTCGTCCGTGGTTCTACACATACACACACACACACACACACACACACACACACACGCGCGCGCGCGCGTGCACCACACATACATATGCACATGCGCACAGTTGAATAAATACTAAAAAAAAAAAAAAAATTAAAAAAAAAATTTAAAAAAAATGGTAATAACAAATAATTACAGAAGCCATAAGTCCTTCAAAATCAAGAAAGATACAAGTAAAAGATATATTTCGTGTAACAATAGAATAGCTAAAAACTGACTTCTACTATAGCTCTTTTCCATAGCTTTCTCTATCTTAACTTAAATAAGTTCTTATTAATAACTTATAAAGAGTCCATAACAGGGGGGAGGGAACTGGTCTACCTATTAAGTTTGTATGAGCGGAAATAATAATAAAAAATGTTAAAAATTTAAAAAAAAGAGTCCATAACAAGAAAGCTTATGGAAAATTTTTATGTCAATTTTTTGAAAATAGCTATTTTCATTTCAAAACACATCAGTCCTAGAGGTAGACGCCTGTAATCAATCATAGCAGCTCAGGAGGCTGAGGCTGAAAGATCATAAGTTCAGGGCCTCTGGGATTTAAGAGTGAGTTCAAGGCCGACCTAGGCAACTTGGTAAGACCGTTTTTCAAAATAAACAGTAAAACGAAGGCTGAGGATACACCTCGAAGACATAGTACTTGTCTAGGTTTGAACAACAGGTTCAAACCTCAATGAACATAAAAAAATAAAAATTAAATTTAAAAACAACATAAAAAGAACAGGTAAATATAAACTTTTAAAAGATTCTATTCTGTACCATGGTAATTACTTAAGAAACTATTGTTTTCTACTGCTTAAAAATAAATTATAAAAAATGCTAATTCAAGATACCTTTCTAGGCTAAGTTGATTACAGAGTGAATCAATCAAGACTACCACTCTTCACTCTATATCAACCACCTAGAACTAGGCCAGCCTAATCTTTCCCATCCTCAAGCTCAGGGAAATTTGTGGAAGAGGGGGCGGTAAGAGTGTAAGAGCACAAGGATGGGAGGAGCAATGATATGCAAGATACTCCACACAAGTTAAGGCCAAAGCAATCATAATTGGACTTTGCATGCCTGTGCAATGTCCAACTATTGACCCCACAAAGTCTAGCATTTGCTAAAGGCACCAAGATCCTTGGAGGCAAAAATTGACAGCCACAGTAGTGTTCCTATGCTTAAGGGGAACACAGGAAAGGGTTCTGGGAAATGCCACTGGGTCCTTGCACCTCATTGGAGAGGAGGACCCAGAGGAGAGTTTGGCATGCATAGTAAAGGATGCTCTGGGAATGGGAGGGGGAAGCACTGGGAGATGGGGAGGGACAGGGAGGGGAGGGGGAGCAGGGGAGTGGGGGGGGGAACCGGTGTACCTACTAAGTTTGTATGAGCAGAAATAATAATAAAAAATGTTAAAAAAAATAAAAAATAAAATAAATAAATAAATAAGACTATCACTCTTCATGATTTACATCAAATATAAGTGATTATACATTTTATTTTCTAAAAAACAGCTTCCAAATTTAGGGGGGAGGAAATCCACATATTAACAGAAAACAGGGATTCTCCCTAATAGTCTGCTTTCTCTGATATGTTTCTATGTGGATTTTTACATTTAAAATATTAATAATTATGAAACTAGCCACAGGTGACTTTGAGATACACTGATTCTCAATGTATCTTGGTAGCACATAGACATTGCCAAATTGTTTTTAAAAAAAGGTCAAATATTAAAAGGAATTTAACTCAGTCAAAAAACAATTTTAAAAAAAAAATCCATCCATCATTACCCTACTCCTACAGAAAGTTTTTTTATTTTTCCTTCAAGGTTTTGTTCAGTCCTTTGTTCTGCCACAAATACTTGCAGGAATTTTACTATGTATCAGAAATAAGACCAACACTCAACAAGTGGGATTTGATGAAATTTGTGGTTTTTTTTAGAGGATTAAGGTAGAGTTTATTAGAGAAGAGAAAGGCTGGAACTCATAGACTCCAGACGTGGAGTGCCATGAGGAGCTAGGGCGCCTCCATGAGAAATAGAAATAAAACAGAGTTCATGGCACTAGAGTGCCATGAGGGGTTAGGGAGCCCATGAGAACTCATAGTGCCTAGGCATGGAATTCATGAGGAGCAAGGAACAAGAAACAGACTGACGTGCCATGAGGGGCTAGGGAGCCTCCAAGAGAAGTAGGCAGCTGGAAACGGACTCATGGCGCTAGAGGGCCATGAGGGACTAGATCACCAAAGATGGTTGCCAGGGCTAGGTATATTTATACACCTAAACAAGCCTGGGGAAACTAGCTTTTTCCAATTGGTTAATTTCCATCAGGGCCCAACCCAGTTGCTCTCCGGCCCCTGTGGGCTAGAGGTCAAGTTGTTTGATATGGAGAACTCATCTCCATAATCGCTTCATGGGGAAGTTGGCCATCTTATCTCTGGGAGGATTGGAGTCAGTTCCTCAGCAGGAGTGTTCCCTCTGGGTGACGGATTTGATGAAATTAAAAAGCTTCCATTCCACAAAAGATATTGTAAATCAAACAAAAAGGCAACTCATGGAATGGAAGAAAAGTTTGGCTAACCACATATCTGACAGAGAACTAATATTCACAGTACGCAAAATACACAAAAAATAAAGCATCAATTAAACAACCCAAATTAAAAAACAGGCCTTAAAGCAAAAAAGAAACTTTTCTCAAGACAAATTTCAAATGTCTACAAATATCTTTAAAAATGTTCCAACTCAATGCAGTGAGACTTGACCTTAGCAGACCTGAATTATGGCTGACATACCAACATGTCGCCATAGACTACAGAAAAACTCAAAAGAGATAAGAACTTGCAGTGGAAATCTTGAGGACTAAAATTGGATGAATGAAGGGAAATGCTCCTATCAGTGAAGTGGTCCAAGAGTGGCAACTTTGTATGCCACAAGAGGCCTGAACATCCACAAGAGTAAACAAGCCAGAGGGAACACTGCAGTCCACAGAGCAGGTAGACAGGCGGGTCGGAGGGAGTGGGATGGACTGATGAAGGAAAGGGAGGAGAATGGGATAGAGGAGGGATAGAGGGAAACAGAGATGAGTACTCAATATGCTAGAAAAATAAATATAAAAAAGTTCTACTTCACTAGCCATTAGGGAAAATACAAATTAAAACCACAAAGATATCATCTCACCTCAGTCAGAACAATTAAAATCTAAAACACAAACAAGAAATGCTTATGACAATACATTGTTGGTGGGAATGAAAATTTGTACAACCCCTTTGAAGATTAGTATGGAGGCTTCTAAAAAATGCTAAAAATCAAAATACCATACCCGGGAATATTTCCAAAGAATACTACATCTTACTACAAAGGCTTAAACATCCATGTTCATTGCAGTTCTATTTGCAATAGCAAAGAAATGGATTCAGCCAAAATGACTGACAATAGAAGAATGGATAAAGAAAATGTGGTAAAGTAAAAAATACTTGATAGTAACCTACCATCTAAACACCTTTTATTATATCCTAAGATAAGCTCTCAGCACTCAACCAAGATGCATCTATTATAATGGAAGATTAGTGAGGCAGAAAACCACAACTGGCCAAATTGTACAATATCAGCAACCCTAGAATGCTCAGCCTTAATCAGCAATATAAATCTCTTCCCATCCCAAATCTCAGTGAATCTTGCAGAAGAGGGGGCGGTAAGATTTTAAGAGCCTAAAGGTGGGGAAGGAGGAAATGTACTGTTAGACAAGACACTCCAGTCATAATAGGGCTGCAGTACCCAGGAGCACACTGCAATGAGACCTACACAGTGGCTATCAACATTCCCCACGAATTAGCAAGGAAAAACAACTACATCAGTAGGAATCCAAGGGGCAGATGACACACAAGTCAAGTGGAGCTTCCCAACCTGTGGGTTTATGTAGTGAAGGGCCACTTAATCTACCACAGAGCCTCATGCCTTACTAGGACAGGCACCCTGAAGGGAATCCAGCGGTCCACACTTGTAGAGACACACGAGGGTGGAAGGAACACACACGAATGTGTGAAAGGAAGGGAGGGAAAAGAGAGAAAAGGGAGGGAACAGGGGCATGGACAGAAATTCATTTGTTTGTATATTAAAACCTCAATTAAAAAATGAAGAAAAAGAAGCTTCTAAAACACCAATATACATTCTGCCCAATGTATCACATTGACATTTATTTATATAGTCTGTCTTCACTGAACTAATAAAATCTTTCATGATAAATAATATTTTGGTCATCCATATTTTTTATCAAATTGCAAAGTATCTAACATATAAAAGAGACTTAGGGCCGGAGAGATGGCTCAGGAGTTAAGCCTCTGCCTGGTGAGCAGAAGGTCTGAGTTTGGATCCTAGATCCCACACAAAAATGCCAGAAGGAAATGACAACACCTGTACTTCTGGTCCTGGAAGGCAGAGCCTGGGAAACTCCAGAGCAAAGCAAAGAAGAGGTAGAGCAACCCATGGTGATTCCAGAAGCTACTCCTGGGCCTCCACAGGCACAAAGATAGACACACACACGCACGCGCGCGTGCACACACACACACACAAGCATTAAATAAATAAATCTTTAAGAAAAAAAGGACTTAGTGTGTCTGAATTAAAGAATACTGAAAAAGACTCTACTTCTGGAATTTTTCATCTTTTCCAAACAATACAGATACAAGAAATACAAGAAAATAAAGAAGAAAAACAGTAAGGTTAACTCTTGCTTAAAGTAAGGGCTCAGGAAAACAACTTCCTCTGACTTTGAATTAAGTACTAATTTACCTGGACTTGATTAAAATTTACCTTTACAACCTATATAGAGTATACCAGAAACAGTAAATGGAGGGAACAAGGAAGCACAACATTTGCCTAATCTTTAAAAAGAAACTTCTGAAGGGCACACAATTTTATATGAAAAGAAATGTAACTTTTGTAAATATCAAGAATCGAAAACAGGGGCTGGAGAGGTGGCTCAGGGGTTAAGCCTCTGCCTTGTAGGCAGAAGGTCCTGAGTTCGGATCCTAGACCCCATGTATAGATGCCGGGCGGAAGCGGGGGCAGCCTGCGTTTCTGGTCCTGGTAGGGCGTAGCCTGTGAATCCCCGGGCAGAGTAAACGAGGAGGAGGCAGTCCATGGTGGTTCCCGAATTTGTCCAGTTCTACACACATACACATACATACCCACAAGCGTGCATACACACATACATGTGCACAATTGAATAAATAATAAAAAAAATTAAAAAAAAAAAGAATCAAAAACAAATATAACGGTTAGTATTACACATATTCAGCAGATCATGTTTTGATTCACTTTTCCATCTCTCCACATGATCATAAAGTCCCTTCTTCTCCTTTATCCCCACCCTCCACTTTAAATCACCTCATTTCTCCTTAAGCAGCTTGGGTCAACATATCTACTTGGTACTTTAATCAAAGGGTTAAAATGCTCTTCTCACATTATTTTTGCTTCCATTTTTAAGGTTTTTGCCCTTTTTAAATGCACCAAAAGAAGAGAAGAGCTCATGATTAAGCAACTTTTTTTAGGCACCAAGGAATAGCTTTAAACAAAATGTAGGTGAAAACGTGAAACTAAAGGGAGGCATGTTTTGGAATTGACAAAGATCAAACTGAAATGTCTTGGTTTCCTCATCTACAAGATAAAAATAATACTAGAATTTATCAGCTAATCATGAAGATTATATAAAACAGTGCATGTGAATAGCTCAATAAAACTAGCAATTATTATGCACAGCATCAAAAAAGTTAGCATGATGATTAAGCACATGAATCACACATACTCCCTTAGTTTGAATCCTGCTCTGCATTTTCTCACTGTTAGGGTAAATCACTTAACCCCTCATGGCCCCTACTATATGGAGTTCTTAAAATACTTGAATGTGTACGTACACAACTTAAATGATTAGGACAGTGTCTGATACAGACAGCTCAGGGGGTAAATAAGTCTGAGGGCAAAATTGGCAATTTTTCAGAACCCACATGGTAGAAGGAGCAAATCAACTTCCTGACACTGTCCTTTGATATCCATAAGTGCATCATCATGGTACATGTGTGCTTGCTCATGCTTGCTTCCCCTCCCTCAAATGAAATACATGTATTTTTAAAAGTACAGAGATGCTGAGGAGATGGCTCAGCAGCTAACACTTGCATGTAAACAAAGGATTGGAATTTTGATTCTAATAGCTATATGGTGACCTCCTGTAATTCTAACTCCCAAAGGCAGTGCCTGGGAATTCTCAGACCAAGTTGGCTAGCCAAACTAGCTTTATCAGTGAACCTTGGGTTTAGAGATCCTGCTTCAAAAGAGTAAAATGGAAGCGTGATTGAGGATGTTTCCCAATACTCTCTGGCTTTCACATGCACCTGCACAAAAGGTGTACCCGCACAAAACAAGCGTATACACACTCCACAGACACATACACATGAAAACAGGGGAAGGAAGTCCAGATTCTGAAGCAATCTACCTGCATTTACATTTTTACCACCTATTAGTAGCCCCTTTGCTTCAAAACTCCCTTTGCAAGACAAAGGTCAACTCAAATAATAAGGTGTCATAGTTAGACACAGGTGTCAACTTAATGGTTGAGGGTTTGAGCTCTGGACACATTTGCAGAGAATTAGTAGTTAACACTACAGTGAACCTAAAGGAGATTGTCTAATTGATGGCCCAATCCACGGTCGGTGAAACTAAGCCCTAGACAGGTGAATAAAATACAGAGAGCTGGCTAAGAAAGCTGACATTCTCCTGTATACTTGGCCAGACATGCTGGTCTGGCAAATAAGAACTGTCCCTCTCTAAGCTGTAATGTAGATTGTGTGGCCAGTTCCCTTGGCCTTTTGGTGACAGTGCATGCTCTCCTGTCAACTGAACTAAGAACTGTAACCAGTCTATGGTAAGAGAATGAAACCCTTGTTTCTTTAAGCTGTTTTGTCATGATTTTATTAGAAGCATGAAAAGTTACTGCTACACAATGATACTAGCAATAGCTAACAATAACACCAAGTGCTGTTCCAGGGTTCTGATGAGGGGGAAAAAAACAAAACAAAAAAATAGCTAACAAATGGAATCCCTGAGAATGACACATGACAAAGTAAGAAGCACTGGTATTGTTTGGGTAGCATCCTTATAGACATTACACTAATCAAGCTATCTTCCAGAAGCCCATTGAATCCTAAGGAAACTACAAAATTGTCAGCAGAAAATTGATACAGTGAAGAGAATGATTCTGGGGAGCCAAATTAGCAAAATTTTATCTTATGTTGAAACTAAGCTTCACTCTTGTCTTTGGCTTCCTTGTCTGTTCAAATTGACTGACATAACTGACAAAATTCCAGTATTTTAGGGACATAATTTTAATACTTAAAATCATAACAAATAAGGACTGGAGAAATGGCTCAGGGGTTAAGACTGCCTCACAAGCAGAAAAACCTGGGTTCAGATCCCAGATCCCACACAAAAACACCAGGTGAAACTGGCTGCAACCTGTACTTCTGGCTCTGGAAGGCCAAGCTTGGGAAATCCCAGAGCAAAGCAAAAAGGAGGTAGAGCAATCTAGGATGATGCTCAATGTCATCCTTGGGTCTCCACAGGCACAAACAGTACCCTCTTCTACACATACACACATGCACACACACACACACAAAATAAATAATAAATGAAATTTTAAAAATCATCACGTCTTTATAGTTACCTATACAATTGAGAGGCAGTCAGTAGATCCAAATCTAAAATATGACTCCACACTATAAAAAAAATGGGCCACATGTAAAGAAAAACTCCCATTTTCTCTTAGCAGACACTACAACAAAAGGGAACTTACTCCATTTGAAAGTCAGCAAAGTTACTTTTGTAACCAAACAAAAACATTTCCTTACCAGCATTTTGAAACTCATATATCTACTTCATATACATCAATATTTATTGCTTCCTAACTACACAGGAAACAAGTATTTTCTTTCACCTGCTAAAAATTTGAAGAATATGGCGCAGTAGAAAATGCTACACATATACATAGCCGCCACCACCTCCAAGGAGCACAAATACTTACGCGGAATGCTGCAAGAATGATTCTTGTTACTTTCTCTTTAACAGATTCTTGGAGGATGTCAGAAAGAACAGGAATGATATTATAGCGCCGAAGGTGTTCACACATTTGAGGACTGAATGCTAGGAGCCAGATTGAAAAGATCATTTGATACTGAAGTTGAAAGCCACACTTGTTACTCAAAACTCCCATTATGCTGAAAAGGAACGCAGAGAAGAAACATTTAATATGATGGTACAACAAAAATTGAAATGAGGGTTGGGGAAATGCTCAGTAGACAAAGCACTTGCCATACAAATCTAACAATCTGAGTTTAATCAGAGGAACCCACAAGGTGTCGAGAGAGAGTCCACTCCCAGAAATTGTTCTCTAACCTACACACACACACACACACACACACACACACACACACACATACACACATATTAAATAAATATAATGTACTGAAGAGATGGCTCAGGGGTTAAGATTCTGCCTCAAAAGCAGAAGATGCTGAATTCAGATCCCAGGTCTCACAGAAAAACACCAGGCAGGGGCTCCTTTGCCCCTGTGAGTTTCTTTCCGGCTTCTTTGCTTCTCATAGGACTCCATGTATGGAGTCTTTGAGTTTTTGACAGCTCTCTTGCCACTTGCAGATTCATGTCTATAAGTTCCATTCTTAATCTCCTTTAATAAACTCTGCCTTAAAAAAAAAAAAGCCAGACTAAAATGGCAGCAAGTTGTTGCACTTCAGGCCCTTGTGGGTGGAGCCTGGGAAAACCCAGAGCAAAACAAAAAAGGAGATAGAAGCAATCTAGGATGATTTCCAAAGTCACCATGGTCCTCCACAGAGACACAGAGTGTCCTTTGATAGATACACATACACATACACATACACATACACACACACACACACACACACACACACACACACACACACGAACATGACTAATTTTAAAAAAATGGTAAGTCAAACAAGTGTAGCTGCTTCCTACTATGACTCAGGAGGCAAACAAGGATATCTAAAGAGCTGGCTTGCTAGACTAACCAACCATCAAGCTTTGTGTTCAACTCAGATACCCTGTCTAATAAACTGTAAAAAGACAATACATATTATCATCAGACCTCAAATACTGCACACATATATGAACACATATACACATGTATACACACTACACATGCCAAAAAAATGAGTGAATCTTCTCACTTTGCAATAAAATGGAACAAGTCTCTAAACTATGTTTTCATTTTTTTCTACCAGGAATAATACTCAACTAACTCTCTAGAGCGATCTGAAGCATATCTTTCTCTCCATAAGTCACAAGACCTGGGGAAGCAGGAGCACTTGCTCCAGAAAGCAACAAGAAAGGGAACCAGGACTTAAAGAGGGAATACCAAGAGGAATATGGCAGAAAACAGAGGACTAAAAAACAGTAAGTGGGGGCCTCATTAAAAAAAAAAAAAAAAAAAAAAAAAAAACTCAGAAACATCTAGCTTCATCTCTTCACTGCTTTACTGATAAAGGACTTGAAAAATTCCATGGAAGTTAAAGAGGTCATTCGAAAGGAAAAAGTACAAAAATAAGAAAGGTAAGAAATTTCCCCAGGGAATATCTACACTCAAATAATGAAGGGCAGAAATCTTCATATAAGACAACTAAAAATGTCCAATGAGACTAAGAAAGACTCAAAATCTAAAACATGTCCAACACAGTGACCTTTAATATAAAGTATGACTCTTAATAAATATATCCACAGTGAATCATCAATTTGAACAAATATGTCACACTAACCCCAGATGCTAAAATGGGGAAAATGGACAGAGAGGGAAGATTTCCACATTTTCAATATTTGTGTAAATCTAAATCAAATAAAATTTTACAGTTTTTATAATCTAAACTTTTGGAGACTTGTATCTATGTGTCAGGTCTCCATTCTATGGTTTGTTCATAGTTCTGAATTTACTCAATATTCCTAATTGTCTCATGCATGGCTTCTCTCTTAAATTCCTTACAGCTCTGGCTACGGAAAGCCTGTTTTTAAACTGTTGCAATAGTTACATGTTTCTATGGTATCAACATCCTAATACTCTATGTTTCTATTACTCTCTGGTTCCAGCTACTAAACTAACCCTTTTAAATGTTTGCTTTGTGATACTGTTTGCTTTGTGATACTGTTTGTTTTGTGATACTGTGGATGATCTGATGCCCTGAAACTGACATCTCTGCTGTTCCATCTGGATTACCATTGGGCTCCAGGATGGACAGCTGGAGACTACTGCAAAGACAGAGGAAGAAGATACTCTCCCACTGGCTTCTAGTGTCTGTGAATACCAGTAGCAGAGGTATCAGCCCTTTTTCCCATGGCGGAAGCTGACTCAGTTGCAGCTGTTTCAGCTCTAGCAAAACAAGTCTCACACAGCCTCAGATACACCACCATCACCACCACCACTCAGCTAAGCCCTCTTCCCTGAAGGTCTCTGCTGAGGTGCTTCCACAGAATTCACAGACACCACTAGATGAGCAGAATCGCCTCAAAAGTCTAAATTTCAGCTTCACTTTGTACTCCAATCATGTCAATGTGGATCATAACCCCAGAACTTGAGGTGGTATCATCCTTTGCTTTGATTTCAGAACAAATTAATTAACAAACTTACATCTAGTTGGTTCTTCATATCCAATTATCTGCTAAAATTTAAAAGGTTAGAGCACCATCTGTGATGGTTACATAAAGGTATCAACTTGACAGTTCAAGGTTTGAACTTTGGGCACAATTTTGAAAAATTAGTAGTTAAATCCTAAGTACACCTGCAGGAGATTAGTGGATGGGACCACTCCCTGGGCAGGTGGATAAAATGGAGGTAAATAAAACTACTGAATATTTAATATAGTTGATATATTATTCTATAAAAATTAAGTACCAAAAATTAGAGTAACAGCAACTGATTAACCTCTATATACCAAGAGGATATCCTGACCAAATTTTAATATTTTGGGTCTATTTTTTAAATAATAACTGCTTAGAGAGATTGGTTTTTCATGATTTTCATTCTTTATTACATATTCTCTAAAATAAAGGGAGGGGGGAGAATCAGCTTTTCACTGAGGAATAAAATTCATCTATCTTGAAATAACCTTATGGACCTACTGGACCTTTTTACAGATATAACATATTATGGGATTCTTGGTGATCTGCTATTTCATCACAATACATATTAATTATAATTAACTATACCAATAAATTAATGACTCAAATGAGAAAACTACAGCCCTAAAATATATCCTAGAAAATGATATAACAGTGAAATCATTATCCTTTCTTATTGTATTACTCAAAATAGTACATTTTTTAGTAAAACAGACCATCATCTGCCTTTGGGCTTCTGTGCAGAAAAGAGCACCATAGTCCTGCGACTGCTATACTTAGATAAGGGACCCACTACTCAGTTTGTAAACAGTATAGTTTATGCTGGGTATCAACTGCTGTTAAAATAATAACCCCTAAACAGATCATGTAGACAAGTGGACCTTTTAAGGGATATCAGGTCATAAGGGCAGAACTCTCGTAAATATAATTAATGACTTTTAAAAAAAAGGTTGAGATAGACCTTTTGCCCCTTCTCTGTGTGTTAATAGTGATGTTAATAGTAAAAGGACAACAAACACATCAGGAAGTGACTCTTCACCAAATCCAGCAGTGCCTTGACATTAGGACTTTCCAGACTCTAGAATTGTGAGAAATAAATTCCTATCTATAAGTCTTTTGGCTTAAATAGCAGCAATTTGCCTTTTAAAAATCTGGAATTTTGATGTGTTATCAGCAAAGTACCTGTGTAACTAGGTTCCAGGAAAACCATTAGGAGCTGAGTCCATAGCAGTTTCCAGAACAGAAATCTCACACATTTTCACTACTGGGAAGATGTACTCCACATGCGCTCACAGGATAAAAGAGCAAGAAGAAACTTACAGAAAGATTCCTCAAAACTCAGCCTGTATCTTTGTTCTTTATTATAGGTGAGCAGGGAGTTCAGGCTTGGGTAGCCACTGTGACTGCTCTCCAGAACATGCAAAAGCTGTCCTGATTCATGCCAAGGAAGAACACTTCTCTTGGTGGAGCGCCCACAGTTCCGTCTGCTTCCAGTGCCCTCTCTGCCTCTAGGTGCTTTAAAATTACAGTAGAACTCGTGGTCTGGCTGACCCCCAAAAAGGGTCCCCTGTGTACGTGCCAGCGGCTGGATTGGCCAGCTCCCACTATATAAGTCTTTGTTCCTGCACAATAGAGTGGACACTATCTTTCCCCTGCATGGTGTCTCTGGAGCTTGTCTCTCTGTCTCTTGGTGGCGCCAACGTCCTCACCCGTCATGTTCTGCAAATAGCTCTGGCTGGGCCACTGCAACGACCAGTAGAACTCCTGGTAGCTGCTGCAGCGCCCACCACTGCAACACTTTATATGTTCTTTATTTAGGTGTATCCTTAGCACACCTCTGTAATAAATCTTAGCTGTCAGTACCAATTATCTGCTAACTCTCAAAAGTCTGTCTAATCAATCTCACAACACAGTGTAAAACATATCAAAGAATTCGGAATTTTTAGTCTCCACCCACATAGCAAGTAACTAAGGCATTTCACAATTAGTCATCAGAAAATGAAAGCAAAGAAACAACATTCTATTCTCTGAAAACTATGATGAAATTGGCTGTAGAGTAAAACTGGAAATAGTTTAGTTATGTGCATCATAAATGAATTTTCTTGAGCTCAAAAACTGAACTAAAACACATTATCTATATCCAGTTGACATTCAATACAAAACTTTAAAATAACATTAGGCAAAACATAACCTGGGCTCTTTCCATCCTGGGTCAAAGGGAAAACCTGTGCCTCCCTGCTGGATTGGCCAAGGGTCTCCTGACCATGCCCCAAGTCCTAGCACATCTGCAGGTTTCAGTAACAGGAAGTTCCTTTCCATACTGGGTCCCGAGAAGGGCCTGTGCCTCACTGCTGGGTTGGCCAGTGGTCTCGTGACCACACCCACTAGCATGGCAGCCTCCACCAACCCACCTACACATCTTTTTCCTTCCCCCCTCCCTATCCTTCTATTCCCCACCATAATCATTGAAGAACTTTAAAGCTTTTCAAGAATTTAAGAGAGTCCAGAAAAAACCCAAGCACCAGGCTAACAGACCAACACCATACAACTGAGGACTTCAAAAATCAATGCGCCAAACAAGAGAGAATCTTCCTTTCTAGCTCTATAAGTACACCCTTTTTTACCTCCTGTTGCTCTCAACTGACAGTCACCACAGTTTAAGATTTCCATATAACCCATCCCAAAACCCATACACACCTCAGGAATTTAACCATTCATACAGGCAAGGAAGTAAAAGCTAAAAACTGCATTACCATACTAATCTTCAACCCCTGTCTACTAAACCCACTCTAATTGATATATTAACAGTATAATAGTCTCATCTAGGAAACAGCACCAAGGAATGCTAGACAGACACATTCAACAATAACTGCCCAAGCATAATAATGTTGTCTAACTCGTATCAGTCAAAAACGCACATCAAAAAAGACATTAGAGATAAAACAAAAAATGTCCAAGTCACAACACAAATCCATGAGAGACAACAAAAACCAAGACAACAAATCTACAAAAAGCATTAATCCCATAATGGTGGAATCCATCAGAATAAACTCACGAAAAGTAGCCAAGAAAGCCATCCCCAAAGTAATGATTTTCAAAGCCTGATCTTTACTATGACCAAAACAATGAAAGGAAATCCAAGAAAAGTTTAATAATCACATCAACCAAAATAAACAAGCATTTGGATGAGATGAGAAGAGCAGTTGAAGGAAAGAAACTAGGGACAAAGCAGTTGAAAAAAATCTCCAGAGATTAAACTCCAACTAAGACAAACTATCTTCAACTCAGAAAACAACAAAGAATCTTATCAGCAGAATTAACTAAGCAGAAAACAGAGCATCAGAACTTGAAGAGAAAAATGGCAAAACAAACTACTTCAATCAAAGAGGTTATAAAAGACAAAACTTGAGAGGAATATTTAAGCGTTATAGGACACCTTGAAGAAGCTAAATCTGTGCATTCATGGAATACCAGAGAAGAAACCCAAAATGCCACACCACAGGAAACTTTTCAAACTATCATTAAAAAAAAAAAATTTTGCACATCTAAAGAAAGAGACTCTCATCCAAATACAAAAGGCAAATCATACTCCAAACAGATATGACCAAACTCATAATAGTCAAAACACTATAGATACAAGACAAAGACAATGTGTTGAGAGCTTCAAAAAAAAAAGTCACCTTTAAAGGTAAACATATTAAAATTACAAATGATTTTTCAATGGAAACAGTAAAAGCCAGAAGAGCTTAGAAAGATATACTTCAAGTCATAAATGAGCTCAAATGTCAACCAAAGCTGATATAACAATCAAACCTATCAATCATAATTGAAGGTGAAGAAAAATTTTCCACCATAAAGACAAGCCGAAGGCTTACATGACCACCAAAACAGGTCTACAAAAAAAAGCTAGAAAAGACACTCAAGCTTGAAGAACAGAACAAACATATCCAGGAGGACAGAAGGGAAGTATAATACCACCACAACATCCGAGCTAAGTAATACACATATAAAACCACTAAACACAAAAAAATGGCAGGAATGAAAAGCCATTTCTCAGTTAACCCGAAACATAAATGGAATTAACAAACTGGAAGTCAATTAAACCATTACCCAAATGGACTTAAGATCTTCTCAGCAGCCCATGGAAATTTCTCCAAAACAGATCCCATAATTGGCCCACAAAATGAATCTCCACATATATAGAAAAGTTGAAATTATGGCCTGTACCCTATCAGACCACCATGATCTAAAGCTTGACACGCACAACACAACAAATAGCTGCAAATACACTAACTCTTGAAAATGAAACACTATGGTGCTAAATGAGAAAGGAGTTCAGAAAGAAAATAAAAGGGAAATTCAAGATTTCCTAGAAGCGAACAATAATGAAAATACAACACGTCAGAATCTTTGGTACACAATGAAAGCTGTCCTAAGAGATAAGTTTATACCTCTCAATGCCTGTATCAAAAACAATGGAAAGAACACAAGTAAATAACTTAGCAATGCAGCTTAAATCTTTCAGACATAAGAGCAATCCAAACTCAAAATCAGAAGAAGAGAGATTAGCAAAATCAGGGGAGAAATATCTGAAATTGAGATTAGGAAAAAGATACAAAGAATCAACCAGACAAAAAGTTGGTTCTTTGAAAAAAAAAAATCAGTAAGATTGATACACTCCTAGCTAAATTAACCAAAATTAAGACAGAAAACCCAAATTAACCAGAAGGGGAGGGCACATAGTCTGGCAGATGAAAGGTGACCATTTTGCAAATGGGTGACTGACCCCTCCTTTACTGAGGTTTCCTGCTTTTATTACATCTACCCTTGAATGTGCTATTATAACAAGACTCCAGTTTAACAGTTTTTTGCCTCTGGCCAGGGGGTGACATACAGTGCTCATCAGGATGGAGTGAAGGGCATTGCAGGAGCAGCAAAACTGCAAAAGAAAATCAACAAACCACAATCCAGAACTTCAGAGACTCTATATCAACCACATAGAACTAAGCCAGCCTAATCTCCTCCCATCGTGAAGCTCAGGGACATTTGCAGAAGAGGGGGCGGTAAGATTGTAAGAGCAAAAAGATGGGAGGAGCAATGATCTGAAGATTCTCTACACTAGTTAGGGCTGAAGCAATCATATAGGACTTTGCACGCCCTGCGCAATGTCCAACACACTATTGACCTCACAAAGTCTAGCATCAGCTAAAGGCACCAAGATCCTTGGAGGCAAGGGATTGACAGCCACAGTAGTGTTCCTATGCTTAAGGGGAACATGAGAAAGGGTTCAGGGAAATACCACTGGGTCCTTGTATGTCATCGGAGAGGAGGACCAAGAGGAGAGTTAGGCATACACAATAAAGGACTCTCTGGGAATTGGGGGGGAGGCACTGGGAAATGGGGAGGGAAGGAAGGGGAATAAGGGGTTCAGGGGGAGGGGGGGGGAGGGAACTAGTCTACCTATTAAGTTTGCATGAGCGGAAATAATAATAAAAAATGTTAAAAAAAAAAGACAGAAAACCCAAATTAACAAAATTAGAAATGAAAATGGAATTACCAAAACTGATACCCAAGAAATTCAGAGAATTATAAGGTCATATTTCAAAAATTTATACTCTGCAAAATTTGATAACCCAAAAGAAATAGATGAATTTCTAAGTAAGCACAACTTATCCAAATTGAATCAAGAAGTTTTGAATTATTTAAAAAGTTCTATAACATATGAGAAAATCGATAAAGTAATCTCAAATCTTCCCACCAAAAAATGTTCTGAACCAGATGGATTCAACACAGAATTGTACCACACATTTAAAGAGCAATTAACACCACCACTCCTTAAACTATTCCATAAAATAGTGAAGGAAGGAATATTTCCAAATTCTTTCTACAAAGCTAATACCATCCTAATCCCAAAACCTAATAAAGATACACTTAAAAAAGAAAACTATAGGACAATCTCTTTGATGAACACAGATGCAAAGATTCTCAACAAAACCTTACAAAGCAGATTCAAAAACATATCAAAAAGATCTTTCACTGTGATCAAGTAGGATTTATCCCAGGCACACAAGGTTGGTTTAACATACACAAATCAATAAATGTAATCCATATAAACCAATCCAAAGTCCAAAACCACATGATACTCTTGAGAGATTCAAAAAAAGATCTTTTGACAAAAACCAACATCCTTTTATGATCAAAGCCCTACAGACAGTTGGAATGGAAGGAACTTACATCAATATAATAAAAGCTGTATACAACAAGCCAAAAGCAAAAAGGATTATACTAAATGGGAAAAAATATGAAGCCTTCCCACTTTGATCAGGAACTAGAGAAGGCTGTCCACTCTCACCACTTCTATTCAGTATTGCACTTGAAGTCTTAGCTGGAGCCACAAGACAAGAGAGAGAAATAAATGGGATTCAAGAACTGTGGAAAAGAAGTTAAGATATCCCTATTTGCCGATGACATGATTGTATACCTAAGAAATTCTAAAAACTCCACCAGGAAACTCCCAGAACTAATAAGTAAGTTCAACAGAATGACAGGTTAAAAATTAATATTCAAAAACCATGGCCTTCCTATATACCAAGGATGAAAAAAGTGAGAAAGTCTTAAGAGAAACAATTCCATTTACAGTAGCCCCTGAAAAAATGAAATACCTTGGTATAAACCTAATCAAGGAAGTGAGAGATTTTTATATGAAAATTTTAAACCCTAAGGAAAGAAATCACAGAAGACATCAGAAGTTGGAAAGACCTCCATGCTCCTGGATAGGTAGAATTAACATCATAAAAATGACCATCCTACCAAAAGCAATGTACAGATTCAACACTATACCAATCAAAATTACAAAGCAATTCTTTATAGAAATTGACCAAACAATGTCAAAATTCATATAGAAGCACAAAAGGCCCAGCATAGCAAAAACGATGCTGAGTAACAAAAACACTGCTGGAGGTATCACCATACCAAACCTTAATCTATACTACATATCCATAGTAATAAAAACAGCCTGGTACTGGCTCCAAAATAGACATGTAGATCAATAGATAAGGGATGAAGATCCAGCTATAAGCTGACACAATTACAGCCATTTGATCTTTGACAAAAGGGCCCAAAAATTCAATGGACAGCATCTTCAACAAATGGTGCTGGCAAAACTGGATATCCACATGCAGTAGATTAAAACTGAATTTATACTTGTCACCATGTACAAATATAAACTCCAAATGGATCAAGAGCCTTAATATTAGGCCAGAGACTATAAAAACCTTAGTAGAAACCATAAGGAATTTCCTCGAGATGATTGGGCTAGGCCAACATTTTCTAAATAGAAATCCAATAGCACAGGCACTACAACCAACACTCAACAAATGGGATCTTATAAGATTAAAGAACTTCTTTTCAGATAAAGGGATTGTAAATCGAGTAAAAAGGCAACCCACAGAATGGGAGAAAATCTTCACTAACCACACATCTGATAGAGGTCTAATATTCAGAGTGCACAAAGCACTTAAAAAATTAAATGCCAAGGAGATAAACAGCCCAACTACAAAATGGGCCGCAGAACTTACAACTTTTACAGGGATGAAACTGAAATGTCTAACAAATACCTTAACAAATGTTCCACATCCCTAGCCATCAGGGAAATGTAAATCAAAACTATGCTAGGATATCATCTCACCCAGTCAGGTTGGCAAAAATCCAAAAGACAGACAATGACAAATTCTGGAGAGGATGTGGGGAAAAGGGAACTCTCATATCTTGCTGGTGGGAATGCAGACTTGTACAATCACTCTGGAGATGAATATGGAGGTTTCTAAAAATAGTTAAGGATAGAAATGCCATATGACCCTGCTACTGGGAATAATCCCCAAGAATATATCATTTCACTACAGTGACCTGAGTACATCCATGTTCACTGCAGCACTATTTACATTAGCAAAGTCATAGAATCAACTAAAATGCCCAACGATTGATGAATAGATAATGAAAATGTTGTACATTTTTACAATGGACTACTACTCACCAATAAAAAAATGAATTAATTAAATCTTCCAGTAAATGAATGGAATTTGAAGAAATTATACACAGCAAAGTATCCCAAGCCATATTCTCCCTTATATATGGATCCAAGTTCCAAACCTTCTTAATGACATACTTAAAGGTAAATCTCTATAACATCCATTATAACTGCAAAGGGAAGGGAAAAGAAGACCTCAAGAGAAAGGAGTCAAAAGAACACAGTTCAATAGAGAAATTAGACCATGGTCATGAACAGCCTGTAAGTAGTGAGACATCTGACACAGCTCACTCTCACTTTCCTTCCTGTTCACTTGGGACAAGAGCTGCTTGATCTCCCCAGTCATGGAAGGGAATAGGGACTGGCAGTTAGATGGTAACTAACCAGAAATTGAGAGAAAGACCCCCAACTCACTACTGTGTCCTACTCCTATTCTTCCCTTTACCTTTAAGTCTCTTCTTATATTGGATCCTCTTTTAAACAACCTTTCATCTTTGTTGAGATGACCTCAACACTCAATCAGGATGTAGCCAAGGGCAGTGCAGGCACAGCAAAACTGAAAACAACCACCAACCCTAATTCAGAACATCAAAGACCCTACAATATTCACCCAGAACCTGAACAGCCAAATCTCTCCCCATCCTAAAGCTCAAGGAATCTTGCAGAAGAGCAGGTGGTAAGACTGTAAAAGCCTAAAGATGGGGAGGACTACCAACAGACAAGATACTCCACTCAAATCTGGGCTGTAGCAGCCAGGATATTGCTACAGTGTGATTTGACCTTGCCGGACCCGCACAGTGGCTGACATGTCAATAAGCCCCCATAGAATAGCATGAATCTCGAGGTGAAGCCTTCAGGCAGTAGGATTCTTAGAGGCAAGGGGTTAGACAGATCTAACAGAGATTCCTATTTGTGGGCAGACCAATGAAGGGCCCCAAGGTATGCCACGAGTCTTCAACCCTCACCAGTGTAAACGACTCAGAGGAAAATTCAGTGCCCATAAGCTGTTCTGGATGGTGGAAGGAGCAGGTGGTAAACACCAAGAGAGGAGAGGGAGAGAAAGAAGAGGGGGGAAGCAAAGGAGGGGAGAATGGAATAGAGAAACAGCGGGGGGGGGGGGGGAGAGGGAGGCGGAAGGAAGGAGATGAGGGTATCTATCCATTGAGCTTGTATAACTAGGTAAAAAATAATTAATTAATTAATTAGTAAGTAAGTAAGTAACCTGGGCCATTTTGTTCATTCTCTTTGGTATTTGTTCAACAAATCACTGTAAGACCTTTTATGTTTGTTTTGTTTATTCATGCAGGTGCACTGTACTACAATTGTACATGTAGAGATCAGAAGACAATTATAGCAACTGGTTCTCTACTTCTACCCTGTGGGCTCCAGAGAATGTTTAAATTCTACTAACATTTCTCAAAGTTGGTTTTCACTTTTCTTTACTCTTCTCTTAGTTCTATTAACTTTTCCTAAAAGAAAAAAATAAGATTTAAAGAGTTTCCTAGACCACACGAAAAAAAAAAAAAAAAAACCTTTTGGCTATTATTTCTGGAAGAACAAGGGTCAATAGTTATGAGAATAATAAAAATCTTCCAGACTAACATTAAGAAGTACGTCAGTCAATGAAGAATGAGTAATTAATGACAACTTAAATTGCAGAAGTAGTATCACTCTACGAAGTTGCATGAACCTGTTCTGAAAGGATCCGGAATACCTGGGCCCCTATCAGAGGCATTTCCCACTCTGGAAATGCAATATTGAGTCTGAAAGAGTCCAGCAACACTGTCATCATTAAACCAACTCTTGCTCTAAATCTTCCCTCTTCAAATTAGCTTTCTGTATAGATTTTCTAAGAGAAACAACACTTTCACCAACTGCAAAAAGTATCTATTTTAAAACCACTCGTATTTCATAATGAAATACACTGATTTCCTAAAGGTAAAATAGAATCTACATTGTTTTGTATCATCTCTGACATCAATGTGTGTCATTTAAACGTTTCTGTACATGCCAACTAATATCCCACAAAGAATGAAGTTGTATGCACTATAATTGGGAAAGAAATTAGTGTACATTCACTTTTTCTACATAAGATATTAATTTTTGTCTGCATTTGTCACAAAATTTGCCACAAAATACCTTTCTAATCATCTTGAATTCTTAGTATCTAGAATCTGCTTTGTCCAACATTAGGGTCTCAAAAGGGGTTAACCTCTTATGAAGTACAGACCAAGTAATGAAAGGGACATCATGAGTTTGACAGTTACTGACTGCTAAGACTTATATAATCCATTATTAAACAGATATGAAAATAATAAAATAATCCTTTTAGATGTATTAATGTCCTTGAAAATGTCAAGGAGAAATGCTTTTAAATGTTATTCTGTATTCAAAGTAAAGGGCACTCACCAGTTCACCCCATCTGCCTCCACCCAGGCAAAGCGGTACTCATTGACCCGGAGCATTAGCTGCAGACAGCCAGCAACACACTGCACGTACTGAGAACTCTACACAAGAACAAACATGCAATGTTAAACTTCAAAGTGCACACATTTCTGTATGAAAAGCCTAGCTTTTTACTAACATTTATTAGCATTTCAGTACCTAAAATCCGTAATACCTTTACAAAAGTCAACCCTTATGTTTGCTTTTATCTTCACCACTTAGAAGTAAAGGTGACCTATGTCTCTCAAATTAAATCTACACAATCCAAGATTACCTAATACATTTAGGGAAATTAAGGAAACGAAGCATCTGTATCTGACAGTTTAATAATAAGCATTTCACCTTATGATGCTTCACACACACTGGATTAGAGGCACTACAAAGAAAATACTGAGCTACAGCATTTTACAAACACCAAAAGATAATTTAAAAAATACAAGTCTATGACTGAGTAAACTTTATGGGAGCTGCTCAACTTTTCCAACACAGTACTCGGTTTCTTCATCCCTGATGAGGACTCCAGCAGGAGGACACCTGGAGGAGCACTGTAGGTTTGTTGGAAATAACAGCATACAATTGACGTGTTCATGAAATCAGCTTTAAAACATCTGGACAGAATATAAAATATCAACTAAACACTTGAAAAGGCCTCCCTGAAGTTCAAAACTTATGTCAGAAACTGTTTAAATCTGAAACCTGAAATAAATGGAAATAACACATCCTAGAGTACAAACCCTTACACTTTTCCAAAGCTAATAAAAAACACCTGACATAGGCTTGTCCAAATATTTACAGTGAGCCTTATATAGTTTAAAAGTACAGAGATAAAAGGAACTGTCAAACTCTGGCCTTCGTAATGAGCAAATAAAAAAATTTAATATCACAGATGCTATAAAAACTCATAAAAAGTAATATACATATACTACTAAATTTAGTGATCCAATTTAAACAATACTTATAAGATCATAACACTTCAAAGAAATTTTCAGTATTCAAATACAAATGTGTGAATAAATATTTAGCAGAAATAGACAAACACTGTATAGAAAAGGTTATGTTCTGTGTAGAATGTAATGAACATACAAATATATCTATAAATATAATTTAATACAGAACATTACCAGTATACATAATTACATAGCATCCTTATTCCAAAAGTTGCTCAGGCTCCAGTAAACCTGGACCCTAGATGAGATACTTCTATACTGTCAAAGGACCTTATGTTTGATGCTTAGATGCAGTACCACCAGTTTATTGAAATAAGTGACAGACAGTATAACACAGTATCCTCTCTGAAGACAGACATCATATCCATCTTGCTCAGAGATGCACTTTCTGTACCATGTACCATATCTAGAAGGCACTCAGTAAATATTTCTTGAGTTAACAAGCAAAAGGTAGTACAAACAAATTCCTATATTAATTCCAAATAAATGGCGCCATGTTAGAGATGATTCAATGCTCTAAAAGTTTAATCAAAATTTCTATACAAGAGGCTGATAAGATGGCTTAGGGATAAAGGTGCTTGCCATCAAGCCTCACAACCTGAGGTAAATTCCTGCAACACACATCATAAGAGAAATCAACTCCCAGAATTTCCTCTGGTATCTACACTTGCACCACAGCACATGAGAATGTACACACACGTACACATAAAGGGCACTCACACACACATGCACACATTTTTAAATTTCTACACAAAATTTTAATACTTCAAAAATGTATACAAAATGTAAGTGGATCAACAGCTCTCCAACCAAATTTATTTTTTAAATAAATTTTTAAAATAAATTTTGCTTGAATGGATATAAAATATAAACATACTGATGTATATTAAGTTAAATACCTAATAATATAAAAAAATGTATACAAAATGTGTCACTATTACCTATCTCTTCCTGCAGCTAGGCCTCAGTATTTGCTGAACCAATTATTGCTCTCACAAAACCTCCTATTTTCTAAATTGAAGTCATTCAATTTGAGAACCAAGACAAATTGAAAATCAATTTGAGCTTATCTATATAAACCTCTTTTACTAGTCAACTTTTCTGAAGTGACAGTTCATCTAGACAGTTTCCACTTAACGTTATAAAATCATTCATTTCTGGGGCCAGAGAGATGGTTCAGAGGTTAAAAGTGCCTTACAAGCAGAAGCACCTGGGTTCGGATCCCATATTCCACATAAAAATGCCAGGCATCTGTCTCAAAAGTCCTGAGTTTGGATTTCAGATCCCACATAAAAATGCCAGGTGGAAATAGCAGTGGCCTGCACTTCCAGCTCTGGAATGCAGAGCCTAGAAAAGTCTAGAGCAAAGCAAAAAGGAAGTAAAGCATTCTAGGATGATTACCAGTGTCATCCTTGGGCTTCCATAGGCACACATAAATACACACACACACATACACACACACACAAATAAATTTTTAAAATTTCATTTCTGCACTTGTATTTAGGTTGGACTACCCAAAATTTCAAAGAAAAAAAGTGTTTAAAATACAATCATATAAATTATACTGGTAATTGTCAAATGGTACTTGTACTTGGTGAACAATGACCTAGAAACAAGGAGTTTCTTTGTCTCGTATTCAAGCATGTTTGTTTCAAATGTTCTCCAAGGCTCCAGCTCCAGGCCCCATGCAACAGTTAAGCACATAAAAACCACTGCACCCTTGCGAACGGCTAGAAGGTAAAGTAGGAGGTAAAGCATTTTCAACAGAGTTCACTGTTGTTTATCCCAAGGTATTCCATGATGGAAACAGGAAGCCAGAAGTTTCATCTGCAGAAGGGATGTTCGATCTGGAATTCTCATCAAGAAACTCCAACATAACTATTTGAGACACTTCTCAGCCATTTCTTCTGGATCTTGTGAGTACCCAACTTGATGAAGTTTTGCTTTATATTGTTTGCTGTTTATTACTCTCAACTGGAGCTCTGTTACTTTCAATAGACGTAAGTGCCTGATTTGACATTATGCTAACTACTAGGTTCTATATGTTCTTTAATTTGTGAAATAATAAACCTGCTTATTTGAAATCCAAAGTACAGGTATCCTAGATTATTCTTTGGACAGAACAGATACTCACTGCCATTGGTTCCTGAATGTTCCTTTTTAGTCATAGATACTTCTCTGTTGTAAGGTATCATTTTCTGTACTCAAAGCAATTTTTTTTTTTTTTTGCTTAAAATATTCTTATTCAAGTTTTTATCTGACAAAGCAAAAGGTCCTGAGTTTGGACCCCCAGATCCTAGGTAAAAATGCCAGACAAATATGGTGGTGGCCTATAATTCCAGCTCTGAATGGTAGAGCCTGGGAATCCCCAGAACAAGTAATAAGGTTAAAAAAAAAAATGAGATTTACTGGTAAATGGATGGAGCTGGAGGGAATGATCCTAAGTGATATATCCCAGACACAGAAAACCAGACATCGCATGTTCTCTCTTACAAGTGGAACCTAGTACCAAGTCCTCATAAAGATACACTCAAGGGGAAATCGCTATAATACCCATTATAACCCCAAAGGATCATAATTAGGAGGATAGGGAAAAAAAGACCTCAAGAGAGTGGAGATAAAGGAATACAGTTAATTAGATAATAAAGATTACTGTCAAGAAAGGTCTGTAAGTATTGAAACATCTAATCCTGTCCAGGAAAGCCAGTCTCTTTCCTGTCCACTGCTGACTGAACTGGTTAGCACCATGGGAGGTGGGTTAAAAGGCAGGGGGTTGGTTGCCTGGAAGCTGATCCCACATTCTACTGTGTCCTATTCTGTTCTCCCCTCTCCTTTAGTCTTTTCATACACAAAGACCTTCTTTAGGGGCTGGAGAGGAGCCTGTGAATCCCGGGGCTGAGTAAACAAGGAGGAGGTGGAGGCAGTCCAGAGTGGTTCCCAAATTCGCCCATGATTCTACACACACACGCACGCACGCACGCACGCACGCACGCACGCACAATTGAATAAATAATAAAACATAAATTTAAAAAAAAGACCTTCTTTAAAGTTTTTTATCTTTGGATAGGAGAGGATCTGAACACCCAGATAAGACTCAGCCTTGTGTAGCAGAAAAACAATGAAATAGACAATAGCCAACTAAAATGCTGAGTACTAGCAATCCTATAATGTTCACCGGGAATCAAACTAAATCTCTCTCCATTATAAACTCAGAGAACTTTGTGAAAGAGAAGGCGATAAGAATGTGATAGCCTAAAGATGGGGAGGTCCATCACAAAACAAGACACTCCACTCAAGATAGGACTGCTGCAGCCAGGAACTCACTTCAATGAGACTTGACTCTATCAGACCTGCACAATGGCTGACATTTCAACAAAGACAAGCAAGGTTCAAGAGAAATAAATTCAAGCAGTAGGATCTTTAGAGGTTAGGGTTAGACTGGTAAAGGGGAGTGCCCATATCAGTGGTCCACCCAAGGAAGGAAGAATTCCCACCAGAGCAGATGATCTAGAGGGAAATCCAGGATCCATAGAGCCTGATGGTCAAGAGGGAGGGAGAGAAGGGGGAGGAAAAGAAGGGAGGAAAGTGGAAGGAAGGAGTAATTATTCCTACTCATTGTGCTTATTAATTTTATTAAATAATAAAATAAATTTTTTTAAAAAGAATGATTCTCAATATCACCCTTGGGCCTCCACAGACATATACACTCAAGTACCTTCCTACACACATATGTACACACACAAAACACATGCACCATATAAACATACATAAAATAAAAATACAACTTAAAAAAGTGCTTTTGACAAAGAAGACTCAGTAACATGTATTTATTTTTCAAAGTACCTTCAAATAAAAATGCAAAGTCCCCACATTAAAGGTGAAAATAAAAATTTAATAACAAAGTTAATGACAATAGTAGCACATTACTATTACAGTCATTCCTTAAGATAACAGACTCCAGATTAGAAAGCTGATAAAAATATTTTTAAGTTAAAATAGTGAGTTAATGGTCAGTGAGACAGCATAGCAGTTAAGGCACCTGCTCTTAAGACCTGTAGACCTGATTTGATCTCCAGAAAGCCACATACATAAAAATAAAGGTGAAAGTCACTCTTTGACTTCCAGCTCTATGCCATGGCATGCATTTTCTCACCCCCATCCCACCTCAAATAAATAATTTTTAAAACAAGTAAAATAGTTAAGAGAAAAACAAGAAGCAAAAATCATCCTATAAGAAATCTAATAAAGTAAGAAATGCTAGTGAAAAACCTTTTTTATTGCCCTCAATCAGAAAACAACAACAACAAAAAAAAAACATGAAGTGAATCACCACTGGCTTGGAGAAAAAGCTATAGCTAATACTTTGATAAAGGCAAGATTCTTGAAGACAGAAGTTAATATTTAACAGAAATTGTGAAAAAAATGAAAACATAATAGAATATTCCCATTTCTGCTCTCATGAATATGCCACTACAAAAAGAAGTGTTCTGATGAAAAGAAAGAAATGCTGGGTAAGAGGAGAGAAGTATCTTAAGCCTTCTACCATGTACAGGGAAACATGAATTTAAGTCTTCTAAAAATGCTTTATGTGGAAATTATTCTGCCTGCTTTGCAAATGGAGAATCATTTAGTGAGATGATATATTTTCCAAGTCCAAACAATGGTAAAGGCACGCTGAGACAGGGAGAAGACTAATGCTCACTGTGGAGCAATTCCTTCTGCATTGTGCTATATGTGTCATTTCATTTTACTATGGCATCAGAATTGCTGATGGTGAAAACTTTCACACTTCTATACATAGACACAATGAGGTACAGAAATAAGCCATGTTTCTAAGAAACCTTTTCTCTATGGGTTGTGAGAATTACAGTGTCCTTATTTTATTTTTTGATAGTGAAGCCTGCTGTTAAAATAAGAAATTTCAAAGTTAGCAGTTGTAATATTCATTATTGATGTTTAAAAACTGAAAGAGAACAGCTTGAGATAACACAAGAAGTCAACTCTCTTTGTATCTGAACTTCCATTCTTTGCACTGCACACACATTTCAAATGAGAATTCATAATACCAATCACATGCTAGGCAACAAATTTTAGTGATTAAAACAAAACAAAATGTTTTACTTCTGTCATGGTTTGAAATTTGTCACCCACAGACTCATGTGTTTGAAAAGGTCATGGCACCTTAGCAGGTGGGACCTTGCTGGAGGAAGGAAGCCAGGGGGTGGGCCTTGAAGTGGATTAACTCCACCCTACTTCCAAGAGAGATCAGCTCTAATAGTGGCAGTCTTGCAGCTCTCAGTTTCCATGAAGGACGTGACTTAGACTATTTCTAGTTTCTTTCACCAGCATGCCATTTCTGCTATAAAGGACTGTATCTCTTCTCTGGAATCTCCCTGTTCTCCCTTTAAGTTGCTTGACTTTGGGTGTTCTCTCACAGCAACAGAAAGAGTAACCAGTATAGAAACTGGTACCACAGAAGTGGGGTATTACTGTATGAGATTAAGAGAATCTGGTATCAAAAAGTAAAGTTGAAAGAAGCTGGTATTCAGCAGTATGGCCAATGGCTGTAATGTGGCTAGTGTGACTTTTGAAATGTTTATTGGGAGAAATATGGAGAACTTGGAAACTCTGTGCAGGCAAAGTCTTTACATCTTGGTGACAGGACCAGAAGGGTCATTCTTGTGAAAGCTTGGAAAATAGTAAAGCTGTTAGAGATGCAGGCAGTGGAAGTCCAGCTTGTGATGGTCCAGAGGGGAACAGAGACAAGGGACAAATGTATTATGTGCTGGCGGATAATTTGATCAGTTTTACCCTTGTTCTGAATGCTTGCCTGAAGTTAAATTCGAGTGCTTGGTGGAGAAACTTTGAAGGCAATGTAGTCTTGACAGTGTGTCATGGCTGCTTTTTAGTGCTCTTGTTCAGATTTAAGAAAAAGAGCAAGGAATCAGGCAGAAAGAAGTAAAAGCTATGAAGTTTGAAAAAAAAAGTGAGGGCACGTCTACAGAAATGCAGACAACAAAATGGTGACTATTGTAAAAGAGATTAGCTCCATTAATAAACTCTTGTTCAGAGTTAATTAAAAGAGCAAGGAATTAGGCAAAAAAAAGTAAAAACTGTGAAGCTTACAGTCAATGCAATATCATCCACATGGTATTGGCTTCAGAGGCATCAAAGATGCAAGACAGAGGAGGTCATGGATCCCTTCTCCCAAGGTTTCAGAGAATGGTGGAAGCCAGGCAGCATGTGGCAGAAAGCTACAGTTTAGAGACCCAAGAAGGGCGACTTGTATTGCCTGCCACTGAGAAGTCAAGATGTTAAAGATGCCAGAGCCAATGTGGGACATCTGTCAAGGAAAGCTATAATTTGTGGGAGGAGTCAGCCTAGGAGCTATGAGCAGCTGTGTTGCAGTCCTTTGGAACTGAGATGATTTCAACAAGAAGTTCACCTGATGGAAATGGAGCTACAGAATTTGGAGTTTGCCCTGCTGGTTTTGTCTTTTGATTTTACAGGAGACTTTGGATTTGGATTTTTGGACTGTGTTGGGACTTTTAAAGTTGGATTGAGTATGGTTTGCATAATGAAATGTCAATAAACCTGTGGAAGCCAGGAGTAGAATGTCATGGTTTGAAATGTATTCCCCATGGACTCATGTGTTTAAAAAGGTCATGGGAGGTGGGGCCCTGAAGGAAGAAAGCAGTCACGGGGGATGGGCATTGAGGTGGATTAGCCTACTTCCAGGAGAGGTCTGCTCCAACAGTGGCAGTCTTGCAACTCTCACTCTCCATGAAGAATGTGACAGCCTGTTTCCAGCTTCTGCCAGTCAGTCAGGCCTTTACATGAAGGACTGACTTTCCTTCTGGAACCATAAGCTAAATAAATCTCCCTTTCTCTCTTTAAGTTGTTTGACTTTGGGTGTTCTCTTGCAGCAACACAAAGAGAAACTGATATAACTTCTAAATACATGAGAGGAAATATCACTAAATTTTCCACACTGCTGCAAATGCAAACTCTTACTATGTTAAAGTAGAATAATCACACACACACACAAATGTGCGAGCAAGGGCAGGTCGCATACATGAATAAAAGTCTTGTACTCAAATACTTCATTTCATTTTCTTTTGCTGTCCTTATATAAATCCAGAAAATTCTTCCAAAAATCTGATTTGACAAACAAAACTCTTAAGTTACTATTCTTTAATATTCATTCTGTATGTACATTTTTAAAATTCCTAACACTTAAAAGTAACTTTGTGATAAAAACATAAAAAAATGAAAACTGTCAAGAACTGCCTAAGTATATAACAATGCTCTTGAAACTTACACAGTAAGGTTAAGTACAGTACACTCCCATTCCACTCCAGATGTGTTCCAAG
The DNA here is from genome assembly GCA_023101885.1 of Typhlomys cinereus. Lineage (NCBI taxonomy): Eukaryota > Metazoa > Chordata > Mammalia > Rodentia > Platacanthomyidae > Typhlomys > Typhlomys cinereus. The sequence goes on from JALPQD010000124.1 coordinate 3,528,833, forward strand.
ACCTCTGGCAGAGCCTGAAGCTACATAGTACTACACCCTCTTTTTCCGTTTTTGTCTTTATAATTCCTACAGATGTAAACAATTATGTTTAATTTATAACTTAGGGACAGTAAGTAACAATAGTGAAATAGAACAACTAAGTAGGCTAATTTATTTATTAGCTATTTAAAACTTATGAGTTTATTTCTGGAATTTTTCCATTTAATATTTTCAGACTGTAGTCATCTCCTGATAATTAAACCACAAAGGAGAAGCTACTGTAATTTACTTTGAGTAAATGTGGGTTCCAAAGTCACAACTCACCAATTAGAGCAGACTACAGTTTAGGAACAAGATTGTAGAAACTGCTGAGACTGCTTCTGAAATGATAAAAAGCTAAACCAAGGACTTCATCTCTCCCATTAAGACTACCAGGAATAACAGCCATTAAATTAAAAACAAAGTCAAGGAGCAAAACTAATTCCATTAGCAAGGATATCCGAATGGAGCACCTGACAAGTACTGTGCCTAATCTAAGGACAACTCTGTAAACCATGTGTAAATAGAGTGCCTTGTCCTAATGTCCCAAGCTGGATGTGTTTTTCATTAAAGCTCCGACCTATTTGCTACCTTTTTTTTTTTCTTAATTCAATTGTCCATGTACGTGCGCAAGTATGTGTGTGTGTGTGTGTGAGTGTGTGTAGAATGAAATATTTGAATGACAATAAAAGTCAATGATTTGAAAAAAAAAATTATGCTAAGAGAAAGCAGTCTGTCACCAAAAATGGGAAACACACTTTCATTTATATGAATAAGTCCAAAAGAGGGGAATCCAAAAACAGAAAGTGGATCAGAACTGCTAAGAGTTGGAAGGATTACTAGAATGGGAAAGACTGTTAACAGGATGATTTTAGTTTGGGACATGCAAAAAATGTTAACGTAGTATGAGAAAATGGTCTACAACTTCAAAAATACAAACCATTGAACTTCAAATGAATGAGTATTAAAGTGCAGGAAATATACCTCAGTATGACTATGAGAAACTCTAAATAAAGCAGAAGTTACTTCCCCGTTCTCACTAGTCACATGTAGTTAGAGGCTAACACTCAGAAAGATAGATAAAAGCCTTTTGTCATCACGGGAAGCTGCATTAGATGGAACTGCTTCAGAGCAATAAAAGGCAAGACATAATGAGCAACGAGAATCTGGAAACTTAAGTCACATTCTACCAGGAAGACGATGTCCATCTTATAACTTATGGTAGAAAGGGTCTACAATAAATGTAGATAAAGAACAGAACAGCCAAACACAGACAAGGCAGCCATCCTGTTCTCCTCGGCACGTGCACGGAAGAAGATAGAAAGAATGTGAGGATTTATGTTTTTCTCCTGCTTTTATTTCTTTTCCCCCAAGCTAAATCTTTGAAAGTTTGAAAACATCACAGTATTCTCTGGTTGGGGCATCAGGCCAGAAATGCACTTCCAAGCCTGGACTGCTTCCTCAGAAGAAAAGGTTTTCTATAACTCACTTTCAAGAACCAGTTAGGAATTTAGACAAGAAAAAGGAAGTATAGGGTGCGACAAAAATGACATATTTAAAGAGAATTCTATTCATATCCTGTTCATTAAATAAAGCTGCTCATAATAACACATTCCTAAATGATGATAACAATGCTTCTGCAGTACTTTTTGAAAGGCCGGAATTACAATTCTGATTTTGCAACCTAACTTCTGCTTTATACTGCCATCAAGTGGCAATATTGTGTCATACAGTTTACAAAACCACCTTTCATGATGAACATTTTAAAGACATTTTAGGACATGATATAAAGACATCAAAAAAACTGAGTATGTAATGTGCACAAAGAGATGCCTAAAAATTCAATTCCAATTATCTTGTCTTCAGAACACCTTTCTTACTAAGCAACTCATTTCATTGGAATTTCTCACTCATAGTCATATGGCTTTGGATAAGCCATATGTACATTTTATACATTTTCTAGCTGCTTAGTCTCATAGTTTAGGCATAAAATATGACTTACATTGAAGGCAATGATACCTGAATAATTAATAATTAATAATATGTAAATGTAAAATGAAGAAAACAGTGGCAGGCACATAGTAAGTGCTCAATAAATATCAGCTAACTTACTAAGATCAAAACAGGAGCATCAGAAGAAAAACTGAAGTTCTAGTCTCAATTTAAGTCTGTTTTTCAAGTTGACAGTTATTTGGAAAAGAAAAGCCTTCAGAAAAGTCAAAAAAGCACTAAAGAGAAGGTGGGACCCCTGAGGCTAATTCTTTTTGGGACAGATTTACATGAATCTACCAAATAAACCATTTACACTAATATAGCACCAACTCAACCAATTCTGTTTTTCAAATATAACAGACAGAAAAAAGAAAAAGAAAACATCATACAGTGCACCTATACCTCCTTATAAGCTTCAACAGCTTATAAACACTTTTAACAACTACTAAAATAAGGGAAATTTTTCACAAAATGATTCTGAAAATGTATAAAATACAAAATGTTTGACATTTTAACAAAAGTCACAAGAAATAAAGACTGTCGATTTGCATGTTTACCTATGAATGAACAATTAGATCTCCAATCTACTACTTTCCCCACTCTGGCCACAGGAAGCTCATCTAGTTCTATGCCTTGCTCTGACTCCACTTCAGATTCCCTTCCCAGGCCTAACACAATGTCGGGGACAGTCTGGATTTGAAAGAGGGTTCTGAAGCCATTTTCAGCCTCAAAACAAACATAAAGGGCAGCTTTTCCAACATAATCAATATGGACATTAAACAGCTTATACAAAACTTCCTTCAGGTCTACTTTAGGGACCTTCTGGATACCAAAGGAAATTTTATCAAATGATGTTACAAGCCCCTAACTATTTCTATTATTTTTATGTAACTCTCTACTGGCCTTAATGATATCCATTGTTACTTGTCCAAATTTATGGTAATTCCTGAGCTATTGGAATATAGCTAAGTCAAACCATGTGCAAATAAGAAAGATAATGTCACCCAAGAAAGAACCTAGAGATCCATAATTAGTCTTGACCTTTAGCCTATTAAAAGGTGGGAAGACACTGGTAAGGAAGAAGAGTCAAGGAACCCAGGTTTGATCATCACAGTACACACAGAGTCCTAAACAACAGAGTGCAGGAACATGTTCTAGCGATGTCAGCTGACTGAATGCCTAATGGAATGATGCATTGTACACCTGTTGTTCAGAAAGACTAAGACAGGCCATCAGACAAGCAAAGTGTGATTCAAGTAATATTTTGTTTGCTGCACCTGCTGTGAATCTGAATTCAGAACTAAAGTAGTCTGAAAAATGTAAAAGGGAAGTATAAGACTCACATCTGCCATTTAAAAAAAGTCATCGATACAACCCTATTTATAGTGTAGTTTTATAGCATCATTAGTTTAACTGGAGATGAACATCAGACCCTAGAATTTACATTTGGGAAAGTTTATGATTTTAAAGTTTAAATCTTTATGACTCTGGAGCACTTGTTTTCAGGATGTTAGACCAGTGAATTAAGGAGGAATGTACTTACATCACTTGAAGACACTGTTCCTGTTTCAACAGCCACACCGCTGCCACGCAGTTTCTATTATGAAATAAATGACTTATTACTTAGTTTTTATCAGCTTATGAAAGAAAGCTGATTGGATTTTATTTTCCACAATTCTACTTTATAAAAAGCATGAGGATGATATAAAATATTCTAGGTAATCAATAAGTAACTACAATGGAATGATCTGAACTCAATGTTAAACACAAAAATAGTCTCAAAAGTGAATCTAGCAAAAAATTCAGTCTCAGCATTTCCTAACACTGAATGGCCTTTCCAATCATGACTGACATACACATTGTATTTTCTATAATATATTTTTGGCAAAGCTTTGTGAAATAGGTGTCTGATAACAAGAGGAGATGACCTAAGTCTTAAAACTAGGTTATGCATAGCAATGCCAATGAGTGATCTTAACATTCAACATCTCAAAAGTTATGCACAAATGAATAAAGAAAATTTAAGATACTAAATCAAGGACTGAGAGTTCAAGAAAAAACTGATAAATGAATTTCTAAAAGATAATGCTTGCTCTGTTTTATTCAAAACAACTAAGTACCAGGCAAAAACTGCCATATAAAATAAAGGAAAAAATGCAAACTTATAACGAACTGTGCTTTTAGCAAAGTTTACTTTCACTAGAACAATGAGTATACGGGAGGAAATGTTTTGGTAGAGAAAAGACTTTACATAAAACACCATTAAAGGCATTTAAGCAAGGGAACAAATAAGATTACGAATAATCCTACCTTTCCTTAAGCAAGAGATCTACCATTTAATCTTGACAGAAGGCTATGGAAGAATTTTCTGCTCACAGCAAGAAAGACATGTGATCAAATCAAGCAGAAGCAGTGACCAGACTCTGAAAAGCAAAGGCAGACTGTCTGGTACCCTCAACAGGTACCTGGAAAGCAGGAGGACTTGCAAAGCAGAAATGTCAAGCCACATCTAAAAGTCAAAGACTGGTACAAAGAGTGCACTGGAAAGATACAAAAAAAAGGAAGAACATTCAGTAACACTAGGAAGCACAATTTAAATGAAAACTGCTTTAGTCTTACAAATGCTTCCTTTCATTAGTGAGGAGAGATGTATCTTCCCCCAGTTGTTGATATGGTTATAACATCATAAGCATAAAATGGCTATTAATCATTTTAGGAGTGGTAACATCTGTGAGACAGTATATAAATGGAAGTTCTATGAGCAATGTTTAAGGGTAAACTACCCAAGAAGATTGTATGAAGCTTCAGCACTATACTGTCTCCTGGCCCAGTTTTCATTTTATGACTTTATCTACAATGGAGCCTTCCCCAAACTAACATTATAACAAAATGGTAATCATTCAAAAGGACACGTAATTAAAAAAAAAAATGGAGAAGGATGGGATGTTCCCTATTTTGCTAAGCATTCTGATTCCAAAAGACACACATTTAGAAATTTAAATTTTTATTTTTATAAACAACTTGTCATGCTTTAAATATTTTTTAAAAATATCTCAATAAAATATGTTAACTAGTGACTCATACAAAAATACTTTGTAATATTAAGCCTACAAAAGGGTTAAATTCGATGGTGACATTAAAAAACTTTAATATAAGGCAGGAAATAAGACAAAAAAGTAAATCTAAGCAAAATGTCAGTGTCTCACATGCCTCAAATTAAAAATCTATTAAAATAGGATTAAATGAATTGTAAATTCAAATTAAAAATCTATTAAAATAGGATTAAATGAATTGTAAATTACAACTTTACAAAAATGCATTCCAACAAAACATTTATTTACAACCTAAAGTTAAAAACACAAAAAAATCAATATTGTTCCTCTTGGTTTAATTCCTCCCTACTACCCACCCTACACACACCAAAATTTTATCTTCTATCTTTTCTTCCTCCATCCACCTTCATTTGTCTCCATTTCTGAGCATCAAATCCTACCAAACCTTCCACCTACTACTGGAACCCTAAAACAAAACAAAACAAAAAAAAAGTCAGAGAGGAAGTATAAACATCCCCTCTCTTGCTCCATTCGAAGGAATCATGAAATACTGTCACTTGCGCAGGCATTACTCCAAGCTCTCTTTCTCTATGGAGAAGCAGAGTTACAGGGACCTGGACACTACCAAGATGATAATGAACAGGTTTCAAGTCTTCATACCTCCTTTTGTTCCCATTTAATATCAGTCTCACTTTGAGACTGTGGGAACAAGCCATTGTGTAGCAGGACCAGTAGCAGGATTGGGCAGCCCGGGGCTTGCCAAGGAACACCTGGCAGCCTAGCATAGATTCCTAACCAAGATAATGGCAATCTGACTAATGATCTATAACGTGTTATTTGTAGTTTGAAGTCTGGACCAGTTTATTTACTGGTGCAACTGGTTAATAAACAGCTTAACCTAGTTATGTAAGCAAAAACGCATAAAAGACCTCAGTAAAGACCTTCAGAGCTCTCTCTGCCAGACTGAGATTTCTTCTACAAATGTTTGTGGTTCGAATTCCTTAAGCTAAGATGGGAGCTGCATCTGAAAGCCACTTGCCCCAGAGCTGGCCCACACACTCTCTCTCCTGATTCACAATTTTTTTTTAACATGAGCACACTCAAGGGAGTTCTTCAGTTCTCCAAGCTGATCCTGGCAGGCACCTAGAAGAAGATACTCCCTGACCACCGAAAGGCAAGAAAGAGAAATTCCAAGCAGCAGAAAGACAGTTAAGGTCTGAAGAGGAGTCAGTCAAAGAAACAGGAAGTAAAGAATGGTACCATATGTTCCAAACAGCCTTACTTAAGTATACTTTTTGGAATATATCATATTTACCACAAATACCTTAGGAGAACATGGATTTTATATATAGTCCTTTCAAAGATACTAAAGAAATTCTTGTTACCTGTGAACTCAGTTGAGTTTTTATCCAATTGAAATAATAATTTAAGTCACTTCCTTCCATCAATTCTTTCCCCCAAGCTGCTAACTTGGCAATGATTCTTGCTGCCTGAAAATGAATGAGTAACACATGAATACCATAATCACATAATATCCTTAAAAATCTAAAACTTATAACAACTTTGCTGTATAATTTTTTAAACATTCAATTTCTACAAAAAATAATGTACAATTAATTTCTTAAGACTTATTGTGAGGGGCTGGAGAGCTAACTCAGGAATTAAGACTGCCTCACAAGTAGAAGTTCCTGAGTTTAGATCCCAAGTCCCACATAAAATCGCCAGGCAAAAACAGCCTTGGCCTGCATTTCTGACCCTGGTGGGCAGAACCTGGGAAATCCCAAAGGGAAGCAAAAAAGAGTTAGAAACAATCCAGGATGACTCCCGAAGTCAGCCTTGGTCCTCTACAGGGCACACAGTTCTCTCTCTCTCTCTCTCTCTCTCTCTCTCTCTCTCTCTCTCTCTCTCACACACACACACACACACACACACACAAATAAAAAGTTTGTAAAAAAAAAAAAAACTTATTTTGAAACACAAAACATTCAAACTATACTTTAAAATATTTTCTTGAAAGTGAACAAAAGGGATGGAAGGGATGGCTCAATGGGTAAAGTGCTTGCCACACAAATTTGAGTTCAAATCCCCAGAATCCATAAAAAGCTGGACATAGTGCACATCTGTAATCCCAGAGTTCTCGTGGTAAAATGGGACGCAAAGACAAGATGGCTCCTAAAAGTTCACGGGTCAGCTAATCTGGTATACACAGCAGCAAAACACAGATGTTGTCTCAAGATGGAGGATAAGGAATGACACCTAAGATTGTCCTCTGACCACCATACATGTGTATGCATACACACACATATATATTAACACATATCATGTACATATACCATAATCACCAAGATAAATTTTTTTAAAATGAAAACAATAGAAAAGATAAATTACTGTAAAAATTATATAGTATTCAAGCCAGTAAGATTGTTCTAGGGAATATAGGTGATTATGTGAAAACCTGGAGACTTGAAAAAAGTAAACAACTTCCAAATTTGTCCTCTGACCTCTGTATGCACCATGACACAATATACCATTGTATGTCATGGCATTCGTGTGCCCTCTTCCCAAAATAAACTATCTAAACAATTTTAAAAAGAAAAGATTGCATGTCATTCCCTAGATATTTTGCTTGTCAAAAGTAAGATTTGGAGTTGGGTAGTGGCACAATCTTGTAATCCCAGAGCTCTGACGCTGGGGAGGGACCACAAAAGAGAAGTACATGTTTGAGGCCAGCCTAGGCTCCCTAGTGTTGGGCTATGTAGTAAGAGTCTGTCACAAAAAGTGAAGTAAAAGTGAGCTTGGAATTCATTTTAAGACTAGCAAAACACTTTCACAACAGACAACTGACTCAAAGGGGGTCCCTATTAGGAACTTGAACACTAAAAATATGTCAGCAGCACATGCACAAACAAAAGGAAAAGATAAAGGAGCAAGAAACCTGACATTTCCACTCCTAACATAATCTCCATCAGCAAATGCTAACATATCAACAGCCTGATGCCTCACAGTTTAAAAGATTGGCCAAAACTAATTTAAATCAAGAAGTTAATTTAGGAACTAAAGAATATAAAGACAGCTCACTTGGTAGAGTACTTGCCTGGCACACATCAAGTACCAGGTTCAATCCCCACCACTGAGCATGGTAGTGCAAACCGGTAAACCAGCATCAAGAGATGAAGGCAGGAGAATCCCTAATTCAAGTCATCCCTAGCTATATGATAAATTCAAGGCTGGCCTACTGTGCTGAGTTTTTCCTTTCCCATAACATGATGCTTGGCGTTTGCCCCTAATCTAACCTGAGGAGGATTCTGTATAACAATTGGAAGCACTCTATCCTAAAAGAAGGCTCATGAGACTCAAAAAATAAACAATAGGAGGTCTCCAGAAGTTCCTGAAATTAACAAGACAAAGTAGTAAACAACTCCTAGAGGAAGAGGATGCCTGAGCCAGCCCAGAAATACTGAAAAAAACTGAAAAGCCCAGTTGGCTACCAAGTCAGAGTTCTAACCAGGGTTGCACAACTCCCACCAAGATTGAGATAGGTCTTTGGTGATATGGTTGTCTTTGAATTATCCATGATCCTGTAAGCAACTCTCACCCATACTCCGGTAAGTAACACAAACTCATTGGTTTACCAAGTTGGACTTTCTTATAATCATACTTTGGTCTTTCACCAGATCTATATCTGGAGTTAACAGGTGTTTGTGTGGCATCTCCCCAGGAAAAGTGTCACATAGCACCAGCCTGGAATACACACCAACAACTTTGGGTTGCCACATGTATGCACACATCTGAGCACATGTTACCACAAACAGGAATACACATACACACACGTAACATACATACACACACCTACACGGTTTTTTCTGAAAAATACAGTTTAAATTATAATACTTTCTTTCAAATTTCTTTTCGCAAATGCGCTATAATATATATGACATATGAAATTATTGTAAAGGAATATATGGAAAAGATAGAGGAACACATTTGCACAAAAATGTTGTGACTGTGGTTCTTCACCTGAAAAATGTAAGGCATTTACTAACACATCGCACAGCCCACTCTACACTGGAAATACAAAGGTTTATTCTTTCAACTGTTCTCGCACTCATTCCTTCTCCAAACAAAATGAAAGATTCTCCTGCCCTATAAACTAAGTTCAAGGTCTGCAGAAGGTCCTGAGTTCAGATCCCAGGCCCTACATAAAGACTAGGCAGAAAAGGTAGTGGCCTACACTTCTAGCCCTGGTAGGCAGAGCCTGGGAAATTTCAGAGCAAAGCAAGGAGGTAGAAGCGATGATTCCCGAAGTCAACTTTGGTCTTCCACAGAGACACAGTGCCCTCTGATACACACACTCTCTCTCTCTCTCATACACACACACACACACACATACACACACACACAAAAATAAAATAAATATAAACTAAATTCAAAACAAAAGGCTTAAGGTATTAAAAATAAACTGCTTAATTAAAATAAATCAAAATACAGTAGATATTTCAGAACAAAATTTAATTTCTACATAGTAAAATGTGATTTATTCTGCTTAGGATAATTCTGAATTGTCTGCACATATAAATGCACCATGCACTTCAATATTAATGAGCTCATTATACACTCATTAAATTTATCCACTCCGTTAAATTTCACAACTGCATTAGACCACTATCTCCTTCTGCTCTCCAATGTCTCCTATTATTTAGCACCACTAAGGAAAGCAGTTGCTCCTCTAGGAACAGGCAAATTACCAAAGTCAGAAACAACCCAGATTTGCTTTTAACAAAGATCACAATGCATTTATGTATATGCACATGTATATGTGTGCTGTGGTTTAAACTGAACTGTCCCAAGGGTTCATATGCTTAAACATCTGATATGAACAAGTGGGACCTTCTTGGGAAGTTGCAGAACCTTCACAAGTAGAGTCTAACTGAAGAAAGTGGTTCTCTGAGGGTGGATGGGGGAGGGACTTGAAGTTATATGTAATCCCACCATGTTCCTTATCTACTCTATATCCTGGTCAGTTGTGATGTGAGCAAACAGTTGTCACACTCTCCTGACATGCCACACAGAACAGCCTATTGTGATTCCTTCCAACATAACGGGTTTTAACCCTTCAAACTGTAAGCCGAAGAGAAAAAAAAAAAAAAACTCTCCTCCCTGAAATTGTTTCTTATCAAGTATTATACCACAAAAACAATGAAAGTAACCAATACAATACACGTAAAACAATGTGTTCAAACCAAACTTACCATGTGAACAGTAAAGGGATCCTGGCGATTCAGCATGGGCAGAAAGTAGGGCCAGGCAGTGCTCTTGCTTCGCTTTGCATAGTCAAAGAAAATGCTGACACGCTGGTGGTTTTCCTAGATCAGAAAAAACAGAACTGTGTGCTCTTTCTCAAGCATTCATTTATGACCCAGCAATGTGTGCTTTTTCTACTGCATATGTACAATTTGTATTTCTGTCGAGAGGGAGGGGATGGCAGAATCGACAGTATTTCACAAACTAATCTTTTAATCACTCACTGATTTAATTCATAATGTTAGCATTATAATTTATATTCCTGCTCAAGAGAGAACTCGAGTCAAAAAACATACACAAACAATTCTATACCAGTCAAGCTATTTTATACATATGAAGACTACAGAAAAATTATTAATGAAAATTTGGAGAATACTATACCCTTAAAACCAAGAGACCTCTAGGAACAGCAAGAGGATAAACGAAGGAAATGTAACAAAAATGTAGGAATAGAAAAATAATCCACAGATATGAAATGTTCTGACAAGTTGAAAAATATACAAATAGAGTATGAAGAGAAGAGAAAAGGAAACTAATTTTGTTTGTTGTTGCAAATCAAAAACAGTGTTAAAATGATAGTTACAAGCTTGTACTAGTAAGGTTAAAGTGGCAAGATGGTCAGTTTGAGGCCTGACTGAGCTATGTTACATAGAGAGATCCTGTCTCAGAACAAAAAGATAAAACAAACTATTAACAAGTCACACATTAACGACATTGAGAAGTGTAAATTCAAAGACTAATAACAAGTATGCCAAAAAGATTTTATACTAAACATAGACAAAAGGTTTATTATATAGAAAAACTAAAAAGTTAACAAAATATACACAACTAATTATAGAAAAAGTCAGTGTAATAAGAGTTGGAATAAAACTTCTTAGTACTACTTATAAATTTTATGAAGCAGACTGCTTAGTACACATACTAAAGCAAAAAGGAATGTGATGTAGCTCAGTTGTACAAAGAAGTCCAGAAAGGAGGAAGAGAAATGAAGAGAGGGGAAGGGAGAAGGGAAAGTGTTCATCTTACAAAATGAGACCCAAGGCTATACTACACACAAGCGATGTAGTATAAAATAAAATCACATTCACCTGAACTGGAGATAACCAGAGATATAGGATCACTGTAAACAGTAAGAAACCAGGTAGTTGGACTTGATGGCACAGTATAGGGAAAGTTCCAACGAGAAGATCGAGAGACAGTCCAGTCTACACAATTAGAGCTCACATCAGAAAGGATAGGGAATGAGAAAGAAAAAGAGAAAAGAAGAAGAGAAGGAAAACCATCACCACAGGTCATTACTTCAATGTTAATGCATTTGACTTAAAAGCCACTGCATAACAATAAAAAATAATTTAGTGTTAAATGCCATGTTTCAGTTAACATAATCATAAATGTCATCATATACATATACACTACATAGCAAATTTTATACACCAAAAGCATACATCTTGTCAAATACAAGGGGTACAATAAAAAATTAATAATATACTATTTAATAAAGAAAGCACCAGTTCAGAAAATTTCACAAAAAAAATCAGAACACTAAAACCTGTACATAAATTACTTATCTTAGTCAAAAAGACAATGTCCAAATTAAAGGAACACTGAAAATGTTTCTACCAAGATCATGAACAAAGCACTCACTTAGCTCACCTACCATTTACCACTGCACTGAAAGCATTAGCCAAAAACAATCAGAAAATAATAAATCGAACACATAAGAATTAGGAAAGTGAGGGCCAGAGAGATGGCTCAAGGGGTTAAGACTCTGCCTCACAAGCAAAAGATCCTTAGTTCAGATCCAAGTCCCACATAAAAACGAAAGGTAGAAATGGCAGCAGACTGCACTTCCAGCCCTAGTGGGCAGAATCTGGGAAATCCCAGAGGGAAACAAGACGGAAGTAGAAGCAATCCAAGATGAATCACAAAATCACCCTTGATCCTCCACAGGGACACACAGTACCCTCTGATACACACACACACACACACACACACACACACACACAATTTTTTAAAAAGACTGCCTCACAAACAAAAGGTCCTGAGTTCAAATCCCATGTCCCATATAAAAACACCAGGAGAAATGGCCTTGGCCTGCACTTCTGGCCCTGGTGGGCAGAGCCTGGGAAATACCAGAGTGAGGTAAAAAGGAAGCAATCCCAGATGATTTCCGAAGTCACCCTTGAGCCTCCAAAGGGACATACAATGTCCTCTGACACACACACACACATACATATACACATACACCAAAAAAAAAAAAAAAATAAGAACAAAATAGTTATAAAAAAAAGAATTAGAAAGGTGAAATTTTATCTATATACAGGTTATACCTTTATAAATTAAAGGAAAATTTAACCATAAAATAATTCAAGTAAAATGAGTAAATTCAAGTAAAATAAGGTACTGAAACATAAAAATATATATGAATTAATAACATAAAAATAAACCAGTCCAATGGCAGAACAGAAATGAAGTTTATAACAGCAGAAAGTAAAATAAATATCTAAAAACCTTTATATGAAAAGCTCTCCTTAAATACACATGTGTAAATAAAAGGGCATCCCTTATTCTTATATCCTGTATCTTATTTTTCTATCCAAAAATTTCAATATCATAAAGATGCTATGTCTCCCTAACATAAATTTAAGAAAACAGTGAAAATGACAACAAACTATTCTACAGATCTAGGAGCCTGGGGAGATGGCTGAATAGTTAAAGTGCTTTGAAGACCTGATTTGGGATCCTTAACACCCATGTAAAAGCCAAGAGTTACAGTTCATGACAGCAACTCTCATGTCAAGGGATGTTCAGATCCCAGAGACTTGCTGGCCAACCATGTAGTAGAAATAACAAGCTCCAAGGTCAGTCTCAAAAAAGTGAAGTGTAGAAGCAATTATAGAAGACATCCTACCACCAACTTTCAGCCTACATACATATATATATATATATCCACACAGGTGAGCACAATCTATGCATTCACATTTGACACAACACACATAATATTCATTCTCTCTCTCTCTTACACACACACACACACACACACACACACACACACACACACACACGCTGAATTTTAAAAACAACTCCACAGATCCAGATAGGTGATGATCAGTTTCAAACAAAAGAATGACTAGAACACTATGAAAAGCTAGCAAAGGAAATAGCCATAAGATGAGCTATAATTAAAACTGGGCAATATTGGACACAAACACACAGGCATTGCAAAAGAATTATATACAGAATCCGAAAGTTAACTTTCATAAATGAGGGGTTTAATGTTAAAGATAGCAGCTCTAAACCACAAGGCTAAAACCAGACATTTTAATCAATGGTGTTGTTAACAACTGAAAGGTGGTTTGGAAACAAAATTCTTTATATCACTACCAAGAAGCAACTTTAAATGAATCAAACTGAGGAGACCTAGAACCCGATTTTGGTTTTCTTTTAGTTCCTTTTAAATATATAGCTTACTTAATGTGGCCCAGTCAGAGTGCAGCCATTAGCTCTAACTAGAGACAGGCTGGGAGTTTGGAATGCGGCCCCACGTGCCTAGCTGAGTACCTGAAAAGAACGTTTCAACAGACTGGAGTTGCCCACCCCCATTCCTCCCCTTACCATAAAAGTCTATGGGCTGCCCCAGGGCAGCGCCGGCCTAGGCATAGGCCAATCAGAGGCCAGCAACCACTTGTCAGTAACAGAAGAGAAAATCTCAGGTGTTGTGGGTAGTAAGGTTGCAATTCAAAATGCTCACAGACAATGGGGGGACCAATCCCTGCGCGCCAAAACTGTTGGTTGTCAGCCAATCATGTAACTACTAAGTTGGAAGCCCCCTCCCCTTGCCAGTAAGGTATAAAACTCCACATGGACAAAAGGCCACGCTCTTCCCAGCTCGACCCTGCTGTTGGTCAGTTGTGAGCCCAGGTTCGAATCTGCTAATAAAAGACCCTCATGCGATTAGCAGCCGGTGTTGGCTCCTTGTTGATTTTTGGGACCCCAGAATCTGGCCACAACAAAACATATGAATGTTAAAAGTCAAACTAAGGCGCCTGCCCCTCACAGGACTCCACATATAAAATCTGGATTCATTTCTAATTCCTTGCTTCTCATGGATTCCATGCCTGGAGTCCATGAGTTCTCCGGGGCCCTGCCCCTCATGGCACTCCACATCTAGAGTCCATGAGATCCATTGTCTCTCCTCTAAAATTCTACCTTAATCCTCAAAAAAAAAAAAAAAAAAAAAGTCAAACTATGTAAGTTTTGTTCTACAACTTAGATAGAAGAAAAAGCTATATGGGGCTGGAGAGTTGGCTCAGGGATTAAGCCTCTGTCTTGCAGGCAGAGGGTCCTGAGTTCAGATCTTAGACCCCATGTATAGATGCCAGGCACAAGCTGGGTGGCCTGCGTTTCTGATCCTGGTAGGGCGGAGCCTGTGAATCCCAGGGCAGAGTAAACAAGGAGGAGATGGAGGTGGTCCATGGTGGTTCCCAAATTTGCCCGTGGTTCTACACGCATACACATACATACACACATGTGCACACATGCACAACTGAATAAAAAAAAAAAGAGAGAGAGAAAGAAAGAAAAAGCTATATAACAAGGTCTAGTTGCACAAGCCTGAAGTTCCAGCTATAAGAAAGACCACAAGTTCAAGGCCTGTCTAGACTACCCAGTGAGTTCATGACCAACCCAAGCAATTCAATGGGACCCTGTCCAAAATAAAAAGCATAATGAGAGTTAATTCAATGATAAAGTGCCTAACTAGCATACATGAGCTTCTAGGTTTGATTCTTAGTACCACAATTACATATACAAGAAAGAAGGAAAGAGGGGAGAGAGGGGGAGCAAGAGGAAAGACAGGTGGGTGAGAAGAAAAGAGAGAGAGGGAGGAAGGAAGGGAGGAAATAAGGGTGTGAAGGTGATTTTCTAATGATGACACAAAATCCAACTTTAAAAAATTTTAGTCTAGGCAAGATGGCACATGCCTACAATCCCAGCAAGCAGAAGGCTAATGCACAAAGATCTCATTTGAAGTCATTCAGGACTATGTAGCCAATTTGATACCAGTCTGAATTTTACAGACTAGTTTGTATAACCTATCTCAAATAAACGAAAACAAACAAAAAATAAATAAAGTAGGCTACCTAAGAGCAAAATACCTCAAGCTTACAATCCCAACATCTAGGATGCAAATCAGAGGACTGCCACGAACTCAAAGCTACACAGTAACTTCCTGGTCTGGGCTACAAAATCTCTTTCTCAAAATGCAAAAAAAAAAAAAAAAAATGAATGAGATTATAATTTTTTTAGCATACGAAAAAGTAACATATCCAAAGTCAAAAGAGACTTTTGGCAAATGGAGAAAGACATTTGTATTACTTGCAACAGATATACTCTCCAAGGATTCTTTATAAAGAATGCCTCAAAGTTTAGTGAAAAAAAAAATGCCTAAACCTAACAAAAGATAAAATATACAAATTCAAATAATTCAGGATAGACATAAAAGTATCTTTATTAGAACATAAGATGATGTTCACTTGCAGGCATCTTTGCAGAGAAAATACAGCAATATGACAATGTCCTGCACTAGCAGGATGCCAGGGAAACATGTGACCTCGTACACCAGTACTGGGAATTCAGAATGGAATGCTAGGCAATATCATAACAAAACTACAGATGCAGTTCCCCTTTGAGCCAAGTTCAGAAAATACAGTATCTATGCTTTCTAACAATTTAAAAGCATACTTGTACAAAGTTATCCTTGACCTCCTCATTTCTGACCACAAAATATTGAAATCCAAATAAACAAATAAATCCACTATTGGGGTACTGTGTGATTTTTTTAAAAAATCTCTAAAAGCTAATATGCAATGACTAGAATATTTTGTTAAATGAAACAAGTAAAAAACAAGACACTTGTAATAGTTTCTCAGCAACATCCCACTCTTGTGGTACCAAATGTACTAATTTCATCATCCCATCGCTGAATGAATACAAGCTCAAACAACTTAGAGATTTATTTTTTGCTCATGGGTGTAGTAGCTCATAAACATGGCAGAAGAGTCCATAGCAACATCAGAAACCAAAGAATTGGCCATGCCATATCTACAGAAGAGCTGAGAGGAAAACTATAATCTGTGGCTTGCCAGTCTACCAATCTGCTCAACCAGCAACCTCCATCTTATCCAGTTGCTTAGGGAACAGTCCACTACTATCAGCTAAGTCTTCCCAGATTGATTAGATCATTTCCCACAGGATTGCTGAATTAACTAAATAATTCAGATACAAGTGTACCCAAAGGCTCATTTCTCAATTGTCAAGTTGACACCTGTATCTGATACAAGATTATATCTAATAAATATCTTTGCATAATACAAAGATGTATCTACAAAAAGAAAAGCAGTAAAGCTAAGCTAGAAAACCAATAATGGTGAAACTAACATTGTTGGTCATTTATAAGAGGTATATGGAAATGGGGTGCAAAGGCTAATGGAGTGAAGTTACTGGTTTCTGGGAGTATATTAAATTTTATGCACTTAAAGATAACAAAATACGCAAGCATGAGAGGAGCAACTACAGTAGAATGCAAATAGAAACAAATGCCTCTAACGCTGCTAAAGGCAAAATAACACATCCACTCTCAACAAAAGTTTAGCACAATACTATGACTAAATACCCTCAGTTTAAAGATGAAGACCCGGGAATACTAACTCCAAGTAAAAGGCTTGGGTGTCACAGTCATATGGATCAGCAACTGGGAAACAACTTTCCTGGTATTCTGGTGGTAAGAAATGAATGATATATTGAGAATCATAGCTTACAGTGCCATTGCCATAAGAGTTACAAATAGAGGTAAAGTCTAGAAGGAACCCTAGGGTGCTGAAATGAAAGTGAATTGAGAGATAAATTATAAACTATGAGTTCACACTGATATATGCATGTTTAATAACTGAAGATGTATGTGTTTCATATATATATATGTATTATTACAGCACAGTCTACATACCAATTCACAGCTTATTCATGTCAGGTGCAAAGCAAACCATAGCATTCATGTGTTAATCTGACTATATTAAAGGAGTCAGGGTACAAAGAGATGGGATCATTATCAGAAAGGCTTGGGTCAGGCCAGGACTGGTACTGAGTCTTCCTCACAGTATATAAAGACTTGATGCCTCCCAGGCAATGGAACCATTCTTCATAATTTTGAACCCCTAACTGATGGTCATTGTAAATACAAATATTAGGTCATTAATAAATGGGACTTTTGTCTTGTAAACCAACAAAGTAACACGTCTTAGGCACCTAGACTTCTCTAAGGTTTGTTTTGCATTGTTTTGGGGGGGTGACTTGTATCAGGGATTTACAGAGGCTAGAAAAGCTCTCTACCAGTGGGCTAGACACCTAGCCCTCCTCAAGCCCTCAAGTCTCTTGAGAAATGCAAATGATCACTGGACTCAACAAAAGGACCCATCTCAAAAAATCTGTTCTACATACCAAGTCTCTTAGATTATACATCAGTTAAAATACAATTTCTAAATTTCTTTAAGAGAATATAAATACAAAATTAATGACCACGCATCTCTGAGTTACAAGGAATTAAAGCAATAAACAGAAATTTTATGCAATTGCAAGGTTCAGAATATAAGCAAAACTGTTTCAAAAGAAACAACAGCACTGAACTACCTGGGTCTGGTTCTGACCTAGAACAGATAAGTATCAAAAGTAATTGACTGAAACAAAGACAGAGCCTTGTCTTCCACAGAATACAGATTATCTGCAAAACCTCAACAGATTTACCAGATCTTTATGTAATCATTTCTAACTACAGCATTATGAGATAACTGCAACTCACATACATTAAAAAAAATTTATTGTTTTCTAAAAAGAATTGTTAAGTGAAACCCTTCACAACTATTATTGCTAAGAGTTACCAAACGCATTAAAAGTATACCTACCTGCAACATATCATCAACCATCGTTAATATGTACTGAACAGTCTGCTCTTTGGAGATGTGAGTCATCAGATTTATAAATGTTTTAGCACACTAAAAGAAATGAAATTAATGTTATTAGTTTCATTTGTAAATATCTTAATGGAATTTATAAATTATTTCTCATACATAAAATACGTTATGAGCTAACAGATTACAGAATATGTGTTACAACTACTGTTATGACGACTTGCATCTTATTTTTGGTTGTTTCTAATAATAAGGTTCAAAATATTTACTACTCTTAAATACCCACACCTAGTATCATTCTTGATTTCAAGGGACACCAAGAAGTTATTATACAGATAATTTAAAAAATAAAGGATTTGAATATTTTACTATGTTATTTTTACACCTACTGGGTGGGAAGCAGACAAACAAAAGTGCTAGAGATTGCATTCAGAAAACCTTGGTCTGTTTCTGTTCTCTAGCATCTTAACTACATGACATCTCTCTGTAATCTCATAAAAACTAGAGCTAACAAAGGGTATCTACCCATTTCCCAAGACTGCTGTGACAATCAGAGCAGATTTGTACTTGAGTCCCTTCAAAACTATGATGGACAAAAGAACTCCATCTTATTTGGGCACCAGGCTCTACACTCAGCATGTAAATCAAATAGGGCGCAAAAACTGTTCCGTAAAATTCTTTAAATTAGCACTAGAGACACCCAGCTCAGAGGTTAAACCTTTGCCTTGAAAGCAAAAAGACCTGTGTTCCAGATCCCAGATTCTATGTAAAAACACCTGGCAAAAATGACGGTCTGCAATTCCAGCCCTGGAAGACGGAGCCTAGAGCAATAAAGGACGACTTCCAAATTCACCCTCCCAAGGTATTTTACACACACACACACCAAAAAGAAATTGTGGTTTTATGTAGGCCACTTCATTTGATGATAGGCTTAGAGTCACAGTGAAAATTTTCCCCACTCTACACACATACACATTGAAGTATATGCTATTCAGTATTCATTCATTAAGCAAATCCTCAATGGACCAAACAGAATGTATAGGAATCATGCTATAACAAAATGTATACCCTTCAAAGTCATGGTCATTCCAGAACTTATCTGACAGCCATGTCTTCCACAGAAATAGTCCACTTACCATACAAAAACTTTTTAAAATGGGGGAGGGAACTGGTGTACCTATTAAGTTTATATGAGCGGAAATCATAAAAAATGTATTAAAAAAAACTTTTTAAAATGGAACTTTAAAGATTATGTATTATCTTTATAATAACTTTCACAGAACTTAGAAAATTAACAGAAACAAGTGGACTTTTTACTCAAAACATTAAAAAGAAAAAATAAATACAAGTTGTGTATGGCATTTGTGTCACAAATTTTTGATACACTGCCATGTTGTTTGGCTAAAACCAGATGCTGGAGCGCTGGCTAGCTCAATCCGTAGAGCATGAGACTTAAAACCAGGTCTTTACTTCATACCAACATCCCATCAAAGGCCTACCACACTAAGCAATTGCTATTTAAAAAAAAGAGTAAGTTTTAATTCCTTAAGGGAAGAATCTCTGCTTACTAACACTATTTCCTCCCTGTTATGTGCACAGAACAGGGACTCCTATGCTGCTAGCAAGCATTAAAAAAATAGTACAATATATAAAAAGGGATTCTTTGACACTTACCAAAATTCCCATAAATTTTAAAACTGTTATCAGCAGTGTTTCAAGACTTACTATCAGGAAATAAGAATGTTTATCTCAAGACTCCTTATAACTGGGAAAAATATGTAAGTTAACAAAATACATGGATAGCTAATTTACAACACTATAGTTCATCCATTGAATGGATAACTACACAATTATTTCTAAAAGTCAAAAGAACACTATTAGGGGCTGGAGAGATGGCTCAGGGGTTAAGACTCTGCCTCACAAGCAGAAGGACTTGAGTTCAGATCCCAGGTCCCATGAAAAAACACCAGGCAGAATAGGCCTTGCCTGCACTTCTGGCCCTGGTGGGCAGAGCCTGGGATCAGAGCAAAGCAAAAAGGTATTAACAATCTAGGGTGATTCCTGAAGTTACCCTTGGTCTTCCACAGGGACACAGAGTGCCTGCTGATACTCTCTCAGTCTCTCTCAATCTCTCTCTCTCTTTCTCTCTCTATCTCTCTCTTTCAAATAAATGAAGTAAAAAAGAACATTATTTGGCATCTAATTTATTTATTTGTTAATTTATTCAGGTAAATGAAGGAATCACATACTAAAATTTAACCTTGCTTTTGGAAAAACCTCACATGTGCATTAGATAAGTGTGTATGTTATACACAGAAAAATGTCTACACTAAATTGATTAACACTGGTAATGCAGGTTACATCTTAAATGATGAATGATTTTCTTCTGTTTACTTAATATTACCTTTATTTCTGTAACAAATGAATTACAAAAGCAGGTAAAATGTCATTATGTACAATTAAACATTTTAAACTATCACATACAAAAACTCCAAAACAGGGCTAGAGAGGTGGCTCAAGGGTTAAGCCTATGCCTTGTAGGCGGAAGGTCCTGAGTTCAGATCCTAGACCCCACGTATAGAAGCTGGGTAGAAGCAGGGCGGCCTGCGTTTCTGGTCCTGGTAGGGCGGAGCCTGTGAATCCCAGGGCAAAGTAAACAAGGAGGACGTGGAGGTGGTCCATGGTGGTTCCCGAATTCACCCATGGTTCTACACACACACACATACACACACACACGCACACATGCATACACAATTGAATAAATAATAAAAAATTTTTTTAAAAAAAAAGAACCATGTTTATCACAAATATGGAAAACATTAATAGACCTTTCTGTGTAAAAAGACTGCATGAGGGGATGAAAGTGTAGCTCAGTGGTAGAATATGTGTTTAAATGCTACAAGGTCCTATGTAATCAATAAGGAATGTCCCCTTAGGTTACAAATTCAACTATTTTACTTATATTAAGGCATCTCAAACTGTACTAGTAAGACTGTAAAGTAGAAAAATACTTTCAATACAGAAGTTTGAGAATTTCTTATACATTAAAATACTAGCTTCCACTCTTAAAAATGAGAAGGTATTTGGTTGAGTCTGATGGGCAATTCCTACAATTACAGCTACCTATGAGGCTGAGGTAGGTTTATAGGTTCAAGACTAGCTTGGACTGAAAGTAAGTTCAAGACCAGATTGGGCAACTTAGTGAGACTTGGTATCAAAATAATAAAAGTGATTTTTAAGTAAAAAAGGGGAGGCTGGGATAGAAATTGAAAGTAGAACATTTGTTTGGACAGGTTAAATCTCCAACACTACAATCAATGAATCAATCAGTCAATAAATAAATGAGGATTTTAGGCATAAGAAAAGAACGGGCTACAATAGCATAGGCCTGTACTTTGGTGGAGACAAGAAGCCTGCAAACTGAAGACCACCAAAGGGGAACTTAGCAGTTCCAAATAAAAATAAAAATACAAGGTATATATAAGGCAAGGATAGATGGCTCAGTAATTAAGATTCTGCCTCTCACACAGAAGGTCCTGAGTTCAGATCCTAGGTCCCCCCCCTTAAATAAAGCACCAGGCTGAAATGGCAGCTTGCAATTCCAATTCTGGTGGGCAGAGCCTGGAAAATCCCAGAGCAAAGCAAAAAGGAGGTAGAGGTAATCAGGATGATTTCCAAAGTCACCCCTGGGCCTTCACAGGCACACACACAGTGCCCTCTGATAAACACACATACATACACACACACACATGCAAAACAAATTAATTAATTAAAAAATATAAAGTATGGGATATAGCTTAGTGGTAGAATACTTGACAAGTATGCAAAAAGCCCTAAGTTTGATTTCCAGCAATGCCAAAAAACAATACTATTAATGGTAACATACCTACAATATCACATAGCCAGTTTTTCTAGAATGTATATATGTGCATACATATTTGTGCATGTGAGTGCAGGTGAAGATCAGAGGTCAATGCTGAATGTCTTCCCTAATCATTTCTTTTCCCTATTTTTGGGACAGAGTCTCTTGCTGAACCTAGAGTTACTGATGAGTGAGACTGATGAATCAACAAGGCACAGAGACCTTCTTGTGTGCACCTCCCCAGCACAGGGATTATAGATATATGCTGAGTCTCCTGTCCTTTTATATGGGATCTGGGAGATTCAGATTTGGGTCCTCCTACCTGTTTAACAAGCACTTTACTCACTGAGCCATCGACTCCAGCCCTGGAATCTTTATTTTTATGGCAAGATATGATGGTATGGGTTGAACTTACAGTCCTGTGCATGCTAAGTATGTACTCTACCACTGAGCTAGAATCCATCATTTCCTATAATTTTTAATGGGATTAGGAAGTAGAGTCACCTGGCTGCCTTCAGTCTGAATCATCTCCTGCTTCTCCTCAGGACTTCTTTTCATTTCAAACCTTTGGATAAATTCACAATCTTCAGCAGAAATCATCTGCCCCCTAGAAAGTAAGAATAAGTTCTTTTGTTTAGTAAGAGCTGACGAGCTATTGTGAGGAAACAGGAGGATTTCTAGACCTCTTCCTCTCTCCTTGGAATGTTCAAGAAAATTCTAGGAGGTCAGTGTTTTGTAGACTGAATAAAAAAAACCCATGTGACCAGAGAAAGTAATAGCCAAATTTCCCAAACAGTTCAGTTTCTACAATTTTTATGGCTCTCAATTTGTACTTTACAAGAAAAATAACTTTGAATGAATAATCTATAAGGCCTTTGGTTTAAAAGAAAGACTAAAGAAAATAAAGAGCAATCTCTTAGGCTTAACTCAACATACATTAGTGTTACCTGACCAAAGAATCACAAACTGATTAGGACCTTAAAATTGTTGTAATTTCACGAATACCCCACCATCAGTACTACCATTCTGACTTCTAGATCCAGATCCTCCTGTTAGGACATGTCAGAACAACCCTGTTAGTCTCTGGGCAGTTTGGAACATATACTTGTCTGAAGGAAAACACATGAAAGCACAAGCATTGCAAATTCCCCAAGCTCAGCTCTCTGCCCAGAGCACTCTGCACTGTGGGCCGCACAAGTGCTGCCAGCGCAATTACTGTGATATTTCATTTGCTCTGTGAAGACTTCCTCAATGCTACTATTTATTTATTTCCTTCTTTATTGTGGATTTCCTTTGATATATGTGTCTCACATTTCTCCATTTTAACACAACAGTTTATCATAAGGTCTGTTTACAAAACTTGAAACTCAAGAGCAAGACTGATGCAGTATGAGTCATGTATCCTCAACTTTTTATAGGAATCCAGACTGACTGGAACATACTTATATCTACTCATTTTTGTACTGCCTATTTAAGTAAAAGCTTAACACAAATATATTTTTAAATGCTGTATTTCCATATTGTGTTCATTCATAAGGGACAAAAACATACTGACCTTCTGCAAAACTTCCCCATAGGTGTTTAGAAATCAGCCTATATTGTATAAGAAATTCATGTATCACATCCAGCTTCTAACATTATCAATACTGTTTCAGGAAATCACACCCACTAGTGTCCTCACAGCAATAGTATCAAAAGCAGACATGGTTAACATTTGGTGAACATTTCCACATAAATAGAAAGAGTAGAGGGGGCTTATTAAAAAAATTGTGAAACGGATAACAGAATAAAGGACAGAATTACAAAAAAAAAAAAAAAAGAAGAAGAAGAAGAAGTAAAGGAGTGTATATAATGCAGAGGTCATGGACTGGAAGAACAGAAAGAATGCAAATGAGTCTTCATGTCACCAAAACATGCCAATGTCAATGTCAGAGAAAGGTCTGCTTATCTGCTAGTGCTTTAGGATCAACAATATTATTCTGCTTATGTTATAAACAGATCCAACCTCTATAAACATGAACTCTTGTCCTTTAGTCTAAACACACACCAGAAAAATTAAAACCTCAGAGGATTTAAATAATCACACAGACACTAATAAACAAAGCATACATCAAAAAGCCCTTCTCCTCCTACCCTTTAATGAGTGGTCCCACAATAATCCAGGTCCTTAAAATTAGAATGTAGGAGTCACCCTAGATTTCTGTCACTCCCACAAATCAAATGGGAATACAAACTTTTTTTCCATATTCTAACGACCTTAACACTACTCCTATTGCCACTTTAAAAATGTCAAAGTTTGCAGTCCACAAATCCACCCCTATAGTGTAAATAATGATAACTATACAAAGCATTCACTCCAAGCTAAAAATTTCAACAGTCACAGCAATGATTTTTAAAATACTGGGTTTTTCATTTTTGTTGTGGTACAAAGGATCTAAATACCATGCTCCCTACACAACCACTCTACCACTGAGTCCCAACCCTAGCTCACTGTAACCCAGTAAGAAGAGTAAAGGTCTTAAGGAGGGAGCTCAGGGACATAAACCTCCACCTCCAATCATCATTTTCATGTGTTTCGCATACTAATTTCCCTTACTGGACTGCATGTCAATCAAGAGTTTCACAGCTTAAAATTACCTTAAGTGCTCACTTCAGCAGTACATATACTAAAATTGGAACAATACAGAGAAGATTGGTATGACTCCTTTTGCAAATTTATGAAGCATTCCATATTTTAAAAATATTAATTACCTTGAAAAGCATCAAGTGGCAGTACTTGCAAACTCCTTCCAAGGATGCTATTCACCAAAAACATTACGAACTACTCTACTTCCCCACACTCCTTTCACCATGTTAAGCAGCTTCCAAAAGACAGCTAAGTAGCAGGAACACACCCAAGATGCTACCCAGTCAATTACTGACTAGCACACTGCTTCAGATCTCATCACATTTGCCTCCAAAACACTCGGCATGTTGTTTTGCTTTCCTGCCTTTACTGACAACATCTGTTCTATGGGAAGGTTACCCTTTTTCCCATGTGGCCAAACAGAAAACCAAAGAATCATTCCCTTCAGGAAAACTTCTGATGGTAAAATTAGTTATCCCTTTTCTGAACACCCATTAGGACCATAAATATCTTCCTATTATTATCATGGTCAATAATGAATTAAAATGATCTGATTTTACAATATGAGTTCTTTTGAGATGAAACTCTATCCTTTGTATAGGCATGGATCCAGAAAACTATCTCAAAACTGATACAGTCAATGAATATTTGATGAGTGACTAAATTAACAGAAACCAAAAAATAGTTTTTGTACACCACATATCCCTCCTACAACAGAAGAAACTCAGTATAAAACAGATTTTTCAATTGTTCTTTCAAAATGAACTAAACATCCTTAAAAACTCAGTTATCGACATGGCAAAAGCCTCACACAAAATATGATGAAATAGGATCAAGTATGCTTAGTTTACACATAAATTAAAAACAGAAATACTGGTATAATAAATCTCAATATACAATTAAAAAAGGAAAGAATTTAAATGGCTAAATGCATTCAATATGGTTATATTCAATTATGCTAATACTTCGACTGCACTTTTTCAAAAACAAGCTTGTAAGATATGAACCTTCAATTCACATTTACTAAACCTTAAATTAAGTGATTTGCCCAAGATGACTGAACTAGTCCAGTCCAAACCCAAGACACAAAACACAAAGCATCCGTATTTTTTTCTTGTAAAGGCTAATTGGCAATGATCACTTAAGAGCCACTTCTAACCAACAGGATATACAAGATTCCCCATATATTACCCCATAGCCAATTCCCTCAGGTTTCCCATTCATACAAGTATTACTTTCCAGATAGATCAAAGCGCTACAGACTGCTTCATTTCCCTGTGCTTCTTTGACCACACTAAGTAGGCTCCTGAAGATAGCTAGTTATCCTAAGGAGGAAATGTTTCTTCCACATTTATTTGCATTTTTCCAGTATTTCCCTCGTGACCATGAGAAACTATGATGTACAAACACATGACATCCATGAATCACAACCAATCAGTACTTACTGGAGATAGGACTGCCAGTTCACATGACATCCATGAACCAGAACCAATCAGTACTTACTGGAGATAGGACTGCCAGTTTACTTTGTTAGCACGCACTTCTGCAGCTTTAGCCGCAATAATGTTGGTTGGAACAGCGGCATCCACAGCACCCCGTATATCCATTTTGGTCATCTAAATTTTATGATCTTGAATATTTTTCAACGAATCTTCAATTTAGATGCAAGGTAAAAATAGAATACCAGGTGTTACTTTTTTGCAACTACTACATTAGTTATCATTCTAATTTCATTCACCTCAAATATTAAATATCCTGAGTCTGAAAAAATATACTTCAAATCTCATCCATGCCTATAAAAGGATTTTCTATAGGCTTTTTCTTTTCCAGGAAAAGACTTGAATTACTAGTATTCATTTTACAATGACATATTTAAACCCCAAATATTTAAAAGACTGACATCAGAAATTAGGACTAAACAGAACATGAATATAAGCAAGGAAACTTTTTCTCCTTTGTAACTGGAGACCGCACCCAAGGCTATTGAGAACACTTAAAAAAAAACTTTTAAATTTATGTATCATATTTTTCTTCTGACATTAAAAACAAAATACAGGAAAGCGCCAATTACTGAATTTTGACATGATACATTAAAATTAATTCCTGTATGTGAGAAAATAATCAGAATGTCATGTATGTCAAAAAACTATAAAAATTTAAGAATCATAACCCATTACTTTAAAATGACTCATTCAAAATAAGTATTTAAAATAAGAAGTTAGATTTTCAGAAAACGTTTTCTTCCCAATCAGAAATCACTCAGCATTTTCAAAATCAATACGGGGAGAAATTTCTGGAAAAAGTTCAAGGTCAAAAATGAGTCTAGTCTGAGCGGGTACGGAAGTAATCCTCACACGACACAGCTTACAACTGATCTGATCCAGCTACAAAAACACAGGTTCTCGTTCATATAATGTTAATTCTTGCTCATGTCCAGAAAACAGACAAAAACCATAGGGGAAATTCTATTCCGCATTCCAACGACCTTAATCGGTTTGGAATCTAACCTGAGGATTTGCTGGCTAAACAAGCAAGTGCAGCGCAGACCGCGAGGCCCTGGAAGAAACCGGCTGCACCCGGGCGGCGCTGGACTCCTGGAGCAACCAGGCCCGGCCCGAAACCTCTTCCAGGCCCCAAGTCACCCCAGGCTGCCCGGGTCCCCGCGGCTCGTCGGCGACGCCCCTCCCCGGACCCCAGCCCGACCCGCTCCAGGCTCCTCCCAGCGGTTCCGCAACTGGACAGAGGCTGGCGAGAGATCGGGCGGCCGCAGCGCGGGGCTCCGCGGCCGGGCAAGGCGGAAACCGCAGCGGGTGGCGCCGGACCGGCGGATGCCCACCAGAAAAACCCCATGGGCGGCTCACCTGGAAACGTGGGACCACAGGGCGCCCGCACGCAGAGGGCCGCAGACTGGCACGCGGGAGCGGGTCAGAGCCGGGTACGAGGCCTGGGCGGCGGCAGGACTCTCGACCACCGGACGCTGCAGAGAACCTCACGCCAGACGTTGAGCGCCGCAGTCAAGCATAAGCCCGAGCAGCCGCAGAATGACAGCAGCGCTGATCACGTGAGTGCGGGCACGTGACCAACGCAGTGGACGGAAGCCTAGAGAAACCAAAAAACAAGGGGACGAGCTCTGTGCGAAGGACCCGCCTACCTGGTTCCCGAGCTGAAGACCCAAGAGATCTCCCGGATCTGCAACCAAGCCCTGAGCTGCATCAAACCTCTTGGTGTTGCGAAAATGGACTCGGGAAGTTACCAAGAAGACCAAAGCTTTCTTTAAACATCGTTTTTCTGAAATTTGAAATAATTTGAATAAGTGCCTCTGTTTGGTTTGGTTTTTCGTTTGGATTTAACAGCTCAATGAAGCAGACATTAGTAATGAGATTTTAAAATTAAAACTGAAGCTGACAAATGAGTCATAAAAGTTCCCTCGACCGACCCAGTGTTGCAGATTTTTTTTTGCTTAGCAAGTAAACTACACTTCAGAAAATAACCACAGCTATACTAAAACGTTATTTATTCATTGCTTATCTAATATAAATTTCTCTCAACTTTTTCAGTTTTATCTGACAGCCCAAGTTTTCTCCTAGTAAAGCCTCAGCCTACTCTCTTTGTCTTATGGTACTTTTAACATAACATATGTTTTTAAATTTTAAGTATTAGTTATCTATTTATATATGCGTGGTATGTGGTTGTGAGAGCCACAGTGCACATGTGGCAATCAGGACAGGTCTGTTCTTGCCTTCTACCTTGTTGGACTGGAGCTCTCAAATTTATATATATTTTCCAGGCTAGTTGGCCCATGAGTTCCAGCGTCCCACAAGGGTGTAGTAATTCTGGAATTACAGAAGCTGGTCACTGCACGGGGTTCTTTACCAGGCTTCTGTGGAACAAATTCAAGTCATCAGGTTTTGTTTTTTGTTTTTTGTTTTTTTTTAACCTCCTGAGCCAACTTCCCAGCCCCAAGGTCAAAACCCAAAATCATACATTGACTATAAAAAATATATAAGGAATTATAAGATTGTATTGATTTTCTCTTGCTACTAAAACAATCACCAAGTATCGGTAGTTTAAATCAAGTATAAATTCATCATCTTACAGTCTTTATAAATCAGAAATACAAAATGAATCTCACTCAGTGTACCACTAGATACAGGCGTCACATTGACAATGAGAATTGAGCCATTAAGAACAGCTGGGAAGAATTACTTAATTAAGGCAAGCCTGTGGGAGATTATCTAATTGATGTGGAAAGACCCAGCCCCTAATGAGTAGGAGCTTTCCCTGGGCAAGTGAATAAGAGGGAGAGATCTGGTTCAGCAAATTGACAGATTAGCAACCAAGAAAGTATGCTCCTCCCCCCAGCTTTTCCTGTGGATGTAATGTGGCCAGTTCTCTTAACTCCTGACACTGCTGTCACTCTCCTGCTGTGAAAGTGAACTATAGCCAAAAACTAAGCCAAGGGAAAAAAAAAAAAAAAAAAAAAAAAAAAAACTCAGTGGCAAAAGAAGAGTAACTGGAATAACGAGCTAACAAATTATAGTCTGGGCTGAGTTTCTGCTAGAGGCTCTAGAGAAACTATCCACCTGTCTTCTCGAGAGACTCACTCCATCTTCAGAGTCAGCTTGTTACTTTTACCTTTTCTAACCAAAACTTACCAGAAGCTCCAGTTTTACTGGCTCAAATAATTACTTTGGCTCATCTGTGTAATCCAACAACTTTCCCCATCACTTCTTCTTTAACCTTAATCATATCTGCAACCTTTAGCTCCCTTTGTGCCATGTAAATTAGCATATTTGCAGGTTGATTTGGTTAGGACTGGGCCCATTATTCTGAGGGAATACATGTTAATTTAATAATAGTTTAAAAGACTTTAGTCTTAAATGATCTCTTACCTTCCTGAAGTGAAACGTTTTATCTTTCCTTTAGACATACTGGGTCACCTTGTGCCAGGCCAGCATTCTACCACCTACTCTCTTTCCCCAGTCCCAAAGAGCTGTTACCTTTTTAAAAGCTAAGTGCTCAACCTTAGTATGGTGGTACATGCCTATAATCCAGGGCGTAGCAGGAAGATACAGTGGGTTTCTGAGCTGAAAGTCTGCCTGAGCTACATAGCAAGAACTTACCTCAAACAAAACAAAAACACCAAGTGCAGATCGTTGATGTTATATATATTATATTGTTGAGTTTCATTTTTTTCTCTCAAAGACATTGATAAATATGTAGTAAGTCATCATCTTAGGAGATGGGAATGTCTGGCGATTAAGCCAAACGCCAACTATATGCTGTACTAGTGAGCTCAAATGAGCCCATACACAAGTAAAACTATAGCCTAGAAATGAAGATTTCCTTTCCAGGAAAATACTGAAATTAGAAAAAAAAATTTTCAGACACTGACTTCAATAACTGTTTAGTGAAATAATTCATTTATAACAAAAGTAGAATACAAAACTATTCTTTTTCCTGTATTTTAAATGCAGTATATGTTTTTAAAGTTCTGGTAATGGGGAAGGTAACTTTCATGGGTTTTTGAAACTGTGGCATTCTGAGGGATGTTACTATAATTAGGAGAGTGAGTGCTAGGGACATTTGTTACCCAGGGACCAGAGATGATAGAAGGGATGTCAACACCATACACACACAAGGTGATTTCTGACCTAAAATGCCAGTAGTGGACCTGAGGGAATATCACATTCATAACTTTGTTTATTTCATCTGTCACTAAAAATGTCAAGGCAGATTCTAGGCCATGCTAGGGACATGGACTTACTATCACAAAATGACATCCTTTATGAAAAATCCGAATGCAAAGCCTGGCACTGTCAGAAATGACTACCCAAATATTAAATGAGCACACACTTTAAACCAACAGTGAGACTTTCAGGATTGTCTCCTACGGAACCATTAGCATGAGTGGACAAAGATGAATGCACAGAGTTTTCCATACAAGATTCTATAATAGCTGTGATAGTTAATCCTGGGTGTCAACTTAACATGCCTGCTATTAACTAAGATCAGTTGAGATCACACCTGGCAAGATCAGATGAGACCACTTGAAGCAATTATCTGGATAATACAAGAACAGCCGTACACCATAGGAACCTCCATAGATATCATAAGAACCTCCCAGTTGTGTACCATATAAAAGAACCACAGAACTGAGGAGAAGAGAGATTCTCTGGGAATGCTCCAGCCATGCTGTTGTCTGCTATGACTTAGTGTGGATGCCAACTTCAGCCAGCCAGGAATGGCATTTCTTCCATGAAAGACTGTCTTATCCCCCTCTGGGACTATAAGTTGAATGAATCTCCCTTTCTCCCATAAGTTGTTTGACTTAGGTATTCTCTCACAACAATACTAAAAAGTAACTGTTATAGAAATTGGTACCAGGAGTGGGGTATTATTGTGATATTAAAACCACAATGTGAAGCTGTTTGTGAAACTGAGAGAAGTTGATACCCAGCAGTATGGCCAATGCTGTGCTGTGGCTAGTGTGCCTTTGGAACTATTTTGTGGAAGAAAATATGGAGAATTTTGGGACTTTGTGCTGGGAAAGTCTTTGCATCTTGGCAATGGGGCCAAATGTGCCTTTCTCATCAGAACTCCCAAAAGAACAATGCTGTGAGAGACACAAGCAGCTTGTCATGATCCAGAGATCCATAGACTATGTTTGCAACTGGACAAATGACACATGGAGCCATGTATTGGTGGAGAGTTTGATGAATTTTTTTCCCTCATCCTGAAAGCTTGCCTAAAATTAAACTGGAAAGCCTGGCAGAGGAAATTTCAAAGCAATTTAGTCCTGATAAAGTGATATGGCTACTTTTTAGTTGTCTTCAGAGTTATGAAAAAGAACAAGGAATCAGGCAGGAAGAAGAAACTATAATATTTGATGATGAAAAATGTAATGACAAACTTAAAGAGTCAAGCCAGGAACAAGCAGAAAACAAAATGGCTGCTAAAGAGATTAGCTCCAGTAGTAAACCAAAGCCTGCTCTCAATTTGGATAATAGGAGAGGCCCTAGCTTGAGGATAAGATTCTCAGAGAAAGTTCCAACCCATAAGAATGCAAATCCTTTTGAAAGGAATGAGCTAAAGGTGGAATTCCAAAGCAAGGGTCTGTTTCTCCCACAAAGCAACTGACCGGGAATGAAAGAGATTTTTTTCCCATAGTCAGTAGAGAGAAGCTGAACCAGTTGTAGTGCAAGGGGGTCAATCTCTAACACAAAGCAACAGTGAAATTTGGCAAAATCCTCCAAATGGTTCTGGTTTTAGAGGGAGGAAGTCATGGATTCTTCCTCCAAGATTTAAAAAAAAAATGGTGGAATCCAGGTAGCATGTGACAAGAAACCTACAATTTAGAGGCTGAAGAAGGACAGTTTGTGCTGTGGAGTTAAAGTCTGCTTTGCCATTGAGACACAAAGATATTAGAGATCCAGAGACAACATGGGACATCTGCCAAAGAAGCTGTATACCCTGGGAGGAGCCAGCCCAAGAGAGGGATAGGTGCTATGGGCAGCTACATTGGAGGGGTGGAACTGAAGCTCTTTGGAACTGAGATGATTTCAAAAAGAGGCTTACCTGTTGGACTTGGAGCTACAGGATTTGGAGTTTATCCTACTGCTTTTTGGTATTATTATGAACTGATCTTTCCTGGATATGCCCCCATCCCTTCCTTTCAGAATGGGAATGTTTATTCTGTGCCATTGTATGTTGGAAGTATGTAACTTGTCTTTTAATTTTATATGAGGCTTTGGACTTTAGATTTTGAGACTATGTTGAGACTACTAATGCAGACTGTACTGAGACTTTTACAGTTGAATGGAGTATGGTCTATACTAAGAAGATATTTATGTTCTGTAATGTTAATCTGCAGTTATGTGGTAAAATATTTTAATCTACATTATAATATTATGTTATGGGACACTAAAGACTAAGCATTTCTCAAGGAACTTTGTCACTTATCTTGGGAAAAATAATACATGTGCAGTTGTACTTGGAACTATGAATCTTACTGTTTTTATGTGGAGACTAAGAATGGCCTAAAGAAATGTGATCTGGTGTCAAGTTGACAAGGGATGGACTAGTGTTAGTTAATCCTGGGTGTCAATTTGACATACCTGGTATTAACTAAGATCAGCTGAGACCACACCTCGAAAGATCAGATGAGACCACCTGGCGATTATCTGGATAATACAAGAGCAGCCCTAGATTCCATTGGAACCTCCACAGATCTTATAGGAACCTCCCAGTAGTGGACCTTATAAAAGGAACCACAGAACTGAGAAGAAGAGAGATTCTCTGGGAATGCTCCAGCCATGCAGTTGTCTGCTGTGACTTAGCCTACTGCCAGCTTCAGCCAGCCAACCATACCATTTCTTCCATGAAAGACTGTCTTATCCCCCTCTGGAACTGTAAATTGAATGAATCTCCCTTTCTCCCATAAGTTGTTTGACTTTAAGAGATCTCTTATATCAATAGTAAAGAGTAACTGTTACAATAGTAAATCAAAAAATAAAAAATAATATGCACTAGTAAGCTCAGATTGTCATTATAAAGTAGGTGACACAATCAATGGAAATGAATTTCTCAATTCAGAAGGAATACATGATTATAACTCTATCAGGCTCAGTTCCAGTTCTAGTAGGACAGTTCAGAGAGAACACAGAAATTTTACCTTTTTTGGGTAAAATGCAGCAATAAAGAATAGGGGGTCTTCTCTGGGATAAAGAAACATGCACGGAGCTCAGAGAGGAGTAAGTCTTTTATAAGACTCCGAGAGATTTGAGTTCTGATCCCAGATCCCACGTAAAAATAATGGACAAAAATGACAGTGGTCTATAATTCTAGCCCTAGAAGGTGGAGCTTGGGAAACCCTAGAGTAAAGTAATCAAGAAAGTAGAGAAATCCAGGATGCTGTGGCCCTTTATAGGCACATTCATTCAAATGCCTTCTGATGTACAACACACACACACACATACACACACGCACACACACACACACACACACACACACACACACACGAGAAGAAACACAAATGGTCAATAAATACATAAAACGTTCTTTAATATCCTTAGCTATATCCATAGCTATTAGGGTAATGCAAAGCAAAACTATATTGATATTCCCTGTCACTTCATTCAAAAAATTGTCATCAATGATACAAACAACACATTCTATTGAGAATGCAAGGGCAAAAAAAAACAGCTGCATGTTGGTGATGAAGATTTAAATTAGTATATCCTACTGTAGAAATAAGTGTATAAGCTCTTAAAAATTCTTTGAATAAAACTGCCACGTGATTCAGAAAAAAAAAAAAAAAAGACTCCGAGAGATGGGCTTGGTGATAAGGGAAATGTCTGCATCCTTAGGACAGCATTTGAAGGCTTTATTAAATTTGTGGATAAAGAGTCCTGTGATAGTTAAGAGGTTTAGAGATATTATCAACAAACAGCAGCTCCAGATAAGGAAGTAAGCAGGGAGTTAGGGGATTATTGGGAAGTGTTGTTTCCTATTGCAAAAGGGGAAGAGGAACCTGTCTGTTCTTAGGACTGCCATTAACCCTTTCAATCCCCAGTACTTTGGAAGCTAAAGCAGAAGGATCTCAGGTTTAAGGTTAGCCTTGTTAGAAAAGAGAAAAGGAAAGAGGGAGGGAAAAAGGGAAGGAAAAGAGGGAAAGAGGGAGGGAGAAAGATAGGGAAAGGAAGATAGAACAGGAACCCAACCTTCCTCCACAAACAAGTTTTTTCCAGAAAGCTCCTCCAAAACTCCAGCAAGGTAGCACCAATTTCTCCCACAAGATGGAAATTACTCCTACTTTAGAGTGGGGGTGCAAGTTTTTAACAGCTGGAGTACAGGGGGAAGGGATTTCAGGTTAACCAGTATGTGTAGCCCCAAATTGACTAAGAGTATGTCGTTACCTGTTTTCTTTATCTGATCCAATTGGAACATGAGGAGATGGGGAAACAGGGCAACAAATCTCTCTAAACTTCTTCTTGCTGATGAGGGGCATTTTGAAGGTGTTTGGAAGGCTCATAAGGATTAATTTATTGAATGTTCTAGATGTGATGAGTCCCATTCAACCCTGGGGTTAGGAGGATAAAACAAATGCCATTACTAGACTGGAAGGAGTCAAAGTTTATACCACTGGCGAAGCTCCTCATTGACCCTGAGATGGTAGAGGAGCTCTATTTTTCCTCTCATGGGTTTTGTGGTGGGTTTCTGTGGGTTTGGAACTTACAGGTTTCAGCAGAGGCTTCCAGTCAGTCAGTTTTCTCAGAGCATGTGCTGTTTTCCATGTAGGCTTCTTGTCCAGGCCCACAAACCAACATAAACCCAGATGTATATGTAAGAAACAGAAGTAAGAGTGCTAGGAATTAATCAGGCATCAGGTCAGATGGAGCCTAGGATGGCCTCCATCATCTAAGCCAATTTTATTGTAACATACATGAGTATTTATGGGAAATAAACAAAAAAGAACAGGACCAAATTCTTTACAGGATTATGTTATATGTGTACATTCCATCCAACAAAGAAAAGGCAGGAGTGACATCTACTTGCTGGGAAGAAACTGTAGGGGGAAGTTTTAACCTGAGAACAAAAGCAATCTGAGAACAGACAGGAAGTATCAGAGGGAAGATTTCCCCTGCCATTGTCTATGGCAAAACTCAGCTTCCAGAGGGAGGAATCCACCTAACAACTGTCCATTTCAGATGCTAATGTGTCATTCTCCAGAGAGCAGGCTTGGGCCTTGATAACCCCCACAGTTTCTGGCCTTGATTTCTCCCAGTCTCCCTCTCTCTTCTCACTGCCCTTCCCCAGGGTATAGCCAGCCAGAGTACATGGACAATCTCTTGAGGGGAGGGGGATATCCAGCCTTTGTTTGTCTACATCAAATACTGGGGCTAGATTTTGGCTTTATATCTTGTTACTTAAAGGAGGGAACTTTCTTTTTTTTTTTTAATAATATAATACATTTTTATTATTATTTCAGCTCATACAAACTTAATAGGTACACCAGTTCCCTCCCTCCCTCCTCCCCCCCCCGAACCCCCTGCTTCCCCTCCTCTCACCCCCCCCCCCCCCGTGCCTCCCGCCCCGATTCAAAGGAGGGAACTTTCTACTGGCATTCTTTCTATTGAAAAAGTATTTCATGTCTGGAATGATGGCCTTCCATCTGTCTAGGCAGAACAGGGAACTCACAAGAGTCAGTCATTTGTAGACTGTACCATGTATCTAAGATAGGTTACAGTTGGAGAGCATAACTGGGTTTTTTCCCTGGACACTCAACACCCCCAGGAGGCAAGGGCATTAAGGAATTGGATGATACATTGGATACAAGCAGCTTTGGATGGACTACAAAGGAGAATGTCATCTACATATTGAAGGAGATAGCTGGAGAAAAGATGAGGGAGAGGAGGTCCTTTTGCAAGGCCTGTCCAAAGAAATGAGGGCACTATCTAAAGACTTTGGGAAGGACCATCCATGTGAGTTGGCAGGCAGTTTGGGTGTCCGGGTCTTCCCAGGCAAAAGCAAGTAAAGGCTGAAAGAAGGGATGAAACGGGATGGTAAAGAAGGCATCCTTGAGATCGAAGACTGAAAAGTGGGTAGTTTGGGATGGAATAGAAGATAGTAAGGTATAGGGGTTACGGACAATGGGGTAGTAGGAGCAACAATCTCATTAATTTTATGAAAATCTTAGACTTAACAGAAGGTCCCATTAGGTTTTTTGATTCCCAGGATATGGGGAGAATGAGTGGGAATTAGGAGGTGAGCTTGTAGAAATCCATGGATGGTTGGAGCTTTCTCATGGTGGAAGAAGGTAAAAGGTATTAATTAGACTTGGGAGATATAAGCGAGGAATTTTTTAGCTGTATTAGAATGGGTGAGTGGTGTTTAAGCTTCAGAATGGTCAAAGGTGTCCTAAACAGAGGGGTTAACTTGAGACCAAGGAGCAGGTAGGGAGAGAAGTGGAGATGAGATGGCATGCCAGAGTCCTTTACTTGGAGAAAAGATAGAGGTGAACCTTAGAGGGGGAATATGGATGGAAACCTGGAGGCATTTTAAAAGATCTCTCCCTAGGAGGAGCACAGGAAATTCAAACACAACAGTGAAGGAGTGAATTAAGGTGAGGATCCCAATCTGGCATATGTCATACAAAGAGTGTCCCCATATCCAAGCGGGGAAAGGTAGAGGGACGGGTGGGTCTGTGCCATTCAGTTGATAAAGATAAACAGGCCCCTGTGTCCAGAGCAAGAGACATTTGTCTCCCAGCCATCACTGCCTCCATCTGGAGTTCAGATGAACTGGCTTGGGTGCCAGTCAGGGACAACGAACTTGGGCCTCCTCATTGGAGTAAGGTTCGAGGGAATGGGGTCAGGGAGAGACTGTTGAGGGGGTGCCTTGACATCCCATCAGGCACATCATCTTCCAGTAACTTCACTGTCCACAGGAGGGACATGCCTTTGTGGGAGACATGAGATTGGGGCACCCCCTTGCACAGTGTCTGTTTTTGTTACATCGAAACATAGCCCCGGGGGCTGACCCTGCTTCTGTGTATGACTGGGGAGGGCAGAGGCTAAAATCTGAAAGTGGGCATGGCACTGATCCTTTCTCTGTCCCTTTCCTTTTCCTGCTCCCTCTCCTTTTTTGATTCTTCCTCTCAATTGTTAAAACAAAACAAACAAACAAACAAACAAACAAAAAACCTTGAATCCCAGTTCAAGAAGGTCTCCCTGAAGAGTGAGAGGTCCCTTTTCTAGTTTCTGCAGCTTTTTTGTTTTGTTTTTTCAGATGTCTGGACCAGACTGGTTTATAAAGTGGATATGTAGAAGGAGGGCACCCTTGGGGAAAGACAGGTCTACATTAGTATATTTATAGATAGCCTTGGTGAGGCAATTAAGAAAAAGGGTAGGATTTTTGGTTGGGATCTGAGTAACCTCCTTCAGTTTTTCCATATTAATCCTACAGTGTGTGTTAGCTTGCATTCCCTACATTAAGCAATTTACCATGAGGGAGATGCATTCTGAGCCTGATCCAGCAGTCTGGTAATTCCAGTTTGGATCTAATAGAGGGACAGCTTCTCCTCCACCTGGAGACTGAGCATCCCACTGATGTAATCTATCTGCATATTCTCAGTCAGCTTTCCGGATATAGGCTTTTCCATTTGCCGTAAGGACAAATGTTAGGATATAGTGAATGTCCTTTCAGGTTAGAGTAAATATGACATTTGGGTGAATGGTTACTGGAAATGCTGGAGATTTCTGAAAAGGATCCTAGTTTCTTCTACATGGTCCATTTCAGCAATGATAAATGGGACATCAACTCTGGTTGGACCATATGGGAACATATGGGTAGTTAATTGGAATGGATAAATGGGGGAGAAAATAAAGGGGATGGGGTTGGGGAAGATCCACAGAGGAAGACACAGGAGTAGGGGCTGGAACAGGGGCTGGAACTAAGGATGGTGCTGAGGGAAAGGAAGGTTTTGGGAAGGAGCAGGAGTTGGGACAGGGGTGGGGGAGACAGAAGGTGAAGAAGGATTGTGAGGTAGTAGTTTATCAGCTGGGTCGAAACTAAGGAAGGAGGGGGAAGAAGATTTTTGGGGTTTTGAGAGGTGGTGGTCTTAAAACAAAGAAGTACAGAGGACAGGGAGCAGGTGATACAGAGAGAAGGAGTGGTTACAGAGAGTAAAAAAAAAAAAACAAGGACAAAGGGACCTTGGACCATTTGCCATTTCACCTGAGGAATTTGTCTAAATCTTGGAGAATATTGAGATCAAAAATGTCAAACTCAGGTCAGTGATTGCCACTGTCCAATTCATATTGGGGCCAGATTTTGACCAAAAGATGCACTAGCATGGACGGTGGAAGGTTTCTCAAATGGAGTTCCTGCAGATGTCTCTTTAGACAGGCCAAGGCATTTCTTTTGGGGACTTTATTAATTTATTACCCATATGGGGAGTAGAGACAAGGTAAACAAAAATGAAAGCTCATTGAACCAAGATCACAGGCATCCCTAGTGTCTCAGGAGGGCACAAAGACCTGATTTCTAAGAAGGGGCCTCCCCCAGCCTGTTAGATAATTGGTAGGAAGCAACCAAATTAGAAGGCTACTGGAGTCTACAATAACCATGGTCTGGAACAAGTTCAGAACTCTCAGAGTTCCAAAAACTCAATTTTAGAGAAGTGAAGAACTCCCTTATAGAGTTCCTGAAATCTCCATCAGGGGCTCTCTGAAAGAGATTACAGAACGAAATCACTGTCCAATGTCAGACAGGCATGGGTGGGTGTGTAGTTTATTTGAATGAGAAGGCAGTCTTTAAGTGGGAGCTCTGGGTCATGTGGTAGAGGGGAAAAGAGAAGAGGGGAAAAGTTACCAACAAGCTAGGTTTATCCTGGTTACAAATATGACTGCTTGTCTCAACATAGCCTGCACCTTCATGCATGACCACCATAGAGGGGCACTAGACCTGCTGACAGATCATCTGCAGAGAAGGAGAAAAGGAGAGGGGTTCAGGGACAGGTGGTGAGAGATACTGACTGTCATAGTTAGGCACAGTTGAGGGTTTGAGTTTTAGGCACATTTGTAGAGAATTAGTAGTTGGGTTAAGCCCAAAGCAAACCTGTAGAAGATTGTCTAGCTGATAGGGAAGCCCCAGCCCATGGTGGGTGAGATTAGGCCCTGGAATAAAATACAGACAGCTGTTTGAGAAAGTTGAAATCCTTTTGTATATTTGGCCAGACATGCTGGTCTGGCAAGTAAGGATTGTCCCTCTGTCAGCCATTACGTAGAAAGAAAATAAATCCCTTGTTCCCTTAAGCCTTTTGATGGTCATTTATCAGCAACCATGTAGGTGGACTGCAAAACTAACAGAGACCATTTCCTGGTCAGGGAACCATAACTTAGGAAAGAGAAGAGGAAAGATAGACCAGGAACCCGAGCTTCATCCGTGAAGACTGAAGTTTATTCTGAAAGCTTCTTCGAACTCCAGTGAGGGAGCTACAATTTCCTTGTCAGATGGAAATTACTACTACTTTGGAGTCGGGGGTGCAAGCTTTTAACAGTGGAGTGCAGGGGAAAGGGGTTTCAGTTTGACCAGTATGTTCAGCCCCAGAACGACTAAGAGTCTGTCCAGTTAGCTGTTTTCCTTATCGGATCCGGTTAACATTCTTGGTGGGGGTCTCCCATCTGTTTCCCATCTTAGATCTATCAAGTGGGGTCTGTAGTCCGAGGTCTGGTTCCAGATCTATCAAACCTGAGCTACACAGCGAAACACTCTCCAGAAGGAAAAAATAAAGAAGGGAAGGGAAAAGGAAGAAAGGGAGGAATGGAAAAGAAGAGAATGTATTTATTTCTCAGAATTCTAGAGACTATAAGTCCAGAATTAAGGTAATAGCCTGTAAATGGAAAAATCATAATTCTCACCTCAAAGGCATAAGAGGCAATTCATTCTGGAGCTAAATACAAGTGACTATGGCTCAGGAACATAGACTTAGGTTGCCCCAAACTCTGTGTTCTGCTGTGGTAACAATTTCTTGGGATTTTATAATTATAGAAAGAAAGAAAGCCATAAATCAAGATACTTAGCAAACACATCAATAGAAATATCAAGTAGGCAGGTTAAAGCAAAGTGGGGAGTTCTCTATTACAGCTTAGACATGCTATCTACTGATATTCTTGACCTTTTGGTTGGTGAAGGTTGATGGTCTGCTAAGTTAATGCATTACACAGAATGTTAGGACAGGACACAGAAGAAAGGCATGGGGTGGCGATTAATGAGATGTAAAGATCACCCAAAATAAATGCAATTAGGCTCTAAATTTGTAGCATTCCAATCCTCTCCACAGCCATTGAAATTCCAACTAGCCAAATCAGCATGTGCAGTTCAGTCAGTGAATCTTCTCTCTGAGAACTTGCTTCCACAAGCCCACTGGACTCCTGGTAAGGATCACTCGCTCAACCAGCTGTCCGTATTTTATTCCAGGGCCTAATCTCACTCACCATGGATCACCTTGTTCTTCTTTTTTAATATTTTATTTGTTAATTTTGTGTGTGTGCGCCTGTGTGTGTGTATGTGTGTGTGTGTGTTGTGTGTGTACCAGAGGACATTGCGTGTCCCTGTGGAGGACCAAGGGTGACTTTGAGAATCAATCCTGGATTTCTTCTACTTCCTTCTTGCTTCGCTCTGGGATTTCGCAGACTCTGCACACCAGGGCCAGAAGTGCAGGGCATCACTGCTTCTGCCTGGGGCTTTTATGTGGGACCTGGGATCTGAACTCAGGACCTCCTGCTTGCAAGACAGAGTATTAATTCCTGAGCCATCTCTCCAGCCCCCTTATGTTCTTATTTAACTTTAATTTCCTGCATCAAAGTCCTAGCTCTAAATACACTCACATTGAGACCTGGAATTTCAACTCATGGACTGATGAATGGAGTGTTACACAGTGTTACACAGATACTAAAAGCAAATTTAGATATAACTCAAATACTGACAACAAAGATATTTACACTATATTAAATGAAGAAATAAAGCAAGTAGTAGGCATAGAAAAAAATTATCTACTTAAATGAATATGTATGCATGTGTAGTTATGTGTTACACGACTATGAATGAGACATCAAAGTTTTTTTACTGAAAAGTGGAGCCACCACTGAACTATAACTATTTTTTTTTGTTTGTTTGTTTGGTTGGCTCTTTGGTTGGATAGTTGTTTTCTTTTATGGTAGGGGAGTGTAAATATGGGTGTGTACAGGGGAGAGCACTATACTGGTAGAGGGCCAAGAGCGAGATCAAGAATTAGCTAGAAGGTTTTACCTTCTTATTGCTATGCTCTAAGGTTTCCAAAGCTACACCTTCCAGGGCTAGAAGTGTTTGGGGGAGAAGGGAAGGGAGAAGGGGTTTATCCAGGTTCTTGTGTTTGGGAGCCAAAGACTAAACCAGAATATGGAGAATAAAGCAAATTGTATTAGACAGAAATAATGAAACTCATGGACATAGAATTTGTGAGGGGCAAGAAAGCCAGAAATGAACTCACAGACATCAGACATGGAGTACATGAGGAGCAAGGAAGCCAAAGATGGCTGGCAGGATCAGGGGTATTTATAAAGTTGGGAAGCCTCCCCCCACCCCAGAAAAGTGGCTTTTCCTTATTGGTTAGCCTCCACTTTCTGCAAACCTGATTGAACTTTTGGTCCCTTATGTTTCATTGGTTTAGTCATATAGGGGAGGGGGGATGCCCAGCCCAGTAGAGCCATTTCCTTTGAAAAACTTATCTGCAGTGGAGAGTTTATCTCTGTGGCACTACCAATTCAGGGAGGCCCTAGCTCAGCTCCTAGCTACGGACAAGCCTGGGCACGCACAGACATGCCCCAGACATGTCCCAACAGAGGACCATGCAGGCAGAGGGATGAACAACCAATGGGAAGCAACTGTCTAACTTGCACCTGCAGCGGACACCTAGTAAACAGTAAAATGACTGGTGGCTGTGTCGTCCACCCCCCCAGGAGGGATGGCAACACCTGATTGGACCCTGACCCTATATAAGCCCAAATGCCCTTAATGACTCTGAATCAACTGCAGCTCGTCTCTGCTTGCTCCTCACCTGATTCCTGGGGTCTGGTCGCCCCCCCACACCTTGTTGGCCCAGCGGGGGATACAGCAACACATCTCCATCTTTCATATTAAAACCAGTTCCTGTGCCAGAGAGATGGCTCAGAGCTTAAGCCTCTGCAGGTCCTGAGTTCAGATCCCAGACCCCACATAAAAAATGCCAGCAGAAATAGTAGTGGCCTGTACTTCCGTTCCTAGAAGGAAGAGCCTGGGAAACTCCAGAGCAAAGCAAACAGGAGGTAGAAGCAATCAAGGGTGATTCCTGAAGTCACCCTTGGGCCTTCACAGGCACACAAAGTGCCCTCTGATGCATACACACTAAAATAAAATAAAATACCAGTTCCTCCAGATTAATAGGGTATATTCCTTAGGATAATCCCAGCAGTGGGGAAATGACCTTCAAAGACCCTGCCAGCATGGTCATGTTCTGAGATTGCTTACAGGACACTGCTATATTTGCGTGGCATTTTTATGTGGGATCTGGGAATCTGGACTCAAAGTCTTTGATGTTTGAAGGCTGAGCCATTTTCCCAACTCTCATTCATTCTGAGACCAGATCCTCATTGGAACCTGGACGCCTCAATTCAGTCTGCCTCCCCTGCACTGAGATTCTAGAATGCCACAGTACCCAGCTTTTTACATGAGTACTGGGAATCAAATTAAAATCCTCAGGCCTGCACAGCAAGCATTTTACTAACCTAGCCATCTAGCCCCAGGTACTGCTTTTAATTGTCAAAATCTGAAGACAGAATTTACAAGTAAAGCCATCTGGTCATTACATTTTCTCTGTAGGAAGATATTTGACAATTTCTACTTTTTATTAGATAAAAGACTACTCAGATATGCAAAAAATAATAAAATAAATGACATCTAAGGGCTAGAGACATCGTTCAGGGATTAAGCCTCTGTTTCATAAGCAGAAGGACCTAAATTCAGATACCAGATCTCATGTAAAAACATCAGCAGAAATGGTGGCAGACTGCATTTTTGACTCTAGTAGGCAGAGACTAGAAAACTCCAGAGCAAAGCGAAAAGGAGGTAGAGCAATCCAGGATGATTCCCAAAGTCACCCTTGAGCCTCCACAGGGACACACAGTGACCTGTGATGCATACAGATAAATACATAGACAGACACACACACACACACATACACACACACACGCACGCACGCACGCACGCACGCACATACACATGCACACAAGAGGCATGTACACATGCAAAAAAATGGACTATTTGGTTAATTTATTTCCTTTTAAACTTTATTTTCTGTGAGCATTTTTGCTTTGCTCTGAGATTTCCCAGGCTCTGCCCACCGGAGCCAGAAGTGCAGGCCTTGGTGTTTCTACCTGGCGTTTTTATGTGAGACCTGGGATCCAAACTCAGGACTTTCTGCTTGCAAGGCAGAATCTTAACCCTTGATCCATCTATCCAGCCCTGGGTAATTTATTTCTTAACTAAACTTTGAGAGTTTGTATCATTTGAGAAATTTGTATCTTCCACCTGGTTATCTAATTCATTAGTTCATGCTTGTTCATAATTCCCCTATTATTAACTTTGTGTCTACAAAATTAGTGCAAAGATTATCATATTCCCAGTATTAGTAATTGATATCTCTCTCTCTCTCTCTCTCTCTCTCTCTCTTTCAACTGCAGATTAAATCTGGAGCAGAATCCCTTGAATTTTGTATCTTTCATGCCTCTAAAATCAGTACCATGTGGACAGCATTGCCAAGTTTTACTCCCTCTTCATGATGAAGCCTTTGAACCACAGTTGCAGCTTCCATGTGCTGGGACTGAGCTGAGGAAAACTTCCCTATGCAGTACTTTTCTTTTTTTTATTTATTTTTATTATTTCCACTCATACAAACTTGACAGGTACACTGGTCCCCTCCCTCCCTCCAACCCCTCACTCCCCCCTCCCTCCCCATGCCCCAGTGCCTCCCCCTCTCATCCCCAGAGTATCCTTTAATGTGCATGCCAAACTCTCCTCTTTTCTAGGAGCAGAAAACTCATAGAATTCTGACCCTGGGCTTTGTCCTTTCAAACGAATTTGCATTTCCAGAGTTGGAGCCTCGAGTGGGTCTTGCCCTAAGGACAATTTTATTATCCCAGTACAGACCAGCCTGTCTCAGCAGCTGTAGCAGCTTTGTCAGTGTGTGTGTGGTGGGGGGGAGTATAAAAAGGAAAATC
Source organism: Typhlomys cinereus (assembly GCA_023101885.1). Taxonomy (NCBI): domain Eukaryota; kingdom Metazoa; phylum Chordata; class Mammalia; order Rodentia; family Platacanthomyidae; genus Typhlomys; species Typhlomys cinereus. The sequence continues at coordinate 3,573,442 of JALPQD010000124.1, forward strand.
TTAAAAACTTAAAAAGAATAGTCTGGCAGATGAAAAGAGATCATTTTGCAAATGGGTGACTGACCCCTCCCTCACCGAGGTTTCCTGCTTTTATTACATCTACCCTTGAATGTGCTATTATAACAAGACTCCAGTTTAACAGTTTTTTGTCTCTGACCAGGGGGTGACATACAGTGCCCATCAGGATGGAGTGAAGGGCATTGCAGGAGCAACAAAACTGCAAAAGACAATCAACGAACCACAATCCAGAACTTCAGAGAATCTATATCATCCACATAGAACTAAGCCAGCCTAATCTCCCCCCATCCTGAAACTCAGGGACATCTGCAGAAGAGGGGGCGGTAAGATTGTAAGAGCAAAAGGATGGGGGGAGCAATGATTTGAAGAGTCTCCACACTAGATAGGGCTGAAGCAATCATAATAGGACTTTGCATGCCCTGTGCCATGTCCGTCACACTATTGAACTCACAAAGTCTAACATCGGCTAAAGGCACCAAGATCCTTGGAGGCAAAGGATTGATGGCCACAGAAGTGTTCCTATGCTTAAGGGGAACACGAGAAAGGGTTCAGGGAAATGCCACTGGGTCCTTTTATGTCATAGGAAAGGAGGACCAAGAGGAGAGTTAGGCATACACAATAAAGGACTCTCTGGGAATTGGGGGGGAGGCACTGGGAGATGGGGAGGGAGGGAGGGGGAACAGGGGGTTTGGGGGGAGGAGAAGGGGGGGAGGGAACTGGTCTACCTATTAAGTTTGTATGAACGGAAATAATAATAAAAAATGTTAAAAAAAAAACTTAAAAAGAAATTCTTCTGCCTGAGAAATTGCTAGCAAGCAATAAAAATCCACATTCCCCTACCATTCTCAGGAATTCCCCTCTGGAATGCCATTTGGCCAGAGGGCATGTAAGAAGCCTGCATGCCGTAAGATTGCCAGCTAAACTATTTTGGTGGGGCTCCCAATCTCCTTTGTCCCTTGTGTATAAAAACCGTGTGGAGATGTAATTTGGAGCTGCACACACATCACCCTGCCCATATGTGTAAGCCCAGGTACCAGTCTTTCTTTCCCTCTCTCTCTCTCCCTCTCTAATAAAGCCTCACAGTTATTAATTTTAACTTTTGGTCTATGGTGAATCTTTGGATGATCCCCCCAACCATAATATTCTGGTTTTCCCTCCAGATGATGATGGAGTATTTTTCAAGAAGTCAAAGGAAAAGCTCATCCCTATAGGCGGAACCAAAGAAAAAGCTCCTCTATAGCTGGGTGTCTGTGAGCTTTGACCAAGCTCGTAGTCTGTGCCCCATTGGGTGGATTTTCAGACCCTGCAACATTCAGCATGTGCCTCGGCTGTAACCTTAAGCTTCCTAGTGTACTGTTCTTCTCCAACTATATATTTTTATTTCTTTCTGATCAACTTGTTGCTTTTGTCATCATTTACCTAAATACAGTTCTAGATTCATTTCATATTGTCAGGACAAAGTATCTGACTCAAGCAACTTAAAGGGAAAGGTTTCACTGGATGACAATCCAGGTTGTAGTCTATCATCTCAGGTAATTTACAGAATTTTGAAGTGCCTGGTCACACGTCCACAGCAAGAGCAGAAGGCAAGGACCAATGCATGCATGGTTACTTGCTTACTTTTGCTCATAATTCTTTCCATCTTTATTACCCTTTCTAGGAAATGGTCCTGGATATTCCCACATCACAATCCCTAAGGGGCATGTCCAAGGGCTACCCTTAATAAAGAGAATCCCTTTCAGGCCTGAAGACTTGTCTTCTAGATGTCAAGATTGACTGTACATCACATCTCTACCACTTGTCAACTTAACACAAAAACATGTAATTATTTAGCCATAGCCATCTACTCCCTTGTCCCCAAGGACTCATGATCATCTTATAATATAAAATATATTCAGTCTGTTGCAGTTACTTTTTTAATAGCTGTGAGACAATGTTCATAAACAATTTAAGGGAGAAAGGGAGAGTCCAAAGAGGATATATTTTATTATGGCAGGAATTGCATAGCAGAAAGCAGAGTGGAAGATATAAGCAGGAGGCCAGTTTAGCCCACAACAGCCATCAGGAAGGCAAAAAAAGCCAGCAAGAGCAAGCTAAGGGGAAGCAGGGCAAAAGATCAACCCTCAACATCCAACCACTGCCACATGTTTTTCTCCAGTAAGGCTCCACCTCTCAAACTTATCATAAGTCTCTCAAACCATAACACCACAAAAAGATTCAAGTGCATGAACCTGAAAGGGGAAATTCACATTCAAATCATGACATATTTAACTTTTAAAAATTCTCATAGTCATCAACAGTTCTAACACATTATAAGTTTATGTGAGCTCTCATAAAACAGAAAAACAAACTGTATGCTTCCAATAAATAATAGCACAGAGCAAACATTTTACAATGGTAGAATGAGGGAATGATAAAGAATAATTATAGCCAAAGCAAAATTAAAATCCAGTAAGACAAATACCAAATCCTGCAGCTTAATGTACCAACATCTAGGGCATGTAATGTAATCAAATAGACTTCAAAATAATAGATAGTTCCATCCCTCCAGCTCTGCTGCCTTCCTATAACCTCCCTGGGCCTGTTGCAATCCTTGCTGCATCTTTCTCTGGTACTAGTCCTATGGCTTTGGGATCTCCATTACTTTAGTCCTCGCCTTCCCTTGCAGGGATTCTGACCTTCCCAATATTACAACCTTCCCAAACATTAATATCAGCTAAGGATTCAAACATGTAAGCCTGGGATAGGCATGGGGGAGGCAGTTCACATTCAAATTATGATGTTGTAGGAAAGTCTCCTTTACCAACAAATGGAGAAATGAGTCTTGTTGGATGTTTAGAATGAGGGGATTTATTAGACAAACAATGGAAAAAATGTATGCATATGAGCAGACTCCTGAAAAGCTCTGTGGAATCTAGTAACTTTTCTAAGTTATAGCCTACTTTATAAGAATGGGGGAGGGGTTAGATAAGATAACAACTTATAAGCAGACCTACATTTCAAACTATTTACAACCAAGTCATTGTGGTCACCACGTCTCCAGATGTAGCATCACTCTTATCTCAAAGCTGTGGGGAGCTATCCAGATTGGCTCCTCATTGAGTGCTCTCATCCTGAAGGTTAGAAGTGGAGGGGGACTGACTTCTCCAAGAGTTACAGGATTTCTGTCCAAGTCTTTGCATCCCAAACTGAAGCCAGGACATCGCAAAATGGTTTAAGTAAAATTTATTGAAAGGCAGGGAAAGGGACGGACACCTGACTGTTTGGGAGAATTGGTGGGGAGGGGGTAGCAAGAAGTAGTCTCTGGGTGTTCGGGGAGCCATAGGGAAGGCAAGACAGCTCCAAGTCTTGCTCTGAAGTTCTGGACCTCTGAACTTTTGGAAGATTGAAATGGAAACTTTCTATTGATTTCATCTTATGGGGTCACTCTCTAGGAGTCTGTATATATCTAGGTTCTTGTGTTTGGAGTTGAAAATTGAAGCTATAACATGTGTAGAGGATTAAGGTAGGGTTTATTAGAGGAGAGAAAGAACAGAACTCATGGACTCCAGACATGGAGTACCATAAGGGGCTAGGGAACCCTGAAGAACTCATGGACTCCAGGTATAGAATCTGTGAAGGCATGCAGCTGGAAAAGTTCATTCATGATTACAAGTATAGGTTATATGAGATATCATCTCACTCCAGTCAGAATGATTAAGATCCAAAACACGAACAGCAACAAATGCTAGCATGGATATGGAGAAAAAGAAACCCTCATACTTGCTGCTGTGAATAAAAATATATATAATCCCTTTGGAAATCATTTTGGAAGTTCCTAAAAAAGTTAAAACCTGTATGGTAATACAACCCAGTTATACCACTTCTGGGAATATTTCCAAAGAACACTTCATCCTGCTACAGAATCACAAATACAACCATGTTCATAGTAATTCTCTTCACAATAGCAAAGACATGAAACCATCTAAATGCCCAATAATTGATGAATGGTTAATGAAAATGTGTTACATATATACAATGGAATACTATTCAGCTATCAGGAAAAATAAACTAATGAAATTTACCTGTAAATGAATGGGGCTGGAAGAAATTGTACTGCAGAAAGACAGACACTGCATGTTCTATGTTGTAAGTGATCCTAGCATTAAGCCTTAAATTTGAAGTAATCAAACTTCAGAAATTCTTAAAACACACACAAACACAAAAGAACATAAGCCAGGGAGATCAAAGAAGATTCCAAAAGAGCAGAAACAAAAGAGCATGGGTAAACAGATGAATAAGGCATTTATGAAAGAAAAGTCTTAAAGGGGAGGGAAGAACAGAGCTAAGACATAGTAAGACTTGGGGTTAATCTCCAAGCACTCAATTACTTACTGCTTACTAACCACTACCCATCTTCAATATCAGGGAACACATGTCCCAGTAATGTAAGGCCAGTTTAAACAACAGTTTAACAGTTTAAACTGAGAGTAAACCATTTAAATATTTCTCATTATATCTTTAGATAAGAAAGATATCAACACCCAAACATGATGTAGCATACATATTACAATGGAAAAGTGGTGATATAAACAATCCTCACTAGACCTTCACAATGGCTGACATATCAGCATTCCCCATTGGACCAGTGAGGAACTTAAAAGAAATAACTACATGACATTGGGTCTCAGGATGGTACTTATGCCTTTATTTTTTTAAAAAAGTCATTTTTCCTCCACCTTCCTTCTTCTCTCTCCATGAGCATATACCAAAAAGCAGCAAGACCAAGATAAAAACATAGCCATCTGTAACATCACCAAAACTGATTACATTGAAAAACTAAGGGAGGGACTGAAGTGACAATTGAGGAGCTGTGACAGTTGGGTACTGTGGTGCTGCTTTCAAATGCAGCACTTCGGAATGTGATCTTCCCAAATATTAGTTGGTACCCCTGAGTCATTGTATTTCCCTGGACACTTACCCTGTCAAGTGTTTGTGTGCATCTTCTCAGAAGGTACAGATATCCTCTTAACTATTTCTAGAATCATCCTAACTATTCATATCCTCTTAACTATTATAGAACCCTCTTAACTATTTATAGAATCTTCTCTTACAGAGTTATTTGACATAAAGGGAAATGAGCATAAGTCAATGTTTAATGAATAATTTGCAGAGTTCAGAATTAAATACTATAAAATCATACCATAACAAACATGCCCAAATATATTAACACTGGGAAATAAAAGTTACACACTCCTATGACAAGGCTGGGAATAATCATGTGCTTGCATATGTTGGGCTTAACAATCTCTAGATCTTTTTCCTGATATTATTCTAACTAATTAACACAAGAAGAAGAGTTTTAAAGAATTTAGTATGAACCTTTTCTGTAGAAATGATCTGACTTTCATATTTGAGCTTTCAGATGTATGTGAACATACATCTGTTATTGCCTGAGTGCTAGTGAGTTTTGCTTGTTTGCTTGGTTTTGTCTTTTTGAAATAAGGTTTCTCTGAGTAACCCAAACTAGTTTCAAACTCAGATTCTTCCTTTGTGCTGGGACTGAGAGTGTGTACCAGGACACCTCACTAAGCACTAGGTTCTAAACTAAAATGAAATGTATGTAACAGCTAAGAGTCCTTTATTGACAAGCATCTAAAAGTAAGCAACATATGTAAAAGACATTTTTATAAGACAAATTTAGAGGCTGCCATTAGTAGACAGACAATACCAACTACTAATCACCTACAGATGAATATATAGGTATATATACATCTGTATTCAGAGGGATGGGTTAAAGGATTTGCCACTGATATGAAAGTCAGCGAATGCTCAAGTCCTTTATATATGGTGTGTAATGTTTACACATTACATCTGCACATCCTCCTGTGCAATTTAATTCATGTGTATATTATTATATTTAAAATGTTATGCAAGTACACATTATTTTACATTATTTAGAAATAAGAAAAAAAGTCCATACATATTCAGCACAGGTGCAAATTAAACATATGTGTGTGAGTGAGTGGGTGTGTGAGTATCCAGTGAGATGGCTCAGTAAGTAAAGGAGCTTGCCAATCTAAGTTAGATCCCCAGAGTCCACATTGTGGAAGCAGAAAACTCCTGAAAGTAGCTCTCTGACCTCCACACATGTATGAAACACATGTATGGAATGTGCCCCCACATTCATATACACATACACACACAGTAAATAATAAATTAATGCTATTTTTTCATATTCTCAGTCTGTGGTTGGTTAAATCCAAATACACAGAACTGGAAAATAAGGATCACTTCAATACAGAAAATCAACTTCATATGCAATTGAATTCATATACAACTTCATAAAGCTAGAATAGATATGTATGTTGTCATGGTTTGAAATGTGTCCCCCACAGTCTCATGTGTTTAATAAAGTCATGGCATCTTGAGAGGTGGAACCTTGCTAGAGGAAGGCAGTCACAAGGGATGGGCCTTGAGGTGGGTTAGACTCACCCTACCTCCAGGAGAAGTCTGCCTTTGCAGCAAGCAGTCTGCAGCTGTCAGTCTCCAAGATATCTGTGGTGACATAGCCTGTTTCCAGCTTCAGCCAGCAGCCATGCCATCATGAAGACTGTATCTCCTCTCTAGAACTATAAGCTGAATATATCTCCCTTTCTCCCTTAAGTTGCTTGACTTTGAATGCTCTCTCACAACAATAATTAAGAGTAACTGCTACAGAATTTGGTACTGGGTAGTGGGGTATTGCTGTAGATTAAGAACATCTAATACCACAATGTGAAGCTGTTTGTGAAGTTGAGAGAAATTGGTACCCAGCAGTATGCCCAATACTGTGATGTGGCTAGTGTACCTTTAGAACTGTTTGTTGGGAGAAATATGAAGAACTTTGGGACTTGGTGCTGGGAAAGTCTTTGTGTTTTGGCAGTGGGGCCAAATGGGCCTTTCTCATCAGAGCTCCCAAGAAAGCAATGCTGTAAGAAACACAGGCAGTAGAAGCCCAGTTTGTGATGGTCCAGAGGGGAACAGAGACTGTGTTTACAACTGGACGAGTGACACATGGAGTCATGTGTTGGCGAAGAGTTTAATGAAGTTTTGCCCTGTCCTGAAAGCTTGCCTGAAGTTAAACTGGAGTGCTTGGCAGAGGAAATTTTAAAGCAATTTAGTCTTGATAAAGTGATATGTCTCCTTTTTAGTTGTCTTCAGAGTTATGAAAAATAACAAGGAATCAGGTAGGAAGAAGCAATAACCATAAGATCTGATGATGAGAAAGGCATTGGTGAACTTAAAGAGTTGAACCAGGAAGAAGCAGAGAACAAAATGGCTTTTAAGGAGATTAACTCCATTAGTAAATCAAAGGCTGATCTCAATTTGGATAACAGGAAAGGCCCTAGCTTGAGGGTAAGATTCTCTGAGGAGGTTCCAATCCATAAGAATGCAAATCCTTTTGAAAGGAATGAGCTAAAGGGTGGAGTCCCAAAGCAAGGGTCTGTTTCTCCCACAAAGCAACTGCCCAGGAATGAAAGAGCTTTTCCCACAGTCAACACAGAGAAGCTGAATCAGTTGTGATTCAAGGCGGCCAGTCTTGGCAGAGTCATCCATGTGGTTCTGGTTAAAGAGGCATCAAGGATGCAAGAGGGAGAAGGTTGTGGATTCCTCCTCCAAGATTTCAAAAAATGTTAGGATCCAGGCAACATGTGGCAGAAAGTCTTCAGTTTAGAGGTCCAAGAAGGGCAGTTTGTGCTATGGAGTTAAAGCCTGGCTTGCCATTAATAAGTGAAGATGTTAGAGATACTAAAGACAACATGTCACATCTGCCAAGGAGAACTGTATACGCTGGAAGAAGTCAGCCCAAGAAAGCAATGTGTTCTATAAGTAGCTGCATGGAAGGGGCATAATGGAAGCCCTTTGGAACTGAGATGATTTCAACAAGAGGCTTACTTATTGGACTTGGAGCTGCAGGATTTGTAGTTTGTCCTGCTGGTTTTTGGTCTTGTTATGGACCGATCTTTCCTGCATAAGCCCCCATTCTTTCCTTTTGGAATAGGAATGTTTATTTTATGCCATTATATGTTGAAAGTATGTAACTTGTCTTTTGATTTTACAGGAGGCTTTAGGCTTTGGAGTTTTGGACTGTGTTGGGACTATTGATGTAGTCTATGAAGACTTAAAGTTGGACTGAGTACGGTTTCCATAATGAGATGGCAATGAACCTGTGGGGTCCAGGGATGAAGTGTCATGGTTTGAAATGTGTCCCCTCCCCCCTCTCAAGTGTTTGGCAAGGTCATGGCACCTTAAGAGGTGGAGCTTTGCAGGAAGAAGGCAGTCACAAGAGGTGGCCCTTGAGGTGGATTAGTTCCACACTACCTCCAGAAGTCTGCCTTTGAAGCAAGCAGTCATATAGCTCTCAGCCTCCAAGATGTCTGTAGTGACATAGCCTCCTCCAGCTTTGGCCAGCCAGCCATGGTACCTCCCCCATAAGAAACTGTGTCTCCCCCTCTTGAACCATAAGCTGAATATATCTCCCTTTCTCCCTTAAGTTGCTTGACTTTGAATGCTCTCTCACAACAATAGATAAGAGTAACTACTACATATGTACTACATGCATACATGTTCATCTACACACATATACATGCAAACACACATACATACATAAGGTGTATGCACATATATACACACATACATAAAGGTGGCATGCTTTAAGTGGATGCATGCAAATAAAATGTAAAAGTATTTAAGTATCACCAGGACTCCAGGGTACACTCATAGTGCTGGGCAGTCCAGTCCAATCTGTCATCCTAGCTTGCCCTATCAAGACATTCATGGCTGTTTGGTAGCACGAGGGCAAAAACAAGCAGTAGTCTAGCTGGGATGCTCCTGCCTCAGTCACTCCATTTACCTTTGAAAAAAACTTTTTAAAAAATCTGTTTGTATCTGAATATACTGAGTCTCTTAGTGAATACCAGCTTGATAGCAACCAGTTATTCACATTCTATAAATTACTGAATCCTTATTACCTACAAAACCTTGGGCTAGGTGTTGTGGGCAATAAAAATAAATAAAAATAAATGTTTCCTGTCTATTGACTTGCAATATATTGGAAAGACAAAAAGTGTCACAATGGTCGAGTGGCTCAGGTCAGGGACATAGAAAATCTATGTAATTATGTTCTTTCATATAGCGAGGTAGTAAAACAATGAGGTATAGAGTATCATCAATGCTGGCAAAGTGACTGTAAAAGTGTTAATGAGGTGGTCACACCCAAGGTGTCTTGAGAACGCTGGTTAGTCCCAGTTGACTATAAAGATACAGCTCCTGCTTGCCCTGTGTTGTAAGCCCTGCAAGTTACAGAACGCCTTTCCAGTGTGCTGGCACTTGTAATACAGCTCCCATCAGATAATATCAGCCCTGAGCTGTTGCTGATCTCTCTACCTCTCTCTAATTGTGCAATCCTGGGCAACACCTATCCCTCAGGGGACCTTTGCCTGCTGACCCAGAGTGTCTGCTGGTAGAGACAGCAGCTACTGAAGAGGGTCCAGAGAACACAGAGCCGACTATGGAAAATGGCTGAAAGCATGTTCCTAGAAGTTCCTTGAGAGACCCCAGGCGCTGAAGAGCCACTTCAAGATTCACCTTGCAATTCCCAACATGTTCTCCTGCTCAGAGTCCAGCTGTTTGTTCTCAGCTGAAGATCCAAGGGTTTGCAGCATCTCCCAAGGCAGACCCACAAGGTGGTTCATGCAACATCGTCTGAGGCAGACCCACAAGGCAGTTCCTACTCTATTCTCTGCTGAAGGTCACCCATTCCTACTGTGAGGAATTCCTAGTCAGGGCACTCAAAGAGCACCTCAAAAAGAGCCTCGCAGTAGCCCTTCCAGCAGAATCATTACCTCTCCACTGCTTTCAGAAGCGCTAGACCCTGACAGCAAGGCATTTGCAAAGCACCTGAAAGATTCCCATGGTGTGCAAGCTGTTCCTGTCCCTTATTCTTTACCACAGTGAAGCCATGGAAGACCACTGTCATAATTAGGCACAGGCGTCAACTTGAGAGTTGAGGGTTTGAGCTCTGAACACATTTGTAGAAAATTAATGGTTGAATTAAGTCCAGAGCAAACCTGCAGGAGATGGTCTAGCTTGTGGGGAAAGCCCAGCGTATGGTGGGTGGGACTAGGCTCTGGAATAAAATACAGACAGCTGATTGAGAAAATTGGCATCCTTGTGTACACTTGGCCAGACATGTTGGTCTGGCAAGTAAGGATCGTCCCTCTCTCGGCCATTATGTGGTGATGGTGTGGCCAATTCCCTTGGCCCTGGTGTTGGTAAGAGCTCTCCTGCAAAGTTGGATGAGGAACTGCAACCTAGTCTATTGTAAGAGAATAAACCCTTTGTTCCCTTAAGCTATTTGATGGTGATTTATCACAACCATGCAGGCCGACTGCAATAACCACCATAAGACACAAGAGCCTTCCACTGTCTTCTCTGTGACTTTGTCTGCTCCGATAAACACTTTTTCCACAAACATACGAAGCAAGGCCACTCAGGCAGTGAACTGAGGTTCTCCTGCTGTTTACCACCTTCAACCAGTACAGAACACTTAGGCAAGCTGAGTGCTCATGAGATCCACCAGTGCTCTGAGTGCAATTTTTCCATTGCCCACAAGAGGGAGCTTATCCAACACATGCTGCTGAATACTGATGAGAAACCAGAGTGTGAGCTATGTGCCTTCAGATGTGGAGACATGAATTACCTATCCAAGCACATGTTGATCCACTCCAACATCAAGGATTACATGTGCACTGAATGTGGCTATGTCACCAAGTGGAAGCACTACTTGACTGTGCACATGAGAAAACATGCTGGGGATCTCAGACACCAGTGTAACCAGTGCCTCCTATTGCTGTCATTGGGCTGAGCAGTTGAATAGCTATAAACTGTGACACCAGGGCAAGTCCCTACTGTGTGTGGTGTGGCCTTTGCCTGCAAGCAGAAGTACAAGCTACAGAAGCACCTGACCTCCTAACATCAACCTGGCGTGCCTGTCCCACTCTACCCCTGCCAGAGCCCCACAAACAGGTAGGTCCTGCTGAGCCACGAGCAGCACACCTGTCTCTGTGAGCTCCACTGTGCCTCTACCACACTTTCAGCAACACAACATTCTCCTTTCACAAGCATCAGGCCCATGGCTACATATGTCTGGGGACCAAGTCAGGCAGTTTCGCAATGCCAACCAAGAGCCAGAGGGAGCTAATCACTGCCTGGCACCTCCATCAGACTCAGAGCCTCAAATCAACTCTCAAGGGCCAGAACATGAACAAAAGATTGTCATGGACCCCAGTTCGGGCCAGACCCTGGCAGGGACAAGTGATGATTGCACCCGTAAGACAGGATGCCAATCAGACTACCCCATGGAGGTGACCCAGTTGTCAGCCACAGACAAGAGGAGGTGGGGGAAAATGGCTGCATGCTATACTTAGATGCCCAGGGGTAGATCTAGAACCTGTGGCTGAGTCACCCCCTGAGGAATCCCCTATGGAGTTCATGTCTCTAAATCCCTCGGGACCACGAAGGACTAGAAGAGCCACACAGATTGAAGAGCCAGAACTATCCAGCTTTGATGGTGTTGGGCCTCCTCAGGAGAAGCTCAGAATACTTTTAAAACAACTATGTCTGCTGAGATACGCCTTTGCCTCAGTCCCCTGAATCAGTCATTACTCCTGAGGAGACAGGACAAAAAACCAGCAGAGACATTGGTGCTGTAGGTATGTAGGTATGGGTGTAAACGATAGTGGTCCAGGGAAAGGGGTGAGTGAGCCTTCTGCTGCCCACACTGTCCTTTTATCAATCACCAGGAAAAGGCCCTGGATCTGCACTCCCGATCTGGGTGCCAGCGGTGCCGAGAAATATCCTCATATGTACTGGGTGTGGCTCTGGCTTTAGCAGCAGTGCGGCCTCAGCAGCCATCTGTTGAAGAAGTGCCCTCAGAAAGAACAAGAGCTTCCCCACACCGGTTTCTCCCACTGCTCTTCATCCTCAGCTCCCAGATATCTGGATTTCACAGAATACTGAAAATGGGAATTCTCCATATGTTATGGTTGCACTTTGGTGTCAACTTGACAGTTGCACAGCTGTGGAAGGTTAATGGTTGGAATGGCCTCTGAACAAGTCTGCAGGTACTTGATTGATTGCTGTGGGGAACCCAGCCCAGAGTGGGTGGTACTTTCCAGTGGTGGACCGGATAATAGAAGGTGCAAGGAGGAGGGACTTGCTCTTTCCTTATCATTTGTGGACTTGCTGTGCAGTCCACTCTGCATGTATCATTCGCTTTTAGAGCGTCGTGGCCTTGTTTGTTGCTGCTACTGCTGCTGCTGCTGCTGCTGCTGCCTCTGTCCTTGGCTGACTTGGAGCTTCACCTTCTCCACCACATTGTTGCTGTTCCTGCTGCCTTTAGAGCCTGGTCTCTGGGCCTTGCTGCTGTTCACTGTTCATTGACAACATCAGAACCCAGCTGTTCTTCACCGACATCAGAACCCAACATCTTTGACCCTCCAGAGGAGCAAAAGTTTGAGACCTTCTCGGGATCTTTTGACTTTGTGGAACATTCCAGTCAAGAACAAGGCTGCTGCAGGTGGCTTCCTTGAAAGACACTATTTTTATTGTGAATTATTTTAATAAACTTGTTTATATTATTAAATTCTATAGGTTCTGTTTCTTCAGAGAACCCTGACTAATACACCATCTGTACCATCAGAAATAGAGGTACTGCTTCTGAAACATGTCCTTCTGGAAACACCTCATGCACAGGGACCCCTGAGAAGTTCCACTTTGAGGAAGGAAAGTTCCGCTGTAACTTGTGCACATTCCTTCCTTTCATTACCTCTCATGTGGCTGAAAGATGCTGAGGGGGATGAAACTGGATAGGAAGGCAAGGAACACCTGCCCTCCCCCAGGCCCAGCCTGTTGTGTCTCCTCTGACTGATGGAGACTCTGCTCCCCTGAATAACAGAACACAGCTGTGGCTCAGAAGCAGAAGCAAGCCATTTACTCTATTTCCACATATCCCTTTAGCTCCCAGCAAGAACGAGCCATGTGGACTCATCAGACACAAGACTGTCCCCTTGTAGAGTCTGAGAACTGCACCGTGACCTCTGCTCATTCACTGCTTCTGCCTTAGGTTCCATCAGAAGCAGAGGCACCCCACTACTGCCCTTGCCCCAACCCTTCTCCAATTTGGTGATTGTGGCTTTGCCTGTAGCAAAGCCAGTGCGTACAACAGCACCGGGGGCTCAAGCATGAGGATTCACCTTCATGAAGCCACATCAGTGCCCTTCCACTACTAGACAGCAGAAGTTAAAGGCCCACCAGTCCCAACACATAGATGTTGGCCACACCTCTTCAGCTCCAGCCCTAGACATTTGGTACCAACTTAAAACTACACTTGCATCAACTACGATAACATTTCTGCCCACTCTGGGACTATAGTGGTGATCTTTGTCATGACAGCATTCACAATGTTAACAGCTACCATCAGGACACTCCATCCTTTTCCTGCTCTCAGAATGAGGCCCAGTTCTGCTCAGAAACAGCATTTAAGCAGTATGCCTCATGTAGACATACTGAGCCCACCCTAATCACCCTGTGTAGCCACCTTAATCATGACTCTGCAGTAGAAGCCGCTGAGGAGGCTCCCTGCAGTGCCCTCAGTAGCTTGCTGTGTCCTAATCCTGCAAACTTGCAAGGACATATCAATAAACAGTACCCAGGGATGGAATGTGAGCCGAAGGAGGCCTTTCCTAGTTGGCCAGTGCTGGCTGGCTTCAGTCACTGGTACCTACTCTGTGACTTTATGGTCTGAGAGCAAGTAGACCGGGTGAAGAAGCACTACACTAGATCAGCATAAGGGTACTTTAGTAGTGTCCTTGGTGGGAATGGAGATGCTGGCCAGCCCCCTCTGTGCTGCCCTCTCTGTGACTTTGCATGTTGTCATAAGCTGGTACTAGATCACCATGTAAAGGAACATGGGGCACCTGATGTCTCTACAAGTTTATTGACTGTGTATATAGCACCAAGAACCAGCAGAAGATCACCTGGCACAGCCACATACATACTGGGGAAAGCCTTATGGCTGTCACCTCTGCTCCTGTGCCTGTGCTGATCCTTCTCGTCTCAAGTACCACATGTGCATCCACAAGGAGGAAGGAAAGTAACTATGCCCTGAGTGTGGCTATAAATATAAGTGGGTCAACCAACTGAAACATACAATTCAAGATGTGAAAATGAGCTAGTGTGAGTAACTCAAGAGGAAAAAGTGTCTTTGGAATGTCAGTGTGACAAACCCTCCTGGACTCTGACTACAGTTCCTTGAAATTAATAACTATATAAAAGATAGACATAGAGCTGGCGAGATGGCTCAGGGTAAGCCTCTGACTTGCAAGCAGAAGGTCCTGAATTCGGATCCTGGATCCCAAATTAAAAATGCCAAATGAAAATGACAGCAGCCTGTATTTCTGGTCTTAGAACTAAGCGGAGCCTGGGAAACTCCAGAGCAAAGCAAAGAGGAGGTAATTCCATTGTCATAGTCACCCTTGGGTCTCCACAGACACACACACACATAGTGACACACACAGATACACACACAGAGAAACAAACACAGACGTACACACACAAAAAAATAGACATAGCTCCCCCAAAAAATCCTAATGAAAGAATAAAAAGTGAAATTTAAAGTGGACATGAAATAGTGTTTAAATTCAGAGAAAATAATTTTAAAGAGCTCAAAGAAGTAAAAGAGAGAGAGAGAGAGAGAATATAGGCTAAAATATATATCAATGTGAATTAGTAATAAACCCCTTCAACACTTCAGTCTCTTGACACATGCCTTACAGAAAAATTGAGTCATATGCTTGAATTTACATTGAGAACTATGGTACATCTAGTAAAAAAGAAGTCTTAATTGGCTAGGGTTAGGAAAAGAACATTCCGATATCAAAAGTAGTATCTGTCAAAAGAAAAAAAGCCAATGTATTTTACCTCATAAGAATTTTAAACTTTATTCATTTATTTATTTTGAGTGCATGTGTGTGTAACAGAGGGCACTCTATGTCCCTGTGGAAGACCAAGGGACATCCTGGATTATTTCTATCTCCTTTTTCCTTTGTTCTGGGATTTCCCAGCTCTTTTCACTGGGGACAGAAGTGAAGAACACCGAATTTTCTGTCTGGCATTTTTACATGGGACCTAGGATCCAAACTCAGGACCTTCTGTTTGCAAGGGAGATCTTAACCCCTGAACTATCTCTCCAGTCTTTCATCAGAATTTTAAAAATGTTTGCTCTTCCAAACACTTTAATAAGAATATGAAAGAAGAATTACAAATTATAAAAAAAATAGACAAGCCTCCTGAATTAATTATTTTTCCTGTTGCTCTGACAAATTGCTAGGCAAAGGCAACTTAAGGGAATAAGGGCTTATTTTGGTTTGAGGGGAATAGCTCATCATGGAGAGGAAGACATGGCCACAGGTATTTCCATGATGACAGAAATGTGTAGCTGGGACTCCTCATCTCCTCTCATCCTGATGGAATAAGAAGCAGAAAGCAGACTCGAAGTAAAGCCAAGCAATAAAACCTCAAAGCCTGCTCCAATGACCCACTTCTGCAAGTAAGACTCCACAACAACCTTGAAAACAGTACCACAAGATAGAGACTAGGGTCCAAATAAAGGAGCCTTTGAGGAGGCAGTTCACATTCAAACCACAATTTCCATCTAACCAAAGACTTGAATGTTGTAGATATGACATTCTGCATATATTTATGATTAGAAAAATAATGGAATTCAACTAAAACATGGGCACAATAGGAAGACACGGTTCATCAAATACATATATAGATGGCAAATAAACACAGAAAGATATCCAATATCACTCACTAGAGACAAATTTAATCCACATTGAAAAAAGATCACTATACATCTAATAGAATAGCTTAAATTGAAAAAAAATGTGACTACAAAATATCTAGCATAACTAAAATAGGGACATCTCCCAATGCTTGACAGCAGTGCAGAGAATCCTAATCTTTCAAACATTGCTATAAAAATGTAAGATGGCATACCCAGTCTGGAAAACAATTCTCAGCTTCTTACAAAGCTAAGCATGAATCTTCTATATGCCGCTATAATTTCACTAGTGGGCATTTATTCCAGGGAAATGAAAGAAAGTGCCTTCATGCATGTCCCATATAATTCCACAACAGCTTTATTCGTGCCAGAATGTAAAATTTAAAATAAAAAATTCCTTTGAGGGATAAACAATTAAACAGGTTGTGGTCCATCCACACCATGGAACACTATGAAACAACCACAAGAAACAGGCTGTTGATGCATTAAAACTTGAATAATCTCAAGGAAATTTTAACTAATAAAAAATCACAAAAAAGACATACTATGCAATGCAATTTATTTATCATTTATGAAATAAAATCATAGAGATGAGGAATAGAGTACTTGTTGCCTAAGAGTAGGGATGGAGGGAAAGTGATCTATGTGATTACAAAGGAGTATAGTAATGGTTTAGTGGGAGCCCTGTGGATGTTGCACAAATCTACGCACATGATAAAAACTTTCACCTTGTGAAATCTGAGTGAGCTTTATGGAGTGTACCAATGTTATTATTTCCTGACTATGATATTACACTGTACCTATAAAGTTTCCATAGAGGTAAAATGGATGAGGAGCATATGGAATTACAATGTATACATTTTTTGCAATTTCCTGTAAATTCATGCTTATTGTAAAATAAAAGTTTTTAAAATTTCTCATGAGAATACATCATTCATTAAAAAAAATGAAGGTAGACCGTGATTTCACATACATTCATGATGCATCTTTCTCTATGATTCATATGTAAAATACCTCAACATGTGTTATTAATTTATTACAAAATAACATTGCTGCATACACAAGTGCATAGATGCACACAAACACACACACTCCTATCTTCATCAGATTTCTTCTTTTTTAAAAAAAATTATTTTTTTCTTCAATGATTTAATGTGTGTGTGTGTGTGTGTGTGTGTGTGTGTGTGTGTGTGTGTCAGAGGACACATATACTCCTGTGGAGGGTCAAGGGTGACTTGGGAAATCATCCTGGATTATTTCTACCTCCTTCTTGCTTCATTCTGGGATTTCCCAGGCTCCTCTCACCAGAGCCAGAAGTGCAGGCTGCTGTTTCTGCCTGGCATTTTTGTTTGTTTTGTTTGTTTATATGGGACCTGGGATCTGAACTCACGACCTTCTGCTTGCAAGGCAGAATCTTAACCCCTAGGCCATCTCTCCAGCCCCAGATTTCTTCTTAATCAAGATTCCTCCTTTCAGGATAAAGAGAACAAATGAAGGTCACATGTGTCCTGGGCCATCAGTCTTCCATCAGTTATAAGGAAGAAAAAACTCACTATCTAAATGTAAATTCAGATATGTATGCTGTGTACACATTCTTTTCAATAATAAGTGTGGTCAGAATTTAGCCAAGAGAGCTGTTCCCACCAAGTCATTTTTTATTTCATTTCAATGTTAAAAACAATAGAGCTATGTGTGATGAAAAGAATTGAAGACTGAGACAACGCCTTGGCAAGAAAGCAATTACTCTGAACATCATTGTATTCAGAAGACTTCATCAGTCATCCTGTTATTTGTGAAAGGGTGAGTGCACTGAGCATTAGGTTGTTCTTTTCTTTATGAAAGCCCCCTGAAAAGAATGCCACAGTAATTACTTTGACTCTCACCACATCCATGAACCTATTTAAGAAAAGGCTTTTCTGAGTCTTGTCACTGTAGGGTCTTTTCAAATGAAACAAAGGTGAGAATGAACAACATTTTGCAGGCCTAAGGCCTAGGGCTGCCCATGAACTGAATTTACATGGTTTTCCATGGCTGGGCAAAATAAAGAAGAGCCTGGGAAAAGCTAAAGTTGGTTTTCTGTGTTTGGGTCCTAGTGCAAGAAACTAGCACAATTCTTGAGACGAGAACAAAAGAAGAGATGAGGAAGAAAGCAAATGCTGGTCAACAGGTAGGAAGTTTTAGTAAGATGAGAGAAATAAGCCTTAACTTTATTACACAGTATGGTGACTGTAGTTTATAATAATGAATTGTTTATTTCATAGTTATTAAAGACTTTCAAATAGCTTCAATCTCCAAAATGATAAGTAGGTGAGATGATGCTTGTGTTAATTGTCCAGGTTCTTGTGTTCAGGAGTTGAAGACTGAAACTAGAATATGAATAGAGTTTATTAGTTCATTAGAGTTTATTAGTTTATTAGAGGAGAGAAAGAATGGAACTCACAGACATGAATCTGAGAGGGACAAGAGAGCCATCTGAAGGTGGCTTCAAAATGTTGTGTTCTTGTGTCTGGGGATTAAAGAGGGAGAACAGAATAAGAGGATTAGGGACAACAAAAAAAAGAACTCACAAACATGGATCTGTGAGGGATAAGTGAGCCAAAAATCAACTCGAGGACTCAGATATGGAATCCAAGAGGGACAAGGGAGCCTGAAAAGAACCCACAGACATGAAGTCTGTGAGCGACCAGTGAGAGAAAGCTGGAAGTGGAATCCACGAGGAACAAAGAATTCAAGGACGGCTGGCAGGGTCAGAGGTATTTATAGAGATAGGCAAGCTGGGGAAGGGGAAATGGCTTTTTCTCAGTGGTTAGCTCCAGTTTCTGCAAACCTGACTGGAGTTTTTGATCCTCAACATTTCATTGTTCTGTTCATATAGAGCCCAGCCCAATTGCTCTTGGGGCTGACATCATAGTCAAGTTTATCTGCAATGGAGAGCTCATCTCTACATACTTGCATAGACAGAGGGTTCGGGGAAGTTAGCAACTTTATCTCTGTGGAGAATTAGAACTCCAAATTAGTAGTGTGTGTTCCTTCATGATAACCCCAGCAGTGGGAATGTCCTTCGAAGATCTTCAAAGATCTCTCAGCATGGCTGTTTTAAAATTGGCTAATTACTTACCTTATGATTTATTCTTTTTACAATGTATTCATATATCAAAATATCACATTATACTTCACAAATATATATAATCATCTAATTTAAAATAAAATACACAAGAGCATTTTAAGGAATGAAACAAATTAAACACAACTAAATAATACTTTAGCTTGTCATGAAAAGTATTTGTTACCATCACCAAGTCTTTTGTACCATAGCTAATTTATAAAATCACCTTTCAAAGTAATAAATGAGATGGTGATCAATTTACAAGCTTATGGTCAAAGTATCTTTAGAATTTCTCATACAGTCTTAATAAATCTCATAAATTAGGATGATTTCATGAATTACAAGCATATTTTACCTTGACTGACAAAAACAACAGATGCCAAACAGTAAAGTCTCCAGGTAGATAGCTATTATTGTTTGGGTGTGTTCGTTTCCCAAATTCATATGTTGTAGGTTTAATCCTTAGTGTGACACTTTGGGGACAAGAGGCCTAATGTTAGTAAAGGCCTAAAGTTAGTAAGAGTGTAACCATCACAGATCAATGTCCTTTTCACAGAATTGGGTTAATTATCATAACAAGGTAGTTGTAAACACATCCGTTCAGCTCCCCTTTCCTGTTGACATGCATTCTCCCCTTCACCTTCTACCTTCTACATGCCACAGTACATGCCAACCCATGCCTTGGAGTATTTATCTGTGGGGACGTGAGCTTAATAAACAAATTTTCTTTTTTAAATTAGTCAGGCTATGGCGTTCTGTAGTAGCATATATGAAGATAGTGGCCCACTGCAAAAATCTGTCTTCATCTGTCTTGTAGACTACATTGTTCTACAATAGTAAACAAGCCTAAGATGTTGAAGGGAAGTGGAAACCATTGCTGGTCACATTCACATTGTGACCAGAACCATGCCATTAATCAATTTAATTGCAAAAGGAATTGAAAAGTGCAGAGGAATCCAAGATGCTAGTAAAGTTCACAGATTCCACCATCCCATCCATAAAACTCTCATCTGAGCACCTATAAATTCCATTTATATACCGGATTGGGACTTGAAGATGGTTAATCTTCACTATCAGCTTCACTGAACTTAAAAATCACCTAGGATGCACACCTTTGGATTTACCTGAGTGAGTTTCCAGAAAGGATTAACTGAGGGAAGAAGGCCCACTCTGAGTTTAGGTAGCACCATCCCAGGAAATGAGCTTAAAGGAAATTAAAAAAAAAAAAAAAAGAAAAGAAAAAATGGGGAAAGTCAGCTGTGTGGCAGGATTGCCCTTTCTCTGCTTCCTGATCTCCTGGGGTGTGAACAAGTAGCCTCGAGCTCCTGCTGCCACAGCCAGGGCAGCTCACTACTATGCCTTCCTCACCAGAATGGAAGTATCATCAAACCATGAACCAAAATGAATTTTTCATACTGGAGATACAACTCAATTGCAGAGTGCTTTATTAGTATTCATAAGGCCCTAGGTTCAATCCCCAGTACTATAAAATACATAAATCATACATTAAATTTTTTCTTCCTTGAGATATTTCTTGCCAAGTATTTGGTCACTGTGAAGAGAAAACAATGTATATAATCTCACAGATAAAAATAAAAATTCATGATCTCAATTAATTAAACAATGCTATCTTATTTTGAATAAACTTGAAAAGGTCACAAACACAAAACAAATGTCTAAAACAATGTACAATAGTGTCCTCTTATCTGTGGTGGGTATATTTTAGGACTCCAAGTACAGAACTGAGATCATAGAGCTCATCTCTTTATGTACTATGCATTTTCCTATATATACTTAATTATAAGATTGGATTATAAATTAGGCATAGTTAGATTCAATGATAATGAAAACAGGCAATAATATTTAATACCAAATACTGTCATAACAATTATGTGGACATGAGAATGAAATTTAGTGTAGAGTGTTTGTGTATGATTCATAAGACCCTGGACTCACTCTCCAGCTGCTAATTGTCTCATGCCACTATTATACTGATGGTCACCTGTTGCCAGGGTGACTATTATTGTAACTTGCAGATCTCACAGGTTGATTTGATCTTTGATTGTTTTTATTCACCAGTAGTTTTCTTAGTGCTCTCTGGTTGTCATAGTTAGATATAGGTGTCAACTTGATGGTTAAGGGCTCAAACTCTGCTCACATTTGTAGAAAATTAGTAATTGAGGTAAGCCCAGAGCAAACCTGCAGGAAATTGTCTAGTGGATGGGGAAGGCCCAGCCTATGTGAATGGGAATAGTGCTTAGGCAGGTGAATAAAATGGAGGAGTTGTTTGAGAAGCTGAGCATTCTCGTGTACACTTAGCCAGACGTGTTCCCTTAAGCTGTTTGATGATGATTTTATCAACAACATGCAGAGTAACTAGCACTTTGCAAGCAATCCAGCAAGGAGGAAGCTCCCAAACCAGTTCCATCTGGTGTTTTTCTGTCCATGTCCTATGATTCACAGTGTTGCATCTTCAGTAATAGGGTCTTACTGTCAGTTTTTGAAAGGCAACCAAGAGAATTGGCAAAATCCTACACAGTTTTTTTTTGGGGGGGAGGCTTTCAGACCTCTCTAATCAACAGCTTATTAGAAAGTATCACAAACCTGTTACTTCTAACATAGTTTTAAGTGTCACTGGGTTTAAGTGGAAGAAACCCAGGACATTTTTGTTTTGTTTTGTTTTGTTTTGTTTTGCCCTGTTATCCTCTCTTTGTGCTTCTCTGAATAGGGACTGTCCATTTTTATTCCTTTTTTAAAAGATATGTTTCTTTGACATATTAATAACATAGAAGGTTCCTTTGTCCATTCCCACCTTCCTGCTCATTGGTTTCTTTCAAATTTTCTGACTCTTATATTAATTCCAAACCAAATACTTCAGTCAGAAATACTAGCATCAACATGTAAATAAAGAACATATGGCATCTGTCTTTCTGTGTCTGAGATACCTCTCTCAGTAATATATTTTCCAGTTCCATCCATTTATCAGAAAATTCCATTTTTTAATCTTTTTTGAGATCTCTTTCAGGCAGGCATAGAAACATATACCTGTATTCCCTGCACTTGGGAGATGTAGATAGGTAAATCAGGAATTCAAGGTCATCTTCAATACAGTATATACAGTGAGTTTAAAAAAAAAAACCTGGGCTATTCAAGACAGTGTTTCAGAAAAATCAACATACAAATAAAAAGAAGTTACATAAATATAGTCTTTTCCCTTTAAATGATTAGAAACAATTATCAATATTTTCAGGTTAGGTTTGAATGTCTAAAAGTTGTGGTTTTGCTACTACTACTACTGAAAAACACATTTTATGCATCAGAAAAATATGTGTAAATGAAAGTAATGCATGATGTATGTTTATGCTTTTCAAATATATATCAAGTTAAAAAAGTCAGTGGCATGACAAGGTAATGTTATAAGGTGACAAATATGGTTGTAACAGTTACTCTTTACTATTGCTATGAGAGAACACCCAAGGTCAAATAACTTCTAGGAGAAAGGGAGATTTATTCAACTTACAGTTCCAGAGGGGAAGTAGATACAGTGTTTCGAGGTGACGGAAGTGTCATGGCTAAAGCTGGTAGGTGGCAGGCTAAGTCACATCAGACCTCCACATATTTTGAGCATTCCTGGAAATGTCTCTCCACCTATATTCTGTGTTCTCTTTTATATGGTCCATTACTGGGAGGTTCCTATGAGATCGATGGAAGTTCCCATGGGTAGTTCCCATGAAAGGGAAGTTCCCTTTCAAGTGGTCTCAGTTGATCCTTCTAGGTGTAGTCTCAGCTGATCTTAGTTAATACCAAGTATGTCAAATTGACACCCAGGCTTAACTATGACAATGGTGAATGTAAAAGAGAAGTGGACAAAGACAGTATGTAAAGGCTGGGAGAACAGGGTGCAAGCACACAGATCTGTTCTGGAAGCTTCTAGAAAGACCTGAGAAGGTTCCAGATAGAAGATAGAAAAGTCTTAAATGATTAGCTGCGGCATCACAAAAATGATTTGGTACTATTATTGTGACTCCAATTTTTCAATGTCTTGATAAAAAAAAGTCTGAGATATTGTCTCTCTGGCTCTAGAATATCCAGTTCATGTATAACTGTGCTTATAATTTGGTTTTTAAATATTTTTAGAGTTTCATAAACAAATTCAATGAATTCATGTCATTTTCATTCCCTATTGCCCAATCCTATGCCCCTACTTTTCCTTCTGCAATCCTTTTCTTTCCTTTTTATTTTTCTACTTTTACAAGCTTATTGAGTATTCATCCCAGCTTCCCTCTCTCCCCCATTCCTCCCATTCCCTTCCTTCCCTTCCCCATTCCCTCCCACTCCCTCCTACCCTTCTGCCTGTATGCTTCTATGGATCCAAGGGTCCCCTCTGGCTTGTCTACTCTTGTGGGGGCTCAGGCCTCCATGGTATATCAAATTACCTCTCTTCAAGCCACCCCACTGATATGTACATTTCCCTTTATTCATTCATCTATCTTTAGACCCAAAGGTTTCCATCATAAGTGCCCACTCTATGGTTATTATAACAGCTACCTATAGAGCAGTTCCATACAGTTTTCCTACCTATAGGTTTATTGTCTGTCTTCCTTATTGATCTACTTCCTTTCTTTTTTTAGGTTCTTGTTCTTGTTTACAGTAACAGGGATGGGTACCATTCTGAAAAGCAGGTCTTGAGTCCAATCAGAAAGCTGTTGGTTGTCTCCTTGATATTCATGCCACTATTACACTGGTAGTCACCAGTTGCCGTGGTGATTTATATTGCATCCTACAGATCTCATGCCATTGATGGAGCTTGTAATTGTTTCTCTCCCCAGAAGCTTCTACAGTATTCCTTGGTACTATGTAAGCTATCCAGAAGGAGAAAGTCCTCAAACCAGTTCCAGTTGATATATTTTGCACATGTTCTGTGATTCATTTGTGTTGCATCTTCAGACCTTATTGACAGTTTTTGAAGAGCATCCAAAAGCCTGGCAAAAGCATATAATCTTTGGAGGTCCTTTAAGACCTCTTTGAACAACATTTTATTAGGAAGTGCCACATTCTAGTATAATTTTGTCCCTGCGTTCTAAGTGTATCAGCACAAGACTCCCCCACCCCCATTTTCCTCACTCTATGCTCCTCTGCATAGGAAATGCCCATTCTTGTTCCTTTCTTTAAAAGACATGGGGTTTTTTTGGAATATTACTACCATAGGATGTTCCTTTGGAGTTACTTCCTACAATCTTAGGGTTTTTCTGTAAGTCTCTCTGTCCCTCCTATCTCCCATCCACTCATTCCCTACTATGTATTTTTCACAATTATTTCTTCCCTCACTCTTGTCCTGGGATCCTAAATATTCCCTTTAAAAGGTTTCACCCTAACCATCCTTTCCTCCCTTCCCACTCATAGGTCTTTTTGAATTTTCTGGCTCTTACAGTGTTTCCAATCCAAATACATTGACAAGGATATCAGTTCAATCATCCACATATAAGAGAGAACATGTGGTGCTTAACTTTCTATGTTTCAGATACCTCACTCAATATTAAAGTTTCCAGTTCCATCCATTTACCAGAAAATTCCATAATCTCATCCCTTCTGATGGCTGAGTAATATTCCATTGTGTAGATGTACCACATTTTCATTATCCATTCTTCTGTGGATGGGCATGTTGGCTGTAACATTTACTCTTAACAGTTGTTGTGAGCGAACACCCAAATGTAAACAACTTAAAAGAGAAAGGGAGATTTATTCAGCTATGGTTCCAGAGTGGAGAAACAGTTTGATATGGTGGAGTCAACATGGCTGGTGGCTGAAGCTGGAGGCAAGCTAAGTCACTGTTAAGGCGCTTTTCTTCCAAGTCTTCTGTTCTATGGTTCCTTTTATCTGGTCTGCCTACTGGGAGGTTCCAATCAGATCTAGGGCTGGCCTTTGTGTTGTAAATATATTGCTCTGGATAATCTCTTTGGGTCCTATGACAGTTAATCTTAGTTAATGCCAGATGTGGTCAAGTTGACCCCTAAGATTAACTATCACATTGGCTGATTCCATTTTTTCACTATTGTGAATAGTGTGCAATGAACATAGATGAACAAATGTCTTTGTAATAAAATGTAGTCTTTTGGGAATATTCCAAGGAGTGTACAATTGAGTCATATGGCAGTTCCATTTTAAGCTTTCTGAGGAACCTCCACACTGATCTCCATAGAGGCTATAGCAGTTTACACTCCCACCAGTAATTAATAAGTGTCCCTTTTTCTCCACAGCCGTGCCAGCCAATCTCTGTTGTTTGTGTTCTTGATCTTAGCCATTCTGACTGGGGTAAGATGGCTGCATTCTGCAACCCTTTTCTTTCCAACAAATCTCCTTCCTACTCACCTATTGCACATGGGGCAAACTGGGTTTCATCTATTGTCTGTACTGAACGTCACATAAGCACTTGGTGGGGCATAGATCACATATCAGTAGATACACCATTGAGGAAATGATTTCCCTACCAACTTCTATCTCCCACCCCCACAATCCTGCATTAACCCTCACTCATTTCCCAAGGAGGCATGGTGAAACACTAATAGGCAAAATCTTGTGCAGATCTTATGGAAGTAGCAGCTATCGTGTAATTACTAGAAAAATTTTATTTGGCAACACCCCTGCCCACCCTCAGGTTCTTTTTATTTTTGCATGTGTAAGTGTGGGTGTGTATATATGTGAGTGTGTGTGTGTATACATATATGTGTGTGTGTGTATGTTTATGTGTGTGTAGAAGAGGTGTGGGTGTGTGCCTGTGGAGGCCTAAGGGTGACTTCAGGAATCATTCTAGATTGTTCTACCTCCTAATTGCTTTGCTCTGGGGTTTTCCTGGCTCTGCCTTCCAGGGGTGGAAGTGCAGTCTGGTGCCATTTCCACCTGAGGTGGTTTTTTTTTCCATTTTTATTTATTTGTTTCTATTTTTACAAATGTATTGAGTATTCATCCCAGCTTTCCTCCCTTCCTCCTTTCTCCCATCCCCTTCCTTCCGTTTACCTTTACCTTCCATTCCATCACACTCTTCCGCCTATATGTTTCTATGGACTTCAGGGTTTACTCTGGCTTGTCTACTCCTGTGAGGGCTCAGGTCTCCGTAGATAACAAGTTGCCTCTCTTCAAGCCACCACACACCACTCACCACCCAACTGGAGTTTTTATGTGGGATCTGGGATTTGAACTCAGATCCTTTTGCTTTCAAGGCAAAGGCTTAACTTCTGAGTCATCTTTCCAGCCCCCACCCTCAAGTTCATAAGAACTGCCCCTCTTCCTCGGTGTTCCCTAAACTACAAGGTGAGGGTGATTTAGATGGTCCATTTAGGACTGAGCAATCCACAATTGTTTATTTTCTGAACTTTGGTCGGTGGTGATTCTTGCAGCAAAAGGGAGGGAGATGGTCTTAAATCCAATCAGAAAATGAATGCTTACTTCCCCATAATATTCATGTCACTATTGCACCAATGGGCACACCTTTTCAAGCTTGTTCTTATTGCAACTGACAAGATTCATAGCTGGGTGACATTACGATAACTTTTCTTCTCCAGCATGCTGTATAGCATCTTCCACTACTATAAAAGCTACACAGCAGGAATCTTCCAGGTTGGCTATACTGACATTTTCATGTCCTGTGATTGAAGTGTGTGGAATCCCAGCAATTGGGCCTTACTACCAGGTTCTGATGATCTCATATTATTTGGGGACTATCAGCTCATATGGAAGTTTCTCAAATCTAGAACCATGTCTCCATTTCTGCTTTAAGGAGCAGGCCAACTAAATCCAATGTGTATCACCTGATATACCCAGTCATACTGGTACATGAATATTTTCCCTATACATTATCAATAAAGTTCTCCGATTATGAGAAATTATATAAATAGTTGAGCAAAATACAGCCAGTGAGATTAATAAAAATGATCAAATCATTCAATATCAATTTCATACATTCTATGAATGTCTCACCCTCTACAAATGGACTTGAGACTTTCATCTATAGCCATCTGCCCACATGTACTGAAGGATATATTTCTGATATGCTCATTAGAGGAACTTTATGGCCTTTAGTACTATCCAAGGAGGACTTGTTCTCAATTATGTAAAAAACTCTTGTTGAGGGGCTGGAGAGATGGCTCAGGGGTTAAGCCTCTGCCTTGCAGGCGGAAGATCCTGAGTTCGGATCCTAGACCCCACGTATAGACGCGGGTGTGTGTGTGTGTGTGTGTGTGTGTGTGTGTGTTCTGGTCCTGGTAGGGCGGAGCCTGTGAATCCCGGGGCAGAGTAAACAAGGAGGAGGTCAGGCGGTCCATGGTGGTTCCCGAATTCGTCCGTGGTTCTACATACACACACACACACACACACACATGTACACACGCACAATTGAATAAATAAATAAAAATATTAAAAAAAAAAACTCTTGTTGAGTAAAGCCAGGTGCTGATGCTTCAGGGCTTTTTTTTTTTCCTGTTTTTTCCTGTTTTTTTTTTTCTAAGAAAAAAGTAGTTGCAAGCTGACAGCTTTATTTTGCACATGAATATGTGTGCCTGCGTGTATGAATGTGTGTGCGCACGTGCGTGTGTGCACGCATGCGTGAGCATATCAGAGGGCACTGTATGTCCCTGAAGACCAAAGGTGACTTCGGGAATCATCCCGGATTACTTCTACCTCTTTTTTGCTTTGCTCTGGGATTTCCAGGTTCCACCTATTAGGGCTAGAAATACACACTTTGACATTTCTGCCTGGCCTTTTTTTTTTTTTTTTTTTTAAACAAAGGACCATGAGATCTGAATTCAGGACCTTCTGTTTGGGAGGCAGAGTCTTATCCCCTGAGCCATCTCTCCAATCCATAAACTGAGAGCTTTTGACAACTTATTAGTGTCATTAAGGTCTGGAAGTTACTTTTCTCCTTTACAAATGTATAGTTTTGTAGACTATATGCTGACCATCAGTTACCAGCCCTAGAAAGTCCATGCTTTGGGGGTGGATAGCTATTTTTTTTATGCATTCTTTAGAATACTTTCGATAGACAGGGTTAAGAAGGTGGGGAGGGTGGAAAGCATCGATTCAATTATCCTCTGCAAAAGTTAACTTCCCTCCTCTTCTTACCCACACTTCAGTTTTAACCCTTTCCCAAGGGTCGAGCTTATTAATTATTAAACTTATTGAATTTTAGGAAAACTAATATTAATAAAGTTCAAATTCATGTGTACCTAAACAAAAACAAATTAATATATTGCTGCTAATCCTGATATCTATAGGAATTGCTCATATTAATCTTTAGGACTAAGTTCCCAATACTGTAGTATGTAATATAGCAAGACAGCAACTTGAAGTTTGGAGCTACATCTAGCCCTTCCTCTGAAACCATACTCTACCCTATCCAAATCCCAGCTGTGTCTAGCACTGCCTTCATCTGTTGATTACAGAGATGGTTCCTAAGGCTGCTCTTTTCTTCCAGAGGTTTCCATTTTCTATCCATTTTGGCCAAAAGACAGCTTTCAACTTTACTTTGTTCATTTACCAGAAATGAGCTGTTCTTTACTTATATGAAATCACAGGAAGGAGAAAAAAGAGAAGTGAATTTTTTTTTTTGATATTAAGAAATTGGAGTTTGGGCCAAAGGGCTCACCACATTTTCTAATTCATATCCCTAAATCAGGATCCAGAGTTCAGCTGCTTTTTTTGGCACACAGCTCTACACCTCAAGCCCAATGCAGTGGAACATTCCCCCTAGCCCAAGACAACATTGGGCTCTTTTCTGATATTGTGCTCGTTTAAAACAGGGAATAAAAGAACAGTAAATGGTGACCTCTGGTGGAAATTCAAGCACTGCAGGATTTTGAATTAGTTGAGATTCATAGTTGGATTACTTGAAGATTACTTCTTTTTTTTAACCAATTAAAAAGTTTAGTAGTATGAATCTTTTTGAAATGACATTAAGGTGAATATCTTTGAAATTTCAAGAACTGTTTTTTTTTATTTTGAGTCTAAGTTGAATTTCACTCTCTGAGTATCATATAGCCAATAATAAGGTCCACATATAAATTTTAATGGGCCATTTGAAAAAATTCAAATGGAATTGGTCAAAATTCAAGAACAGAGGATATGACTGAGCTACAGAGTGCTTGCCTAGCATACTCAAGACTCTGGATTTAATCTCCAACACTGAGAAAAAAAAAACCAAATAAACTTAACAATATGGGCTCTTTTTAAACATGAGCCATTTAAATTATTTAGAAGCTTGCATCCATAGGTCCGGGTTCCCACAAGTCCTGTGGTCCTGTGTGTCCATTCTGGAACCCACTGGAAGCTAATGTGCTTAGTTTTTATTGAATTTTGAGAGCGCATGCATGCGTGCTGTGCCCATGGGTGGAGGTCAAAGAACAACTTTCAGAAGTCAGTGCTCTCCTTCTGCCATGTGGGCTTCTGGGGATTAAACGCAGGTGTCCCAGTGTGGGAGCAGATTTTGAGCCATTTCATCAGTCCAACCTGTTTAACTTAATTGCATCTGCAAGTAGGCCTCCTGCTTGCTAGATAAATAATGAGCCCAGTCAATAATGATTGGCCAGTTGATGGGTAGCTAGAAATTCCCTGGTCTCTGCCGCACTTTGGTTACCTCTTTCCCTCTTTGCATTAAAATTGTTGTCGGGTTCTTTCTTCGGGCAAACATTTTGAATGCCCTTAGAGAAATTAATGGAGGTTATGAATCCTAAATGGCCTCCAATATGATTACTTTCAAGACACTGCCAACTTCCAACTTCACCAAGAAAAACAACCCTTTGAAAATGCCAAGTGAAGTCCAATTCAATCACATCCAACTCAGAGGGACCAATGACGGCTTCCAAGCTCGCCCAGCAGCTAGGCCAGAAGAGGAAGAAAGCTGGAGGATGGCAGGACGCTGCACGGCCCCGTGAAGCTGCACAAAGCTGGCTTCATTAGAAACTACTGGAAAAGCTACAAAGTTCTGCCTCGCCTTCCGCAGCCCTGCCGCAAATTGCCCACTTTGAACAGAACAGTCGCCCCTTGTTCTTGCCATCTTGTTTGCTGGTTTTCAAGCTCTGCTGGCATGAACTTAGAGATCCAGCCTAATACTATGGGGACAAAGGGCAGTGTTCTCTTTAGCATAGGGCTTTCCTAAAAGCTTATTTTAACAAACCTCTTACCTGTGTATATTTGCTTATACAGATGCAGCAATCTCTGGTTTACTGCAATTGGAGAAAAGAGGAAATAAAGTACTTCCAAACACACATACTAAACAATCATTTCAGTTAGATGTGGTGGCTCATGTTTGTAATCTCAACTCTCTGGGGGCTGGGACAGGAAGATAGTTAAATATGAGATCAGTCTGGGCCATATAATGAAACCATATCTCAAAAAATAATCCTTGATGACAAGAAATGTCAAGCAGGAGGCTAGGGACATGACTCGGTTAGTGAAGTGGTTGCTGTACAAGCTTAAGGACCTGAGTTTGGGTCCTCAGCACCCATGTACAGAAGATTAAGTCTACTAAAGTGCTCCTGCAATCCCAGTGCTGGCAGGTAGAGACAGAAGGATCTCCAGAGCGCATAGACAGCAACTCTAGCTAACTGGAGAGCTGTAGATTCACCAAGAGACCCTGTCTCAAAACTAAGGGAGAGAAGTAATGAGCAACATACCAAACATTTACCCACACATATGTGTATGCCCACACATATATACATGCATTTATTACATCTGTATGCATGTATATGTGTATGCATATGTATATGTCAAACATATATAAAAGCAGATAAAAATGGCATGATGGGATGTTAGAATGAACTGTCAGGTATAAATTGAAAGAGTACATGGGGGAACTGGGGAGGGGTGAGGGAGGGAGAGTATCGGGGTACCTATTGAGCTTGTATAACTGGGGAAAATAAATAAATAAAAGAAAAAACAGGTGGCATGATTTGAATTTGAGTCTTCCTCCCTCCCACAGGCTCATGTGTTTGAATGATTAGCTGATGGTCGGGAAGGCTGCAACACTTTTGAGAGGTGGAGCTTTGCTGGAAGAAGGGAGATCACAGGAGCGGAGGGTCTTGAGGTTTGGTAGCCCAGCCCTGTTTCCAGAGTTTGCTCTTGCTTGCTCTGCCTCAATGACCTGAACTGGCATCTTGCTTTTGCCTTTAAGCCTCGCCTTTTGCTATGTGATTTCCACCATAACAGACCATGTCCTCTCTGGAACCATAAGCCACATAAATCTCCTCTTGCCTTAAACTGAAGACTCAGAGTGTTGTCTTATAGTAATGAAAAGAAAACTAATTGCAACAGGAGAGGAATAACACAAAGTTTACCCATGAGCAGCAGGGCAGGGAGAGTGACAGTGGACAGCAGCACTTTTAGGCAATGAACTTGTTAAGAGACCTGGGGAAGTTCCAGGTACACATATGCAGGAATTCATGGACATGCAGGACCGCAAGTATACAGAGACAGGTATATGTATGTGTTCAAAGAGAGGACTCTAGAGACTAATGATGTGTCAGAAAATGCATGCCCTTAACAAGAGGAAGCCAAGGTCTCTGAAGACCTGCTTCTTCTCTGATCTGCTTTTGCCTACCATCTCCTTTCATTTCCCTAATGCTACAGAAGAGCAGCTGAGCCGGAACAACTGAGGAACTTACATGACAGCGGTGTTGGAAACTTGCCTTATTTATTCATGAAACTTTCATTATGAAGCAACTCTGAGTCTTTTACTGGCTTCCACCAGGTTGTAGGATTTATCCTGAAGATTTTTCACTTCTCGTCATTAGTGACAGCAATCCTTGAATAGGAAATGAAAGATAATGTATGATTTACCGTATCAGACTATGACTGTCAATCATTTTGTTTTACTACAATAAGATTAAAAATGTTTTTGAAAAACTAATCAAACAGAAAACGAGGAAATTACAGACTGCATTGCATTTCATGTCAGAATATCATGATAATCATTATTCTGAACTTCATGAATTTTATATAAAAATACCTTCTAATATAAAAGGTGTTAAGCATAATAGAATAAGGCAGAGTCTTCTACTGTCTGGACCATGGGTATATGTACTTTTTATTTTTAGTACCTTATTTACTTTATAAAAAAGGGAGAGAAAGAGCAAGAGAGAGAGAGAACAAACAGCATGCCAGGGCACATATGTAGATGTCAGAGGACAACTTTCAGGAATCAGTTCTCTTCTTATACTATATAGGCTCCAAAAATTGAATTCAAGTTACCGACTTTGCATTCAGCTATCTTTACCTGCTGAGTCAAAGCACCAGTCTCGGTATATGTTCTTTACTTTTTAAAATATCAGTACTTCATAATCCACAATGTTATAGGCATCTAAAATACTCTTTTCTAGTTTTAGGTAAATTAGACCATTATAGAATCTGTACCATTCTTTAAAAACTCAATTAACTAATCAAATGCCTAAGGAAAGTGGGGAAGCAGTGACTGTGTGACTAACAGACTTATGGAAGTGAAGTTAGCATCTCGAAATTCCATGTAGAAGAAATGAATGTGAGAAGAAACATCAGAATTTTAGACTAAGAGAATCAGTGTGGTCAAAAGTATTTAACATACCTACAAATGATCATGGAGACAGAGGGAACATGAACCCACATAACACTGCCATTGGGTCACTATCATCAGTATAAGTAAATACGGCTTGTGTTAGGCTAGGAAATGCTTACCTAAAACTTACAAGATCCTGAGTGCCATCTCCAACACAAAATAATTATGAAAATGATGATGAGGCGAATAACAATGTTTTCTAAATGTGATATCAAGAAATATCAGACAGAAGCCAAAGACTAAGGACCCAGCTCTGCTCTTAACTAATCCAAACAAGTCAATGATCCAAACCTCAATGATCTGCAATTTACTCATTTTGATTAGCTGGAGTAATAAGATGGGGGACACAAAAAGAATATATATATATATATATATATATATATATATATATATATGACATTTTACAAATCTTTATATCTCACGGTAAAGCTGTTTAAATGTTGTACATACAAAAATATACTAGAGAGGTGTTTTTAGGAACGATTCATTTTAAAAAAACAAAGCTGAGAGTGGCTCAGTTAATTAAAGGTGTTTGCACCAGACCTACAGCTTGACTTCAGTGCCCAGTGCCCATATGGTAAAAGGAAAGAACCCACTTTTTCAAATTGCCTTCTGACTTCCACATATATGCCATAGCATATGCACCTACAAACACACATGTCTCTAGTTTGAAACCTACTTCAAGTACATAGTCATTCCAAGCAAACCTGGACTATGTAAAAGTCCTTGTCTCAAGAAAAAGAAGGTGATAGAAAACGTATGCATGGATGGATGGATACTAAATTTTTTCAACTGTAAACTCTAGGACAATAAAATATAATTCTTGGGGCAAATTCAATTTTTATAGAGCTAGAACTCCCAGAAAAATATCACTAAAGCTTTATATATCAACTTTAAATAGCTTCTTAATCTTTTGATATTGTATATAATCATCTGTTTTTCTCTATTCTCTGGAGATAGAGATTGTTGTATAAGGACAGACATAAGCTTTTTTAATTTCCTTTTTTTTGCAATGAGCCAACAAGTAAGAAGAATGCCAGGTGGATCTTTACATCTGGGAACTTGAACTTATGGACCACTTGTAGTCTTGCCACTTAGAACTCACAGTGTCTTTTCTCTTATGGTTTTTGTTTGTTTGTGGAGCAGAGTCTCTCTTTGTTGGCCTCTTTGTGCAATCCTCCTCCTCAGGTCCCTGAATGCTAGGACTTAAAGGCATAGTGTACCAAAACATATGCCAGACTTAATTATACAGTGAGATTTTAATAGTCAAAATTAGAACAATGAACAAGTGTGTGCTTATACCATGTTGGTAAAATGGACTTTTTTAACAACCCCAAATCCTAATAGGCTGAATTAACAGTGGGAACCAAACTGAGCTGAAGCCCCTGAGACAGTGGGAGTTCTGTATCTATTGTGGTGTCTGTTCCCATTGCCATGTTAAGTGTCCTCCTAATGAGATCCAGGTTGCACTCTTTCCTCAGTATTGTGCTTGATAAAGCCTCAAGTCTGGTTTTTTTTCTGATAGGATTTCAATACATCGATCTGTTCATGTGATTCCAACTTATGTTGATAAGCTGGTAGATAGCATCCTTCTACTTTAGGAATGTTATTTATCAGTCTGTGCAGCAAGGATGGTGTTGGATAGACGATATTGTTTGCATGTTCAGCAAGATGCATGGTCCTCAAAATGGATCGAAGTTGCTTGTAAAATGGAGTCTCTCAGTGCAAGGCCCTGGGGAACCACTATTTTGCACAGTATGGAGCAACTCAGAGCAAGTTATAGCCTGAGCCTGACAGTCAAAAACCATGTAGTCCAGGATTCTCTAAATCCCATCAAACCTGCACTGTTATTTTTAGATAAAGCTCCTTTGGCCAAGTTATTTCACATTCTAGATTCTGGAATGTGATTTTGTAGACTTTGATAAATACAGATGATGTTAGTACCTGCCTGTGGGGTAATTAAAAAGAACAAATATCACAGCATAGAAATACTGTCTGGAGCATGAGATGCTGTCCTTTTCATTCTGTTCTTCTTACTTCTTGGGTGTTCTTTATCAGCCTCATTTGTAAAGTTCTCTGACTTCATTGACTCTGAAGTACTGGAAATACTAGATTTCTATGCTAGCCTTTTTCTCTTCTCACCTGACTCATTCTCTCTGGATAATCTTGTGGGTGCTCATGGGGTTACTCAGTTTTATCTCCTGCCATACATGAATCTACAAATAATTCTAATCATCTAGCTTACAAATGTTACAGGTACTCCAAAACTAGTATATGTCTTTAGCTTTATCTAAATTTTCTTTTCCTATTTTTTTTCAGTCTCAGTAAATGGGATCATTATCTACCCAGCTTTAAATTAGAGCCTTGGGAACATAATTGTTGACCTTGGTTTTGACATTATTGCGCACCTACACTCAATCCCCTGGTTTCCTCCATAATAATCAAAGTTATAATTATCTCTTTACTTATCTCTTCATCCCATTTATCGATTTTGGGATCAAGCTCTGATTTTGTGTTGAAAAAAATCATTACAACAGCCTCCTCTCTGCTCCCCCTTCCAGTCCTACTTCTCCTAAGTAGCACCAGAGAAATCATTCTAGAATGCAATCGTGATCATATTACCTTCCTGATTAAATTTCATCAGTGGAGCCTCATTTCCACCTGGACATGACTCAAGCTCTGAAGATTGATATCTCTCTCTCTCTCTCTCTCTCTCTCTCTCTCTCTTTCTCTCTCTCTCCACTTTCATCCCCACCTACCAGGGGTTTAATTCCAATAGATTTAAGTATCAATGTATTCTTACTGATGGTCACATTTTCATTTTCTACTTCGCTACCCAGATTTCTACCCTGAACTCAAGAATCTCTCTCAGAGATAATTTGACATCTAACATCTCTGTTTGAATGACTCATAAACATCTCAAGAACCTTGTTTTTGAGGACCTTTTGTAGTAGTCTTGGTTTGTTTCCTTCATTTTGGCAAGTTGCTTAACTGTTCAAAGCAGAAAGAAACTAGAAATTGTCTTTAATTTCCTCTTTCTCAATCTTTTCATCCAAATTCCCCTGAGATCTGGTTAATGCTATCTCTAAAGCATGCATTGAATTTATTTTTTCACTTTTTTTTTTCCCTCATCGGCCTGGATCATCTTTTCTTATCTAAAACAGTACAAAACCCCCTGTTATAGTCCACTTACCCTTGCCCCATCCCCAATTCATTTGGGTAGAAAAACAGTAATCAGATCACATCAGTCTCTTGGGTTAAGTTCAGTACTTCCTCTTGCTTTTCAAAAAGTAAATTTATAATCCTTACCATGACTTTTCCCCCCTATTTGCACTACATAGACTTTCCTATCCTCTGATTCACCACACCATTATGTGAGCAGCTCACTTTCTTTCTTACTTTGAATTCCAAGCCTTTAGGGGGAAAAAAGAAGACATAATAAATACTGCAGAAGGATGTCTGAGGCAGGGTATAGTGGTGCATCCCTGTAATCCAGTACTTGTGAGGCTAAAGCTGGAGGTCCACAAGTATGAAGCTACCCTGGGTCACAGAGTGAGACTGTCCTTTAGCTGTCCTTCCACCTTTCTTGCACTGCCCTCTGTTTTGTCTCAGCTATTTTCTTTTCTATTCCTCCATGTTATCTATATTTCACTAAGAACTAGGTGATGTCTATCTGCAAACCTCCCTGAGTGGTGTCAGCAGAAATTGAAGTGAGAAAAACTCCAGGTTGACATCTCCGTGACAGAATGAGGAGTGATGAGCTTAGCTGTCCAAGGTCTTGTCCCTGGGTGGACTCAAATGCATATGTTGAAAAGTTTGTTTGTTTGTTCCTTTGCTTACTGTGTTTTCAAGTGCTGGGAATTGAACCAGAATTTGTATGTCTTGGGCAAATGCCTGTCCATTGAGTTTCATCCACAGCTCATCTTGGAGTTTTGAGGTGATTTTGCTCATTGCAGTGAAATACAAGCAACACAAAATTCATAGTTTTAGCCAGTTAACCATGTAATTCAGTAACATTACATTTATTTGTAATGTTCTATTCCTGTCCTTACTATCTAGTTCTAGAACTTTTTTCTTCCCAAACAGAAATTCTGTTAATCAAATAGTAACTTCACATTCTCCCTAGCTCCTACTAATTTCGATTATACTTCTGTCTCTCTATATTTGCCTATTCAAATTAACCTCTAACAAATGGATTAATACAATATTTTCCCTTTTGTGCCAGGTTTTTTGTTTGCTAATGATGTTTCAAGGTTCATTTATAGTTTAGCATGTATGAAAATTCTATTCCTTGCTATGACCGAATAATAGTTTGCTCATAGTTCATATGTCTACCAAATAGTACTATTGTAGCTACTCTTTCTCCTGCTGTGAAACAAACTCAGACAAAACTTAGGAGAAAGAGAGACTTATTTGATTTACAGTTCCAGAGAGGAGATTAAGTCCATTCTGGCAGGAATCTCATAGCCGAAAGCATACCTTGGAGGCAGAAGATGGAGATAGCTCAAGTCACAGTAGTCATTTGAAGACAGAGAACAAATGCAAGTAGGATTAGGCTATCAAACCTCAAAGACAGCCCACAAATATCCCTTTTTTCCAGCAAAGCACCCGGTGCCATAAGCTTCTCAAACATTAGCATCACCTAAGGATTTAACCACATGAACCTGTGGGGGACAATTCATATTCAAACAATGAAATCCCATACCTTGGCCCCCAAAAATTCACGGCATAAATGCAAACAGCATTCATTCTAACTTTAATTGTTTCAACATAATTCAAAAATCCAAAGCCTTCTCTAAAAAAAGTTACATGTCTCCAATATACAAAGGAACAAAGTAAACGTTTCCATTATAAAAGGAAGGAAAAAGGCATAGCCAGGAAAGAGTAGTCCATAACAAGACCAGAAACCAGCGCAGCAAATTCCAAATTCTGTAGTTGCAAGTCTAGCATAAGAGCCACCTACTGAGTTCATCTTAGTTCCAAAGGCTTTCATTTCAGCCCCTCCAGCTCCCTGCCCACAGAACACAGCATTCCCTTGGGCTGGTCCCAAAGAGGCTCTGGCATCTCTAACATCCTCATGTCTCAAAGGCAATCCAGGTTTCAGCTCTGAAGTGTCCTTCCTGAGCCTCTTCTCAGGTTTTCAGATCCTGCCATACACTGCATGGCCTTGGCTGATATTTGAAACCATGACATCCTTACTCCTGAACCTTTAACACCTATAAAACCAGTACCTTGAAGATGATTTTGCTAAAATTCGCTACAACCTTGGGCTGGAGATCAGCCCCCTTAAATCACAGCTGGTTGAGCCTCTTTGTACTTACAATGGGAAGAATCTTCTTCAGTCAGTTATTTTAAAAGAAGAACAAATATTTACCTTGGAATTCTGACCTTTGACTCTTTGCTTTTAACGTAATTTTCTTTATTATGAGTGGGATCCTTCCCTGGGGGGTCTTGCTTTCCAGGTGCAACCCTTTCTATTGTCCAATGAAGAGTAAAGTTGGTTCACTAATAATGTTCACCTTTTTAAAATTTTTTTTATTATTATTTATTCAACTGTGCGCATGTGCGTGTGTATGTGCCCGCGCGTGTGTGTGTCTGTGTGTGTGTGTGCCTGTGTATGTGTAGAACCACGGACGAATTCGCGATTCGCGAACCCACGGACGCCTCCACCTCCTTCTGCCCTGGGATTCACAGGCTCCGCCCTACCAGGACCAGAAGCGCAGGCCGCCCCCGCTTCTGCCTGGCGTCTATACGTGGGATCAGGGATCCGAACTCAGGACCTTCCACCTGGAAGGCGGAGGCTTAACCCCTGAGCCACCTCTCCAGCCCCATGTTCACCTTTTTAAACAATAGCTGCCATTTTTGCTGTTTTCAATCTCTTTAGATTTGCTCTCACATTTTTCCTTATCCAAACTTCACAGTTTTTATATATCTCTGTCTAATTCACTTCTCTTTTTCATCATAAATCTGAAGAAGAGTGCTAAAAAGAACCCATGCCACAGTTTCAAGGCTGTGTTGTTCTGAAACTTCCTCCACCAAACATTTAAGGTAGGTTTCAAGACAAGGGCAAAGCTCTGCTACATTTTCTCCAAAGCATTACTCCAATTGCCCCAGTCCAGTTTCCAAAACAGCATTTACTCCTCTCTGAACCATCATAAGCTGGATTTCCACTGTCCATATGTCTCTCAGTATTGTTCTTTTCAAAATTCTCACTAGACTGAACTGTTAAGCTTGGTCTCCAAAACTCAATGACTCTTTAGCCCAAAGTTCCAAGGTTTTCAACATCTCTTCCCACCAAATAGTTCCAAAGACACACAAACCACATAACAATGAACATACTTCTTTACACCAAATTCTTTTAGATTCACAACAACACTCCACTTTTCAGTACCAAATTTTCAGTCCCACAGCACTTTCAGTCTCACCTCACTTTACAATACCAATTTCTGTTGTAGTTTGCTTTCTTTGCTACTATGAGAAAAATAGTCATACAAATCAAAATAAGTAAGAAAGAGAGATTTATTTAGCTTATGATTCCAGAGGGGAGATATAGTCCATTACAGTGGGAATCTCATCACAAAGGCATGGTTTAGAGTTAGAAGCTGGGGGTGGCTCAGGCCACAGCAATCGTCATGGAAAAAGAGAGAACAAGCACTAACTGAAAGTAGGGCTGAGTTACCAAACCGCCAGGCCCTCCCTCTGAAGCAACCCTTTCTCTAGCAAAGCTCTACCTCATAAAGGGAACATGACCTTCTCAAACATTAATTATCAGGGAAGGACTCAAATACATGAGTCTATGCGGGACAACTCACTTTCAAACCACAACAAATACCAAATGTTTTGTTAAGACTGAGTGATGTTTTAGGTAATATTAAGACAGTCATACACATTTACTACTAACTTCTTACAAAACCTTGAAATCTACAGTAATGATTTTTCCATTTTTATTTATTTTTTATACTTTTACAAGTACATTGAATATTCATCCCAGCTTCCTTCCCTCCCCACTTTCTCCCATCTCCTCCCTTCCCTTCACCATTCCCTCCCATTCTGTCTCACCCTTCTGCCTGTTTGCTTTTATGGACTTCAGGGTTCACTCTGGCCTGTCTACTTCTGTGGGGGCTCAGGCCCCTGTAGTATAACAAGTTACCTTTCTTCAGGCCACTCCACTATTATGTGCATTTTCCTTCACTCATCCAGCTTTAGACCCAAAGGTTTCCACTGTGAGTTCCCATTCTATGGGTATAATAACAGCTGCCTACAGAGCAGTTTGATATACTGTCTTCTTACCTATAGGTTTATTGTTTGTCTTTCCTACTGATCTAATTCCTTCCCTTTTTTAGGTTCTTGTTCTAGTTTACAGTAACAGGGATGGGTACCATCCTGACAAGCAGGTCTTGAGTCCAGTCCGAAAGCTGTTGGTTGTCTCCTTGGTACTCATTTCTTGCCATGGCTATATATATTGCAACTTACAGATCTCATTCCATTGATGGGGCTTGTGTTTATTTCTTTCCCCCCAGCAACTTCTACAGTATTCCTTGGTACTGTATAAGCTATCTAGCAAGGAGAAAGTCCTCAGACCAGTTACATTGGTATATTTTGCCCATATTCTATAATCCATTTGTGTTGCATATTCAGTAATAGGATTTTACTGACAGTTTTTGGAGAGTATACAAGAATCATGGCAAAAGCCTATAATGTTTGAAAGACTTTAAAACGTCTCTGACCAACATGTTATCAGGAAGTGCCACATTTCTGTTACTTCTAATTTTGTCCCTGTGTTCTAAGTGGATCAGCACAAGGCTCCCTCCCCCCCCCCCGACACACACACATCTGTTTTCTTCACCTATGCTCTTCTGCATAGGGACTGCTCATTCTTGTTCTTTTCTTTGAAGATATTTTTTGACATATTACTAGCATAGGATGCTCCTTTGGGGTTGCTTCCCACAATCTTTGGGTTATTCTATAAATCCCTCTGTCCCTCTAATCTCCTATATCCCTCCTGTCTCCCAATCCCTCATTCCCGGCTATTTCTCTCAGTTACTCCCTTCCTTGCCCTTGTCCTGGAATCCTAAATCTCCCCTTTAAAAGGTTTCAACCTAACCATCCTTTCCTACCTTACCACTCATAGGTCTTTTCGAATTTTCTGTCTCTTATACTGCTTCCAATCCGTATATAGTGACAAGGATATCAGTTCAATCATCCACATGTAAGAGAGAACATGTGGTGCTTAACTTTCTGAGATATCTAACTCAGTACTAAAGTTTCCAGTTCCATCCATTTACCAGAAAATTCCATAATCTCATCTTTTCTGATGGCTGAGTAATATTCCATTGTGTAGATGTACCTCATTTTCATTATCCATTCCTCTGTTGATGGGCATGTTGGCTGATTCCATTTCTTCACTATTGTGAATAGATCTACAATGAACATAGATGAACAAGTAGAGTCTTTTGGGAATATTCCAAGGAGTGGTATAGCTGGGTCATATGGCAGCTCCATTTTAAGCTTTCTGAGGAACCTCCACACTGATCTCCATAGAGGATGTACCAGTTTACACTCCTGTCAGTAGTGAATAAATGTCCCCTTTTCTCCACAGCCTAGCCAGCAATCTCTGTTGCTTGTGTTTTTAATCTTAGTCATTCTGACCGGAGTAAGATGGTATCCAAAGTTGTTTTGATTTGCATTTCTCTGATAGTCAGGGAAGTTGATCATCTTTTAAGGTATTTATTTAACATTTCAATTTCTTTTTAAGTGAAATCTGTGTTTAGTTCCAGGACCCATTTTTAATTGAAATGTTTAGTGTCTTGGTGTTCAATTTTTTGAGCTTTTTGTATACTCTGGAGATTAATCCTTTGTCAGATTCATAGCTATCAAAGATTTCTCCCATTTTGTGACTTGCCTTTTTGCATAATTAACAGTTTCTTTTGCAGAACAGAAGCTGTTTAATTTCATGAATCCCCATTTGTTGATTATTGGTCTTAGTTCCTGGGCATTTGTTGTTCTGCTTAGAAAGTATTTACCCAGGCCTATTAATTCAAGTATACTTCCTACTCTTTCTTCTAATAATTTCAGAGTCTCAGGTTTAATATTGAGGTCTTTGATCCATTTGGAGTTGATTTTCATGTAAGGAGAGAGGCAACAGTCAATTTTTATTCTTCTACATGTAGATGCCCCAATTTTCCCAGCACCACTTGTTGAAGATGTTGTCTTTTCCCCAGGATGAATGTTTGGCATCTTTGTCAAAAATCAAGTGGCTGTATTTGTGGGAGTTTATATCTGGGTCCTCTGTTCTAATCCACTGGTCGATGTGTCTGTTTTTGTGCCAGTACCAAGCTGTTTTTATTACTATTTCTCTGCAATAACGTTTAAAATCTGGTATGGTGATATCTCCAGCAGTTTTCTTCTTGCCCAAAATTGTTTTGGCTAATTGTGGTTTTTTCCTTCCATGTGAATTTTGAGATTGTTTTTTTCCAGTTCTGTGATGAATAGCATTGAGATTTTAATTGGAATTGAATTGAATCTATATATTGTTTGGGTACGATGGTCGTTTTCACAATATTCATTCTACCAACCCGTGAGCAAGATAGGTCTTTCCACCTTCTAGTATCTTCTTCAATTTCTTTCAGTAGTGTTTT
The DNA here is from genome assembly GCA_023101885.1 of Typhlomys cinereus. Taxonomy (NCBI): domain Eukaryota; kingdom Metazoa; phylum Chordata; class Mammalia; order Rodentia; family Platacanthomyidae; genus Typhlomys; species Typhlomys cinereus. Next base: position 3,615,648 of record JALPQD010000124.1, read on the forward strand.
GTAGTTTCCATTGTACAGGTCTTTTATTTCCATGGTTAAATTTATTCTAAGATATTTATCTTCTTTGTAGCTATGGTGAATGGGATTGATTCTCTCATTCCTTTCTCAGCTTGTTTGTCTCTGGTATATAGGAAGACTATTGATTTTTGTATGTTGATTTTATAGCTTTTTACTTTACTGAACTTGCTTATTAATTTGAATAGTTTCTTTTTAGAGTCATGTGGATCTCTCAAGTTTAGAATCATACCATCCACAAATAGGGATACTTTGTTTCCTTTCTTATGTATCTGTATCCCTTTTATTTCCTTCTCTTGCATTATTGCTCTAGCTAGGACTTCAAGTACAATACTGAATAGGAGTGGTGACAGTGGACAGCCTTGTTTTGTTCCAGATAAGTTGGAATATTTCAAGTTTTTCCATATTTAGGATAATTCTTGCTTTAGGCTTGTCATTTATAGCCTTTATGAAATTTAGATAGGTCCCCTCCATTCCTGTTTTCTCCAAAAGTTTTATCATGAAGGGATGTTGGATTTTGTTGAATGACTTTTCTTCATCCATTGAGAAGATCTTATGATTCTGGCTTTTGATCCTGTTAATATGGTGAATCATAGTTATTGGTTTACATATGTTAAACCATCTTTGCATTCATGGTGTATGATTATTTGGATATGGTTTTTGGATTGGTTTGCTAATATTTTTTGAGGATTTTTGCGTCTGTGTTCATTAGTGAAATTGACATATTTTATGTCTTTGTGTGTCTTTGGCTTAGGGATCAGTGTTATATTGGCTTCAAAGAAAAAGTTTGAGAATATTCCTTCTTTCCCTAATTTACGGAATAATTTGTAGAGTAGTGGTGTTAGTTCCAAGTCCTGGTAGAATTCTGCACTGAATCCATCTGATCCTGAGCTTTTTTTTAGCTGGGAGACATATAATAGTTTATATTTTCAAAAAACCATTTCTTTGTTTCATTGGTTTTTTGTATTTTTTAACTTATATTTATTTATTTTTCCCCAATCATACAAGCTCAATAGGTACCCAGTCCCCTCTCTCCCTCCGCCCTTCCCCAGTACTCCTTGCGCCCTCCCCCCTTTTCCCTTTCCTTTCACCCCTCTCATTCCCCTTCTCCCAGTACCTCCCTCATTCCCTCTCTGAGTCCTCCACTCTAGTGAGGTGTAAGGACTCAGTGGCATTGCCCAGAGCTCTTTCTTGGACTCCCCTTTAGTATGGGAACACCATTATGACTGTTAATCCCTTGCCTCTAAGGATCCTACTGCCTGTGATCCATCCTAGACTTTGGAGAGTGGTTGACATGTCAGTCATTGCACAGGTCATGCAAGGTCCGATTATGACTACTGCGGCCCTAACTTGTGCAGAGTATCTTGCATATGGGTGGTCCTCTCCATCTTTAGGTTCTTACAATCTTGCTGCCCCCTCTTCCACAAGTTCCCTGAGCTTTAGGATGGGGAGACATTTGGCTAGTCTAGTTCCAGGTGATTAATGTAAGGTCTCCTGTGTTCTGAATTATGGTTTGTTGTTGTTTTCAGTTTCTCTGTTCCTGCACTACCCTTGGCTCCATCCTGATTGGTATTGGAGGTCACCTCCTAACCAAAGATAAAAGGCTGACACCAGAAACAAGGAGAGAGGGGACCATGTTACAGCAGAGAAAATAGGCCTCCATCAAGGTCTGCAAGTAAGTAATGAGAAACCTGGTTAAGTTCACAGACGTTCTTTCCTGATCTCACCAGAAGGGGAGGGCATATAGTCTAGCAAATAAAAAGTAATCATTTTGCAAATGGGTGATGGACCCCTCCCTCAGTGAGGTTTCCTACTCTTATTACATCTACCCTTGAATGTGCTATTACAACAAGACTCCAGTTTAACAGCTTTTTGTCTCTGGCCAGGGGGTGACATACAGTGCCCAGCAGAATGGAGTGAAGGGCATTGCAGGAGCAGCAAAACTGCAAAAGAAAATCAACAAATCACAATCCAGAACTTCAGAGACTATATCAATCACATAGAACTAGGCCAGCCTAATCTCTCCCCATCCTGGAGCTCAGGGACATTTGCGGAAGAGGGGGCGGTAAGATTGTAAGAGCAAAAGGATGGGAGGAGCAACGATTTGCAAGATTCTCAACAATAGTTGGGGCCAAAGCAATCATAATGGGACTTTGCATGCCCTGCGCAATGTCCAGCGCACTGTTGCCCTCATAAAGTCTAGCATCTGTTAAGGGCACCGAGACCCCTGGAGGCAAGGGATTGACAGCCATAGTAGTGATCTTATGCTTAAGGGGAACAAGAGAAAGGGCTTATGGAAATGCCACTGGGTCCTTATATGTCATCGGAGAGGAGGACCCAGTGGAGAGTTAGGCGTACACAATAAAGGACTCTCTGGGAATTAGGGGGGAGGCACTGGGGGAAGGGGAGGGGGGAGGGAGGGAACTGGTAAAAAATTTTAAAATGTATAATTAAATTTTTAATAAAAAAAAAGAAAGAAAATAAAAAAAAAATCTCTCAATCTGAAAAAAAAAAAAAAAAAAAAAGGATGTTGGATCTTGCCAAAAGCTTTTTCTACATCTATGGAGAATATCATGTGGTCTTGGACTTTGGATTAGTTTATATGATGGATTACATTTATTGATTTGCCTATGTTGAAACAACCTTGTGTGCCGGGATTGAAGCCTACTTGATCATAGTGAATGATCTTCTGGTATGTTTTTTAATCCGATTTGCTAAGATTTTGCTAAGAATCTTTGCATCTGTGTTCATCAAAGATATTGGCCTATAGTTTTCTTTTTTAAGTGTATCTTTTTTGGGTTTCGAGATTAGTATGATATTAGCTTCATAGAAAGAATTTGGAAGTGTTCCTTCCTTTGCAATTTGATGGAATAGTTTAAGGAGTATTGGTGTTAGTTGTTCTTCGAATGTCTGGTAGAACTCTGTGCTGAATCCATCTGGTCCAGGACATTTTTTAAGTGGGAAAATTTGAGATTACTTCAGTGATTTCCGCATATGTGATAAGACTATTTAAATAATTAAAACTTCCTGAGTCAATATAGACAAGTTGTGCTTATTTAGGAATTCATCCATTTCTTTTGTGTTATCAGATTTCCTAGAGTATAAGTTTTTGAAATATGACCTTATAATTCTCAGAATTTCTTGGGTATCAGTTGTGATAACTCCATTTTCATCTCTAATTTTTTTTAATTTGTGTTTTCTTCCTCTTTGCTTTGGTTAATTTTGCTAGAGGTGTACCAATCTTATTAATTTTTTCAAAGAACCAGTTTTTGGACTGGTTAACTCTCTGCATCATTTTCCCTACCTCAACTTTAGATATTTCTCCTCTGGCTTTGCTAATCTTCTCTTTTACTGCTTTTGGGATTGGATTGTTTTTGTGTCTCTGAAGCTTTAAGCTGCATTATTATTTATTTGTGATGTTTCTAATTTTTGATGTAGGCATTAAAAGCTATAAACTTACCTGTTAGGATGGTTTCATTGTGTCCCAGAGATTTTGATATGTCATATTTTGATTATCGTTCACTTTTAGGAAATCTCGAATTTCCTTTATGATTTCTTCCTGAACCCAATTCTCATTCAGCATCATAGTGTTTAGTTTCCAAGAGTTAGTGTATTTTCTGCTGTTTTTTGTGTTGTGGATGTCAAGCTTTAGACCATGGTGGTCTGAGAGCATTCAGGCTAAAATTTCAACTTTCCTGTATATGTGGAGATTTGTTTTGTGGTCCAATATGTGGTCTATTTTGGAACAAGTTCCATGGGCTGCTGAGAAAAACAAATATTCTTTGTTGCATGGATGGAAAGTTTGATAGAGACCTGTAAGGTCCATTTCAGTAAAGGTTTGACTAAGTTCCATTGTGTCTCTGTTAAGTTTTTGACCTGTTGATCTATTCCACTTTGAGAGTGCAGAATTGAAATCCCCAGGTATTATCATTTTGGAGTTGATTTCTTCCTTTGACATTTTAGCATTTGCTTAATAAATGTGGAGGAGCCCATATTAGGTGCATACATGTTCAGTATTGTGAAGTCTTCCTGAATTGTACTTGTGACTAAAATATAGTATCCTTCTGTGTCTCTTTTGATTTTTTTATTTGAAGTCATTTTGTCAGATTGCTAACCCTGCCTGCTTCCTGGTTCCATTAGCTTGCAAAATTTTTGACCAATCTTTTACTTTTAGAATGTGCCTATCTTTTGTGGTTGATGTGTTTTCTGAAGGCAGCAGATAGGTGGGTTGTGTTTCTAATCCGTGTTTGTAATCTGTGTCTCTTGATTGGTGAGTTAATTTAGTGTTATAATGAAGAAATTACTTTGAATTCCTGATGCTTTCTGTGTTTAGTGGCTTTCATAAGTATTATTTGGCTTGTAGATTTTGGTGGTATTATATTTCTCTTCTGTCTTCCTGGATATGCTTGTTCTCTTCTTCAAGCTTTAGTATCTTTTCTAGCATTTTTTGAAGGCCTGGTTTGGTAGTCATGTAAGCCTTCAAGTTGTCTTTATGCTGAAAAATTTTTTTTTCACCCTCAATCATGACTAATAGTCATGTCAACCCAGGCTGATATTTGTGCTCATTCAATATTTGAAGTATGTCTCTCCAAGCCTTTACTTGCTTTTTCTGTTTCCACTGAAAAATGATTTGTTATTTTAATAGGTTTACCTTTAAAAGTGACTTGTTTTTTTCCCTTGAAGCTCTCAGCACCTTTTCTTTGTCTTGTATGTGGAGTGTTTTGACTATTATTTGCTGTGGCGAATTTCTATTTTGGTCATATCTATTTGGGGTGCGGAATGCCTCTTGTATTTGGATGGGCCTCTCATTCTTTAGATGAGGGAAGTTTTCCTTTATGATAATTTGAAAATTTTCCTCAGATGTGGTATTTTGGGATTCTTGTTCTGGTATTCCATGAATGCACATGTTAGGCTTCTTCAAGGTGTCCCATAACTTTTGAATATTCCTCTCAAGTATCTTTTTGGCTTTAACAACCTTTTACATTGAACAGGTTAGTTCTTCCACTTTGTCTTCAAGATCTGATATTCTATTTTCTGTTTCATTAGTCTTGTTGATAAGACTCTCTGTTGAGTTCTAGGTTGAAGATAACTTTTCTTTTAGTTCAATTTTAAACTCTGTTTGAGATTGTTTTAATTCCTCTATGCCTATTTTTGTTTCTTCAACTGTTTTTCTCATCTCCTAGAAGTGCCTGTTGTGTTCCTGTTCGAAGTGGTTGATCCGGTTATTTAACTCCTACCACATTTCCTCTTTTATAGTATTGATCATAGTAAAGATCAGGCTTTGAAAATCATTATCTTGGATATGGCTTTCTGGGCTATTTTCTGTGAGTTTATCTGGCTTGAATCTATCATTATGGGGTTAATTCTTTCAGTAAGAGATTTGTTGTCTTGGTTTTTGTTTCTCATGGATTTGTGTTGTTACCTGGACATTGTTGTTTATCTCTTACATCCTTCTTTTTGTTTGACTGAACTGAATTAGATGGTATTACTACTCTTGAGCAGTTATTTTTTTTTACATTCAGAATCTTTATTTCAAAACAAAAGCTACGGTAACATTAATATACAGTAACATTAATAAAGTTTAAATGGAAATATTCCCAACCTGGTCACTGATAAACAGGACCACCCCCCCCCCGCATGACTGCCAACTCACTGAGGAGCAGAGAGTCCAGTAGGAGTGTCACCTCCAACACAGCCCCTCCGCATAGCTATGTGAGTTTTCATCCACAGGCTCCACGGGGAATGAAAAGAACCAAGTAGTAAAATACTGTTATGTGCCAAGGATTTGCCTAAAGGGTCTGAATGTATAAGCACCAAAGAGGGACAGTGGGATCTGGCAACCTACAGAGCGAAGGCTTTAGGGCTGGTGAAGTCTGTAACTGTGAAGCATTTCTTCTAAATCCTTTAAAGCCCCCCCCCAACTAGGGTCCCAAGAAGCCCCTGACTTCACCTTCCCCCTAGTCCGGCTGTCTCTCAGCTGGGATGAGGCTGAGCCCTTTAATCCCAACCTCACTGCATAGGAGCACTACTCTCCAACAGGGAAAGGGAGCCAGATGCAGTGATCCTATATCCTGGGCACAGACTTCACCCAGCAGAGGCAGTGTGGCTTCTGTGACATGAGGCTGTTTCAGAAGTCAGCCACAGGAACAAAAGAAACAAATCACCAATAAAGAACTTCCACCCAGAGCAAAGTGACAGTGTACATACATTCATTTCCTCAAACTGCACATTTGTTATCTTGAGCAGTTATTACTAGTGTTTGCCTTGAGTTGGGTATGCTTGTCTGGTATTTCCTAGATGAGGCTATTAGACTGTTAATACATCAATTAAGTCAGGTTTAGTATACAGGGAGTGAAGATTAGTGTGGTAGTGCACTTTTTCAGTTTACTTCCTGGTGATATGTGAGGGTGAATGGTATAGTCCCTGAAGTTGTATGCATTTTGGGGTGGCTATATGGAAAAGTTAAACTACAGTGACTAATAAATTGAGAGGAACAAGATGGTAAAAAGGGTTTTGTCTTTGAGCTGGATGTGAAGATGCTCTCCCATGTGATGAAATGATTTTAGGGGACTTCAGATGCATGGTGTTCATCCCCTAGAGCTTTGCTTGGATTTTCTCTGGACTCTATTGAATTCTGAGGAGCAGGTAGTCCACCCTGGTCTGGGTCAAAGGCAGAGTGTCTAATATGTAGCGCAGATCACCTGGGACCTGGGGTGTGGTCTAAGGGCCTTCCCCAGCGCCAGAGCAGACTGGCTGCAGCTCTGGCTACTAGTGGGAGGAACAGGTGACCTGGGGCCTGGGGCATGGTCTAGGGACCTTACCTGAGGAACAGGGAGTCTGCCCTAGTCAAGGTCGGGGCAGAAGGGATTTTTTTTTAAGTTCCAATTCACTGATTTCTATATGAATTTTAGATATTTCTTCCTGTATGCTACTTTTGGGATTGGTTTTCAGGTGTAACATTAAGCCATTTATTTGGGATCTTTCCTTTTCTGTGATTTAGGCATTTAGTGCTATAAACTTTCCTCTTAGTACTGATTTCAATGTGTCCCATAGGTTTTGGTGGCAGTGACTTCATTTTCATTGGCTTCAAGGGAATTTTATTTTCCTGTTTTATTTCATTGCAATTCCACACTTAAAACTGTGTTATTTATCTTTCATGAATTTGTGTAGTTTCTATTGTGTCCTTTGTTGCACATATCTACCTTAATTTCACGATAGTCAGATAGTATACAGTGAATGATTTCAGTTTTTCTGTATATATGGAGGTTTGAATTACAGTTATGATTTTAAGATTCACTCTGAGTTGAAAAATCAATAGAAAATCTGAAACTGCCAAACATCCTTATTTGTCCTGTGTTTCAAAGCTAACTCTAGCTTCACTTTTGAAACTAGACAATCAGGAGAAAGGGGAAAAGAAGAAAGTAGAAAGATCAGTTTTCTCAGAAAAACAAAATCCTTTAAGGATATGTGTGTATGTATGCAATACAGAGGTTTATATAATTATTTTGGTCAAGCAGTTGAGGAAGCTGAGAAATCTAAAATCTGTGGGCCAATCCAGCAGAAATTCAGATAAGAGTTGATTCTGCAGTCTTGATTCTGCAGACCTGAAAGGATAGGACCAGCAGGTTGGAAACTCAGACAGGGTTTCTGTATTGAAATCTTAAGGTCAAATTTTTTCTGAAGGAGAATCTGTCCCTTTCTTCTTTTGAACATCTGCTGGCTTGCTAGTAATTCCTGGCATTACTTGGTTTCTGTCTATATCATCCTGATTTCTGCCTTCACACTGACATGACATTCTTACCATGTTCAGGAAATGTCCAAATTTTCCATTTGTATAAGAACACTGCTCAAAGGTCAGGGCCATCATACTTAGGCATGGACTCCCCTTGACTAGTTAAATCTGTAATAACCTTATTTCCAAATAAGGCCATATTCTGAAGTTTTGGGGATTTGAATTTCAATATAGAATATTAGGAAGGATACATCTCAACTTGTGATAGCTGTGAATATGAGAAATCACTGGTCTTGGGAGATTGAATTTCAAAAAGTGACAATCTAGGACTGGAGAAGTGACTCAATGGTAGAACATTTGCCTAGCAAGTAAACTTATATTTAATACCCAGGCACTGAGAAGGTGAAGGAGGGCAATTTGGAAGGGTTAGGGATGTGTTAGTGCTTTGATATAAATGAAAATAAGCTGTAGGGACTCTTTTTAGAATGGTCACTTTTGGGTGAGTCTTAATTTTTTAAATTTCCTACTCATTATTACCCCTCTGCTTTTAAAAATGTTTTTAAGATATTCTTTAATGATTCCAACTCTGCTTCAAAAAAAGTCTGCAGCAGGAGAAGGCTGTGGGATCAAGAATTTGGTCGTCCATATTGTCAGAATCCATTTTTGCCCTGTAACAAAATCAAAAAAAAGATGCTGATTTGGGTCGCAGCTCTGACAGCTGAGAAGTCTGGAAGTATTGTGCCAGCATCTGCTCCACATCTGCTGAGACTGTCTCTGCCTCACCCTCATATTGTGCAGGGTATCACATGACAAGGTAGAGCTAGTAAGCTAGGCAGTTCACTTTTAAAACTGAGCCAATCTGGAGATGGCCCATTAATCCATAAGTGAGAGAAGAACCATCCCAAAGGTTTCGCCACTAAATGTTATACTGCCAGCAAGGTTTTTAACACATGAACTTTTTTTTTTATTAATTTAGATTTTATTAACATTTAAATTTTACACAAGATAATAAATAAAAAATTTTTTGAAGGTCCCATTTTTTTTTATTTCAGCTCATACAAACTTATTAGGTACACCAGTTCCCTCCCTTCCTCCTCCTCCCCCCGTACCCCCTACTTCCCCTCCCCACCTCTCTCCCTCCCCATCCCCCAGTGCCTCCCGCCCCAATTCCCAGAGAGTCCTTTCTTGTGCATGTCTGATTTTCCTCTGGGCCCTCCTCTCCGATGACGTACAAGGACCCAGTGGCCTTTCCCTGAACGCTTTCCCGTGTTCCCCTTAGGTATAGGAACACTGCTGTGGCTGCCAATCCTTTGCCTCCAAGGCTCTTGGTGCCTTTAGCAGATGCTAGACTTTGTGAGGTCAACAGTGTGTTGGACAATGTGTGCAGGGCATGCAAAGTCCAATTATGATTGCTTCAGCCCTAACTAGTATAGAGTATCTTATATATCATTGCTCCTCCCATCCTTTTGCTCTTACACTCTTTTTTTTTTTTTTTTTTTTTTTTTTTATTAAAAATTTAATTATACATTTTAAAATTTTTTACCAGTTCCCTCCCTCCCCCCTCCCCTTCCCCCAGTGTCTCCCCCCCAATTCCCAGAGAGTCCTTTATTGTGTGCGCCTAACTCTCCACTGGGTCCTCCTCTCCGATGACATATAAGGACCCAGTGGCATTTCCATAAGCCCTTTCTCTTGTTCCCCTTAATCATAAGATTACTACTATGGCTGTCAATCCCTTGCCTCCAGGGGTCTCGGTGCCCTTAACAGATGCTAGACTTTATGAGGGCAACAGTGCGCTGGACATTGCGCAGGGCATGCAAAGTTCCATTATGATTGCTTTGGCCCCAACTATTGTTGAGAATCTTGCAAATCGTTGCTCCTCCCATCCTTTTGCTCTTACAATCTTACCGCCCCCTCTTCCGCAAATGTCCCTGAGCTCCAGGATGGGGAGAGATTAGGCTGTCCTAGTTCTATGTGATTGATATAGAGTCTCTGAAGTTCTGGATTGTGGTTTGTTGATTTTCTTTTGCAGTTTTTCTGCTCCTGCAATTCCCTTCACTCCATTCTGCTGGGCACTGTATGTCACCCCCTGGCCAGAGACAAAAAGCTGTTAAACTGGAGTCTTGTTGTAATAGCACATTCAAGGGTAGATGTAATAAGAGTAGGAAACCTCACTGAGGGCGGGGTCCATTACCCATTTGCACAATGATTACTTTTTATCTGCTAGACTATATGCCCTCCCCTTCTGGTAAGATCAGGAAAGAACGTCTGTGAACTTAACCAGGTTTCTCATTACTTACTTGCAGACCTTGATGGAGGCTTATTTTCTCTGCTGTAACATGGTCTCCTCTCTCCTTGTTTCTGGTGTGGCCCTCCTAACCCATCTCTCTTGTTCATAATCCTTGCAATTACTGTGTTACATAGGTTTACTTTTGAGTGTCCCAATGTGGGCTGGGCGAGTTTGGTACTAGGAGCCACCTATTAGGGAGTACATACGGCGCTTAATTTTCTGGGTTTGGGATACTTCACTTAATATAATTCTTTCTAATGACATCCATTTCCCAGCAAATTCCAGTAATTCATCATTTTTGATGGCTGAGTAGTACTCCATTGTATAGATGTACCACAGTTTCCTTATCCACTCGTCAACTGTTGGACATTTAGGTTGATTCCATGACTTTGCTATTGTAAACAGTGCTGCTATGAACATGGTCGAGCTTGTGCTATCGAGGCGAACCTCTGCTGCTTGGGGGGTTATTCCCAAAAGTGGGATAGCAGGGTCATATGGCATTTCAATCTTTAATTTCTTTAAGAATCTCCAGACGGCTCGCCAGAGTGGCTGTATGAGCCTGCATTCCCACCAACAATGTAGGAGAGTTCCCCTCTCCCCACATCCTCTCCAGCATTTGTCGTTGTTTGTACTGTGGATTTTTGCCATCCTGACCGGGGTGAGATGATATCTCAGGGAAGTTTTGATTTGCATTTCCCTAATGGCGAAGGAAGTGGAGCATTTTTTAAGATAATTGTTAGACATTTTAATTTCATCCCTGGTAAAGTTTCTTTGAAGTTCCAGGGCCCATTTTTTAATTGGGCCAGTGTTTTCCTTGGAGTTTAATTTTCTAAGTTCTTTGTGCACTCTGGACAGTAGAGCTCTGTCAGATATGTGGTTAGTGAAGATTTTCTCCCATTCTGTGGGTTGCCTTTGAGCTCGTGCGACAATCTCTTTATCTGAACAGAAGCTCTTTAATTTCACAAGATCCCAACTGTTGAGAGTTGGTAGCAGTGACTGTGCCATTGGATGTCTGTTTAGGAAGTGTTGGCCTAGCCCAATCAGCTCGAGGGAGTTCCCTATCCTTTCAACTATGGCTTTTAAAGTCTCTGGCCTGATATCAAGGTCCTTGATCCATTTGGAATTAAGTCTTGTACATGGTGACAAGTACGGGTCCAGCTTTAATCTTCTGCATGTGGAGATCCAGTTTTGCCAACACCATTTGTTGAAGATGCTGTTCTTTTTCCATTGGATTCTTTGGGCCCCTTTGTCAAAGACCAAATGGCTGTAACTTTGTGGGCTTATATCTGGGTCTTCAATCCTTATCCATTGATCTGTGTGTCTATTTTGGAGCCAGTACCAGGCTGTCTTTATAACTATGGATTTGTAGTATAGACTTAGGTTTGGTATGGTAATACCTCCAGCTGTGTTTTTGTTACTCAGGATTGTTTTTGCTATCCTGGGTCTTTTGTGCCTCCATATGAACTTTGAGATTGTTTGGTCAACTTCTTTGAAGAATTGCTTTGGGATTTTGATTGGTATAGCATTGAATCTGTATATTGCCTTTGGTAGGATGGTCATTTTTACAATGTTGATTCTGCCAATCCAGGAACAAGGGAGGTCTTTCCACCTTCTGGTGTCTTCTGCAATTTCTTTCTTTAGGGTTTTAAAGTTTTCATTGTAAAGGTCTTTTACCTCCTTAGTTAGGTTTATACCAAGGTATTTCATTTTTTTAGGGGTTATAGTAAATGGCATGGTTTCTCTCAAGGCTTTTTCACTTCTTTCATTCTGGGCATATAGGAAGGCCTCTGATTTTTGCACATTTATTTTGTATCCTGCC